>NW_020769312.1:27017607-27055051 GCF_900518735.1 Pseudonaja textilis
CTTCCTTCCTTCCTTCCTTCCTTCCTTCCTTCCTTCCTTCCTTCCTTTTTCCAGGCAAAGAATAAAAAATAGCAGAAAATATGCCTATCTGTATATGTGGAGATTGAACTGAGCTAACAAACTGACATAGCTGTTAGGATTCTTCCTTTAATACTCACTTTAGTATTAATGAAGACACAGAATAGTTACTACAAGCCTAACACGTTATCCCTAGCCAGTCCTAGTCAACATAATGCTACTCTAGTGCTAGTTGGCATGATCTTTGGCCAAATTCCAGTCCCAGCATCCATCCCACACACACACACACACACACACACACACACACAGAGAGAGAGACACACACAGACATACAAACACAGACACACACAGACACACATCATCTTTCCTTTTATCTTCTTCAAGGCAAACCTGTTTCAAAATCTGAGGATGAAAATCAGGTGCTGGAGGGATGTACACTTTCCAGCATTTCACAAATTACAATGCTAATACTCCTGTACATTTGCAGATAACCCAAACTTAGAGATGCCTGAAATAGAAAGAACGGGAAGAGTTGGGAGATACATCAATCAAACTCAAAAGCCAAGTCAGTATATTTAAAATAGACACACACATCATTTATTGCAAGAATTTAGAGGACATTTGTCCCAGGTTTAGACTATCTAGACTCTGCAAAGGCGAGAAAATCATGTGGCATGCTTTTATAAAAAGGTATGGGAGGAGAGGAATATTTTTTTGCTTTCATCTGATAAAACATATGATTCATTTCTCAGAGAAATATATTTCTGCTTGGTTTTCTGGCCTGGCTATTGTCATCAGCATTTAAATTAGATCTATTAACTAGGATGTGTATGCTAAGGCAAAATATGTTTTCAAGTGTGATTGCATCTACTGTAATATAACATAGCTGAAGTAAAATTGAAACTTTGAAAGAAAGATAGAAATCAACTAGGTACAAGTTCCTAATATTCACTGCCTTTTCCACAGCATTATGTATCATTGAATATATATGCATTTCTACTTTTCCTGCAATTTTTCTTGGAGGCTTTTTTCTTATTAATATTATACTGTATTTTATTTGGTTGTTTTGAGCTTCCCAGAGCCATTCTGGAATTGGGCAATGCCTTGCCTGCAGTACAAGAGTGGTGGATACAGAAGAACAAGGTATCAAAAAATAGAAAAACAAAAACATATTCGATCCCAAAGTAGAAGATCAGACTGGAGGCCAAAATAAAGAACTTAATATCAGATGCAAGTAATTTCAAGAACATAAAAGCAAAAAGTGAAGAATGGAAGGATCAAGACAAGCCTAATTAAAAAAAAAAAAGATTGGTTTAGCACCAGAAAAATTGAAGAAGCTTTGGAAAACAACAAATAACAGCAATAGTTGGAAAATTGCTGTGAAATTCATGCCGTGAGGTATGAATCATCCAATTTAAGCAAAATAGCAAATTCAATCAGACCAGAGGTGATTTTACTGAAGTATAAAATGTTCTGTATGGACATTTGCATTCTTGGAAACCTGTACTCCTGATTGGCCAAACGCACAGCAACTGGATTGGTCGAGTGCGCGGCACTGATTGGCCGTTACGAAGCAACCGCGATTGGCCGAGCCGATCGCAGGTGATTCGAACGGCTGTCATTGGCCGCGGTGCCCGGCACCAGTTCAATATAAGCCGCCGCACACTCAGCCGGCGGCAGATTCAACTTGAAATAAAAAGAGCTTAAACTAGTCACTGCCTCGCGTCTCTTTGTGGTCAATTGACCGATACAACATAAAAAGTAATAGAAATTCTGAAAATGGAAAACCAAACAAAAAGGAAACAATTCAGATTTGGAAAGATCTTTGGGAAATACAACTACAACAAAACCAATAAAAATGCTGAATGGATAAAGAATTTGAAGACAAATTTTTAAAAATCACATGGGAGAACTAATAATAACATCAGAAATGGTTAAAAATTGAATGAAAAGGATTACAAACTGGACATCTGGAAATGATCAGTTACATGGCTTTTGGCTCGAATGTCTGACTAGCTTACATCTAACTATAGCTAAACAATAAAGTATTAGGGAGACATTGACTGATTAATAAATGGATTTACTTATTTTTATTAGCTTCTGAAATTCTAATAAGGGTTTAGGAGAATCTGGTTTTAGTTCAGTCTGCTCTAAAAGACATCTATGGTGAGTTGAATCATCTCTCCAAGTAATTGATTTAGATCTCCCCTACATTTTCTTTAGACTCTTAAGGGAAAGTGTTGTAAAAATATTGTTATACACAGATGTGTAGAGTGATTTCTCCAATTTACTGATAATCTCTATCCACTCAAGGATATCCTCATAAAAATGGATGTTCAATACGATCTTGTTAAAGTTTATGTGGAAATAAGGCTTACCATCTATAAATGTATTAAGAATCTGGAGGGATAATAAGGATGGAAAGAGAATGATGTACTTCAGTGTGGTATATAAAATAACATGGATCACTTATGATTTCTCTATTTACATCCCTCCAATACTGAGATACAAAAGTGCATTAATGCAGTGGCAAAAAGCATGATTTTAGGTACAGCATTTCAACTGTATCTTAGTTAACAAGTTGCTGAAGAAGTTTATTTTTTGAGGAAGTTCTTGGTGCTCTCTAAGCTTGTTTTCTTGCAGAAGTTTCATTATCCTAACTAGGTAACGTCATCAGTGCTGGTAAGGACTACAAGCCTTTGCAGATTATTTAGTTTTTATTTTAGAAGATCCACAAAATTCAGGACCAAAACTTATAGAAAATTTAGAGGAATTTGGAGAAGTTGCGGGGCTAAAAATTAATAGGGAAAAAACAAAAATAATTGCAAAAAATATGACGAATAAACAAAAAAGAAGCACTGACTAAGATAATGGACATTCAGATAACAAATAAAGTAAAATACCTGGGAATTACAATTTCTGTGAGATGTATAACAATTAAAGATGACAACTACACTCCATTAATTAAACATATAACAGAAGATTTGGAAAAATGGGGTAAATTAAGATTATCCTTCATGGGCAGAATAGCAATCATAAAAATGAACATACTACCAAAATTATTGTTTCTCTTCCAAAACAGCCCCATAAAACTAGAAAAAAAACCCCATCAATGATTTGGATAAATTAAGACTGAAATTTATATGGCAAAAGAAAAAACCTAGAATTAAATTACATTTGCTGCAAGATGCCAAAGAAAGGGGTGGATTTGGCTTGCCTGATTGGGAAATTTATTATAGGGCTGCAACTCTCACATGGGTAAAAGATTGGATAAACCTTAAGAACAGAAGAACGGTAGCTTTAGAAAGTCACAACCTACAGGCAGGATGGCACGCTTTTTTATGGCAGGACAGACAAGAGGTCCACAGATACTTCCAAAGACACAAAATTAGGCAGACTTTGTTATTGGCATAGAATATAACTAGATGACAAATATATGTAGAAACACCAGTATGGTTATCAACACTCTGATGTATCCACACTTGCTTCATCAAGGGAAAATTATTACCTATGAGAATATCTTAAATGAGACAAAAGAATTTAAATCAAGGGAAGAACTGGAAGAACAAGGAGTGGCTATAGAATGGTGGACTTACATACAAGTCCGGTCAAGTTATAGGAAAGACATGGAAGATTGGGGACTTAGTAGACAAAAAACACGATTAGATGAAATATTAGTGGGAACAGATGACAAATTGATAAGGAAGATTTATAGAGTACTATTGGAATGTAAATTAGAGGAAGAAAAAGAAAGAAATGATGGCATGGATTGAAGATTTTGGGCATAGTATAAATTTGGACAAATGGCAAATTCTATGGGAACGAAATAAAAGAATAACATTGGCCACATCATATAAAGAACATTTGTATAAAATGTTTTATAGATGGCATATTCCTCCAACAAAATTGGCTAAAATGTACCCAAATTTATCCCCTATATGTTGGAAATGTGCTAAGGAAAATGGATCATATTATCACGTATGGGTGGACTTGTAGGAAAGCCCAAAATTTTTGGCATAAAATCCAGAGCTGGTTAGAAGAGATGTGTGAAACTAAAGTAGAATATGAACCAGAATTTTTCTTATTGGGAATCAATTTAGAGAGATATAACAAAAATATCATATCTCTAATAATACTTGTAATTATAGCTGCAAGATTAGTTTATGCTCAAAAATGGAAATGTAAGGAAATTCCAGATGAAATAGAGATAATTAGAAATAAATGGACATGTGCAGAAATGGACAAATTGATGCAAGAATTAAAAAATAAAGAGGAATCTGAATACTGTAAAATATGGGAAAATTTTTTACCACTGGTTGGAAAAAAGGAAGGATCAGGATTATTAAAAATGACTAATATTAATGTATATATTATATATTATGTATATAGTATGTAAATATGTATTCTTCATATGAATTAGCGATGTAAGACAACTAGGTATGTCAGGATGATTACACCATGTTCATTGTTTTTAAATGTTTTTTTTTCTTGTTTGTTTAATAACAATTTTTAAAAAAAGGAGTAGTGCTCCCTGTCTGTGTGGGTGGAAACTGTCTTAGAGATTCTTTGATTGGGCTGTTTACTGATGGCTCTTTGCCAGTTCCTTGATTGGGGTATTGTTTATTTGATTGTTGGTCTGAAGTTGACCTTGGAGTTAACCTATGCTGATCTGGTTGCTGATTACTGGTGGAGAGGTGCTGAGTCTCTTTGTTCTTTTGGGGGCTTTTTTGCATAGTCTATAGATGTTGTTAATGTCTATGTGTCTATTGATGGCTGATTTGTCAGAGTGCCAGGCTTCTAGAAGTTCCCTGGCATTTTTTGGACTTGGCCTTTCAATTTCCCAGTTGAAACTATGGTCAAATCTGTCTACATGTTGTGAAATTAAAGAATTTTCATCACGCCTGCTGACAGCCAGTTCATGTTCATGGATGCGTTCTGCCAGACTTCTGCCTGTTCGTCATACAGAGCGGTTGCTGCAATTCTTACACTGTATGTTGCAGATGACTCCCTTTTCCCCCCCTGGGGTTTCTGGCTCTTTTGGTTTGCTTAGGAGCTTCATTTACTTTTTAGATACTTTTGGGATAGTGTTAAGTTTGAGCAATGAGAGGCTGAACCAGAGCATGAGTGCAACAGTACTTTATTTTACAAATAAAGGGCTGACCGTGCTTGCCAAGCCTGGAACTGGCTCGCAGCAATCAGCAGCCAGTTGGACCTCGCAGCCTGCTTTTATAGCTGGCTGCTGGGGAGAACTGACCAATGGGAATGGGGGAATAACGCCCACACAAAGTGAGTGGACCTGAGTGAGAACTCCTTGAGTCCTCAGGACATAACACCCCTTCCCCCCAGATGCGAACACGCATAGTCCTTGAGGTAGATGGGGGGTTTGTGTTGGCGCCCGGAGCGGCGCAACTCGGGAACATTGTCTGACTGTTCGGTATCAGTCTGTGACGGTTGAGCTGGCATAGTGTCGCCAACACTCTCTCTGGACTGGGCATCCTCGGAAACCACCGGGTTGGTTTCTGGAGTCAAACTCTCGTGGGTTGGATCCGGTTGATCAACTCTCTGGGCGCTGTTGTCCGAGTTTGGGCTGACCGGAACGACCGCTGGCGCAGACTGGTCACTGGGTGCGGTGTGGCTGTGTGGCGGATGGGACGGTTCCCCTTCGACTGGAGACTCTGGATTCTTGTTTGCGAGGTTGCTGAGGCGCCTTCTGAGTTGGTCTATGTGTCTCCTCCAGACGCGACCATCCTCCAGCCTGACTCTATATGATCTCGGCCCGGTGACGGCGATGACCTCGCCCGGAATCCAAAGTGGGTCCCCAGCGAAATTCCTTGCGAATATCGGCTCCTGTAACATAAAATGTCTAACCCCCGAAGTGGAAGCGAGGGGAGAGTCAGGGCAGTATTGTGGGTGCAGTCTATCTAATACAGTCCTCAGGCGCCGGCCCATCAGAAGTTCCGCTGGGGACTTATTGGTGACTGCACAGGGGGTTGAGTGCTGGCTCATCAGGAACCGTGAGAGTTTGTGGTGCCAGTCATCTCTGCCAAACCTAGCGAGGGCCTCTTTGGTGGTCCTGACGGCCCTTTCAGCCAACCCATTACTCGCAGGGTGAAATGGGGCTGTGAAAATGTGGCGAATGCCTAGGTTGGCTGCAAAACGGCTGAATTCTACTGATGCGAACTGTGGGCCATTATCGGAGACCAAGGAGTCGGGTAGTCCATGGGTAACGAACAGGCGCGTTAACACGTTGGTGATTGCTAGTGTGGTGGTCGTGGATAGCTGCGCCACGTCTATCCACTTGGAATAAGCGTCCACGACCACTAGGAACATCTTTCCATGCACGGGGCCGGCCAGATCGATATGGATTCTAGACCAAGGGGCGCTGGCGCTCTCCCATCTGGTAGGGGTGGCGATGGGGGGAGCAGGACGGGATTCCTGGCAAATGCTGCAGGAACTTACCCAATTGACAATGTCCTCGTCTAGACCCGGCCACCACACGTAGCTGCGTGCCAACGCCTTCATTCTCACAATGCCGGGGTGTCCCTCGTGCAACGCCTCCAGGACTCGGGTACGCAGCGAGGTCGGAATGATCACTCGAGTGCCCCACAGTAGACAACCCTGCAAACTGGACAGCTCCTGCATGCGAGTCTTAAAGGGTGCGAATTTGTTATCAACATTGCCTCCCGGCCACCCCCTCCTCACCCAGTCGAGCACCTGGGCGAGCGTTTGGTCTGCCTTGGTTTTGGCGGCGATGTCAAGGGCGGTGATGGGCAGGTCCAACTGGGTGATTTCAAAAATGGCATTGACAGGAGCTGGGTCTTCAGCCGGAGCGGGTAAGGGGCAGCGACTGAGTGCGTCAGCGTGGGATAGAGTTTTGCCCGGGCGGTGGATAAGTTTGTATGAGTAGGCCGCTAGGAAAAGCGTCCACCTTGTCATCCGAGGGGAGAGGACTTGAGGTGTCTGTTTGTCGCCGGCCAGTAGGCCCAGGAGGGGCTTATGGTCGGTGACCAGTTCGAAGAAGTGGCCAAAAAGGAATTCGTGAAACTTTTTCACGGCTGCAACAGCTGCTAGGGCTTCCTTGTCTATTTGGCTGTAATTTCGCTCCGTGGCCGAGAGCGTCCTGGAGAAAAAGGCGATGGGGGCCTCGGCACCATTGGCGAGTCGGTGACTAAGGACCGCCCCAATTCCAAAAGGGGATGCGTCTGCTGCCAGTACTAAAGGAAGGTTGGGGTCGAATTGGATGAGCACTGCCTCTGACGTAAGTAGTGATTTGACGGCGTTAAACGCCTGGTCTTCTTTGTGCCCCCAGTGCCACGGTGACTTTTTGTCTAGTAATCTGTGTAGGGGTTCGGCTACTGAGGCTTTTTGGGGCAAAAAGGATGCATAAAAGTTTAGGAGTCCCAAGAAAGCTTGTAGCTCCGTTTTGGAGGTCGGTGTGGGAGCTTCGTGGATCGCCCTGACCTTGGACTCCAGGGGGTGAATGCCAGAGGCGTCAATTTTATAACCCAGAAAGTCCACCTGTCTAGTGGCAATGGCGCATTTTTCTTTTTTTAACTTGAGGCCATGCTGTCTGAACCTCTCTAACACTGCTCGCACTCTCTGGAAGAGTTGGGGTCTGTCCCTGGCCGAGACCAAGATGTCGTCGAAGTAGGGTACTACACCAGGGAGGCCCTGTAAAATCCGCTCCATGAGGGATTGAAAAATACCCGGGGCAACACTTACGCCAAATTGGAGACGCTTGCATCGGAAGGCACCCCTGTGAGTGACGATGGTCTGAAGTTCCGCTGTTTGGTTATCAACAGGGAACTGTTGATATGCTTGAGACATGTCCAATTTAGCAAAAATACTGCCCGGTTCGAATGTGTGCAATAAGTGCTGAATGACGGGCACGGGGTAGGCGCTAACTTGTAAATATTTATTGATTGTTGTCTTGTAGTCCGAGCAAATTCTCAGGCTACCATCTTTTTTGAGGGGTGTGACAATGGGCGTCTCCCACTTGGCGAAATCTGTTGGCTCAATGACTCCTTGTTTTAGTAGTTTATCCAATTCAGCGTCTAGTTTTGGTCGAATAGCAAATGGAACTCTACGTGGTTTTAATCTGATTGGGACTGCCTGGGGGTCAACGGTGAACGAGATGGGGGTTCCATTATAACACCCCAGCTCCTCGCTGAACACATCTGCGTAGTCAGCGAATAAGGAGTCAGTGTCTGAGGTTGAGACAGCATAGACTCCTGTTAACCCTAGGCCGAGGTGGGGAAACCAATCGAGCCCCAATAAGGTGGGTAGATTGCCGTTAACTACCACTAGAGGTAGGTGGCCTTTAAAAGCTCTAAAACTGACAAAGAACTTGCCTCTGCCGATCACGGGAATGGCCTTCCCCTGGTAGTCCTTCAGACCGAACTGGCATCTCTGAAGCCGGGTAGTAGATAGGCTGGGGTGGAGTCTCTTGAGGGTGTTCCACGAGATTATTGAGAGCGCTGACCCTGTGTCAACCTCCATGTGGCACGGTTTACCTTCTAGGGAAACGGAGAGAGAAATTTTACTAACAGAGTGGCAAGTACGCCTGGCAAGGCGGTGCGTGCGACAGTTTAATACTTGCCTCTGTGGTCCCGAGTGCGAGGACGGGGGTCTTTGTGCAGCGCTTTGGGGGGCTTGGCAGACTCTCGCAATGTGCCCCCTCTTATGGCAGTTGTTGCAAACGGCTCCTTTAAACTTGCAGGTGGCCCTTTGATGTGATCCCCCACAGGCTAGGCACAGGGTGATGTGCTTGGGTGGACCGGTGTATTCTTGTTTGGCCCCTACCTGCGACCGTCTGTCATTGGTGAGGCGATGGACCTCGTTCTCATCGTTGTGGCCTTCCTCCGCTTCCACCTCTTCGGAATGGACTGGGAACGCTGCTAGCTTGGCGCTTGGGCCCTGAATTTCGGTGGCTGAGTTTGTTGCTAGCTCGGCTGCTAGGGCCTCCTCTACCGCTTGCGCGAGGTTGAGGTCTTTTTTAGCTAGCAGTCGCCTCTGTAGGTTGAGATCCTTGACCCCACAAACCAATTGATCGAGGAGCATGTCCTCCAGGTATGTTCCAAACCCGCAGTGCAGGGCTGCTGTTCTGAGGGTGGCCATGTATTGGTTGATGGTCTCCTTACTTGATTGCTTCCTCATTCGGAACGTGAACCTCCTGGCGATTTGTGAAGGCCTGGGAGCGTAGTGGTTTGTGAGGATCTCAAGCAACTCGGACCACGGCACGTTTTTTAATTCTCTCGGCGCCACGAGTGCTGCAGCGGTATCGTAAACGGTGGCTCCGCAGTAAATTAGGAAATAGGATTTTTTCCGATGCTCTCCCGCATCCGACAGGCCGACCGCATCGATGTAATGATTGAAACGGTTCTTATACGATTCCCACTTCTCTTCGTCTGGTTTAAACGCCGGGAATACTGGATTGGACCCCATGGTGCTGGAACGGCTGGGCTACCTGCGGGAGAAATCTCTCTGGGACTACGAACGCTCGTGAGTTACTAGTGATATCAGCTCTGGAGAGGTTTTTTGCTACCCTCTCTTTCTCTCTCTCTGGGTTACCACGTTGGCTGCTAGCCGTTGGAGGTGTCTTGATTCGCGCCAAAAAAAGTGGGCGTTAGTGACTCTCTACAGCGCTGTGCTGTGATTCCTACTGGCTCGAAATTCAAATGACACCCGTTTGAATTTCGCGCCAAATGCAGAGCGGCTGCGGCTCGCAGCGCTTCACTTTCCCCGTAGCGAGGCTAACAAGCGGCTACAGACGCTTCTAACTATTTGACTCAGACCGCTTTCTCTGGCTGCGGATCTGCGTTTGCTCTTTTTGATCGCTCGTTTCGTTAGCTGACCGCTCTCTCTGGCTGCGGATCAGCGTTTCCCTTGTTGCCAGCCGATCGCTCTCTCTGGGCTGTAGATCGGTGGCTAGTGACTCAGCGGTTGCAAGGTGCTTCTGGTAGCCATCCCATCCTCGTCGCCAGTGTTAAGTTTGAGCAATGAGAGGCTGAACCAGAGCATGAGTGCAACAGTACTTTATTTTACAAATAAAGGGCTGACCGTGCTTGCCAAGCCTGGAACTGGCTCGCAGCAATCAGCAGCCAGTTGGACCCCGCAGCCTGCTTTTATAGCTGGCTGCTGGGGAGAACTGACCAATGGGAATGGGGGAATAACGCCCACACAAAGTGAGTGGACCTGAGTGAGAACTCCTTGAGTCCTCAGGACATAACAGATAGTATAAAGAAAATAGAAGAAAATCAGCCAACTAATTTCCATTCTTTTCCGCCCTTGCATTTTTATAAAGTTGAAATCAGTTTTACTTTAGATTAAATATAAAGGACAGACAATGTGGGGCTTCCATATATTTTGAATTACAGTTTCTACAAATCCATGCCATTGGCCATGTTGGCTTGGACTGTGAGAGTTAAATTGAAAAACATCTGGGAAACATCAGGTTGTTTATACTGCCATCTGCTATGCCAAAGGACTTCTTTTTCCATTTTACTCTTCAGTGCCTCATTTTATTCTATCGTTAGAATTCATATCCCAGTCTCATGAAAACAGATGTTCTCAGCATGATGAAAAGTAACAGAGAATACAGTAACATCTATCAATAGAAAAACCAAAAATAATAATTAAAAAATACTTAATATTATAGGGACACTTGGCAATGCTGATAGTATGAAGGTTGCCTGGACAAGCAAATGTGTTGTCAGTTAGAGGAAACATTCCATTTTTCACTTGGACAATTTAAAGTAGATAATAATTTTAAAAATGCCTAAAACTAAATATAAAGCATCAATATTTAAAATAGAGTATAAACTGAAAATTATTAGGTTGAATAAACCTGTAATACTGCCAAACAAGAATACTTCATGATTGTCAATGCAGAATATTTTTGTGTCTTAGACACCATACCTGGAAATAATATTTTGTAATTAAATAGAATAATCTGGATATGTGCTACACCAACCAATATTTTTTTTTCCAAAACAATTTGTGAATTTTCCCCCTCCCACCTATGATAATTCAGTTTTAAAATAATTTTTGTTTTACTTAGGGACAAACATGTGCCTTTTAAAAACAACTTTTCTTGAGAGAATTTCTTAAAGATTTGGGCCAAAAGTGTATTGCAGCTGCCAAAAAAGCTAACACAATCCTAGGCTGCATTAACAAACAGATAGAATCAAGAACTGTTAGTACTGGTTCTTAAGTGAGGATCTCACATAACCATGACTCCTTCCCTTCCCTTCCCTTCCCTTCTTTGGGGGATGGGGGTGGGGAATAGGCTTGTCTTGCTGAAACTTCAGGTATCCATTTTCCCCCTTAAGATTCTCCATGCTTGCTAATAAATTGGGCTCATTTGGAGTCTAGCTCTTCCAACTTTTAAAATATGAACATGGCATTCAAAGTTCAGTGCAACCTTTTTGCCAAGTGATATTATACTGTAGATAAACTAGCTGTTGTAAATGAAGGAACACCATCCAGTCCTCTCTCAGGAATTTAAACAAAGTTTTTCTAGGGCAAGAGCCAATTCACTGTCTGATTACGATTCCGGTTCATCTCTTTTTCTTTAATTTATCATTTATCAACTTACCGTTGATGCAAAATGCAAAAGATGATGAGCCATCAGTGAGAAAAGCATTGGAAATTTAATTGACAAAATTAGTCTGAAGGCAATAACCATTCAGAATAATTTCAATAAGCTGATTACAAACTAACATGAAGAATAAATTGTCATTCTACTTAAAAAGTGTCTGTGATATTATGTAAAATCTAACGTTTGGAGATAAGCTTTTCTATTTCTACAATGTGCTGTATTATTTCTCATTAATTGTATGATTCACCATCTAAAATAGGAATTACCTACAATTGTAGTGAAAGGTCATATGATCTAAATGGCAAAAAAAGTGATCATGAAAAGACACACATTAAAGGAGTTGCAGTGTCTGGAGCCATATTTAAGAGAAGTGGTCATAATTGCTATGCAGATAATGCTTGACTTATAAACACAATCGAGCCCAAAATTTCCTTTGCTAAGCAAGACAAATGTTAAGTGGATTAAGCTCTATTTTATGAAATTTCTTGCCACAGTTGTTAAGTGAATTACTGCAGGTGTTAAGTTAGTAACACAGTTGTTAAAGGGGCCTGGCTTCCTCATTGACTTTGTACATTAGAAGGTCACAAAAGGTGATCACATGACCCTGGGACTCTACAACCATCATAAATATGAACCAGTTACCACACCTCTGAATTCTGATCACATGACTGTAGGGAAGCTGCAATGGTTGTAAGTGTGAAAAATGGTCATCAGTCAATTTTTCTATGCCGTTGTAACTAGGAATGATCACTAAACAAATAGTTATAAATCAAGCATAACCAGTATTACTGATATAGGATTCTGTGGCCGCAGCTATTTTGATTTTGTTTTCCTTTTTTGTAAATCCCCCAATATCACTTTGTGGTTCAAAATAGAAAAACAAACAAACCCTACTTTAATGATTAATATGGCTCCATGATTTCAGCTACAAAAGCAAAAGGCCAGAATATAGATGATCTTCAAACTCCCTTCCAACCCTTACTTTCTATGGGTGTAGTAACACATTCTCTATTATTCTAATGATGTAATAATGTAAGACTAAAAAAGCAAGGCTCTTTACATAATTGTTGAAAAGGGTAATAATTTCTGGTGCTCTGAATGTTACATTTAGTTGGGTGAATGATATGCGGGTGTGACCTTGGGAGACTGGGCAAAGAGATGCTGAGAATAGAATTAGAATTAGAATTGAATTGGATAGAATAGAATAGAATAGAATAGAATAGAATAGAATAGAATAGAATAGAATAGAATAGAATATTCTTTATTGGCCAAGTGTGATTGGATACACAAGGAATTTGTCTTCATCGAATTATAGTCAAATAAGTCAAATTATAGTTAGATTCTTGTCAGATAAGAGACAGCATAGCCTGCAACTGGATAATGGAAGAGGCAAGAGGCTCAGAAGAGACCCTCCCTGGTATCTCAGGCTACAAAGGAGATGGGGGGGGGGGGACACAATTATATTTTTAGACTTGCAAGATTGTGTCAATGTAGCTTTACAATCAATAGTATTGGCTCATATGGCTGTGATTCCTGTCTAGTCTACCCCACGAGGTTGACAAGCAGGTGCTTAAAACCACAAACAACTCTTTTATCGAGCAATTGAAGCAATATGTTTCATGCCTTGCTACAACTTTCTTTGACACTCATTTTGATATCACTTAAATATGAAAATTGGCTATTTCTAAGAAACAAAAAGGCAGTAATGTGACATTTCTTGCACTTTCTAAATGGGCCGAGAGGGAACTTTCATAACAGAGGCTGAAGGATACATTTATTCTGCTTAGTCATGTGTTACTTGTCTTGAAAATTACCACAATAATACAAATGTACAGTTACTCACTAGATTGAGGAGTAAATGTTGTTCAGTGATGTGTATAAGAAAATTGATGGCCTTCAGAATAAGTCATGAAAGGGGTTATTTGGGAGGCTGTGGTGATGGAAGAATGAATGGTTTATAAGCTAAGCACAAGGTTGTCTGCAAAATGGTTTCATGTTGGCAAGTACTTTAAGATACTCACATTGACTTCAGCCACATTTTAGGTGAACAAAATGAACCAGTGACTAATGGAATTGAGAACATTTATCAGAAGTACTGGAAAACCAACATTGTTTTAGGGACTGAAATCTGATTCCTTGCAATTTAAATCCTCTTCCTTCCTTCCTTCCTTCCTTCCTTCCTTCCTTTTGACTTCTGAACAACTCTGACTTACAAAAGTTCATTTAGTGACTGTTCAAAGTTACAACAGCACTAAAAAAGGGACTTATGACAGATTTTCACAGTTACAACCTTTACAGCATCCCCATGATCATGTGATCAAAATTCAGATGATTGGTGACTGATTCATACTTATGACCATTGTAGTGTCCTGAGGTCACTTTTTGCAACCTTCTGACAAGTCTATCTAGCATTTAGGGAATCTAGCATTAGGGAAACTAGATTCACTTAACAATCAGGTTACTAACTTAGTGATTTACTTAACAACTGTAGTAGGAAATGTATAATGGGGCAAAACTCATTTAACACATTCTCACTTAATAACATAAATTTTGGGTTCAATTGTGATTGTAAGTTGAGGACTAGCTTTCTAAGTGATAATCTTCAGATACTCAAAGATAGTTGTCTCTCTATAGTTACAGATGCGTGAAAGCTACTGATTTCAACCTACATGTAATTAACTCAAATTAATTAAACTAATTATTCTAAGTAAAAATATATCAGATTGCACTCTATTTTTTTTTTCCTGGACAATTCTGTCTAAACCCAGATTAGAGAAAGAGACAGAGAGAGGGAAACAGAGAATTGTGATTTCACAGTTTGTAGAGGTTTACAGCATTAGTTTTGGAGATTTTGATGGCTGCAGCTTTTCCCAATAATGGTCAATGTTGTAAATATTTATGAGAATGCATTCTAACTTAAAGAATTAATTCCAGTTTTGGTTTTTACAGAATTGGAACATGAGCTAGAACTTCAATCATCTGTAAGTAGGATATTCTCATATTCTCTAATGGCATCCAAAAAGTTAAAATCTCTGAATCCTACATAAGAAAGAACAGATGTGAGAGCACAGCAAGTTTTGTCTGCATGTTTTTAGTGTAAAGAAACCCGGGGTGAAAGCATACATATTATAGGTTGTTTTTCTATTTGTTTATTTACAGTTCTGACTTTTATGGCTTCCCACTTGTATATGAATTTATACAACTAAAAAGGGGTTAAAACATTTAAAACTATTGATAGTAGTTTCCTCAGTAGCTTTTGCTTTACATTTTTAGTGCAACCACCATATCCTTATTTGTAGAAAGAGATAAATAAATGCACATCTACTAAGCCAAATTTAGTCAAAATGGAAAGCTTTGTTGGTGATGTCCTTCAGAAATTGGTCAAAATAGATTTCCTTGAGAGGATACTAAGAGACTTATGTGATCATCATCTGGGTTTATTTTGTTAGGTTCTTTTTTCTAGGTTCTATCATATCACATGACCTAAAATGGACACCTAACATCAAAAATGTCATAAAAAGCACAACAAAGAATATTCTTTCTGCGCCAACTCAGAAAGCTCAAACTGCCCAAGGAGCTGCTGATACAGTTCTACAGAGGAATTATTGAGTCTGTCATCTGCACCTCTATAACTGTCTGGTTTGGTTCTGCAACCCAACAAGACAGACACAGACTTCTGAGAGTAATTAGAACTGCAGAAAAAACAATTACTACCAACCTGCCTTCAATCGAGGACATGTATACTGCATGAGTCAAAAAGTGGGCTGTGAAAATATTTACAGATCCCTCACACCCTGGACATCAACTCCTTCCCTCAAAACAATGCTATGGAGCACTGCACACCAGAACAACTAGACACAAGGACAGTTTTTTCCCAAAAGCCATCACTCTGCTAAACAAATAATTCCCTCAACACTGTCCAACTATTTACAAAGTCTGCACTACTATTACTATTAATCTTCTCATCACTCCTTATCACCCATCCCCTCCCACTTGTGACTGTATGACTGTAACTTTGTTGCTTGTATCCTTACGGTTTATATGGACTGTTTCCTAGTATGATTTGATTGCTTATTGTATCCTATGACTATTATTAAGTGTTGTACCTTATGATTCTTGACTCTTGACAAATGTATCTTTTCTTTTATGTACACTGAGAGCATTTGCACCAAGACAAATTCCTTGTGTGTGCAATCACACTTGGCCAATAAAGAATTCTATTCAGTTTTATTTATTTTGTTATGGTATAATAGTTCTGTATCATTTACTTTCTACCCTGGATATTTTTCTATTGTATTGTCTTTTGATTGTTTTATAAATCATGAAGGATCTAAGGAAATTTTTTCCGGTCTAATAAATACAGTAACATGTGAAAAATAACTCCTCAATTAAATTTATACCACTGCTATAGTAAATGGTCTACGTTCAACACAATTTCCAGTACAATATTGAAGTCTGATTACGTACCTCAATAAGGAAGTACAATAGGTGTTTTACACAATGACAGAATAAGCATACATATAGGACTTAGTAACCATTCCAAAATAGCTACAATTATGAAATAAATAATGACTTTTGAGTAGGTATAAGTCTGTAGGAATGAGTAGGAATGTCTCCCTTCATTGGAGACATTCAAATGTTAAAATAAAGGTTGTCTATTACTGTTCTTGCTTCTATTCACAACAATAACACATTTTTGGAATTGTCAGGGATTTATGTTCTCACTTATTATTGATAATGCAATGGTGAAACCTCTTTTGCAAGTTTGAATGTAATTCCAGAATTCTGAGCCAAGTAACATTCATGATGTAAATTGAAAGAAATCTCATTCCGTTAATCGCTTGTTAAAAGGGAAAATGATGACATCTCTTGAAGATCTCTAGGGGAAACGAAAAGACAGACAGAAATCTAATAACTTTAGCTTTTGCAGCTTTAAACATCAAATTCAAGTCTTCAAGGTTTTCTACAAATGCTGCATATTATTAAACCAAATGGGCAACCTTAATCAATCCAGTATATCTTTAGTGGAAGTAGAAAGGTGAAGGCTGAAAAAATATATCAGAGAACCCGAAGTGTGTATAGGAAAAGAGCAATTTCAAAATCCTGGGGTCAAATGCTTAGATCCAAATATAATTGCCTTCAAGATACATTTTAGACGTAGAAAACTAGGCAGGATGAAAGGAAATGAAAAAGAATTATGCACTGCTTGAAACCTTGTGACATGGCAAGCTAAGGTCTCTGATGCAAAAAAAGGAGAACTAAAAAATGATATCAAAACATGTATTCTTATAATTGGAAATAGATGAGTCAAATTTTAGATTGAATAGACCATTTCCATATATAAATGACAGACAGTATTTATTCTGCTCCTATAACATTTCAAAGAGTAAATCTTGAAAGGAGCAAAAGAAAAAAAGGAGCAGGGGATTAGGATATTAATGGGAGACTGAAGTAAATTATTATTTTTTAATCTTATTTTATATTCAAAATAGAATCAGGCTTCAGGACTAAAACACATTATCTTTATTAAACTATCTTCCTCATGTTAAGTTACTCTTCAAAACACAATTCTTTTTTAAGCAGCAGAGTTGCCAGACCTGTCTCTACCGCTAATGGGTGAAATCTAGGACTATCCCACCGTACTCGGTACAATTGACCCTAATGGCATGGACTTTAAACATCGTTAGAATCTGGTAGCTTATGAAGAGTTGAATCCAATTCTCACATTGAGATTCTGTGTCCATTTGCCTACTAAAAAGAACATCAAGCGTCTCCTCACATTAACTTTTCATGTACCTTGGGGAAAAGATGTTGGAGTTATAAACAAGGCTGTTGCTGAAGAACGCATATGTTTTGGCCACAAAATGCCTTTTGCCACACTTTATTCCTTTCGCTACAAACATTTTACCATGTAGGGATTTAGAAGTTATCCATCGAACCAAGGAAACAAAGATTGTTTCTGTGACCACAGATAGAAATAGAAACATCATTTTGATTGTGCTCTTGACTCCTGTGATCACAGCTGGCTCAACGGCTAGCAAAAGGCAAGCAAACGAGACAATGTAATGCCCCATGGTACTGACATCTATCAACTTTTGCTTTCACTTCTTATTAAAAACTAAGCAAGTGCCACAGAAAATGATCTTATTAAAAGCTACCAAAAATAAGCTTTCTTCTGCTGTCTAGTCAAACAAGGGCTACACTGAAGTTTTATATATGTGCACACAAGTCTGTGCATAAGAATAAATTCAAAGCTAGCATATCTAAGTTTAAGGCGTATCTGTATTATAAGCACTGGAATGTTAAATATCAGGATTCTCTATATTTTCCATTCCATAAAATTAAAATATGGACACTCGTGCCGGCATGGCTATAGGCTTTACAAATTACTGTGGAAATTACCTTGGTGAAGGCTGGTATAGGGATGTACTCATATTTTTATTTTGGAGCAATCTGTCAGTCACATACTTGACTGTTAGCTGTCTATAGTTTAGTTGCAGAAATGCTGGCTCTCTTGCAAGATAATTCTTCTTTTCCAATTCTGATTCACTTTGGCTTTCAGCCATCCATTGTGTCAAGTTGTTAATCGTCTCTCATGCCATAAGGCATCCCTTATCTTCCAGCTCTCCATCACTCCTTTGAATTCCTGGCTGCTCATCTGGGTCTTGAAAAGAAAGTTTTACCTTTTTATTTCAGTTCAAGAACAGAATATTGTGCAAATCATTCTACATAATACCATTTCTCCTTTTTTCATTAGTTTTTTTTTTTTTTTTCATAAACTGGAAAACCAACTTACTGGATCATCCAAAACTTATCTTCCATCTTCCTCCTCTCTTTAACACAACATCTAAAGGGGCATCATTTTGCATGCCATGGCGACTAGAGATTTTGTTGGCAAGTACCAAATGGATGGAGCTTGTTTGCCATTAGCTACAGAAGTTTTGCCTCAGAAAAGTCCCATCTGGTTCTCTCTTGATTAAAGTCTCAGCATGCTTTTGATATGTTTCTTCCCTCGAGGAATATAGCTCATTTTAATTTTGGTTTCATTTATTTTTTAAAGAATGATACTTTAAATTACCTCAACCCAGTGAAAATTCTAAAGACATGAGAGATATACTTAAATGCTTTACAAGCAGTACTGCAGTACTACCGGTAGTTCTGGGTACATTGTTTTGGAAATGATTACAGGAAAAAGACTAAAGTGATATCTAGAGGTTCCAGAAACTTTCTCATTACTTCTGCTACTATCATATATAAGGATTTCAATAGATGTTCATCTGGGGATTTAGATGTAAAGATCCCCCTCCAACTCCAGAATGGATCAAGGAACTGTATTCTCAATTGACCATATCAAATCTTTACTATGGTAGATAGAGTAGATAGATAGATAGACAGACAGACATTATTTTTAGTTACATCAGCTAAAAGTTAAGACTTCTTGGCCAAGACTATGTAATTTTCTTAGAAAAAAATCAGAAAAGGTTTCCCAGGATAATTTTTCAGACATTCCACTCTGGCTTACATTCAGTCTCTCCCTGTGTCATCCAAGAACTAATTAAGTCTAATTCTCTTTAGGTTTTGGGGATTAGCCAAGATTGACTACATGATACCACTTGCATGGGCAAAAGTTTTCTTCAAATCAAGTTTGAATCATGATGACTTCTGAAAGAGGTCCACATTTTTCTTAGCATTGAGAAGGACTTGTGTCTTTTTTTGAGATTTTAAAAAAACTTTCCAATGTAGCTTATAGCCCTGGTAATCCTTGTGATTTCACATCCAGGTATTAACCAGGTTTGCCATTTGTGGATGAACTATAGTTGACTAGCTACTACGACCAATTGTAGGCTAAACACTGATATAGTTAGGACAGGGATAAAAGTAGATTATGGAAAGAGATATATATGGAAGTATGTGTACAATGAAAATAGGGAGAAAAAAAACAGAAAAAATGATAGCAATAACATTTCAGGATTAATCATGACCTAATTCACAAAGAACTCTGAACTGAGAGCACAATCAACATACAAACCAAAAACTGCAACAATTCTTGGCCTTGTACCTATAATCTACAATACATTTTCCCCTAGCAGAGGAAAGGTGAGGAGAACTAAAAGCAAAGAAGAAAATGTATCATGAAAATAATGAGACTGGTCATTTAGACAAAGATAATTTAAATTGGTATCTACCAATGTCTATTGGCCATCATTAATTTCCCTTGGTCACCTGAAGGATCACAAGGTGTAATGGTCCTTGAAACATTATCAGAAAAGAGAAAGCTCAAAAGGAAAACGCCACATCGTCTTCCCTCCTCACATTCCCTGAAAGACATTTTCTAAGATGTCAGACAGGATAAGTGCTTTCTCTAAGGCCCCAAATGACAGAAAGACAAAATGAAGGTTGTAAATGGCTATCGGTAACTATTCAATCAATAATCCACTTCAGAATAAGCCTGTTAAAGAAAGAGCTTCTGGCTGCTGAGGTGTACATATTATGCATAACTTCTGCTTGAGCTGGGAGTTCTGTGAATTCAATTTAATGTAAGAGGATGCATTTTCTAAACAGAAAGTATATAACGGAACTCTGGAAGCAATCTATAAGTCATTGTCCTTCACAAAAAGAACTTTCAAAGTCATCCCCCCACCCATAACTATACCTAATGTAGGGAGGCACTCGAATAATGAATGCCTACCTTCATAAAAGCATTTTTGACAAAGATGTGATGTAATTGGCATCTTTGTTCAGATTAATCTTTTAAATGGATCAGTTTCTGTGTGCACCAGGTAGCCAGCAACACAGCCAGTAGATGTTTCATTGAACATGAAAAATTTCCTCTTTCCTTTCAAATAGGAGTTTGGCTCTCTACAAATGGCAGGGCTCAAACCGTTGTTTCAAGGAAGGACTGACAAGCTGAAGATAACTTCACAGATGATTGATATTGCCAGCGAAGGCCCTATTATTTGGCACTTTGCGTGACTTGTCATATGTGACAAGCAACTCCTTTATGAAGATGGCATTATAGCTGGCCCATTCCTGAAGATGATTTTTCTCACTGAGGAAATAAGGTCAAATAGTTGTGGGCAAATCTTAAGCGTTTTTAAAATTCAATGCCATCTTTTCTCTGTCTGTTAGAAATTATAGTGCATTTATGTAAGTGCAAACAATCCAGAACTGACGGAGATCTTCCACCCTGGCTTCCTTATTGTCTGTTATTGATGCAGCATGTAAAGTTAAGTAGAGACTACTCCAACTAGCAGTCGGAGAGGATGATCCTTTGATGTTTGCCTAGTTTTTGTAAAATAAAAAACCAACAACAAACTCCATATAACATTTAAAAAATGTGAGATGTGAGAGAAAAGACTATAGATTGTTTAGCTGTGGTTTGTTGAAGAACCTGACTTGAGCATTGCTACAGGGAGTGGCAGCAAGGTTAGGGTTAATACTTTAGTTCAACACTAGATATCTTCCAGTCAAAATAATTGCATCTGGCTATCCCCAAGGACCAGAAATGGTAAAAACATACTAAAAGCTCTAAATTCTGCTGCTTGTGGAGTCCTTATTACAACTACACATGCTTGTGGTAGGAATCTGCTCAGCAATTCCTGTTAGATACAGAGTGCCATATATCCCTAGCATTTCTATCATAGCAAGCAGGGCTGCAGAACACAGACTTCAGATTCATCGTCTCGGGAAGTAAGAAGGAAATGCTGAGAATTTGAAATGTTGGCTGTGTTTCTTTTTAATTTACTTGTAGCTGAACAATATGAAATTATTTTTGTTGCTCTAAATGTTGGAGTGGGGATGAAATAGAAAAAGAAATTGCTACCCAGGCAAACTACAAACCACAGGCCCAAGATTACATATGTCTACAGCAGAAATATTTGAGTGGAAAGTTTACATGGGCACATTTTCTTACGAAGTAATTTTATTGTGTATTATCCCATTTCAAAGGTAACCAGGGCTAGCCCAGGTAGAATCCAAAGCTGTCCCCATGACTGAAGTGGAAGAAGGGATTGAAACCAAGGAAGGGATTTCTTAAACTGATTTCATTTCCACCCTGTTTATACTCAGGCTCTGAAGGCTGATGAGTGAAAAAGGCCACAGTTTAATACTGCAATTGTGTTCTTATATTTTTAAACAAACACAAAAGTCTTCTCCGTGTCATATTAGTAAAAACACAATTATTAAATCAAATTTGTCCTAACCATGGCTTAAAAAACAAATCTGGTCACGTTGCCAACTTCAAAAGCTGATACAAAAATTTATGCCACCAGATAAAGACTGAATGCACCAATTATCACATTAAACAAGAGGAAAATCTTCTATGTACCAATTCTACCCGCGCTTTGTACAATTTTGTAAAAAACAAAGTAAAAGACTCAAGGTCCATCCCACCCCTGATAGGACCTAACAGTAAAGACTGCAACGACGACACGATTAAAGCCAACCTCTTTAACACATTCTTTGGCTCAGTATTTGTAAACAGCAATGGATCATGCCCAGTATTTCCTAGTCGAACCACAGACAACTATAATGATCCCCTTATTTCTTAATTTGCACATCAGTTCACTAATTCAGGCCCCCTCTCCCTTCCTAATCATCACTCTACTATTTTAGCAGATCATACAATTCCTGCCTTGATATCTGCAGCTAATGTAGACTGTCTCCCAGGTGGAAATGAAAAATTCATTTTGTGGATATTGTCTTCCTTTAGTTTAAATTTAAAAAAAAACAGTAAATTTACAGTAAATTATAAAAAAACCCTAAAGTACTAGTGTTTGCATAACACAATAGTAGGTTACATAAATGGCAAATTAATGAGACCCCAATAGAGCAGGTATGTACTGACAAATATATTGAGGTGCAGTTCCAATTTCCTTATCTTAGGGTGTGCATTTCTGTTATCAGGCAAGCATGACCCAAGATAGCTCCATAGCTATCTTAAGTTTCTTCTGTTCAACAGTAGCACATTTTATTCCTGCAGATTGCAAAGTTCTTCTTGTTAAGGTCATTTCTCAGCTTCTTTATGGTGTTCCAATTTGCATTTTTGCAAAACTTAATATCCTGAAAACAATCCAATTGAAATTTATAAGAGCAATACCAAGATGCATCATAAATGCTGTTTTATAGTTAGGGCAGGTTTGGTTTCTGAGGGTGCCAGAGACCGATTGTCTCTCCTTAATTTCTGCCTGAAATTGTTTTTTTTTTCTCCTGTGGGGCCTGGTTCCATTGGTTCTAGGACACTGTTTTAAAGTTACCTAACAAAAAACTAATAGCAAATTCCAGTCCTTGGGACTTCCTTTGGAGTCATCTTAAACATTGAATTTTAAACTAGTTTAAGCCTAGTATCCAACCTTACAGTTTATGATGTCTTCTCAAATGGACATATATGCCATCATGTTGTGTATTCTAACTTTGAAATTTTGGGCTTTCACCTTGGCCAAGTTGGATATTCTACCTTTTGCAGTCTTTTGGGACCGGTATAAAGATATCCCTTTTCAGGCATGGCTCTGTGGAATCCCTAAGCTAGATATGTTCCTTTGTTTCTCTCTCTCTATAGCAAATTGAAGAAGATAATTATTTATTTCATTTTTTAGAACTATCCTGAACAATGTCTCTCTGTCACTGTTTCTAACTCTCCAGAATCTTGGCATACCTTTCCAGATTGCTCAATTTTGTACTATCATTTGTTGTATTTATCCTACATATGGTTAAAATTTAGTACAAATTTTGCTGAATGCCTCTGCTATTTGTACTATAGTTACAATCAGGTATTTGGGGTAATTTTATTGCATTTTTAAAATAATAATTTTATAATAATTTATAATAATAAGTTTTATAATAATTAAGGTCTGTGTATTTTATTGTTGTGCTTTCTAGCCCATAGGCTGTAATAAAGTTTTGATTTGATTTGCATATTAAAAAGGGATCATTTGAAAAAAAATATAAATAATCTAAAAGAGCAGCAAAACATCAAAGGAAGAAGAATACTGTATCAACATAGCAGATAAGAAACCCTCCATTAAGGATTTACAAAATATAAAAAAACATTACCTAAGAATTTACGAAATGTTTAAAGAAGAGAAAACATCCCACTATTATTTTTACAAGTAACATTAACTTGGGACAGATAAGAACTTTAAGAAGCTTTAAGAATTAATCTTAAAATCAAATTGGGAATAGTCTAACACAGCCAAAATTTTAAGTATTATCAACTTGATGTTTATAATTAACAATTTTAGCTAATTTGAAGCAGTCTGTCCTTTTATGACCAAACAGATGGAATTCAAATAAGAACCATAGCTTGTTTTTAATTACTTTTATTCTATATGCAAAAGCGAGTTTGATATTAGATCCTAAAATTGCTAGCTGAGGATAACTAAGATCTAAATCTCCAAATAAATAAAGGTAAGATCTGTAGTTATAGCTCCCAGATATCTGCATATGATTATTTTATATACTGCACATCCAAGAGAGTTGAAGCTTTAATGGACATGGAATCCTTATCATATAGAAGGAATAACCACAAAAATGCAGACTGAGAAGCCTATCTAGACTTACCAGGATTTTTCAGGGTTGATTAAATAAGACATTTAATCATTTTTCCACAAGTGATTTAGTGTTTGCTAGTATCATCCAGCCAACATAAAGCTTCATACATGTCATATCAACACAGTGATGAAATTGGTTGCAAACTTGAGGACTTCCGGCTGGGCGCTGCGCCGATGCGGAGCTGAGAAGCAGATTGCTGCTCTGAAAGGATCTGATTTTCGCTGTTTGGTGGCTTCCAGGAATGTGTTGGACCTTGGAAGGCTAGACAGTCGAAAGGGGAAGACCTGGAGATCTCAGGGAGGTGCTGTGATCCCGGAGACTACAAGAGAATCCCCTGAAAACCAACAGCAGAAGAAGGAGATCTCACAGATTGGAACCAAAGACGTGGCAGCCCAGCAGCTTAAAGAAGAAGGAAGGAAGCAAAGAGTAGAGAACAGCAAATTGAGTAGTGGAAAGGCAAAATTAAAGAAGATTTCCAGAATACTGATTTATACTACAAAGGGAAATTGAAAATTGAAACTCCAAACTGAACAGTGTAGCGAAGCGGCAGAAACATCGGAAGGAGTACTAACTAAAGAAATGGCAGTAATTTGTGCTGATTAATGGAGTGCTGAAAACGGAGGAGCTGAAGGGTGAGGCAACAGCATTTACTTTTATCTTGGGAGTTGAAAAGTGGGTTGTATAATTATATTTTTTGGTGTTTGACGTTTGAGAACTGTAGAACACACCATATGCCAGAAGAAAACACACACCAACCGCTACCTCAATGCCCAATCCCACCACCACCCAGCACAGATAAACTCAGTGGCCAAAACACTAATTGCCAGAACCAAACGCCTGGCAGACAAGACACACATTAAGACTGAACTATGCACCCTGACTAAAATACTGACAGCTAACGGCTTCCACAAAAGCAAAATCACTGGCTTAATCCACAAAAACACACTGAGACATAATGGAGACCTAGAAGATTAACAGACCTATGGAACAGCTGTCCTGCCCTACATAAGAGGTACTACAGACAAAATCAGTAAGATACTACACAGGCATCACATCAAGACTGTCTTCAAAACAGACAGAAAAATAGCAGCCATCCTAAGAAACCCCAAAGATAAAATTGACCTGGAAAACCAAGGCATATATGAAGTCCCCTGTGCATCATGCCTGGCCACGTACATTGGACAGTCCAATACAAGAATAAGTTCCCGCCTAGATGAACACAAAAATGCAGTAAAAAAGCTGGAACACACTTCCTCACTAGTCCACACATGAAAGCCACAGGTCATAGCATCGACTTCAATGGCACAAAAACCCTAGCCACTATAGAAAACCCCAGCTACAGAATTATCAGAGAAGCCATAGAGATTGAAAAAAGACCTGAAAGCATGAATAGAAGAGATGACTCCACCAGACTGTCAATTATCTGGAAGCCTGCACTCTCAAACAAAAAAATCTCCACACCACAAGCCAGGCAAACACGTGGGCACAAACAGACTCCCCCTGATACCTCCAGCTCAAACACACCCTAACCAGGCACCCAGATGAAACCTAGCTTCCTAATAAATGATAGCTGTCCATTTACTTGGAGCCAAGCCGCACTAAAAGCCTCCAATACAGGAACACAATGTTGCCAGCCAATCAAGACAAAAAAAGCCACAAAACAGACAGAAGATATTAGAAACACCAATCAAGCAGAACACAGCAAACTCCAAGACCAATACACACAGACCAAGACTCCCAACCAATCAGGATGAAGAAAAAACCATTCTGGCACAGCAGTAGGCTAGCCCCAAATTTAAAACTGAAATGCCTGTGAAAGTCTGACTCACAGACGAACCCAATACAGAAGCCTGATGATGGCAGATGAGATTCTGCCGAAACGTTGCTACAACTTTAAAAGCACAACTATAATGACGTGGGAAAATACCCGAACAAAGCTGAATACCATACATGTAAGTACCCGTGAAAACTTAAGAAAACACACACACACACACACACACACACACACACACATATATAGCAAAGAGAATACTTGTCCCTCTCTGGTGCTTTAATGCCATTGCAGCCTGGCAGAATTCCCACCATTTGTTAATGTATTTACTCAGCCTTGTATGGCACATTAATCTATGGACCTTAAGGAACTTACAGTGCAACACAGTGTCTGCCAAAGTCTATGCAACAACTGCCTCACTTCCTGAGTTGTGATCCACACTACTTAAATTTGCCAGGGTTGAGAAACCCTCCTCTTGATTACACAAGGCCACCCTCTTATAAAGACTTCTGTTTGTTGTCATTGGCTTCCTGAACATACATAAAGCAAATGCAATTTTGAAAGTGTGTGGCTGCTTAAGAGTCTTCCTACTTTAGGCTAGACCTCTGAACTTTTCTTCAGGCAGTTTTTTGATGTTTTTGGAAAATCCCACTATAACTTCACATAAGGATTTGGTAAGATTTTAGTAGCCTACTTCCAGTTTAAGCCCCAAATTGTCCCCTTTCCAAGGAACATCTTATAATTAAAGTGGAGGCTGGAGCATGCCAGAGTGCTCCATAATATCATGCCCATTCTGTCTATTTTTCCTGCTTCACTTTCCTTCGCTCTCTTTCTCTTTACAGCATAATGTTCTGCTGATAATGCCAAGGACATTCCCCTTCCTCTCCCTTCCCGCTACATCAGCTGCAGCCTATCTTTCATCCCAGTGTTTGAACACCTGAAGTTTTAGGTGAATTGGAACGTGATTATCTCATTATAGAAGTAGTCCTCAAATTATGAACATAACAGACCCTGCACATCCTGGTTATAACTCGTGATGGTCGTAAAAGTGATTTAAAAAAAGATGTTTTGCAATGAACATTGAGCAATTCCATAGTCATTGAGTGAATGCCATGGTCGTTAAGTGAACCAATGGTTTGCAATGGGCACAGTTTTGCTGAAAACCAGAAGTTTTTGGCAAACATGTAAAACGCAACCAAGGGATGCTGCAAATGGCTATAGAAAAGATAAAAGTAGCACTTTAAGAAAAAAAAAATCCCCGAAGAAAGCTGTAGACAACAATTTCCATTTTGTTGTTAGAAAACTACATGATTTTCTCCTTGTAGTTGTCACTGAGTCCCCAAGAATTGAATTCAGCATGTGTGACCTTATCTTTGTTTAGAAAGATCACCTGGATTTTTATCTTTGGTTAAAAGATCTTCAGCCAAGTAAGGCAGCAGTTTTTAACAGATATTCTCAAGGCAACTCTGATAACTGATAAGCTATTAATAGGGGCAAGGTTCCATCAAGAAGAAGCAGGGAGCTTATTGAGTGTTTTAAAGCAAGTTGTTGACTCTGCCCCATTTGTCTGAAGAAGGATGCCGAATGATCTCTTAAGAGTTCAGTCTTGCTTGCATTGAGATATGGGAAATTTTATGTATGTATGTATGTATGTATATATGTATGTATGTATGTATGTATGTATGTATGTATGTATTTGATTTGTCAATTACAAGATATGAGCAATTCTGTTGCTGAACTCATACTTTCTGCAATCAAGCTTGAAGCGCTTTACATTGAGTTTGTATCGGTTGTGTGCTCTTGTATTGTTGTGGTTGAAGCTGAAGTAGTCCTTGACTGGTAGGACATTGTAGCAGATAATTTTGTGTGCTATGCTTAAATCTAACCGTAGGTGGCATAGTTCAAGGTTGTCCAAGCCCAAAATCTCAAGCCTGGTGATATAGGGTATTCTGTTGCGAGCAGGGAAGTGTAGTACTCTTCTCGTGAAATATTTCTGGACTCGCTCTATTATATTAATGTCTGATATGCAGTGCGGATTCCAGACTGATGAGCTGTATACGAGTATTGGTCTGGCAAAAGTTTTGTATGTTCTAGTTAGCAATTCGATATTTCTGGAGGAGAAGCTTTGTAAGATTAGATTTACAACTCTTAATGCCTTTTTGGCAATGCTGTTACAGTGAGCTCTGGCACTTAGGTCATTTGAGATGAGTACTCCAAGGTCCTTGACAGAGTGGTCCTCGGCGTACGCCCCAATTGAGCCCAACATTCCTGTTGTTTAGCAAGACAATTGTTAAGTGAGTTTTGCCACAGTTTACAACTTGTCCTGCCACAGTTGTGAAGTGAATCACTGCAGTTTTTTCAGGTAGTAACACTATTTTAAGTGAATCTGGCTTCCTCCAATGACTTTGCTTATCAGAAGGTTGAAAAAGGTGATCACATGACCCCAGGACACTGCAACCATCATAAGTACGAGTCAGTTGCCAAGCATTTGAATTTTGATCATGTGACCAAGGGGACGCTGCAACGGCTGTGTAAAGAACAGTCATAAGTCACTTTTTTTTCAGTACCATTGTAACTTTGAATGGTCACTAAATGAGCAGTTGTAAGTTGAGGACTATCTGTCATGTTTTAAAATAGCGAATCCAATGTAGTTGGGGAAAAAAAGACTCAATTTATCATTTCTTATCAAATTTATCTTATCTTTCCTGTTGGGGTAGATTTAAATATTTCTCATCCATGAAGTCATAGTGTTTAAGTATAATGTTACAGCTGATATACTTATCGGAGAATTCTAAAAACAAATAAATAAGGAGTCAGTTGCAGAATCATTTTTGCACATGATTTGGCATTAATAGAGCAACATTGCAATAGTTGCTTAGGCCCAGTTGCTTGTAGAGAAGTAATTTATTTGGAATTAATGTATAATGTGACTTGCATCCAAGAAGGAAAATCCATTGTGAAAGTTACTCTTTTCATATATGAAAAAGGCTAAAAACCTGCCAAAACAGGGAACTGGAGAACATCAAAATCAGATAACTTGCCAAGAATGATTAAAGGTCTCAAAAAAAGCAAATTAGAATAGAAAAATGTAACTGTTTACATGATGTGTCCTTTCTACAAGGATAAGGTATGTGGACTGTTCCTACACAGGTCCATCATGGTGGTTCTATTCAGGAAAAGCACCATTACTTTGAGTGCAAAAACAAACAAACAAACCAAAAACAACAACTAGGAATTAAAAGAAAAAGAGAGAAAATCTGTAAATGGCATGGGGTCCAGGCTCTCTGAGGAATTGTTTCACTCCACCATGATTGGCCTACCTCACTCACTTTTTGCAGACAGAGTGTGGTGTGATCCCCATCAACTGATGGGGTCCAGGAGAATGGCCTTTTCTGCCATGGATCCTGCCCTCTGCAACTTTGTGCCCCTTGAGATTAGTTTTGTCCTCACCCTCTTGATCTTCTGAAAGAACCAGAAAATGTGGCTCTGACAAGGGGCTTCAGGCCCAATGGGATGTCCCACCTGGACGTAGGTTAGTACATTAGCAGAGGGTTCCACCTCCACGCTGTTTACATATTGGCTCCTTTTTATTCCGTTCTTGATTCATTTTAATATTTCAGTTTTTCATGCAGAATGTTTTAAAGGTTCTTGCCATTTTATATTGTGTTTTTATATTTTAAGCCATCCAGAGTTACTCAATAGTGAGACGGGCAGCATATAAATTTAATAAATAATTAATATGGAGAAGATAACAATAGACAAAGACCTGCAAATAAAAATAGAACGAGCGTGGCAAAAGAATGCAAAGGCAGTAAGTACCAATAGTAATAGACGCCTTGGGTGCAATCACAAAACAGCTGGAGCACTTCTTGACTATCATAAGCATCGATACCACCACCAGTCAATTGCAAAAGGCAGCTTTACTTGCAACAGCTTACATTTTGTTACGGTTACCTTTAAGACTATCAAATATCTACATCTGTCTTGCCAAATGCCAAATGCAGTCTGAACATCCGGCTCACTATGCAACAAACCATAATAATAAATGTAGCTTACTACCCCACCATTCATTATATCTCTTCACATCTACAGTATCTATCTTCGGAAACCATCTCTGTGTCCACCTTGTTCCTTTAAAAGATATGGATGGTACCTAGGAGCAAGCCTGTTCTTCAGCTGCACCTCCATGGGCTCCCTGTTACGATCTGGCTTTTTCCCAGGTTTAGGCCAGGAGGGAAAAACAACCCTGGCATTTTTAGTTTTCTGATGGGCCTATTATGGTCTGAGAGAGTGTTGAATTCCTGCATTGTTATTTATTTTTTGATAGCCTACCCAGTGTTATTTCATATAATATGGGCATAACTTAATAACTTAATAAATTAATTAATACTGTTCAGGCCCACACTATCTCCTCTGCAGGGACAAGGAAGAGGATTGGGACCAAAATGTACATAAAAATACAGCCACGGGTTTGAACAAGTCTGCAGCATTTTGCAGTGATTTGGCTCTTCTTTGTATCTTTCCCACTTTTTGCATAGAAAATAGCAGCCAGGTAGAATGTAATTTTCAGCAAAAGAATCCTTTGTGGGATTCTTGAATCCTGAAGAGGTCTCCAGAGAAAATTGAAACCTAGGCCAGCAGCCTTTTTCAATTTAGCTAAAGTTGGTCAGACCCTTTGGGGAACATGCTATTCAAACTGTATCAGAAATACCTGGACAAAATAAGGCTGCCTGGTGATGCCCTTATTCTACTCTGATCCATGGTCTTAATGAAACTTTAATGAATGAAGACTTAATTGGAATAGTTTTGTTAAGAGCACATACAGAAACTGCAAGAAATTGGAAAATGATTGAAAGACTTTTTATTAGGAATTGGGCTGTTGCTTTAATGAACAAATTAATGGATAAATGTTAAAAAGGACTGAGCGAACCAGGGTCTTTTATGAGCAAATGGCAGCTTTTTATTAATAGTATGCAGGAAAAAAGAACCCGCGGTCAGAATGTACTGCTGGAAGTTTAAATTGGCTATAATCTGACAAGATAAAAACCAAAATGTTTTGAGAGTCCTGGCTCGAGGAAATTAATGACCACTCAAATCAAATTTCTGGCTCCTTTTTCTTTTCTTATTTTACATCAGACCACAGACAGAAATGGCACTGTAACCTATGCTGATTTTCCATTTGCCAACCACCCAGAGAAATATTGGTCAGAAGAAAGATGGGTAAATATTTTGGATGTATTAAATAAATCCTTACAGAAAAGAATAGAAGCAACACTTGAGTGTAAAACACAGTGGTGCATGAATACGCATATATAACTGGATTTAGCTGGATTGACTTACTTTGTTACAAAGGCCTATAAAAGAAAACACAGCACATGACACATGTGGAACCTATACACATGGTCTCTAATTTCTCTGTAGCTTATAGTTTGGTGGGAAACAACTGCAGCTTAGCTGTAAAGCAGAAAGTTGTGCATTTGTCTGGACTGGGATCACCAATCCAGAATCTCCTCCATGCAGATGATATCTCAATGAGATATAACAGAGTAACAGAGTTGGAAGGGACCTTGAAGGTCTTCTAGTCCATCTCAGGAAACCCCTGCTCAGAAAACCTGCTGTCCCACTGCTCAGGAAACCCTATACCATTTCAGACAACCAATTTCATTCAGATTGGTTGTTCAGTCTCTATGTGGCTTTAGAGTCAATATAAACCATCTGACCTAGGCAAGTCAGTGACTTTGTCAAGGAGCTATGAATTCAGGTGATGCAATGACTTGAATTTCCAGTGTTTATCACTGAGGTGATGCTAGTAATTTGTGGGTGGGACAAGTGGCTGAACATCAATCAGCCCTCCTTCAATGGCAGGTTGGGAACTTTTAATATAAGCTATTTGGAGATTATTGAATTAAGTGAAGTGTAAATGATATGAATGAGTGAGTAAATAAATAGGAAGTTTATCTAAGGGAGGGTGAGTTGGTCTACCATCCTAGACTCATAGTAGGGCAATTAGTTAGAATTTCAATATTGCTTGCCCAGAACAGGAGCTGATCCCTCTTCTAGTTATTTCAGCCCACTCAAATACCATGCCATGCTATCTTCTGTGCTATAACACAAGCTAACAGCACCACCTTTCTCTTTGTTAATGTTTCAAATATGAAGTGAAGTCTATTCTGGATCTGGGCTTCTGGTTGTAATATAGATGGAGCCTCTATTGACTATCCCACCCTCTTCCCTCTGGCTATATCCAGCTTCTTCCATTTGGGCCACTTCTGCAACCAGAAGATCTCTCTGCGTGAAGCTAGAAGGTATTATCTTGATTCTTTTTTTCTTATCTGAAGGTACATCTATAGTTTTCAGCAGGAATTAGTATGGTGACATTCATGGCTTTTGCTAGAGCCACAGAATGGGAAATAAGATTCATGTAGGGAATGAAGTGCTAGCTCTAGCAAACGTGGGTGCTGAAGTATGTTTAGAAATGTCCTCACAAACTGAAACAATGTGTAACAGGGGAGAAGTTAAAGTGATTTAATATTGTCCTACTAATCCTGCCACTTGACACTGGCATTAGTAAACTCTTCCACACGTATTCATAAAAAAGGATGGCATAGATTAACAGTGTTATGGCAACTGCAAATATTTGACCAGAAATGCAAAGTTCATACCTGAAAGGTAAAACTCAAAGCTAATTCAAATATCCGAAATAACTTCCTTTTTGCAAATGTGATTTTATCATGAAATTACTACCTTTATTTCTCTATTACCTCTTCATTTTTAAGGCATACATTGGTTCCCTCCATTCCTTTCCCCTGCTTACTAACCATTCCTTTCACTATTTCACAAAAGTGCTTTCATTTTCAGTGCTTACTAGTTATAATCTTTGAGCTCTTTTTGACATTATGCCTAACTTTTATGACATGTTATAGACGGTAAGATTAATACTGAATAAAGACTTGTTTTTGTAATCGTTAATAAGAAATTTCTTTTTTTATCCTGAATATAATTGTTTCTATCATTTGTCAGATTCATGGCAGTACAGTATAGCTTTCAACATTTTCATTAAGTATTTTTCAAAGCCAGCAGAAATTATTTATTCTCCATCTCCCTAGGATCATTCGTGAGAGAGATAGTTTATTAAATGAGAATTTCATTTGCACAGCTGTTTTCCTGATGATATTTTAAAGCGGGATGCAAATAAATATCAAGTGGATCAAACTGGAATTGTGTGTCTGCAGCTAGTGGAAATTGTTTGGATGATGGCAATTTTCCTAGCAATCTAATAAGTGCAGTTATCCATCCACAGCAATAACAAAATAAACACTGCATACGATGAAATAAAACGGTGCTCTGTAAAGAGAGGGAAGCGTCTAACTTAATCTACTGTGCTCATAGGATGTTTTTTTTTTTTTCAGAGTGTTAAGTAGGAATTCTTCTCAAGCCAGTTAGACATTAGTTAAAGTGAAGATACCAAACTGGATGTTGGTATCTTTTCATATTCATAAACACATGATATCTGACCAGAAGTGTCCAAATGTTCAAATTCACTATTCAAAATTCAGTTGATTTTGGTCGGCTTTGTTTATGTCAGCTGCAAATCATAACGTCTCTTTGCTTCCATAATTCAGATGGTGAATAAGTGAGTGAAAGGAGAACGTTTTTTCTGCACTTTCTTCTTATATCTCCAGTGCTGTGGGTTTTCATGGCAAGGATGGGTTATTGGCAGTGATGGGATTCAGCCAGTTTGCACCACTTTGGGAGAACCGGTTGTTAACAGTTTGGCGAACTGGTTGTTGGAAGAAATCATCAGGACAGAGAACCGGTTGTTAAACTATTTGAATCCCACCACTGGTTATCGGCTATATGAGTGCAGCCATGGTTTAAAGTTGTTACAATAGAATGGAGTACTGCCAATGCATTCATTCTTTGAGATATATATGAAGAGCAAAGAACACCTTCAAACTGCGAAGGTCTCATTTATAGCAAAAGAGGAAACCCATGGATAATTGGGTATAAGAGGAAAATTAGATCAAAAAGATTCCACAGACAGATTTCAAGGATCAAGAAGGAATGTATGGGGGACATCAGACTTAGATCAAGAAAGATTTGAATTTGCCATTACTGAATTAATTTGCTTATCATTGCCACCTTGGAATGAATTCAAGTAGCAAAGCTGTTGGGCCACTGAAGTTTTAATCAGCATTGTCTGCTCCTTATGGTTACATTCACCGAAACTAGCTTCTACACTACTAACGTATGTCCAAGTGTGACCTTAGGAAAATACATATTAGTAATCTAATTAGGATATTAATTGTTTATTTAGAAAATTTATATAAATGCCCAACTCAGAAAAAGTGACTCTGAGAGGCTTATTAGCAAAATAACAAAACTACCACAGTATCAAAACTTGCAGATATAAATAGCAAAACATAAAACATAAAAAAACTAAAGGAACATGACTCTATCCAAATTGTTAGCAATGAAGAAGCTTCATTATTGGCTTCATGAGCATCAGTGTGTAGAGGTGTGCATGTGATTTCACAAACATGTTGACATCATCATGCATACAACATAAATCATGCACTGTATCTCATTTGTGTTATGACTGTTGCAAATTATATAATTCAGGACTTTTGTGTGATGTCATCATGATGTGCATGATGCTCTTCACACCTCGGTTTTTATTCTTTTTAGGACTAAATGTATTAACTTTCACAGTCTATATGATCTGGCATTCTGTGAAGTAACAAAAATACCACTGTGATATTCTACTATAAACATTTTCATGGGAAATGAATGTTTCTTCCTTCCAATGTCTACGTTTTGTTCCATTCAAGGTTTCTTTAATTTTGTTGAGTTCAAAATTGCTATTCTTGTTCCTTCAGGTCATAATGTTTTCTTATTGCAATGGCACTGTGCAGGAAAAAAAAAATGACAACTGCTGAATCAAAATGCACCAGCTGCTTTCATGGTCTGCAGCTGCACCCAAGAAAAGTATACTTCTGGTTGCAGACAAAATGGACATATACTCAAAGTTTCAAGGCAGTTTCCACTCCAACTGCCTCCCCTGCACACTGCTCCTCAGGTTTAAATATAAAGGGGAAAGTGGGCAGCTACTCAGCTGAGGATGGGAACCTCAAGGAAACCTTCAGATTTTTCTAGGAACTCTATCTTAACTTCCTTGTGATGTACCAAAGATCTCTGGCTCTTCAGAGGTTCTCAGCTAGTCAATGAACAATTCAAATTTACATGAGGATCCAGATCAACCTAATTATATACTGTTAGTCATAGACTTTATTTTTACCTCTTTTATTTTTATATTTTTACACCAGAGTTTGTAATAGACAAGAAGCCCTTAAAATGGGTGTACAAAAATAAACCACGCGTCACTTCTTCTGTTAAAAAGATCGTGTAGCCAGTGATAAGAAGGACATCTGCCTGAGATCTATGGATCCATTATGATGGATAAAGAGTTTGTTCTGATATAAAGCGGTGTTCTGATGCCTCACATCTTTTTGTTTAGCTACATTGCTTAGGGTCTTTTAAACTTATGCAGAAATAAGCACCCTTTTCTTAATTTTATACTGACTTGGGCCAGATGTAAAAAGCCAGCTGCAATACAGGCAGCCCTCGACTTACAACTACAATTGAGCCCAATATTTCTGTTGCTAAATGAGAGAGTTGTTAAGTGCGTTTTGTCCCATTTCCACAACCTTTCTTGCCGTAGTTGTTAAGTGAATCACTGCAGTTGTTCAGGTGGTAACACGGTTCTTAAGTGAGTCTGGCTTCCCCATTGACTTTGTGAGGATGTTGTAAAAGGTGATCACATGACCGCAGGACACTGCCTCCTTCATAAATATGAGTCAGTTGTCAAGTGTCTGAATTTTGATCATGTGACCATGAAGTTGCTGCAATGAAAAATAGTCATAAATCATTTTTTAAAATGCCATTCTAAGTTAGAATGATGAACTAACGATGAAAAATAGTCATAAGTCACTTCTTTTTAGTGCCGTTCTAACTTAGAACTAAATGAACTGTTGTAAGTGAAGGACTACCTGTATAATGGACATTTCTGTCCAAAGAGCCAGAGCCAGAAGAAAGGAGGTGTCAAAGAAAAAGGATAGAAAAATGGATCTCCAGGGAATGACATTAAAAGAGAATGGGTAATATTGGCATTATGGCTGTCCATTTCTAATTTACAGCACCAAAGCAGTAGCTGTCAGATTGTAAAGATGATGATCTACACCTTGAAAACAAGTCCATGAGGTGTGGCATTTGGCATAAACCAAATAGCTACGTTTATATCCATCATACTTGGTGTGAATGGTGCAGATGGAATTGATACAATAGGAAAGCTGCTATAAGCCTCAGAAGACAATAAACATTGTGGGTGGTTCAGGAAAGAATAATTCTCCAACTGGTTTACCATTGACCACTGCAGAAATAACAGGAGGTTGATATAATTGAGCCAGTTTTGGCATTGCCAACAGGTGACAGGTGATATGACAACACTAAACTGGAAAATAAGTGTCTTTCTTCTCTTTGCTGCTATAAGCAAATTCTTTTCATTCATAGTTATCTGCAAGCCTCTTTTGAATTGAGATCTAGGACTGTGAATTGTGCAAAGTTCAGAGAAATGGGTTTGGATTCCATGGTGATTTAAGGAAGTCTTCCTCTGAAGCTAATATGCAGATCAAGGCAGATGCTTTTTATGTATATTAGACATGATGCATTGAGGCTGAGTGAGGATGGGAAACTCCTTGCTGAGATGATTCACTTGGCCTCTCTGCCTTAGCAGGACAAACCATGGTGCTGTGTGATGCCAAGCATGACTCTGAGGCACAACACAGCTGTGTAAGACAAGTATGTTTCCTATTGCTAACTCTGTAGATATGAAATTGCTCAAGTGATTAGAATTTATAGCATAAGAACTAGTATTTCTTTAACAGGGTGCTGGAAGATAGGAAATGAAGAATTGAATATTCTGATGAATCAATCATTTGAAGTAAGCCTTTCAATAAACAGGATGGAAGAATAACCGAACTCTAATAACCAGACAAGCCAACCAGACAAGAACCCCCACTTCTTTGAACTATTTAGTTCAGGAGTGTCAAACTTGCAGCCCATGGGCCAGATGCATTACACGCTGGCCACCCCCACTCCCATTTTAGCAAAGAAAAAAGTTGTGATACGTCACATGACAATGTGTCATCAAGAGTTTGACACTCCTGATTTAGTTGAAGGCATTCTTACATGATCATAGGCCTCAAATCTGTTCTTGGTTTTGCAATCGCATCAGAGAGCTCAAGACAGCAATGGCTGCTGCTCTTAATGGTTTCACTTTCTTGGCTTCACTCTTCTTGTTAGTCTCCTAAAGATTGCTCTTATGCATTTTTTTCAATCTCTTTGATAAGATTAATAAGGGAATTTTCCATTTTATTTACTTACTTACTCTTGGAGACCAATGGTCTAGGATAAGATTTATTCCAGAAGCTAAGTTAAAGTCAGAAAAC
>NW_020769312.1:27060051-27118265 GCF_900518735.1 Pseudonaja textilis
GTTACAGACCTCTGTGCCCTCATATAGGTGCTGGGTCTGGAGGGGGGTGTTCTGGTCTCCATATTTGATATTACAAGTGCTTTATTCAAAAATTGACTTGATTGACTTAAATTCTACAAATCTTTAAGTTATTAAAATATAAAGACAGACAGACAGACAGACAGACAGACAGACAGATAACAAAGCAAAACAGAACACGGAGACAACATTTGCTAAAGGCATTGGGGAACTATTTATTCCAGGATCCCCTGCCCCTTAAGGGAGCAGGCCCCTTATTTCATAGCCTCTTTCCATTGCTAATTTATCAAAGGCATTGCCATGGCCAGCAACTACAACTCCAGATCTAGACTAACTGCTAAAAATAGAGATAAGTCCACGGAGCCCCAAAAGACCTCTAAGGCAGCAGAGAAAGATGCACGCAGACACCATCAGGCATTAGCAAGGCAGGTGGAAAATCATACACGAGCAGCTGCACAGCCCACCTCTTCACCACTCATCATAACCTCTACCTCACAGGCCCAGAACCCTCCAACCGCCCCTCTGGATTTATCCAGAAGGAGCAGCATATCGATACAACCTCCCCAGAAGGCTCTTTCTAACATTCTCTCCCCAAGGAGGGCCCCAGAGGCAACATTCACTCCAACTGCAGCTGGCCTCAGACAAGAGGAGGAACTTCCGGAGGAAATCTCTGCCAACATGAGGGCATGGATGGAGCTAGCCATCCAGAAGGGCATATCAGCAGGCATCCAACAGGCTATTCAGGCAGACAAACACCCTCAGCTTTGATTTGTGGATCTCTTTCTGAATGATCTCTGGGCATCACGGATCCACATCTTCATCAGGTACCCCCCACCGCAGAACTATCACTGCCCACTGTCAGAGACCCTCAGTACACACAGGATCTGGGAGATCAAGGGGATCCAATGGATCAAATGGAGGAGGGGTCGGTACACACCATTGACCAGGTATTGTCAGAGGTGGATCCACTAGAAAGGGGAATGTGCCTTCACCTGACCTCCCCGTATTTACAGGATTATTCCACCCACAATTATTTAAATTCCTCCTGTTTAAGGCCAAGAATACCACACGGCTGGATAATACAGGTACCCCTCTCCCACCGAATACTCCAGGGGAAGCAGAGGATCTCATATTCTCTCAACCAGTCACTGAGGCAGAGGTTATCCCTGTATCACCATGGAGGATCCCATCATCGGTCATATTGTCGTCTCAAGGCCCAGTGCTATACCCAGACCCGCAATGGCTAAACTTAGCCGTATGGAAGTTGAACGGCAACGTCTCAGAGATGAACACTTTTCTACTCAAGTTATTCACACTATTCAGTCGGCTCAACATCCGAACTGAATCTATGAGGCCACCTGGTCTAGCTTCTGCCGTTGGTGTCAGAGAATTCAGATCGATCCCACTTTCCCATCAGTAGCGCAGTTATTGGAATTTTTACAGGAGGGCCTAAACAATACTCTGCGGAGACAGGTGGCGGCCCTGGCTTTGGTCATATCTTGGGATGATCTTACCTCCATATCTCATCACTGTCACATTCGCAGTTTTCTGTGCGGTGCCAAGAACTTGAGGCCCCCCGTAGTGCACTGATATCCAACTTGGGGCTTAAATGAGATACTATTGGCCCTTACTACAGGTCCCTTCGAGCCACTAAGGACCACAACGCTTCGATTTCTAACATACAAAGTAGTTTTCCTGGTAGCAATTACATCTGCCTGAAGAATCTCCGAACTAGCTGCATTATCGGTGCGCAAAGATCTCTGCATTTTCCATTTAGATAGAGTGGTTCTCAGACCAGATCCCTCCTTCATTCCAAAAGTTAATTCGGCATTCCATAGAGCTCAAGAACTGGTGCTCCCAAATTTTTGCTCATGTCCATCACACGGGCTCGAACACCAATGGCACCGCTTGGACGTAAGAAGAGCCTTTCTCATCTACATAGAGCACACGGCACCCTTCAAAAAGACAGAAGCCCTCTTCATGTCCTTTCAGTCTAATACCCTGGGGTGCAAGGTTTTACCCTCTACCATAGGTAGACGGCTAAGGGCCACCATCACTAAGTCGTATGGCTCTCACTCGATTCCAGTGCCCCAAGGCATTACTGCTCACTCCACCAGGAGTGCAGCCACCACAGCAGCACGGGCAACCCAAGCTACAATAGAGGAGATTTGCTGAGCTGAAACCTGGGCTTCTCCATCTCCATTTATTAGAAATTATAAAATTGATGTATTTGCTTCTGCTGAGGCTTCATTTGGTAGGCGAGTTTTGCAGCAAGTTATTTCAGAGACAGGTCTGCGACCCAGATGGAGTCCCTCCCTTAGGACAATGCCAAGCTTTGGTATGTCCCATCACTGGATGCTCTGAAGAACTCATGGGAGAAAGGGCGTTGGTACTTACCTGATATGCCTGTTATCTGTGAGCTGTGAAGAGCATCCAGCCCCTCCCTTTTATTCCATCTGGTAGGGGGTCTGTTCCGGCCAGGGTTATTACATAGGCTTAAGCATATAGGGTATCAATACCTTGGCTTCACAAAACTGGGGACGCTAAGGAGGAGTCTCGTGGAGGAGGAGGAGTGTCCTCAAGTTTAAGCCCAGCCTTCCTAGAAGGGACTGAAGCACCTTCCCATCACTGGATGCTCTGAACAGCTCACAGAGAACGGGCGTATCAGGTAAGTACCACCCTTTTTGCTTATTGGAGCAAAAATAATCAGATAGATTTCATTGAAAGAGAAGTGGTACATGCCAGGAGAGCCTCATTCCAAACCCAACTTTGCAGATTTTTACTTTTAGAGGAGCCTCATCCAAATTATTCAGAACGTATGTATACTATGAGGCATGGTGCTTATTATTCAAATGGGTATTGTCACAATCTCTTCTTATCACCCTCAGGCAGAAGTATCATCAACACATGTAGTCTTTACAGATGTTCAGTTAAAGATAAAAAAATAATATGCTTAGGACAAGGGAACATGACTCTGCATTAGCAGGCTTCTAAGTGGTTCTACAAGAGTTTGTTCTTGTTTAAAGAGAGATCCATACGAATATACAAGGAGGGAATGTTTGTATATAATATGAAGGAATAAATTTTTGAGAACCTGCTGCTCCTGAGTTATTGCTCTCCCAACTCATTCTTGCATTTGTCATAATTTAGCAAACATCTCTTAGGAATGTGGAAATAAGGTCTTTGCATCTTAATAATAAAGTAAAAGACAGCAGGATGTGTTTTTTTAAGGGAACAGTTGATAGGTGAACCTGTAAGTGCTTAAATTTTGCATCTTGGTTTAGGCCATAATATAGTAGCAATTACTTTTTTTTTCTTTCTCCTTCAGACAGACAAGGGAAGCACAGGCTTGGCAACCCACTCCTTCTGCAGTATGTTGCTGCATTCATTTAATTGCTTTCGTTCAGCAAACTGGCCAGGTACAGGCATTTTCCATTCCCCCATCCACAAATCCAATCCTACAGTTGTGAAGATGGGGAAGTAAACACAATTCATAAGGTTAATTTTTATTTTCTATAAAAGAACAGGTTAACATTTTTTTCTAATTAAAGCCACCACATCACATTATTATGTTAATATTCAGGGATTAGGCTAAGGCTCTAAGGCACTAAGGCACAGTGGTGATGGGATAACATAACCATGATGGATGAGGGTGGAATTTTCAGCCTTGTTTCTCCACATTTGGGGAGTGGTTATGGGATGAGTATTTACAGAGAGTTAATTTTCTGCTAAAAATTAAAGAGAAATTGCGTTGCTCTAATTTGGTGATTGCTGCTACATTATGTTGGCACAATATAGTGGTTTTCTATGGAGAAGAATTACTCAGAGGCTGCACTTAACTATTGATTGAATGTTTTTGTTTTAAAACAAAAACCACACTGCAGATGCCCATGAGACAAAACATGTGATCATGGTTTGAAAATGTGTCTTTCGGAATCTGGAAGCTTATCTACTTTACTATGTATTTTAAGTCAGCTTCTTACTTTCAGGTAAATTCCCAGTTTTGAAAAAAAAAATGAAGTAGATATTTTTCCCTCTCCCAGAGAATGAGCACCTGGCTCCTCTCATGATACTGACAGGCAATAAATTAAGACAGAGAAAAATATTTCACAGAATGAATGTTAAGACTTAACAGAACTCATAGCTGCATGATATAATGATGGCCACATCATTTAAAAAGAGGACTGAGAAAAACAGATTTATGGTTATATTTATGTGTACTGAACTAAACAACAGAGGATCTAATTTATATTGTTGGATGACTTCGTCCTGATTAACAGCTCTTGATGAATTATGAACATCCATTGGGGTAGTTTTGGGAGCCTTTCTTAATTCACGGGTCAGAATGCTTCTCTGTGTTCAGAAGAGCCAGTAAATTATCCAGTGATGGAAAAAACATGGGATATTCTGTTTCCTTTTGGCTGGCTCATTCTCTTTCTTTTCTCTTTACTTTATTCAGACTGAAAGTGAACCATCTCTCTCTCTCTCTCTGAAGGTTTCATCTTTGAAGAATAAGAGAAACCTGAGAGAGGCGTGCTCTCAACTTGGCCCTTAGTTGGCAAGTGGAAAGGAAGAGCTTTCTAATCAACAAGCTGTAAATTCTCATCCTTGAATTTGGAGAGTGGAACCAATCTTTCAAAATCTACTGAATTCATACACTTTTGCTTCTTCTAGAAGCAGGTGGGGCAAGTATCTCATGAAGACAAAATAAATATCAGAAGTCTGCCTTGAAGACAACTAGGCTTTGCTTAGGCATAGAATATATTGTATCTTTATTTACATCCTAGGTATAAAAGCATAAGTTTTGATTAAAAATGCTAAAAGCAAAGGAAGTTTAGATCACTGTTGCTGTTAATATGCTATTTATAAGCAAGATGCCAGCAAGATACTCGCATAATAATACGATTCAATTCTCTCATTTAATGCAAGACTATTCACATTAAAAAAAAAAAACAAGCTCTTTTGGAAATGCAAGATTCTGAAGAAATATCTGTTTTCTTGTCATCCTGTACTAGAAACCTGAATTTCTCAAGGAGTTTGGATTTTATTTATTTTTCATGTGAACACAGCTAAGTGATCGGTTTTCGTTTGTCTGCTTGGTTGGGTGGTTGGTCTTTGCAGCCTTGGATCCCTCTGAACTTTGTACAGTAGAATGGTTATTTTGTTGTTGCTGACCACTTTGGGACATTTGAACTGCTTACTGCCAAATGGAATTAATGTGTTCTGCATGGTGTCTTTTGCTTTGTGCCTTGTGAAGTTTGTATTGAGTAGAGTTTTTTTTAGGCATTTAAAAACGACTCACCTCATTCCTTAAAAACTGTTTTCTTAAACATAGTCTAAATTTGTCTTCCAATTGCCTGAAAGGATTTCTCCCCTGCAAAGAAGACATGATTTAAAAAAAATAATGCCACGGAGCTTTAATTTTTTCTTGTGTGACTTTTGAGCTTGCTCATTTGTTGAGAAATAACTTGACAGCAATGTTGTTTTCTATTATATTTCTCTCTCCGTCTCTATGCCTCCTTGGTGGTCCTAACTCCAAAACCAAACAAGCGTGAGGCGAGTTCCTTCATGATGTTTTTCCTTTTCCGTTACATGAATAAAGGAAGATAGAGCAGGGTTTTTTTTTGGTACTTCCCTTGTAACTGAGATAAATGCAAGAAATTTACCTATTTCTTCGTCTTCTTTGCCAAAACAGGAGAAAACTGCTATTCCATCAAAATTACAATGAATAGCTGAAAAAAAAATACACGAGAACATTTAAGCAGAGAACTGTTTTTCAGGTAATTGGTAATTTCTGGGTTGAAAAAGACTTTGGTCTTCTCTGTGGACTGCGTGGGTAGTTAATGTTCTGCTACATGGTGGTGACTGGTATGTCTTGTTAAGGCGATTCTCATAGTGACATGATCTCTTAATCTCCATGAGCATGGACACAACAGAGCTAGTTTTTTTAAACCTCTTAAAAAGTTTTGGCCAGTAAGGTTTACCTTTCTGTAGGCTTCAGAGAACCTGTGTATAGTTTAGTAGTATTGGATCTAGTGAACTTTTTTTTATTTTTTATTTATTTCTCAATTACTTACAAGATAATAGGTATAAGTAAAAAACATAGTTATGAATACATGGATACATATAAGAAAAAAAATATAAAAGAAACAATAGGACAGGGACGGTAGGCATGTTGGTGTGCTTATGCACACCCCCCACAGACCTCTTAGGAAAGGGGTGAGGTCAATAGTAGACAGTCTAAGGTTAAAGTTTTGGGGGTTTGGGGAAGAAACCACAGAGTCAGGTAGAGTATTCCAGACATTGACCACTCTGTTGCTGAAGTCGTATTTCCTGCAATCAAGTTTGGTGCGATTAACCTTGAGTTTGTATCTATTGTGTACTCTTGTGTTGTTATGGTTGAAGCTGAAGAATTCATTGACAGGTAGGACATTGCAATGTATGATTTTATATACTATACTTAGATCGGACCGAAGGTGGCATAGTTCTAGGTTTTCTAGGTCTAGAAATTTGAGTCTGGTGGCATAAGGTATTCTATAACAAGTAGAGGAGTAGAGAACTCTTCTTGTGAAATATTTCTGGACTTTCTTAATTGTGTTAATATCAGATACGCAATGTGGGTTCCAGACTGATGAGCTGGATTTGAGTATTGGTCTAGCAAATGTTTTGTATGCTCTAGTTATTAGTGTAATATTACCAGAGAAAAAGCAACGTAAGATTAGGTTAACAACTCTTAATGCCTTTTTGGCTATGTAGTTACAGTGGGCTCTAGCACTTAGGTCATTTGAGATGAGTACTCCAAGATCCTTGACAAAGTTTGGATCATCAACAAGGTCTTCACTATTCAGCCTGTATTTTATTTTCTGATTTTTTTTTGCCAATATGTAGGACAGAGCATTTATTTGTTGAGATTTGAAGTTGCCATTTGATTGACCATTCTGATACATAGTCAAGGTCTTTTTGAAGGGTAGCAGTATTGTCTGTGGTGTTGAATAGCTTTACATCATCAGCAAAGAGAACGCAGTTGCTCTTGATACGATCACAGAGGTCATTTATGTAGAGTATGAAAAGAGTTGGTCCTAGAACACTGCCTTGGGGGACACCACTGTTGACAGGAACAGAATTTAATAGGACGCTCCCAATTTTGACCATTTGTTGTCTGTTTGACAGGAATGCTTCTATCCAGTAATGCAGGTGTCCAGAGATACCATAAGATTTTAGTTTTAGGAGTAGTTTGTCATGTACCACTGAATCAAAGGCTTTACAGAAGGCTATGTAGATTGCATCTATTACTTTTTCCTGATTGAGTTGTGTAGTCCATATATTTTTGCAGTGTAAGAGTTGCAGATTACATGATAGTTTTTTTCTAAAACCAAATTGTTTGTTAGAGAGTAGGTTGTTTGTTTCTAAGTGGAGGATGATGGATTGGTTAACAATTGATTCCATGACTTTACAGGTGACACAGCATAAAGAGATTGGTCTGTAATTTTCAACTAGGCTGGGGTCTCCCTTTTTGAAGATGGGGATGACTGTGTCTTGTAACCATTGTTTTGGCAAGGAGCTGATCCTGAAAGATTTTTCAAAGATTATGCTTAGAGGTTCGGCTCTGGCGGTGGGTAGCTTTTTAAAGAAATAGGCACATCTTCCATCCGGTCCAATAGATAGAGATGGTTTTTGATTGCATAGTGCTTTTTCAACATTGTCTTCTGTAAAATCGATATGTATTAGATCACTGTAGTTGTCTGTGGTTCGACTAGGAAATACTAGGCATGATCCATTGCTGTTTACAAATATTGAGCCAAAGAAAGTGTTAAAGAGGTTGGCTTTAATCGTGTCATCGTTGCAGTCTTTAACGTTAGGTCCTTTCAGGGGTGGGATGGACTTTGAGTCTTTTAGTTTGTTGTTTACAAAATTGTAGAAAGTGCGGGTGGAATTGGTGTGTAGAAGGTTTTCCTCTTGTTTAATGTGATAATTGGTGCATCCGGCCTTTATCTGGTGGCATAAATTTTTGAATCGGCTTTTGAAGTTGGCAATGTGACCAGATTTGTTTTTCCGCCAAAGTGATTTCTTTTTGGATTGTAGCTTCCTTATCATTTTGGATAATTTGTTTTTTTCTGGTTTTGGGGGTTGTTAATGGTACATATAATTTGATGACTCTTTTGACTTCAAGTAAAAATATGTTGTTATGGTCTTCTACAGTTTTGCATCCAGAGAATAGAAATTGCCAATCGAGGGATGAGAGATCATTGTTTATAAGATCATAGTTGCCTTTTTTGAAGTTATAATTGGGGATTCCATTGTTTTGATTATTTTTGTGTGGACAAATGTTGAGACAAAAGTCAATCATGTTGTGGTCACTGTTGGAAAAGGGTTCTTTAATTTGTATTCTGTAAATTGAATTCAAACTATTGCAGAAGATGAGATCGAGGCAGTTGTTAAATCTAGTGTTGTTGGTTACTAGTTGTTCTAATCCCAGATTGGTTACTGCATTGTAGAAGTTTGCATGTGTGGGTTCAGTTGTACATTCGTGAAGGGTCCAGTTAATATGAGGGAGATTGAAGTCACCAAGAAAGATAAAAGCATGTGGGCAGGATGCTGCCCATGTTAGCAGTGTATTTAGCTTGTTTGCATGTTCTCTGTCATAATCAGGGGCTTTGTAACATAGTAAGAACTGACATGTGATATTTAAGGACAGTTCACAGACGATGGTCTCAGGAAGAGCAAGCTCTTGGGTAACTTGGATGTTTTTTTAGATGTAGAGACTTTTTATAGAAGATAGCAACACCACCGCCTCTATGGATTTCACAATCTGATCGGTAAACATGATAGTCTCTTAATGTGGTAATGGAGTCAGGGAGAGATGTGTTGAGCCACGTTTCACAGACAAATATGTCGAATTTAGCCGTATTTAGTAAGAGGAGAAATTCAGATATGTTATTTACAAGGCTTCTTGCATTGAGTAGCTTGCATTTAAGGCCAGTTGCACTTGGAATAGAGGGGTGTGCATGCCTAGTTTTGAGTGATGTTGGATTGGATGGGGTGGGATTGGATGCAGAGTTGTGGGTTGTGTGACTTTCTTTTGATGCAATCAGCTCTGTAGTCTATGTATAGATCATTTCCTCCATTGTCTAGATGGTTTTTGAGTTCTGCGTGGAGTTCACGGGAGTGGATTCTTTGCAGTATGGATAAGTCTGGTCTTGGGTGAAGTTTTTTGTGGTTGGGATTGGTTTTTGCAATGGCATTTATTGTATGAATGAATATGCGTTTGCTGGACTCATTTTTGCATACAACGCTACAAAATCTTGGGGCCACAGAGCCGTCATTGTATTTGTACTCAGGGCCATCTCTGGTTATTTCAATGATATCTTCAGGAGAGTTGTTTGTTGTATTTGAGTTGCTTATGATATCACAAACTTTGGTGATGTCATCTGATTCGTTGGTGTCTTCGAGACCAAATAAGATGGCATTTGGACATTTCTGTTCACGTTCCATGTTTCTGTTCAATTTCTCAAGCTTTCTTGAGGGTGCAGTATATAGGGTGCACCATAAGGCTGAGAGTTGTACAGAATGTCAGTTCTGATTGCTAGAAGTCTTCAGGAGCATGTTGGAATGCAGATACATTACCTCTTTGCAATATTTTAAAGCAACTTTGCCTTTGTTTGAGAGCCCACAATCAGAGGTAGTATTCAGCAGGTTCTGACTAGTTCTAGAGAACTGGTAGCTGAAATTTTGAGTAGTTTGGAGAACTGGCAAATGCCACCTCTGGTTAGCCCCGCCCCCATTCATTCTCTGCCTCCTGATTCCCAGCTGATTGGCTGGGTCTTCTTTTGTTGCCCTGCACAGGAGAATGGAGCTGGTAAGCAGGTTAGCGGGGTGGGGAGGGAATAGGGATTTTGCAGTATCCTTCCTCTGCCATGCCCACCAAGCCAGGCCCACAGAACCAGTAATAAAAATTTTTGAATCCCACCACTGCCCACAATAATTGTGAAGCTAGTCTACAGTTCAAAAAAAAAGAAGTGGCTGCCTGAAGATGTTTCAAATAGAAGCCACATTTATGCCGTAAGGTTCTGGACCAGCCCTGGAGTGGTTCATTCTCATGGCACCAGTTGATTGTGGGTATGTTACTCAATATTTTTCTGGAGCCATATTTTTACAACATTTGGTGACAATTTTCAGTTAACTTTGCTTTTGCTCCTGAAGACAAACAAAGTCCTTTCTGTGTATCCACTGCAACCCATCACCTCTTTAGAGTTATTGTGAAAAGTGCTTGGTTGCAAAAATGCCTCTATGTTATCCTTCCATCATCGCTGTGAGTAGAAACTTTTGAAGAGACATAGAAGAAATACAGCTTTCACGGGGCTTATTCTCATAACTATTCTTTTTGGTTTTCTGCAAACAGCTTCATAAATAAACACAATATCTCATAAAATGGAATTTGGAATGGATTGGAAAGAAGGAAAGTTTGCTTGAAAGTGATTTCCTCTTTCTTCTATAAAGGTTTTTTTTTTTAAAAGTTTTTCCTCAGAGGGGTAGGATAGTGTTTTAAGTGTCAGTTTTCTAAAAAAAGAACCTCATTTGTTGTTGATTTGAAAGAAAGCCGATTGGCTTGTGATATACTCTGTTCTCCTCTGAGGCTGACAGCATTGAAAGTGATAGCAGAGTGACATAAAACTGGTTTGGGAGGAAGAGAAATGAAGTGAAAATGTCTGAATGGAAGTGCCCACCCCCAAAAAGTGTTTGCAAGTGCTTTTCACTTGGGAAAAGGATAATAATAGAGCAGAATTCTCATTGGGAATAGCTACAAAAGTGAAAGTCTTATTTCAATACAGTTGTGTGAACAATCTTCCTAACAGACTTTCCTATCATGGAAGATATAGATGAGGTTGCTTCACATTTTGGGCTCGACTATCTATCAGGTGAGCCCTGTGTCATTTCTTTAAACAATCACATCTGGCAGTTGTGGTTATTGTAAAGAACTTTGTGACTAAAAAGAAAATCCTGTGTAATTTTGGTGCTATATAGACAGATGCATTGTTTTGAGATGCTTCTTTGGAGAGGGAAGTTTTCTTGAGCTGGGCAAATCTAGAGATAGATTTTTGCAGTCTTATCTTTATCGAGTAGTTCACTATTCTTTGCAGGGCCTTTTTCTCCCCTGCAATTTGTATTTTCTTCCAGTGGATAGTTATATTTCTTATTGGGAAGAAAATAGAAATAAGAATAGCCCATATAAATGAAAATGTAAGTTTGAGGTAAAAGAACTCAGCTAGCAAAACTCTTCTTTCTGTGAATCATAGTCTATAGATTGCTTCCTGCATGCCCACAAAATTAACTGTAATTTTGAATTAGTTCCCCCTGAAAACTTTGCCTAAGATTCATATCGTGTTCCATCTAATACTATATTATAACTTCTCCAAAGTTTTCTTTCACTGCAAATTTTTTTTCCTCTCTCATCCTCAATATAATTGATGATTGCTTTATGTTCCATCAAGCTGGTGTCATTTCTTAGTGACCACATAGATTTTCTCAGAATGATCCATCCATAATCTGATCCTTCAGGTTTCCAACAATGCACCCAACACTGCTGTTAATTGAATCCATTCACCTTGCTGTTAGTCATCGTCTTCTTCTTCTCATTCCTTCCAATTTTCTCAGAATTAGGGTTTTTTTTTTCATGAGAACTCCAAATAGTATGGTTTATCATGCCTTTAGAACAGGGGTCTTCAAACTCGACAGGTTTAAGACTTGTAGACTTCAATTCCCAGAATTCCTCCTCCAGTCATGTTAGCTCAGGAATTCTGGGAGTTGAAGTCCACAAGTCTTAAACTTGCCAAGTTTGAAGACCCTTGATCTAGAAGCTGTTTTATAATGATTTGAACTTACTCCATTGTTTCAAACTGGCACAGGCCATAAATAGAATAGAATTCTTTTATTGGCCAAGTGTGATTGGAACACAAAGAATTTGTGTCTGGTGCATAACCTCTCAGTGTACATACAAACAACAAAATAATATAATCATAACATATTAGGAGAAGTCGGTAGAAAGATGAGAAAGATAATGGAATACAGCCATACTATGTGGGTAAATATACTTAAACATTAGACAGTACTGTGAGGATTAGGTGTTTAGTAGAGTGATGGCAGAAGGGGAAAAACTGTCTTTGTGTCTAGTTGTTTTGGCATACAGTGCCCTAAAGCAGCATCCTAAGGGGAGTAATTGAAACCATTATTATGTCCAGTTTATTTTATCAGCCCTCTTTCTAACCTGTGCAGTATACAGGTCCTCAATGGAAGGCAGGCTGATAGCTATCTCTTTTTTTCTGCAGCCCTAACATCCGTTGAACTCTGTACCTGGCCTGTTTGGTTGCTGTCTATTTCCACCCTGTAACTTATCACCCTGATTCCTGTTCTGAAAACAACAACAACACTCACTGGGATTTAATTTAAATATGAGAAACTAGGGCTGCTAAAGAGAGGGTTGCAAAGAGGAAATTCATATAGCTATGCTCATAAGTTTACATACCCTGGCAGAATTTATGATTTCTTGGCCATTTTTCAGAGAACATGAATGATAACACAAAAACTTTTCTTTCACTCATGGTTAGTAGTTGGCTGAAGCCATTTATTATCAGTCAACTGTGTTTACTCTTTTAAAATCATAATGACAATAGAAACTACCCAAATGACCCTGATCAAAAGTTTACATACCCTGGTGATTTTGGCCTGATAACATGCACACAGGTTGGCACAAAGGGGTTTGAATGGCTATTAAAGGTAACCTTCCTCACCTGTGATCTGTTTGCTTGTAATTATGTGTGTGTAAAAGGTCAATGAGTTCCTGGACTCCTGACAGATCCTTGCAGCTTTCATCCAGTGCTGCACTGACGTTTCTGGGTTCTGAGTCATGGGGAAAGCAAAAGAACTGTCAAAGGATCTACGGGAAAAGTTAGTTGAACTGTATAAAACAGGAAGGGATATAAAAAAATATCCAAGGAATTGAGAATGCCAACAAGCAGTGTTCAAACACTAATCAAGAAGTGGAAAATGAGGGGTTCTCTTGAAACCAAACCACAGTAAGGTAGACCAACTAAAACTTCAGCCACAACTGCCAGGAAAATTGTTCAGGATGCAAAGAAAAATGCACAAATAACTTCAGATGACTCTCTGAAAACATGTGGTGTGGCTGTTTCATGATGCACAATAAGGAGGCACTGGAAGAAAGATGGGCTGCATGGTCGAGTCACCAGAAGAAAGCCATTGCTACATGAATGCCACAAAGTATCCCGCTTATGCCAAACAGTGCAGCGACAAACCTCAAACCTTCTGCACAAAGTCATTTGGAGTGATGAGACCAAAACTGAGCTTTTTGGCCACAACCATAAATGCTACATTTGGAGAGGAGTCAACAAGGTCTATGATGAAAAGTACACCATTCTTACTGTGAAACACGGAGGTGGATCGCTGATGTTTGGGGGATGTGTGAACTACAAAGGCATAGGAAATTTGGTCAGAATTGATGGCAAGATGACTGTAGTATGTTATCAAGATATACTGGAGGAAAATTTGTATTCTTAGCCTGGAAGCTATACATGGGACGTAGTTGGACATTCCAACATGACAATGATCCTAAACACAAGACCAAGACAACCTGTCATTGGCTACAGCAGACTAAAGTGAAGGTTCTGGAGTGGCCATCTCAGTCTCCTGACCTCAATATCATTGAGCCACTCTGGGGAGATCTCAAATGTGCAGTTCATGCAAGACAGCCCAAGAATTTACAGGAACTGGAGGCTTTTTGCCAAGAAGAATGGGCAGCTTTACCATCTGAGAAGATAAAGAGCCTCATCCACACATACCACAAAAGACTTCAAGCTGTCATTGATGTTAAAGGGGGCAATACATCGTATTAAGAACTGGAGTATATAAACTTTTGATCAGGGCCATCCAGCAGTACTGGATGAAAGCTGCAAGGATCTGTCAGGAGTCCAGGAACTCATTGACCTTTTACACACACACACACACTAATTACAAGCAAACAGATCACAGGTGAGGAAGGTTACCTTTAATAGCCATTCAAACCCCTTTGTGCCAACCTGTGTGCATGTTATCGGGCCAAAATCACCAGGGTATGTAAACTTTTGATCAGGGTCATTTGGGCAGTTTCTATTGTCATTATGATTTAAAAAGAGTAAACACAGTTGATTGATAATAAATGGCTTCAGCCAACCACTAACCATGAGTGAAAGAAAAGTTTCTGTGTTATCATTCATGTTCTCTGAAAAATGGCCAAGAAATCATAAATTCTGCCAGGGTATGTAAACTTATGAGCACAACTGTACATATTCCCTTGGACATTGAGTAATTAGATTAGATGAAAAAAAAAAACCCACAACCCTTTCTCTCACTTTTAGTAATTTCAGCAGAATTTTGGTGGTGTTAGTTTCAAAAGAGGAAAGTAATTCATTGGTTTTCCACCCATTAAATGAGAATATTAGAATGTTTGTAATATTCAGCACAGCAGTAGCCTCAGCTGTATGTAGGAACTAAAGTCAGGGAAGGTTACAATTCTAGTACAGCAAGGGAAGACATTTTTACCTGAGTGTCTGGACACATCTTAGCACACAAGTGAATCATCGTCTGACAAAAGACATGAAAAAAAAATATGGATAAGAGAAGCGTGTAGGAGGATTTGTGACATTTGTGCAGCTCTTGAAATTGTTTTTTTTTCTAAAGTAAAAATAGTGCCTTACACAAAGTTGGCACAGCATGATTGTTAACAGCTTTCTCATTGAATCATTTACTTGAGCTGCCAAACCTAATTGTCTGTTCTATATTTCCTATACCTTAACACTACACTCAAATCTGTTTTTCTAAGAGAAAATGTCAACACTTCTTTCTTAAAGGTTGACTTGGTTAATGTAGATATTGTTGGAAGAAATATCCCTCTGGTTCAGTTCCAAGCTGGGAGAAAGACACTGGAAACATGGAGGCTGATTGGAAGGATAGTTTATTGATGAAGCAGAACATGTAATTCTGGGTAGGTGACCAAATGGAGTTGAGGGGGAGAGGTTATACCTTCTTTGAGCTTTGTATTTGAGCTTCCTGTTCCTATGTAAGAACATGTTCTCTAGTATTCTATTGGCTGTTGTCAGATTTCTTTGGGGTCACATAGGGGTTATGTAGGGGTCATAGCTGTTAAACCAAACAAAAGTACATTTCCATTGCCTTCAAATAGCCCTTTGCAGGATACTAGAATTTGTAGTCCTTGGGGATAGGGAAAATAGCCTATAAGTTACACAAAAGGACAGTCATAACTGAAGAGCGGTGGGTTGAAGTTATTAATAATTATGCCATTATGATGCAGATAATTTCACATAAAAGATGGCAAAGAAATAAAGTGGTGTTACACCATCGACATCAATAAATAGAAATATCAATATGCGACCTGGATCCTAAACCTCACTTATATACTCTGAAAACAAAGAAATAGAATCAGGATCATATGAAGTGTTAGTACCACTTTGTAAAGCCTTGGTACGACTACATTTGGAATATTGTACCCTGTTTTGGACACTGGAATATAAACAAAATGTTGAGACTCTGGAAAGAGTGCATGAAAGAGCAACGAATATGGATAGAAACCTGTAGGCTAAAACACATGAAGAATCTTCCTGGTTGCAGGAATTGGGAGTGTCTAGTCTGATAAAAAGAAGGACTAAGGGTGACATGATAGCAATGTTCCATTATTTGAGGCTACCACAAGAAAAGTGGGGTGGCGTCAACCTATTCTCCAAAGCACTTGAGGACAAGACAAGAAATAACAGTTGGAAACTTATCAAGGAGAGACCCAACTTAGGAGAAATTTCCTGACAGTGAGAACAATAAACCAGTGTAATAGTGCACCTTCAGAAGTGGTGGTGGTGGTGAGGTTTAAGAAGAGAATGGACAACCATTTGTCTGAAATGGTATAGGGTAGTGGTGGCTAACCTTTTTGGGCTCCTGTGCCCAAAACTGCATGCGTGTTAGCGTGCAGGCACTTGCAGCCAGAATGCAATGTGCATGCCCCTCCCCATGCCCCCCACCACCCCCTTACCTGCACTGCACCCCCCAGCTGATTTTTCAGCTGGTTTGAGGCCTTTTTCGGCCTTCCAGAGGCTTGGAAAAAGCCTCTGCAAGGCTTTTCAAGGCGAATAATAGTCACTTCCAGTATTATAGGAAGTGATGAAACAGGCCTATAATTCGTCCTGAAAAGCCTTGCAGAGGCTTTTTCCAAGCCTCTGGAAGGCTGAAAAAGGCCTCAAACCAGCTGAAAAATCAGCTATGAGGCACAGGCATGCGCAGTGAGGTAAGTTTGCCTGCGGCTTCCTTCCCACACAAATGGCTCTGCATGCCACTTGTTATTTTCATTTGCTTGCCATTTGAGTCAATGTCTCTCGTTGCCCATTCCAGTTGCTTCTAAAACTCAAAAGTTCATGGATGGTTTTTCAAGAAGCTTCCCCATTTTGTCAAGGAATCGAAACAGAGAAACCTCTGCTTCACTTATAACTGTGTTTCTGCAGATACTAAAGAGTCTGTTTGAGCATTCCAGGTTAAGCCATTGTTGAAAGTGGAAGGTTTTAAAAGAGTAAAGATAGCTACTCTGGTGTTATCCATATATTTTAGACAATATTTCTCATTCTTGGTCATGATATCAAGGACTTATGGGCCTGATACAGATAATCAGAGTTGGGAGGGACCTTGTAGGTCATCTAGTCCAACCCTCCGTTTAAGCAGGAGACCCTATACCATTTCTGACAAATGCCAGTCCTATCTCTTCTTGAAATGATGATGATTGAAATGATGATGATGATCTAAGAAAGGTTGGCACTACTGCACAAGAGTATTTCACAAGGATAGCAAGCTATTGGATCAGTGGCAAGCATTACAGATTGCAGATCAAGCATTGCTTCAAGTTGAAGTCTTACAGCAAATATATTTTGACACTCATCAGGTTGTAGTATAAACAAATGTGGCTGGCCATTTTGTATTCCCAAACAGCCTAAACATTCATAAAACTTACTAAAACCCCCGAGTTTGAATTTGTCAGTGAATTGAATCTGTCACAAAAAATAAATAAAAGGCCACAAAGGGGTAGGTAGAAAACTATAATTTTGCTGTTTGTTTAGTTAAGAAGGCCCTTGTTGTAGGGAAGGGAGGGATTTTTGTGTTTGTGCTCATTTATCATTTTGTGCCAGCTAACTTTATGGCCTTAAATATTTATTACTTAATCCCAAAAAGTAATAATACTAATGCGCTAACTTTTCTCTGGCTTCGCTCCTTTTGCAGGGTAATTATTTGCAATGAATACTATCAGAGAGAGTATTCCCAAGCTGAATTTCTTCGTTTCTTAAAGGGAAAAAAATATTAAGATAGTTCGTACCTTTCTGCTTTCTACTATTCCCAGAGCTTTGGGCAAATATTACACTGTAAGCAGAGAATAATGGAATTTTCCAAATCTTAAAGCCTTGAATAATTACAAGATAAGTTGGGGGAAGAAATGGATGGTCTGTTGCTTATGTTTTCTGTTTCTTTTTAACTTTGCTAACCAAATGTGGGGAAATAAAGAAAAGCCAATAAAGCCAATAATTTTAATTCTGTCTTATTTTAACACCCCCCCCCTTTTTTTTAAAAAAAAAACATAGATTGGGGAAGAATTTTGCCACTTAAGAATTTTTACAGAAATTATCTGCAGAAACACAAAGCACATTGTAAAACCAGAAATATGGAACGTTGCCAGTTGGAATGTTTCAGATTTCAGATCACAGGGTTTTTTTTTTTTCCTTAGTCCTGGTAATTAGTAAAAATAGTTGAGACAAATGTTCACCATCTCAGCCTTGTCATGTCCATACAGACACAGAATTCACCCTAGCTGGGAATTTTGTAAATTACTCAATACATTTGGGAGGCAAAAAAGTCATATTGGAATGGAAAGAAAAATAGAGAAAAAACTCCCCCCCACCCAACCTCTGATATTAGCTGATGTAATGATCCGTGGGGATTTGACATGCAAAATCAAAATCACAACAAATTTCCTTCTTTTTTCCTTCTGTTGTGTGAATTGCGATAGGATAAAATAGATCCACATTCATACTTCTGACCAGTATGTGATGGCAGCTGAGCAATTCCAGGGTTGTTGTTGTTTTTAGAACCATATATTTTTGACTAGTAGTAAGAAGAATTCTTTCTAAAATAGACCATTGTAAATGCTTTGAATATCAGTAAATTCTAATCTAGAGAATTAACACATCTAATCAATTCTAGACAGGTGATTTTTTTTTTTTTACAATCTGTTGTTACAGAAAGGAAAAGAGGCTGAAAAGGAAGACTTAGTAGAATGATCTGAATTGCTGTTTGCAATACGCAACGGAAAGAAGATACTGAATAGAGAATGAAAGGCTCAGAACACAAAGGAAATACATAATCTTACATGAAAGCAAAGCCTGCAATAAATTGCAATATTAGTTGAGGTTCTGTCAAATAAATTAATTTGATTTTAGGTTTCCATATAAAGTTTTTTTAAAAAAATGGTTTTCATCTTAAACATTGATAGTTTGTATGATGGCATAATCTTTAATGAAACACAATCCCTTTACATAAAATGTATTACAGTTCTCAGATGTGAGCATACATAATCACAATTCAAAGGAAGGGGAATTCTTACACAATGAAGTCAAAGAAAAAAGGAATGCAGAAAAAATAGATCAACTGCTTTATTACTTGGGGCCATTCACAAAACTATTAATGGATGTTAGCACAAACATGCCTGCATTACAGAGCTAGTTAAAAAAAGGTGGAGTGTTAAAAATTCCATATTGAAATCACAGGATCTGTTGTGGAATTTCAGTTCATGTATAACTAGAATTACAGAAATCTGGTTGTGAGTTTCTTTTGTTCAAGGTCAGTGGCAAACTGAAAAATGTTCCCCATGCTCACCCCCTCTGGTTTCTGAATATTGTAATTTTTGATGCAAATTTCATATCCACTTATATTTGCTGTATATCATTTGCCAGCATTACCCAACAGTATTCTACAAAGGACAAAACAGGAAGTTTTCATGGGGAAAAAAGGCTCCCTAACGCTTTTTTCTAAATGTGAATAGCTTTGCGACTGCTTGATTTATTTCACTCTAAATTATCGCAAGCCTCCATTAAAATTTCTGATGAAGTCTGGTATTAAAAATATTATAAATAAATATTGTGAGGATAAGATGGAGATCAGAAAACTATGCACAGCTTCCCCCAACCCCTTTGAAGGAAAATAGTATCAACATAATAATTTTCTTACTGCAATTGCAATGATTGTTAGTAGTCTTCTGGGTGAGATGTTCTGTAATATGCTGGTTTTGTTGTAACCTAAAGAAATATTCATTATAAGGGTTGGAATGCTCATTATTGAACCAATTATCATTTGAATAGGATGTCAATGAGTCGTATGGATTCATTTTTAATTAGCCACATTCAAGAATGCCCATCTCTCCCCAGTGTACTTACATTTAAGTGCAAAGGTTTGGAATTAGGGCTGCTGTTGATCTAAATTTCTTATTATGTAGATGCTTTTGTAAAACAAAATTTTTATTAAACAGAAAGAAAACATTTAAAAACAGTGAACGTGGTGTAATCATCCTGACACACCTAATTGTCATACATAGCTATTTCGGATGACAAATAATACATATTACATATTATATACATCTATATCAACAATTCTTTACATTCCTAATCTGTTATCTTAATATCCTTATCTCATTTTAGTTTAAGTTTTAAGTCCTTCCTTTTTCCCAACCAGTGGTAAAATTTATCCCATACTTTGTAATATTCAGACTGGCCTTTATTTTTTAATTCCAATGTTAGTTTATCCATTTCTGCACATGTCCATATCTTTTTAATTATCTCCGCTACATCTAGAATTTCCTTAAGTTTCCATTTTTGAGCATAGACTAGTCTAGCAGCTATAATCACATGTATTATTTGATATGTCATTTCTTTATTGTACCTCTCTATGTTAATTCCCAATAGAAAGAGTTCCAGTTTATATTCAAGTTTGATTTGACCCATTTCCTCTAACAAACTCTGAATTTTATGCCAAAAATCCTGGACTTTCCTACAAGTCCACCAAATATGATAGTACGATCCATTTTCCTGGGAGTATTTTCAGCAAATAGGAGATCAGTTTGGGTACATTTTAGCTAATTTTGTTGGAGGGATGTGCCACCTATAAAACGTTTTGTATAGGTTTTCTTTGTATGATGTGGCCAATGCTATTTTTTATTTCTTTCCCATAGAATTTGCCATTTATCCAAATTAATACCACGTCCAATATCCCTCGCCCATGCCGACATTGTTTCTTTTACTTGTTCCTCCTCTAATTTATGTTCCAATTAGAGTATATAAATTTTCCTTATCAATTTATCATCTGCTCCCAGTAGTATTTCATCTAATCTCATTTTTTGTCTACTAATTCCCTGATCTTTCATATCTTTCCTATATCGTGATTGAACTTGCCCATCATTCCAAATCCACTCCTTGTTCTTTCAATTCTTGCCTTGATTTCAATTCTCCTGTCTCATTTAGAATATGTAGATGCTTTCAATATCCCTTCTTCCTCTCTGTGAACAATAATATATCATTATAAATTCTTGAACAGCAAAAGATTTCAAGAATTGTGCAAGGAAGATTTTGGATGTAGCATAATAAGCTCTGTTATTTAGACAAACTCCCATTGAGTTTACCAACTGAATTCACTAATGTTTCAGGTTTCAATTTTAATGCCTATGAAATCATCATAATCTGCAAGCTTATGTGTTTGTCACTTTTTCAATTTATGTCCAAAATTACATTAAAAATAGTAAACAAACATGTCCAATGAAAATACAGAGAATCACCTATATATCTTACATTCTGTTCTATATCCATATTAGCTAACAAAGACATTAAAGTGTCGATAAATATACAAAAATATATTTATATACTGTAAACAGCATTTGTTACAAAAACATCAATGTTTCAAATCTCAAATCCTTCACTGCCTCTCATTGAGGCAACAGGAGGAAAAAGCAACAATAGCAAAAATCAATATCAAAAGGTTACAATTATATCAGCCTGATTCAAAATAGCCATGGTACAAAAAAGGCAGAAGAAACAAAAGATGGAGCAATCTTAATAACAAATAGCAGAAAACATGTCCAGATTTTCAATCCTTCAAGCACATATTATGCTCAAAGAACTAGACAAATCATGTCTTCCCTTTACCATCTTTCTTCTAATTCTCACTTGGGTATTGACCATTACAGACTTTTTCCGCACTCAAAAGTATACACCATCACAATCCTTATATTTAAAAAAGTGTGTTCTCCAATTCAAGGCCAGATTCTGATGACTTATTGGACACATTTATGTCAATTTTTTATGACAATAAAAGAATGCTTTGTGATTGTCTTCAGAATATTTTCAATATCTCAGTGTATACTGTAGCCTTAGGATTTTTTAGTAGTCTCCCACCAAATTCTAGTTTTTAGAGATCAGCCATGCTCAACTGTGTAATTCAAAATACTTGTGCCTCAAATTAAATAATATTCAAGTCCATCAGCAGGTGAAACAGCATTTATAACAGTAATCTCTTGGAGCATTACCCTTGTGAAAAAGACAGAAATGAGCCAGATTGAGAACAGCTGTTTTATAGAAGTCATAGTTGGAATATATCTAATACAGTACTTGGCTTATTGCTTTCAATTGAGTATTCTATATCCATACAATTCTGTAAAGTTGACTGGTGTTCCATAAGAATCTTCGTGGCACAGTGGTTAGAATGCTGTACTGCAGGCTACTTCTGCTGACTATCGGCTGCCTGCAATTTGGCAGTTCAAATGTCACCAGGCTCAAGGTTGACTCAGCCTTCCATCCTTCCAAGGTGGGTAAAATGAGGACCCAGATTGTTTTGGGGCAATATGCTGACTGTAAAACTTCTTAGGAAAGGGCTGTAAAGCACTATTAAGCGATATATAAGTCTAAGTGTTATTGCTATATTAAGTTAGATATATCAATATTTATGACAGACACCTCATTAAAAACACTTTTTAAAAAACAGTTATTGCAAAACAAATAAGAAATAAATAAATAAATCTCTTGTATTCCTAAAAACAATCTATCTCTATGCTTCCTGAAAAATGCAAAAACTAAGAAGTCTGTGTTAGGAATAACAAGATTACCTAACGTAGTTTGGGTAAAATAATATATATAAACTATGATAGTAAGTTTAAGTGTGTGTCACTTTAAACTGCAAAGCATGTAATTTTGGGTGCGGTGTGAAACCGCCATAAGAGGAAGCAAGAGAACCTGTTGGATTGCTGACGATTGCTGGTTTGATGGATTGATGGTTTGCTAACTGTGTGTTCCCTGCTGCTGAAGGAAGAAAGGAGGTTTGACTTTTTCATATCTCTACTGCGAGGAGATATATTACTGGACTGGTATTTGTAAGTTTACTGACCTCTTTTTCGACACTGGAATTTGCAACTGAATAATCCCCGGACGGACTGAACTAGTGAATGATATATGGACTGTTTTTGACTATGCTAAAACTATTACTGGAATAAACTATTTAACTAGCACAGTGTATCTGTTTTACTGAGTGTAAGCTACAAAAACGTTTATCTCACATATTTTGCCTGCCTACCTGACTGCCGTGCAGATTCTGCTAGGGTGTATCCCTAACAGTCTGTATTTTGGTGTCAGAATTAGTGAATCTAGGCCAACCAATGCTGGACCTTTCATAACATGCTAGGATTTGCTAAAAACTCTCCCATTGAGTTGACTGTTGATTCCTTGAGTAATAATGAAAGTCAATCTCAGCTCCCATTTTCTCAGGTATTCAGTTTCTAATTGCTCTGTTGATTTTACTTTTAGTTACTCAGCTCGTAAATGTCATACAGATTTAGAAAGTTAAACTCTGGTAATTTACAGACCCAGCTGTCTCTCTCAGATTTTTTTTTATTTCCATAATTAATGGAGCTATTCCCAAAGTTCATTAATGTCTGAAACTAACTGCTGATGTCTTAACATTGATGAATTTATGTTTTCAGTTTCCTTCCTATTTTGTGGATACACACACAGAGTAATGTTTAGTTCAAGAAGTAGGCAATTTAAATTAAATCAACTATTTTCATCCCGAGGACTATATTACTGAAAATTTATTATTTCCCTCATTTTAGAATTATAGCTTTAGATTTATAGCCTCTACCTTTATCTTCTCTGTTTACATGAGAATCTAAAGGGTTCTCCAAATCTATTATTGACAAGTTGTGATTGATTATTTTACTAGGGAAGAAATTTCAGGTGCTTTTTGAAATAACAAAGATGTGACCACATATTGTGAAGGTGTTTCAAATGAAGTATATTTTAATCTCCAGCTTAGCAAAGATCATTAGCTGTCTCTGAAAAAATCTTGCCATTCAGGAAAAACTACGCATCTGGTATTAAAAGGAAGATTTTATAAACTGGATTCCATTTTATTCCTAGGACAAGTAAAGCCATTCTATAAAAAAATTAATTAATTAACAATGGCTCTCTGACATATGGAACACATTGCCTTAACCTGCACTTATCAAGAGATATGCACAAAGAACTTAGGAATCTTGTACTAGATCAATCTAATTGTCAATTTATTTCAGTGTTCTGTATGGTGTCAGGCATTCTTTTGGCCTTCTGCATGTGTCCTGCTACAGTCAATACATTTTTGTGAAACTGTACTTTAGTCTATGTGTTGCAGGAGAACTCTCATGCAGCTAGATGTCTTTAAACTCAGAGTTACCGCAAGGTAAAACATCCTGATTTCTATCCCAGTGAATACAGCTCTTTCTGATTGTGGAAGGAAAAATCTAGAAGACTTAAGTATATACATCGGTAGAGTGAATTCAGGGATGCGGTGGCTCAGTGGCTGAGATGCTGAGCTTGTCGATCAGAAAGGTCAGCAGTTCAGCAGTTCGAATCCCTACCACTGCATAATGGAGTGAGCTCCTGTTACTTGCCCCATTACTTGGAGATGTGCTATGTTGGAGGTAGTTAGTGGACTAAAAAGAAGATCCCACACAAATCCCGCAGTATTCTGTTTCCTTAGCTTATTTGATCTCTATTTAATTTAATGTTTTCTTAATGTTTTTATCTTTGTTTTTATGATGTTTGTAAGCTACCCATAAAGGGACACAGTGGTTCAGTGGCTAAGACGCTGAGCTTGTTGATCAGTTCGAATCCCTAGCGCCATGTAATGGAATGAGCTCCTGTTACTTGTCCCAGCTTCTACCAACCTAGAAGTTCAAAAGCATGTAAAAATGCAAGAAGAAAAATAGGGACCACTTTGATGGGAAGGTGTCGCATTTAGTCATGCTGGCCACATGACCATGGAGACGTCTTCGGACAGTGCTGGCTCTTTGGCTTTGTAATGGAGATGAGCACCGCCCCCTAGAGCCGGAAACAATTAGCACATATGTGTGAGGGGAACCTTTGTCTTTCACATTGCCTGCTCTTTTTTCCTCTGAGTTTGTTAACTTCAGGCCCTTCTTTCTGTCTTTGTTCCCAAGGCTTGCCCACGTGGAGCCTTTTGCTCACTTACATCCTCCCTCTTGGACATAAGTAGCCAAGTGCTAGGTTTTGCCTTTTCTCTGTACTTCTTAAATGAACCTTAAAAAAAACCCACAAACATACTTCATGAATCTTTGTTCAGGCTAGATTCTTCCTCTCACAGATATTCAGAGATCTGCTTCCCCCAAAGTATTTCCCCAATGAAGTAAATGTGTAAGGAGATTACATGAAGCAGGATGAATCTTCAGAGCAGCTGAAAGGAGATGACTTTCAGAAATAGAAACAGGAAAGTGTTAGCCTATAGAGAAGCCAAGGTGTTTCCCCCCCCCATCTCTTTCAATGGGAAGAAGCTTCTGAACTCCCAAAGGGTCACATTTATGCTAGTCAAGACAAGGTCTCAAAGAACTTAAGATGCAGCAGATGACATAGGAATGATGTGAGTTAATCTATTCTTGAGCATTTGCAAGATTTAGAATAAGCCAAATGTATTTGGGAAACCTTCATAAGTCTCTATGATGCTTTTAAAATAAACTTTACAATAAAACTTGATCTGCATAGCTCTGAGAGTTAAAAACTACATTGCATTCCAGAATCAGCTTACAAAACAACAGGAGCGCTTAATTTGTAATGTCTCAGGTCGAAGGGGAAACGAGAAACTTGCTGATCTCCTTTTGAAAGAATATGTGCCTTTACAGGACAGTAATAGGCAAAAAATAGAGTGCCAGCAAATTAAAAATGGAGGAAGATCAGGCAAACTTACCTTCTCTTCCAGAAGATGGCATGCATGTATATATGTGTGTGCATGTGCGTGTGCATGATAAAAAGCATCCAAGAAAGAGACCTAAAACAAGATGGATTGACAAAATCAGCAGGTATTGTGGGCCCAATTGGCAAAAGAAAGCTCAGAACTGTCTTGGTTGGAAACATGCAGAAGAAGCCTTCATCCTGCAGTGGATAGACAATAGCTAAAATGATAATGAATATATATATAAAGGCTTCTTCTGCATGTTTCCAACCAAGACAGTCCTGAGCTTTCTTTTGCCAATTGGGCCCACAGGCACATGCACATACACACACACATTCTGCAGTGAACTTCAAACTACTAAAGAGAGTGTAAGAGATGTGTTGAATTTAGATAGAGAAAAACTTCTGTCAGCAGGGAGTGGTCTTGTGAAATTTCTTCATCCATTAGGTATGGTAAATAAAACATGCTCTTTAAGAGAGGCTTGTATCAGTGGTGGGATTCAATTTTTTTTTTTACTACCAGTTCTGTGGGTGTGGCTTGGTGGGCATGGCAGGGGAAGGATACTGTAAAATCGCCAGTCAGAGGTGGTATTTGCCGGTTCTCCAAAATACGCAAAATTTCTGCTACCAGTTCTCCAAAACTGGTCAGAACCTGCTGAATACCCACCTCTGACGGTTTTGCACACCTACATAGGGCTTGGCAGTGAAGTATATCATACAAGAAAATGTAAAGGAAAATATTGTTATGAGCCTGAAAATTGATAATTGCTTATAAATGTTACCCTTCAAGAAAATTAACCAGTTGAATTGAACTGTGTAGATGGTAGAGCCAGAGTATTGAATAATTGCACATATAACAATTCTTCAAATTTATGGCACAGAAGAATGTGGCATAGAGATTTGGAAGCTTCTTGTAAATTGGAGGATTTGAGCAAAGGACTAAAATTATAGCTGTGAATAAATCAGTCCAAGCACCTGGGATGTTTAAAGGCAAAATGTATTAGAATTAAATATTAGCAAAACAAAGAAAAAGAGATGAAGTAGTGACTGAATTATTAATACACAGCAGCACCTGTGGGCCAAGGCAAGCCATTGCAACAGATAGGCCAAAACTATGTATAGAGTTTGGTAGATGGTGGAATCTGTAATTGAAGAGAGAGGCAGAATTAAGATACTGACTAGTCTACAATAGTTGAAGATGAGGAAGCAACAGAAAACAGACCAAAACAGATTCTCAACCAGGCTTAAGGTCGACTCAGCCTTTCATCCTTCTGAGTGTTGGTAAAATGAGGACTCAAATTGTTGGGGGCAATAAGCTGACTCTGTAAACTGCTTAGAGAGGTCTGGAAAGCACTGTGAAGCAGTATATAAGCAGTATAAAATGAGTCATGCTCGATGCTACAGTCTTTTTTTTGCCAGGGCTGTTAATAAACCCAGCTTCCCCCATTGGCTTTGTTGGAAGCCAGATGGGGAAGTTGCAAATGGTGATCCTGTGACACCCCCACCCTTACCCCCAGACTCTGCAACCATTGTAAATACTTATCAATTGCCAATTTTGATCATGTGAATGTGGGGATGCTGCTATGGTCATATATGTGAGAACCAGTTGTAATTTACTTTCTTTTAGCACTGTCATAATTTCAAGTGGTCACTAAATGAATGGTCAGCAGATGAGGAATACCTGTGTGATAAAATGGACTAAAAACTTTGGCAGTAATATATAAATTGACTAAGAGGAATAGTTGAACAAATTGACATTTACTGTATGTACTAAGCCTTAAAGAGAATTTCAGTAAAATGATCTATCACTGTTATTTGCCACCAGAGAAACTGTCTAGGATGTACAAAGTTACTTCAAATCTTTTCTGGAAATGAGAACAAGATTTTATCGTGTTTGGTGACTTGCTAAAAAAATTGATACGCATACATGCGTTCATGCAGAATATTTCAAAGATTAAAGTACACTTGAAACCAGAGACTGCCTTTTAAGACTAATGGACAAGCAACCAGAAAAAAGTAATGGAACTTTCTTTGTATGTATAATAACTACAGCAAGACTCATGTGTATGCTCAAAAGCAGAAAGGCTCAATCAACATTACCCACAATGGAGGAATAGTTGGTGACAATCATAGAACCTGCAGAAATGGTTAAAATAACTTCCTTGATTTGAGAAAAAATACCTATATTCATGGTTGGCTGGAAACCCTTTGTAGACTTTTTTGCATGAAACAGGAACAAATGTGCTCATGATTTGTCGTTTTAGATAATGGAACAAAGGGAATTTTGTTTTGTAATCATAAAGTAAGGGTTAACACTGTAACTGTATTTATATTCGTTTCAGAAGAAATCGGAAGCTGCTTCTTTCTATTTCTTTTTGTTCTCTCTTTGCCCTTTTAATCTTCTTTACTTTCTTTGTTTCTGTTGTTCTTTATTAATTTTGTAAGTTTTTATGGGGTCTTTTTGGTAAAACTTTTAATAAGAGTTATATTTATATGAAAACTCCGGCATGTTATGATAAAGCCAAACATTGCCACAACATTTGCAATCCTATATAAGAAGACGAGCGTAAAAGAGACTGTGCTGGGAGTCAAGAGGTCAACCAGGTGCCTGAACATCTCATGATAAACTCCATTTAAGTATTTCCTTAAATATACTTACTCTTCGCTAAAGTTATAAATCTGTTTCACTAATCCTTGCTTAGGCTAGATTTCTGTCTTGAATGTTGTTTTCCCTCAGGCATTTTTTCCCCAATGAGTTTTCAAGATACTTTTGAGTCGCAAAATGTTCTCATTTTAGTCAGCTGTTTGAATAAGAATAGTCAGATGCTTGCATGTAGTACTTTTACTTTTCAAGTATATTCCTGTTTAAAAATATAAATATATATAATTTACAAAACGCATGGAATAGTATATAAAAATATATAATATAAAAAATATTCTTAATGTTCTCCCTCTAACTCTTTTCTTCACTTTCCACTTGTCCTTTATTTTGTCTTCTTTTCCTCCTCATCTCAGTAACTTGTCCTACCTAGAATATCTCTTACTTTTCTCCTAACTACCTCATTACTAAACAAATTCCTAAAGTCCCATTGTCTAGAACCTGACTCTCCATGGACACAACACAGTCTATTCTCGTAATCGTTCCACATTTTCAAACATCTCAAATTTTCTTCCTAGACTTCTCTTCATCTCAGGACCAGAATTTCTGGACTTGATAGATTCTGTTCCATTCTATATTTATCAGATGATGTCTTCTCTAGCAATGTCTACAGCATCTGCAATAAAGCCATCCCCACAATTTTCTCTGCCCTTCCTGGATCTTTTTATAGTTTATACGCCAGACGTATACATGCCACTGTAGAGAGGCCTTCTAGCATTTTCTCCCTTTTTGCCTATGTTCTTGTGATCTTGTGCTGAATCATTTGTCTTCTCTTTTATATATCCACGACCTTGGTGCAGACCCAACTGCTCTGCTTCAAGTGGCCAGAGGACAAGCCACTTTTATTTTCCCCCAGATAGTGACAGAAGATGAGTTCTTTTCCAGCTCATGGTATTATATATGAGGTATTTCTCACTGACTTTAAACATTACAGGTCAGCCAATGAAAGTGCTTAATAATACAAAACAACCTACTAAGGCATGCTATTGATTCTTGTTTCACTCCTCTTTAAATATTTAAAAAGCACAATGGAGTTTCAAAAAATTAACATAATTCAGGGAGGAAGGGAGCAAGTATGTATACTAAAAAGACACTTTGCTAGCCATGATTGGAGTTTTAATGAATGGGGCTGTTTCTAAGACTAGTCGGTGAAAGGGTAACACAAGTGATATGATAGACATCTTTCAGCTGCTTCATCTAAACTTTTCCTAATGCTTCACCCTGTCATGATGGCAGAATTAGAAAAAAAATGATATTATGGTGTCGTTTTACAGAGCGCTTGTAATGCCCAGGAACAAGATGCCAAAATGTCAACATTGCATCAAATTTCTTCCCATTATTAATGTTTACGACTGGCAGAGCACTGTGAGAAAAAGGGGAATGAGAGGTGCTTTGTGAGCATGAGAAGCTTAATATTGGCCAATCCCATTACCAATCATTGTTGTGAAAAGAATGTGGCTATTTGTGCATTTTGATTACCAGTTTGCAAATTACCATCCATTGTTTTTGTCACTCTGGAGCAATTGAGTTATTAGAGGAGATATAATATGGGAGAGCTCACAACTCATGAATCTTAATCACAATAATTGTTACAATCCAAAGGCACAGTGGAGCCTCGGCAAATCACAGATGTCATGGAACTAGTGATCTGTGAACCACCAGCAATTAAAGGACCAGTGATAGTGTCCCTTAGGTTAAAAGAATTTGCAAAAAAGAAATGACGTTTCCACTATGATAAGCCTCAATCTATTGTTTTTAAAAATTGCATTTCTTGGACTAAAAATCTGAATCAGCCTTTATGAAGTACTTGATATGGGCTTGCCAAATGTCAGGTCTCAAAATTGTAATTGCCAAGTACAAGAAGTTTAAATGGGCTGGCAGCTGATATATATTTCTTTTTTAACAGCAATTCCTGGACAGGTACAGATTATTTCTTCAGGTTTGGGTGACAACTAATTCAGGCTTGCTGAGTAAAGGTGAACAGCAATTCAAAATTTTGCCAGGAATAACAATAGCTGGCAAAGCTATGTTATAATATACGCATGCACACTTTTATTCTGAAGCTTGTTTTTTAATCTTGGAAAAAGTTCTATTTTCCAAAAGAAATCTGATGTCTTCTATGAACAGCATCTATGCCATTATTAACAGAATGTGACCTTGTAGAGTCATATTGTTTAGTATTACAAAGATTGGAATATTTGGGTGAATAATTGCACACTTAATCCTTGGCCCTTTTATAAAATATCAGATATATAATTCTATTTGCTCCATAAGAATCAGAAAAGAGTTTGAGAAGGAATTTGAGACTGAGGAAGGGTAGAATAAATTAAAAGCAAAGACAAGCGAGCCCATTTTATTCATCACACAGTATTAATACATCATCTTTCAGATACCTCACCCCAAATTTTCACATCATATTAATATTTTTGAATTTTGCTATGGGAAAAGACTCATGGATAGCTAAGAAAACAAAGAAATGGATCATTGAACAAATCAAGCCAAAATTTCACTCGAGGCATAAACATTCAATCACAATTTTTCTTGTTTTGGACCTACAATGTGTAAACCTAACTCTCTTAAAAAGTCTATAATTTGGGGAGAAGTGAAAGGAAAGAGAAGTGAAAGATTAGCAGCAAGGTCTTGAATTGTATGGCTGTAATGAGTTTATATATGCAGCTGCAGTATCCTATTTGAGCCACATACTTTATTATTAATATGCTGAGAATTCTGAAATTGTATTTCTAACAAGAGGTTAGAAAAGCTAGATGATTAAGAAATGATTAGAGTGTTCCAGCTAGAGGTTAGAGAAGCCAGACGATTAAGAAATGATTAGAGTGTTATCTTAGCTTTCTAGCCAGTTGCAGACTCATACCATACTAAGGGATGGAGTGGGAATCTAAAGAACAGGTCATGTACAATCTGAGTTTCTGCATGCAACATAGATTTATTTGGGGATTAGTTCAAATAGAGCACAAGCAGATCCAAAGTTAGTTGTGAAATACCAAAAAATAAAACTATTAAATGCTACTTTTTAGCAGGGCCAGTTCAAATTTTACTTAAATGATTTGAGAAGCACCTGTCTCGTGCCGCATGACCAAATATCGCTTCAAGATTTAAGTGGAAGTGTTCTGGTTTCTGAAATGCTGGTTTATTGGAATTTGCCTAGACCAGGGTGTTAAACTCACATTGTCACGGCATCATCATGTGACGTATCACAACTTTTTCCCCTTCGCTAAACTGGGCATGGGTGTGGCTAGTGTGTAACTCATCCGGCCCACAGGCCACGAGTTTGACAGCTCTGGCCTAGACCTAGAGCTTTAAATGTTTGATGTGTGTTAAAACTACAAAGGTAATGAAGTCAATTGCTAGTAGACACAGGATTGTTTAAATATGCAGATACATTCTGTGTGGCACTTAGATATGTTTTCATATATACTAAGGGTACTTTAGACTTCTTTTAGCTTTAATCATATCATACATTTACCAGTATTTATATTAAGTCTATGTATCCGTTAATCCATGCAAAATACATCTATGTATCATGAATATTGGCACCCTTGGAAACATCTATGTTGATTTCTTGTCTAAATGCTTTTTAGACTTGGGCAGCCACAAAGGCATCAAACACAAAGAACTTTAACTGCTCTTACTTTCTGCCTTAATGTACGCTAAAAAAAAATTATCTAGAAGAGAACAACCTGAAAACACTAACCTTGGAAACACATTTCATTTAAGATGTCTTCCAGTTACGTCACAAGTTCTTTAATGACCAGCATAACAAGAAATATTTATAATAAATGAATCTATCATCTGTCTGTCTGTCTATTGATCTTCCTTGATAGGAGCCCTGATTTTACATAACTTATGTTTGAAAATGCTGTTGTGAAATTTCTACCCTAGAGAACTGACAGTCACAATAAACAGTGGCTGTTATGAGTGTAGCCTGGAGGGGGGAAAAGATATGTAGGAATTAGTTTTCCCACTAATACTGTAGTTGACAAGCTGATAGGTACTGAACAATAGTGCTACATCTAATAGGTTTTTCCAATACATCACTTGCATGCATATGCAGGCTTGATGAATACTCTGTGCCCATAAGTAATTACTTCATTGGAATAGAAAATAAAAATTTCTCTGGGTTGCTTTCACTTAGTCCCTACCTCATTTCCTTGCCTGCCTCAGCTCCTTGAAGGCTCTGCAGGAAGGAAATAAAAACTTCCACCATTTAACCTTCTCCCAGCTCTCTCTAATTTCCCAACTCTCTTTCTCTAATCTTTCAGCCAAATTCTGGCAAAAAAAAAACAAAAATATTAGAGACTAAACAGATTTAACATCATGGTTGAAATTAGCATGACATATTTAACCCCAAGGTTGATTAGCAAGAGGCATTAGCTTTCTCAAATAAAGGAAATCTCAGGATATAAGAGATTTAACTTTTTTACATATTTCACAAATTAACAAACAAAAGTTTCTTTGTTCCTGAAGCCTTTGTCCTGATATGTAATGCAAAGAACACAAGCTGAGCAGGATGCCTAACAAATGAGTGCCCCCTTTTGGCTGGCTCACTAACTGCACTCTCCAAGAATTCCCATGCTTTTAAGGAACAATAGAAGGACTTTCCTAAAAAAGAAACTACCCTGGGAAATTGGTTTGTGTCCACCTCCAGTCATGCTGTTGAAATAAATGTCACCTCTGCTTCAAGTAATAAGGTCTCTATAGCATGCAGTGGGATCATTAAAAAATAAACACCATACTTAGGGATTATGTCAACATCCATCTAAAAGGATTTAGAAGAATTTTAAACTATTAATATGAGGAAAACATTGATCTATATTTGCTGGACTTTTTTCCTAATGAAAAGAGCAGGCAATGGAGAGCAGGAATGCCCATTCATTATATAGGTTTTATTGGAATGTTCTTCTGATTGGGGCCATCACTTGGTCAAGAGAGTTTGCTATTGTTCTTTTACAGCTTTTTTATTATTTAAATAAAGTAATACAAGCTTCAGAAATGTACACATACATCACACATGTACATATACACATGTAAATTATAAGCAAGCAGAAATATTACAGAACTGTTTTTGCTCATCTTCCAGACTATGAATTATATGGCAAACAATCATTTCTCCAATTTTGCTTCATGGTACAATTAAATAGCCATCAGTAAACAGCAAAGAAATCAGTAGCAAGCTATAATTGGAGAGCTATAATCTGGAGAGTGCTTTGAAAATATAGAATATAGGGATAGCCACTGTAAGTTGCAAAGAATTGGGACCATTTGTGTAAGTAGTAGCATAAATGATTTATTGAAGTCTATACACAAGAATCAACTAAAGGTCAGCATTAAATTGGTGCTAGATAATGGAATGGAATACATGGAGGACTGGACTAGGATCTTTTGTGGCAACACAAGGATTCTAAACAGATGATGCATTTTATTCCACCCTCCAGTTCTGCCTGCTGGTCTCCTGCAGCCATCCCCCTAAAACTGATACCGCCAGTAATGAATAATCTTTTGATCCTGCTGTATCTAATATTTTGCAGAAAAACAGCTGAGCACCCAATCAGTAGGTTTTGCAGACGTCTGCTTTTGGGTATGTTTGAGTTATATTTTTCATCAGACACTGCTTGAAAACATACTAATAACTTGTACACAGTTTGTTTTCTTTGTGTTGTGATTGCTCTGTCTTGAAATGTATCATTTGTTATTTTCTTGTCAGGAAGTGGAAACTGAAGAAAAGCTCTAGATGGTTACATTAACAGAGAAGCCTATCTTGTATAGAATCTAATGAGGAAAATACAGAATAGTGGGAAAGAATACTACCTTTCTCCCCATTTTCAGCAAGTACTACAACTGCAGTAAATTTTGATGTCTGCAATCTCATTCATCATTCTGTTCCATCCTAAAAAACTGGAGTTAGATATTTTACAAATTCAGATATCATTTGTATCAGGTATGGTTAGTATAGGTAGGATTGGGAAGAATTGTTACATTGCATATTTAGGTAATTAGGTGTTAAGACACTGATGTGAATAGACTCTTGATTACTTAAAAAAGAAGTGAACTGTGAAAGTTATTTGTTCCATCATGTGATTTTTCTTTTATTTTCTTTAGCATTTTGTCCTAAAGAGAATGTTGTATTCTGATTTTCCCCTATTCTTGATGAGTATGTCATAGAAAGCAATTTGTGTGTATTGCCGAAGCGTCAGGGGTGGGATTCTATAGGTTCGCACCTATTCGCTAGAACTGCTTGTTAACATTCTAAACAGTTCAGAGAACTGGTTGTTAGAAGAAATTACTGGCCTAATCCTGTAAGGAAGGCAGGAAGGAAACATTCTGGTGTTGCTTACAGAAACTGCCTCTCCATTAACCCTTATTACATTCTTGGCAGGACTAGACTTCCTGTCTCTGGAACGTCTCTGGAGTTTTTCCCCCCTCCTTTGCTGGTACTTTGCTTGTGTGGAGTGACCATTCAAAGTTACAATGGCACTGAAAAAAGTGACTTATGACCATTTTTCACACTTATGACTGTTGCAGCATCCCCACAGTCATGAGAGGCCAGGCAAGGAGATGTGTGCCTCAATGTGAGTGATGTTGAGTTGGCCACACCCAGCCAATAACATGACCACCAAGTCACTCCCACCACCTAAGTCACGCCCACAGAACCGGTTTTTAAAAATTTGAATCCCACCCCTGTGAAGCGTGGGGATCTAACTTCAGAAAGGAGTAATGGAGCTGTCTTTGTAATTTTAACTGAAATTAAAGAATAAGTTTTATTACAGAAAAGAGCTATTTGGTTCTGTGGTTAAGGCTCAAGGTGAGATAGCAAGAAATGGTGAGTTCTAGTCCTGTCTTAGCTGGCTAGGTGATTTGGGGCTAATCATTGTCTTTCATCTGAACCCACCTCACTGAGTGTTGTTGTGGGAAAAATACAGTATTAAGTATGTTCACTATCTTGAATCATTTATAAAAATAATAAATGAAGAATACAAATTAGTAAATAATAATAATAAATTGGTTGGGAGGTAGGTAGGTAAAGCCTAAATCTATCCAGTGGAGAGTCAGAGAGCAAGTACTCTGGGAAGACAAAGCCAGGGAGGAATTATCTTGAGATTAACAATCTTTCAACCAATGGTAAGAACTGAACTGCTGGCAGTGGGCAGAGTTAGCTTGCAATACTGCATTCTAACCACTGCACCACCATGGCTCATGTCTTTCTGTTGCTGGATCTGCCCTTTAGAACACCAGTTTCCCCCAAGGTTAGGTTGGCCCTGACCTGCTGGGTTTTCAAAACACCTTAGACATGGTTGTTCTCCCAGGCATGGGTGGGTCAGAAACTTAGGTAAGCTTGTTCTATGCTTTAGGGAAGTGATGAAGACTTCATTTTGGGTTGTATGGACTTATTCTTTTTTGAGGCCTGGGAAAAAAAGTTAGTTTCTGCTTCTCCTCTTAAGGAGGGATAATTTTCCGTGTATATTAATAGTTTTATGATTCTATATTTCTTGTTACTTCAGTTAACAGTCTCACCTGAAGTTTGCAAAATCTTTTCTAAAATCTTAAAACCAAACATTCTTAAGGTGCCCTTGTCTGGTTTTCTTTCCATGGCCTAGCTTGTACCGCATTGTATTTGTGGCAGTGGCTTGGCTCTCATTCTGCAGAAAGGTGAAATTATGTGATTGGCTCCAGAGTGGGTATTCAGCAGGTTCTCTCCAATTCTGGAGAACCAGTAGCGGAAATTTTGAGTTGTTCGGAGAACTGGCAAATATCACCTCTGACTGGAGATTTTACAATATCCTTCCCCTGCCACGCCCACCAAGCCACGGCCACAGAACCAGTAGTAAAATTTTTTGAATCCCACCACTGATTAGCTCTTCCTAAAACACGCCTGTTATCATTTCTGTACAAGAGTGGTCTTTCCTATCTGCTATGTCATTCTGTTCTGCCTGACTTACAGTTCCTTGCTATTTTTCAGTTTAATTTTTTCCTTACTTTAATTTCAGTTTTTCATATTAGTTGCCATATACTTTATTCCTCCTCATTTTCTGTGCATCGAATTTGTTCACTTTCTCATTGAAGCCACGCACCTTTAAATTCCTCCGATACTTATCTCTTTTCATTGAGCAAGTACAAAAGTATATCTAGAATAATTGCCTATAAAAGTTAATAAGTGTCTGTTTCCACCTGGTGTAATTTCTCTCAGTGATCCACAGATGTTGCTATAGATCAACACCAAGAGTTTGTCTCTCTTTTTTTCTTTTTAATTTCTGAAAATGAAAGTTTAGTATCTTTTGCCTTTACACAGTGTAGTTATTTTACTTGGATTCCACTTTTCTATATCCTTATGCAAAATTCCATAATAAGAACATCCTTCCTAGGTCCTACTTGACTGTATCATCAGCTTTTATTATAAGCTTAACAATCCCTGTAGCTGCACACTTCTAAATGTCAGGTTTTATTCTCTGCACAATTTCAAACAATTACTGATTGCTGAGCACTGATTAATTGATTGATTACATACCAATTAATCAACTGATTGTGTGCTGTCCAGCCAGTGTATGGGAATTGGATAGTTAGTTAGCAATTGTGAGCTTTCCCTTTAAGGGAATGCATCATGGTAAATGTAGTTAAGGTATCCTGGGAAATGTAGTCCATATCACGTGACCACATCTGTAATCTTGATTGGTCACTAAATTGACCCTTGATGGGTTGGGTGAGGTTTCCTCACTCTTGGCTGAACTCACAGACTCGTGGTAACTGTTCTACTTCTACCACTACGAGATGGGAGAAAAGGAATAGGAGATAACCATCTTTTTACCTACCAGACAGATATGCAAAGGATTGGTCATTAAAGAAGAACTTCATCACAAATGTCAGTCATGAGGATACCTGATGAACCAGTAATAAAGACTTTGTAAGAATGTTTTGTTGAGTTTATCTATCTGCATCTGTACAGAAGACAAAATCTACCATTGTACAGAATACAGAACAGTAGAGTGTTATTGACTCTTAGCAACCACAGACTGTAGATAGATTGTGTTCATGATGATCTCTTCCTCACTTTCAGATCTTCTCATGATGTACCCATCACCACTGAATTCATCCACCTTCTTGCTGGTTGTTGTGTTTCTTCTCTTTCCTTCCACCTTCAGCAGCATTAGAGCCTCCTCCAGACAGCTGGGTCTTTGCATAACGGTCTGAAGTGAGATAATTTGTTCATTGAGACCTCTGAATTGACTTGTTCCTTTTCTTGGTGGTCTCAGAAGTTGACACCAAGACCAAAGTTGAAAAGCATTAATACCTTTACTGGATGTCTGTTTTCTATCAAAGTTCTGCTTGACAAATTTACGCATAGAATGAATCTTCTGATCCAAATTTTAAATATTATCACAATCACAGTGTAACTGGTTTGCTGGCTACTGGCGAATCCTACTGCATGATGATATCTTATTCTTTGAGTATTAGTAGATCAGTCCTAACAACTCAAACTCAACAAACTATTTAGATAGTACTAAAATCTTTCGATTTGTATTACATTTCTTTTTTTAAAAAACAAATTTTATTCAGTTTTTCACATAAAAACAAAAAGCTCTTTTTAGTGAACAACATATTTCCAGGTCATCACTTATTACATACAAATATAACAATAGTTATACATTCATATATGCATACTTACTTCTATTATTACCTTTTCCATTCCAAACTTTCAGAAAGGAGAGAAACAAGCAATTTAATCCTAGTCTCTTAGATTAATCTCAATCCAAACATCCTTTTGTTTCATTTCAATTATTTCAAATATAATCCTTTGATATTTATTTTAAGAACAAAAAATAACAATATATGTTTGCCTAATAAGAAAAAAGTTACCAATGTCTCTCCTTCCTTTTAATAGTCTGTATTAGCTTATTAAGTTAAATAGTTCTTTAATCTGTCATATTTTCTTTCCAACACACATTCTTTCTATAAATTCTAGATTAATACAAGTTTTAACACAAAAGAAAAAGAAACAAGCATAGATTTCCCGCCCTTTTACTGCTTTGAGTATGACACCTCAGTGGTTAAAATATACCTTTATTCCCTCATCTTAATTCCCAATAAACCTTTATTTTTAAGTAGTTACAATAATAATCATTACATCTTTTCATTTGGATTCTGCAATATATTTTCACCCCTTAATTTTATTTCTAATTTCAAAAAGAATGAAAGGGAAAGATTGACTATTTAATACCTGATCACTGATATTGACCTCATTTTTAAATATCTTCACATTCATTTCAATTATTACAATTTCTTCAATAGACCTAAACTTTTCTTTTAAAGATAAAAATAAAAGTGTATATTCATCTAATAAGAGTTATCAGTATCTATCCCTCCATTAATAATCTATATTACCCTATTTTCTAAGTATTTTTAATTGCAAATATATTCTTGTTACCCCTTGTCACCCTGCAGAATCCCCCTTTTAATTCATCAACCATTATCTCTGAAAAAACATTTTTTCATCATTTTACTATTTCCGTGTTTCTTTATTTCCTGCACCTGTTTCTTACTGCCTCTCCTCCCCCTCTTTTCCCCATATCTTTTCTCATTCCAGTTTATATCCCTCTCTTTCTTGTTATCTTCCTTTCCCCTTTTCTGCTGTGTCTTTCTACCTCTCATGATTTAACAGGTATTCCCCTTTTTAATTATCTTCTTAAATCTCAACTTTTTAGCCTTCCTTCTTTCCCCTTGTCTTTGTAATGTTCTTTGTGTTAATTGTCTATTTAAAATGGCTTCTCCTCCTCCTCTGAAGTTCTTTTTTCTTGTTCTTCAATCGCCTTTTCCATTTCTTCTAACACAGAGCAAAGTGATTTGCCTCTTTCCTGTAGTAATTCTCTCATATTTTTAAGTTCCATTCTTAATTCCCGAAGAGACATCATTATTACACTCTCTTATATTTTATAATTGTTGAAGTCCACAAAAAAACACTTCTACTTTCCTTCTTTCTTCTTCAAGTTTTCTAAAGTTCTCAATTGTTCCAACCCAGGATCTATACCAAAAACATCAATCAATCCCACAGGCAGTCTTTCCTTGCTTCTTTCTTTATTCTAGTTCTGCTTTCACTTTCTAAAATTCTTACTTTGTTTCAATATTTCTTTAACATTATATCATAATGTTCATACAGAAACAGGATGACTTCCCTTTTGTTGAGTTTATTTATCAGAAGATGGCACTCTCCGTTATACAAAGTCTTCACCTTTTCCCCTTATTTTATTATTTAGGGTTTTTCGAATCTCAATATTCCAGCACAATCCAGTCTCCAATTTATAAATTTTATTATTATTATTTTTTGACAATCTTAAGTCCAGCTTTATTTTGTGCCTTTTTATTGCCAAGATATTTTAATCCAGTTTAATTAAGTCTTTAGTTCCGGCTTCTTCCTTTCCTGATTCGAAGCCCCGCTTAACTGTCAAAATTATTTTCTTATTTTTTCCTGTCCCTTTGTATTTCCACCGCTCACTTTTCTTTTCTTAAAAGTTCGATGTTACCTTAATCCTGGGGTACTTTTGTTTAGTTGTTTCACCCAATTGTCCTGGCTCAGATGTTATCCACTTCAGTCCAGATGAGTCCTCCTCTTCGGGGTGGCCAATTTGGACCACCGCTTCAGTCGTCTTCGGGGGGAAAAGACCAAGCCCAGGAGGGGAGATGCGGCTCCCCTCAACCTGGCTTGCGGCTTCCCCTTACTCCACCACCCCTCCAAGGCAGCTTCAGCCCCTAATTGCAATGATCAAGGCTCTCCAACGAAAGAGCACGGAAAGAGCATAGCCACGGACAGTCACAATCTATGGTCCATCAGTGAGGAGGGCTCAACCCGGAAGATCTGTATTACATTTCTTATGATCATTTCATTGTGACAATTTTCTGTTACAGTTTTAAAACACTGTGGTGGAGGAAAAATGCTATGCTTGGTTATATGACAGAGTGTACACGCACACACACACACACACACACACACACATGGAAACTGTCATATAGTTTCACACACACACACACGCACACGTACAATAAAGTATTTACATTATTTCTCCAACCATATCTTTTGCTTGTAAAAAAAACAATGCAAGAAAAAATTGTTGAATTTAATGAGGCCCTAACACTTTTATGTAGACTATGATAAACCGCATAAAGTTAATTAAACTTTACTAACCAGTTAGTCCCACAAACTAAGTAGATTCTCCCCAGCTCCAATCTTGCATGATAAAGTTCTTCTGCATTAACAGCAGTAATATTCTCCTATTCTCTTCAATAATTTAACGTCCAGCCCCAAGTTGGCATATAGAAATATAATGCCTATGGATTTGTATTTTTGCTAATGAATCAACTCCACCACCAGAGAACAAGTAAATGTTACACAGAATGATTTGTATAATGATGTTTAATAGGGAGGACACAGGAGTAGGGAAGACAATCAGTAGGAAAATCAAGATACTTGAGAAGAAAGAATTCTTCATGCAGTTAATTGGTGGAATCCATTGCCAATTGATATTGTAGAATAAGATTAGATGAATAATTCATGAAAAGAACTCCCAACAGATTTATTATTTATTAAATTTATATGCTACCCATCTCACTGTCATATAGCTTAAAAGGTAAAGGTTCCCCTCGCACATACGTGCTAGTCATTTCTAGATCTAGGGGGCGGTGCTCATCTCTGTTATAAAGCTGAAGACCCAGCGCTGTATGAAGACATCTCCGTGGTCATGTGGCTAGCATGACTAAATGCCGAAGGTGCACTGAACGCTGTTACCTTACCACCAAAGTGGTCCCTATTTTTCTACTTGCATTTTTACATGCTTTTGAACTGCTAGATTGGCAGAAGCTGGGAGAGTAACGGGAGCTCACTCTGTTACACAGTGCTAAGGATTCAAATCGCTGAACTGCTGACCTTTCTGATTGACAAGCTCAGCGTCTTAGCCACTGAGCCACTGCGTCCCTTTCTGGATAGCTTACAAACATCATAAAAACAAAGGTAAAAACATTAAGAAAACATTAAAATGAATAGTGATCAAATAAACTAAGGAAACAGAATACTGTGGGCTTGTGTGGGATCTCCTCTAATCACCTCTAACAGAGCACATCTCCATCGGGGCCTTGGACCAATTAGCCAAGCCAGGTTTTGCGGCTCTTTGGGAAGGCCAAGGACAGGGGCAGACCTCACCTTGAGGGGCATGATATTCTAGATTGTCACTGTGAAGTCAGTATCATATTTGCAGACTTAGGGCAGTATGACATTAATTACTGGGGACTGGAAGCAGAGGAGCAAGCACTGTGCAGCTCCCATGTCTTTCTTATGAGTTTACTGAGGCAACTTGATAAAGTTATAAAACTTCACAAAACAATTAAGGGCACGAGGAGTGATGCTGTGGACTGTTGATCCAAATCACAGGCTCTGGTTGTATCATAGGCTTACTGCAATCACTGAGATGAAATCATTGTCACAGTTAAAACTGACCAAATGATTATATGCTATCACGTCTCCACAAATACATTTTCAACTGAGATAATTTGTGTGTTCAGTCTGAGGCATCGTTTGTGCAGTATGTATACTCTCTGCTTCCAAATCTAATTCAAGATGCTGGATGCTTACCTTTAATGCCTTCAGAATATATTTATTCTGTTCTGTTCCACCCAATATGATAAGGTTTCTGGTGGGGATTGCAATGGGAATAATAAAAACATAGTACAGAAAACAATCAGCACGTGAAAGGCATAATTACAGTACATATAAAAGCTCTTATCCCAAGATAGCATGAGCATGGAAAATTTGCAGTCACTACACATACTAAAGAATAAGATTCTGAAGTATGTTTTCCTCTCTGAACCAAAAGTTCTGCACAGCCCTATTCCATGAACTGTGAGTCATATCTGCCAAGTCCCCTTCTTTGGCAGCCACCTGCAATTTTCTTCCATTACATATTTGATGGGGATGGAAGAAAGCCCTCAAAATGAACAATAGGCCCTAACAGATAGACATAGGAAAAGTCACTTCTATACCTGACCTCAAGTCGATTAGACATTAAAGGTCAGAGTTTAACAGGGCCTAGATATGTCTTCAAGCAGCTCTTCCCTTTTCTCAGCCAGTTGGGCTTTAGAAGCCTTAAGAGACACTCTTTTCCCAAATATTTATTAGTATAAAATCTGACAGTAAGCGAGAGTTTGTTCTATTACTTCAGATAATGAAATATTCAGTTATTTTGGCCAGAATATTTTCATTTATTTTTTAAAATCCAAGTATTCAGTTAGTTGGAGAAGCTATTTATTTTATGTACTTGTTTTTTATTAATATGGTTGACCTTGCTGTTTTATTGTTTTTCATTATATCATACACTAATACACCTTTATACTTCAAAATAAAGGGAAATATAGATCAGAATAAATATATGTTTCAACTACATCCAGAGAATTGAGCTTGCCCCTGACAAGAGAAGCAGAACAGGATGAAGTACTGGATAATAAATGAATCTTTTCCTTAATTTTAAAATAAGTTAACAGGAGAATATGTAGAGTTTTAAACTAGTCTAATATGATTCAGTTTCATACCCTCAACATGGCCAGTAAATTATGTCTTCCTGTTATATTAATTTATCAAAGCAAAGTTGTTGACAACTTCCAATGAGGATTCATGGTGAACTAAGCATCTCTGAAGGACCAGCAATGGCATTGCAATGAAGATCAGCAGCCAGATGGTGCTTTTTAGCTTCTGAAATCTCTCTGGAAAAAGGAGAGATTGTGAGATCTCCCTTATGTATTCCAGACAGCTTCTTCTCATGAGTAAACAGCAGAAATTGAGGTTTTTGTGTTTGTCTTGTGAATCGAGCAGCTGGAAGTTAAGGGATTTCAACTGAGCTCAGCACTTTATAAGCTCAGCTTATAAAGTCGTAAGGTTTGCTGAACTCAATTTCTTAATCACTTTCAGAAATTGTTTCTTAAAGTGCTTTTTAGCTATTAGAAATCATCACAGCAACAAGATTTAGAGTACTGGGTAAGTTTTCTTAAACTCTTAGCAAAAAGAGTTTTAAATCTTAAGTTTAAGGACTTATTTTTTTCTTTTTAGTAAAGAGCAAAGGGGTGATTAGAATGTTGATTTTGGAAACTTACAAATGGACTAAAGGTTTTGAAATAAGATTTTGAAATTAATTATATGAATTCTTCACATGGGAAAATGCTTTATTTTGAATGCTTTTTAAAAACTGATAGAATGGGACTTGAAAATAAAGGAGAACAACATTTAATTTTGGCTTACTGATTCAGCATGGAGCAAAACATTTCAAAAATGCATGTTTTGAAGGATATTTGTGAACAATGGACCCAGAAATTAAGTTTAAAAGTGTTTGCTATTGTAAATATATCATACCTAAAAGATGGCATGAAAGAGGAGCAAATTTTATTGGACAAACCTAAGATTGATTTGAAAGTGGAATTAAAAATTATAGGGTGCAGGAATCATGTGGAAAAAGATGCTACACTGGACATAGAAATGAAACCATCTGAAGTCTTAATAATTAAAAGGGATACACAAATAACAAAACAAAAAAAGTGACCTGGATAACTTTCCTATAGTGGATTTACAAAAGAGACTTGTTAAAGGTTTGAAGCATTTTGTAAGAAGGTGCAAAGAAAAAATGAAAATAAATCAAGTTCTGGGATAGTATTTGAAGGGATCGAAGCTCAAGATTGTTAAAAATAAAAGGAAGGAATAAAAAGTTATTTGATCAAGCTTTAAGTAGATATGCTGCTGTCTCTGGTAACCCTTAATAAACTTTTACTAACATCAGGACTGAAAGACAAGACTTTAAATAATTCTTCAGAGATGAAATATGGGAAGAACAGATCATTTGTTGTATTTTAAGAGAAGATGATATTAAAATTGTCTAGTGCTAAGGGGAAGTTATTTCTTTATACAATTCTTTTCTTTTCCTTCATTCTATTATTTTTATTTCTATTTTTCCTCTCTTTCCTTCTTTTCTGCATCTATTTTTCTTTGCATTACTTTATTATTATTATTTTTTGTGTTCTTCATTTTAATTGTAAAGTTTAATAAAATTACTTAAAAGAATAAAACAAATTATTTGCTAGGTGTGCCTCCTTCCGTTGCCCCTTTTGTTTTCCAGATTCTGTCTTCCACCGTCTGGTTGGAGGGTTTTTTGAGTTGGGGGGAGTTATCAAAATTATCTTAGCTGCATCCAATTTTAAACATCCCAAATAGATAGCTGTTCATCCTTTGCTTGAGTGCATCTTGAAGGAGCCCTGCATTTATCTTTGTCATTTGCTTGAGTGCATCTAGTGAGGGATGCACACACTAGATGCACCTGCACCTATCTCCTACCTTTAAGAAGTTTCCTCAATGATCTACTGGGATATGCCTTCCTCTGACTGAACCGCTCAAGCTTCTGTATGGAAAGACCAGGTATTGACTAGGCTTCCAGAAGCCTTTTTATATTTTGTGCCATCCTTTGTGTGTATTCTTTTCTTTGCATTTTTAATGTTACAAAGGCCAGAATTGTTGTAATGCTTAAGGTGGAGCTAAACAAATGCAGGATGTAGCAATAGCACTTAGACTTATGTACCACATCACAATGGTTTACAGCCCTCTCCAAGCAGTTTACAGACTCAGCCTATTGCCCCCAACAATCTGGGCCCTCATTTTACCTACCACGGAAGGATGGAAGGCTGAGTCAAGCTTGAGCCTGGTGAGATTCGAACTGCCCAATTGCAGGCAGCGGGCAGGCAGCAGAAGTAGCCTGCAGTACTGCATTCTAACCTCTGAGCCAACATGGCTTATAGTGGAACTATTTTTTTGAAAAGTATATTTATATTTATAAATTATATATCAATTGTGTACAATAATATATATTAATTATATAGAATATATATATTATATTTTTCAAAAATATGGTTTTATAATTATAAATGTATAATTATACAATATAGCTTAAACTGTAAACTGCTAGAGCCACTGTACTAGTGAGATGGCAACACAGAAATCCAACAAATAAATATATTTATTGATAAGCTTAAAATTGTAAATATGATTTTAGGAGCCAGATCACTATGCTGATTCATATTTGGCATGTGATTAACTACGGTACCAAGACAGTTTCCTTTCATAAATATAATTGCTAAACCAGGGATTACGCATCTTAAATCTGTGGATTTGATTCCACCTCCATAAGTTTACATTGCATTTGCCATTATTAAACTTCATTCTGTTTCTTTCTACCCACTGACAAGCCAGTGACATCCATAGGAGATGTCAAAGCTAACTTGTATCATGATGCCACATCTACCAATTGCCCATTTTGACCCTGTGAAGGATGTAAATCTCATGTACCGAGATAATTTTGAATTTTATTTTTGTCTTCCAAGGACATTACCTACCAGCCATTTTGAATCATTCACAAATTGGATAATTATTTCCTTTATACTGTCATTTAAGTAATTAATGAAAGTGGCTTTGGCTCAGAATTGAGCCTTGTGGCACGCTTCTTACTATCTCTCTCCAATTGGATGAGAAACAGTTAATGGGCACACTTTTCAGTAGTTTCCGTAACTTGCTGTTACTAGGATATCTCTCCACCGCCAATTAAGGATCATATTTATCACCCTGCGGAAGAGTATAATGTGATCAATAATATCCAAGGGCACTCCAGAAAGTGCAAACTTCAGGAATATTAGTCTCCCAGGTACCATTTAATATTATCAAATCTAAGTTATTAATAATCCGAGCCATGCACTGTCCTACAAAATTAACTCTTCTTTCCCTGGCACTGTGTATTAAAGAAGGAGTTGCTTCTAAGTTCAGAATAAGGTTGGAATGATAATTTTCATGAAGTACTTGGTCATTTATGATCAATCCTGGCATTTAAGTTTCACCTGCTATTACAAAATTCAATTATTTCAGCTCATTCTGTTTTTGAGCTTTTCTGACTCTATAAATTCATGGGCTTTGAATAGTTTCCCCCCGACCCTTGGTGACCTCTCCTTTATTCCACCAGTCATATATACCCAGGGCTGTATATGGGCAAGTCAGCACTGTAGCCACAATGGAACAATTGAAGCTTTGCCTGTTTTTCTAAGGATATAGCCAAAACAGCAGAATTTTGATTGTACTCTTGTGGCTGCCATCTTGTACTTTTTTGACCGCAGAGGTGGTATTCAGCAGGTTCTGACCAGTTCTGGAGATCTGGTAGCAGAAATTTTGAATAGTTTAGAAAACCGGCAAATACCACCTCTGACTGTCTCTGCCCCCATCTATTCTCTGCCTCCCGAGTCCCAGCTGGGTCTTCTTTTGTTACCCTGCACAGGAGAATGGAGCTGGAAAGCAGGTTAGTGGGGTGGGGATGGAATGGAGATTTTGCAGTAACCTTCCCCCTGGAGTGAGGTGGGAATGGAGGTTTTACACTATCCTTCCGTGCCATGCCTACCAAGCCACACAACACCCACCAAGCCACACCCACAGAACCAGTTTTAAATTTTTTTGAATCCTACCACTGTTTGACCGTATCTGAATGTAGCCATTTTGGGTTTTCATATTTCCTTACCATTTTGTGCTTTTGGTGTTTCCTTGCTTAGAAATAATATGATTAAAACTGGTTTGGTGTTTTCATTCAGATTATTTCTGTAGTGAGAACCAGAATAAGAAATATCTAACTCTTTCAAGAGTTCCCATTAAATCTTGTTTTTATTTGTTTGTGTCTTTCCTGCACCTGCATAATGCCTGTAATTTAGTTGGTATATGGAAATAAATGATTGATTGACAACTGCTTTAAAATTGTCATGGAATCTTATTATTTTGCCTCTACCATATCGTCAGTAGAAACATTTAATATGCTGAAATTAAAAACAGGTAAAAAGCAAAGCCTAGAAATCATAAAGAATTGTTAAAGTAAAATAAGATGCTATTTCTGTAGTTGCAAACCTTGCATTATTGTTGATAAAATGATGCATATATTTCCATTTTAATTGAAATTTATGATCAGGGCAGACGTTTTGGATTGTTACTTTTCCAATTTTAAGTATCACAGTGTTGCAAAAAGCTGGATTATACATCTAGCCATGTGCATTTAATGCTCTATCACTATCGTATTTTTAAAGATTTTTGTATTCTTGGCATAAATAAATGTTCACTGGTCACTATGCTGCAATATTTCAATTTAGCTTCCATGAAACATTTAGAATAAAAGTCGGTATAGTATTAAGTCGTGGCAAAAAAATTCACGTGTGCTTCCAAGGGCATACAAATGATAATAGCTAACTTAAGGTAATAAAATTTGTGCATTAAAAAAAAAACTAAGCAAAAATATAGCTGCATTAAACTTCCAATAGATTTAACACAACAATTTTACCTAACACCAAACTAAAACAAAGCTTTAAAAAAGAATCAAAAACTGCCTAGCCCGCTCAATATTATTACTAAGCTTCTGCAAAAAACAATAATTTTTTTAATGCAAACATTTTAAAAAAATGTTCTTTCCCCCCCCCCAAATGATAGTAATGATTTTGAGAAATTTTCCAAGAGTTAAAAACTCAGAGTTAGTTATGTTTTCCTTAAAACAATATTTTCTGACCTAAGATGCTTTAGGTTTGATAAAACCATGATTTTAACTAAACTGAGATCAAGACTGTTATGCTTGCAGGTTTATAAATTCAGTTTTGATGAGCCACAGCCTGGGAAATGGCCAGATAAGAAGCAGTTTCCTCCGCAGCAGGAATGTGGGTGTGGCAAACAACTCAAAAGGGACTCTTGGGCTGTAAAGGTGACAGAGAGAGAAATGTATGTTCAGACTTGCAATATTCTTATTTTAAAAATTTTTTTGAGTATACACATTAAAAACATTAGACATGGTGATCTTCTTTGACATACATTTTTGTCAGCGCATATTACATTCAGAAAGAAATTATGTACATTTATATACATGTATATACATATGTACATTTGAACTTTATAGTTTTTAAATCTTTCTTGCTACTCCTCGAATAAGTGGTCCCTCACGTCCTCTCTATTTCATCTTTCATTCTTATTCCAGTTTTATGAACTCCCTCTTATTTCCCTCCAATAGTAGAATTAATTCCATATTTTGTGGTATTCTGACTCGTCTTTATCCTTCAGTTCTAATGTCAACCTATCCATTTTGGTGCATTGTAGTATCTTACCAATTGTATCATCCTCCCTAGGAATTTTTCTTGCCTTCCAATTTTGGGCAAATATCATTCTTGCTGCCGTGATTACATGTATTATTAGATAGGTGTCAGCTTTACTAAACTTCTCTTCCATTATTCTCAGTAAGAACATCTCAGGTTTATAACAAATTTCCTCTAGCCCTAACCAACTTTTGTACCAGAACTCCTGAGCCTTTTTACAGGACCACCATATGTGGTAGTATGTGCCCTGTTTTTTCACACATTTCCAACAATTAGGTGATTGGTTTCCATACGTTTTGGTTAATCTTGCTGGTGGGAGATTCCACTAAGAACATCTTGTACAAGTTTTCCTTGTAGGATGTGGCTAGTGTTATTTTTTTATTTTGCTCCCAAATTAACTACCATTGATCCAAATTATGTTGTGTCCAAAGTCCCTAGCCCAGGTTAGCATTGTTTCTTTGACTTGTTCGTCGGACATCTTGTAATCCAGTAAGTATCTATTCATTTTCTTTATTTGTTTACCCTCTGATCCTATTAAAATTTTGTCTAATGCTGAGTCTTGTAGATTGATTTTCCATTCTTTTTTGTTTTTTTTTTCATACCTTGATTGTATTTGGAGGTAGGTCCACCATTCCAAAACTACTCCTTGTTGTTTTGCAAGATTCCATTGATGTACCGTAGTTCTCAATTTACGACCTCAGTTGAGCCCAACAGTTCCATTGCTAAGTGAAACTGCAGTTAAATAATGTTTCTTGCTACAGTTGTTAAGGGAATCACTCTGGTTGTTAAGTTAGTAACACGGTTGTTAAGCGAATCTGGCTTCCCCATTAACTTTCCTTGTCAGAAAATCATACAAGGTGATCACATGAACCCAGGACATTTCAACCATCATAAATAAATGCCAGTTGCCTCTGTGTTTTGAGGGCTGCTGCGATGGTTGTAAGTATGAACAAACAGTCATAAGTAACTTTGTAACTTTGAATGGTCTTTAAACCAATGGTTGTAAGTTGAGGACTACATCTAATGTAGAACTAGTTCTTCTGGATGGGCTTCTTGCCTGGATCACCTTGCACGTCTGACATCGATCTTGCAAGTTTCAAAGTATATTTCTTCCCCCATCACCTTTATACCAACATACATGATTCTATTCCAATTTCTACCTCCTTTCTTATTTATTAGAAATAAAAACTAAAGGCAGCTTACAAACTTGACATTAAAAATTAAATAAACTCTTTTACAAAGCCATATAATGAAGAGCGCTATAAGAGAGTAAGAACAGCACTGCCGTGCATTTATCAGATTGAAGGATCCTCAAAAGACAGGAAGATTAGTATCTTGTCATTAACAACCCAGAAAAATGGGACAGTCTGGAGAGTGAAACTCGAAGTAATGGGGCAGCGATGTGAATTTTATTCATCTGTTTGCTCTAAGGATATGAAGTCTATTCTCTAATGAACTGAATAATAGAATTAGAAGAGACTATCTCATCAGAGTCCAAGCCCCTACCCAGTGAATGGAGAAATCCAAAAATCTCCCAGACAGATGGTGAAATGCATCAATTTGTACATATGCAGTGAAGGGAAACCCATAATCTCTCTGGGGTAATTGATTTTGCTGCCAACTAGAACTGCATGGGAAGCCTACTGTTCTTCCCATTTACTTTTCTGGGTCTCCATAAAATGAATTTGGGGTGACTTTTACTCTGTCCCAGGCTGCATTCCCCTTGAGAGCCTCAAGCCATACTAGTGGTAGTCCAAGGTTATCCAGTGATGGATGGTGTCAGAAAAAAACCATCTGTGGGTGGGGTTGGCCATCCTTTTTTTAACAACTCCTTTTCAACACCTTCTTTCCTTTTGGATGCACACACAGTAGAACAAAATGGAAGGAAAGGTTATTCTAATCCAGAGAACTGAATCAATTATTTTTTGATTAATTAAACAGACTGGGGTCTGCATCAGTTTAAGACAATAATCAAATCTATGTTCCAGATCTCTCCTGGCATCAATCATCAGCCTTGGGCTAAGTAATAAATAAGAAGATAAATGTGCACAGACGCAGGGAAATTAAACGCACTCGTCATTTATTTTAAAATGTCCTTTGTTTCCTAAAAACAGTAAAGCATTTAAATATTTCTTATGACACCCCTCCTCCTGAGAAATCAAACAAATATTTATTCTGAGACTTGCCCCCTTCTCTCTCAGAAATGGCCACCTGATGGGTTTATTTTAAGAAGTGAAGCAGCCTCCTGAGAGTGCAAAAGGCAGTGAATGTCCTGTAATAATTACCTGCCAAAACTTTCAGAGAAACTTCTGACAGTTTATAGAATTCAATTTTGTGTTCTTTGCATTGGGCGGAAACATAGCCGCCTTAGGTTTTTTCTTTTTTTTAAGTATAAGATAAATCTGTATTTTTTCTTTCTTTTGATATTCTGTATGGAGTTTCACTTCAGGCCCTATTAATTCAAGCAAACAGCAGAGTATTTAATAAATATGGTCTTATAAATCGCATAAAAGTTATAGAACCAGACATGAAGCTAACCTTCATGCTCACAAATATCACCACATAACACCAGACATCACTAGATCACACAGGCATGCTGTCAGGAGGACTTGGGTATTATCCAGTCAATGAATGTGACCAGTGTTCAGTCACATAGCCCAGTTCTATCTATTGATAGTCTATGACTGGCAGTTCCAGATGAGGGTGTCCACTACAATCTTACTGAAGTGTGAGCCCACTGAGTTAAGGATTTATTATCCCTTTTTTATGGGGAGGTTACACATCTCTCTATTGGCCTATAACCTCCCTGGCTACTCATGCTTCCCTATCTGAGAACAAAGAGGAATTAACTGGGATTCTGGTGCAATGAGGACAGTCATGGATGACGGACAGTATCGGGGAGATGCATGACTGTATTTCAAGGCCATCTTTTACATAGACAAGTGCAAATAAGCTCATAAAGTATTAATGTATTCTCCCTTGTTTCTCCATGCAGACATACAGACATGTCTGTCTCTAATACATATGCAGCCAGCCACACACCCCCCCAGAGATAAATACGTATACATATATATATATACACACAATTTATTTTCAGGTACTTTCCTGAGTTTCTGGGAGGACGCCTACCTGAAACTTTGAAAGGTTTCTGCCAGAATAGGTAATACTGAGTGAAATGAAACCATGATTTAACTAGATTTCTATTCTTGTGCTTGTCCATTCAAACACTGTTTATGTATAAAGCTGAAGGAGATATTTCTCTTCTTTAGGGAATCCACAGTCCACTGCATTTAATTAAAGGAAGTGTGATTTGAAAGGAGGTGTAGCAAGAATTATCTCCTTGCTTTTCTCCCATTTTTATCAGAATGTATAAATCTTATTATGGCTAACACATGTTATCCCAGGCACCTCCTTATGTTCAAAGTCATCAGAACTCTTTGGGTTGGCTAAAAGTTGAGGATGTACTGAGCTCTTTTCAACTAATGGAGGGCCTCCTTTTTGAGCCAAGACAATTGGCCAAGCACAGTTCATCAATGATCTCTCTCATTTTGACAGTCATCTTAACTGAGCTACTGCAAGTGGCTGCTGGTGTGGGGAACAAATGGGCTCTCAGATTGTGGAATTACATGCCTTTAACTTGATGAAATTTGTCTGTTTTCAGAAAAGGAGAAGAAGCAATTTCTTCAGAGCGGGTGCTGTCTCCTTGAATAATGCAATATGTCCACTTTCCATTGAGCAGGCTAAATGCAATAATTCTTACGTAGAGCATTAAACTTAGCTGGAGGGATATTCCTTTTCCTTGCTGTCACTTCTACTGTACCATCAGCACAAGCTTGAATAACAAAAGAAGGATTCCCTTGAACAGCATTCTTGTAAAGATGAAAAACATATTAAGTATGGCATATAGTGGGCTGGTTGAAACGCATGAGAAATCTCATAACCTAATAAGAGATGAAATAAAAACCCACATCTCCCAAACTCGAATTATGAAATACTGGAGATTTCTAATGTTATTTGAACGACACAAAACCCCATTTTGTCTGCTCTTTTGTTGCCAGTTTCATATCTCTCATCCTCAATCCTATTTTTTAAAAAAACCTTGAGGGTAATGCTCATAAAACTAAGTGGACATATTTAAAAATAATTATCTATTTCACTGGTCTTGCTCCTTCTCTGACAGGAAAATTCCAGAGGCAGCATTAGATTAATTTTAGGTGAGAAGATCTCAAGGAATAACTTGCAATCGAAGTATCTGGGGAACTCAAGTAGTGATTGTGTAGTAGTATCAAAGTAATTATGTTTTATTTTATGTCTTTTGCATGCCTTTGAGGCGTTGATTGCCATTGCCTGAGTTAGTCCTTGCAGTTTTCTTCGGGAGATTTTTAAATGTAATTTGTCATTGCCTGCTTCCTAGGGCTGAGAGATAGTGACTGGCCCAAAGCCACACAGCCTGCTTTGTGCCTAAGATGAGATTAGAACTCACTGTGTTCTGATTTCTAGCCTGGTGCCTTCACTACACCAAACTGACTCTCAGTTTATCCATATTTTCTGCATAACATGTTTTCCCCCATATAATTTGCTAGATCAGTTGTGCAAAACATTTCACATTTTCTTGTTTAAAGAATGCTGGAATGTTAATGTTGAAACGCTAGTGCTATTATTATATCTTGGCATAATTCTGAAAAAAAAAACGTTTTATTTTCAGTTTTGGGACATTTGCAAGAGAAAGTTCTGTGGCAAGATTTTAAAAGGATAGCCAGCTTTGCAAGATTATTAAAATGCTCAGAATCTCAAAGTAAATATGTGCTGGAATTATTTGAGCCTCTATTTCATTTTTCTCAGATAGCCCCCCAAAATCTATTTTTGTGGTCTCCCGCCCTGTCTCTGTATGGATGTGAAGTGAAGAGAATGAAAAACACATATATCAAATCAATTGCATGGATATCCTTCTCACAAGAAATGAAGCCCATAGGCAAAAAATGATCAGCATTCCTCTGCAATAGCATCAGCTCACGAATGGAGATGTGTGTTATAAAGCAAGCTGCCTATCCTGGATAACAGAGTGGACAGAATCCCCAAGTAGCAGGATGGCAGTTTTGGAAGGAGTCAACTTAGCCAATGGATTTCATAGATATTTATGGTGCAGAGACACAAAAATGGATAAAAATGTAAAAGGACATATTATTAGGCAAAATTTGATAAACGTTTGGAATTCTGCAAAGGGAATAATAAACTCAACAATTTCATCTATTCCCATTTCACCTATTCACGCTTTTCACACTGGAGGTAGCTACAGTGAAAGGAAGGTAATTACATGTGAAAATTTGGTCCACTCAGATTCTGCCACTTCAGAAACATAGCAAAAATTACTTAGTGACGTCTGGAATATACCATGGCTGAAAGTTTTAGTTGCAGTTCTTCATACAGAGGATCAGTTTGGTGTAGTTGTTATGGTTCTGGCTGGCCTAGAAATCAGGAAGCTCTGAATTCTAGTCTTTCATTAGGTATAAAAACTGGCTAGACCAGTCATTCTCTCTCAGCCTGTTGTGGTTCACCGGCAACAGGTGCGGATGGCTGAGGTCTTGGAGAGTGAGGACTTGGATGAGGGGTCTGCGTGTGATGCAGGGATGGGGACAGGACTATCAGAGAGTGGGGTGCTGCCTTTGGAGCTTGTGGAGTCTGCCAGCAGTGATGCAGAGGACCCTGAGGAGCCTGTGCTCAGTGCACATGCAAGCAGGGCTGCTTGAAGGAAAGAGCAGCTGCAGCAGCACGGGCGACTCGGGAGTAAGGCTGCAAGTTGATGGCCCCTCCCTTAAGGGATAAAAGCCAGCCCTTAGAGGTGGGATTCTTTGCAGGAAGCAAAGAAATTCTTGCACTTCAAGTCTTGTGGAAGTTCGGACTATCCTGGTTTGTGTTTGGAGACCTTTGGTTTTGATTATTTCCTTGCAATTTAATCTTGTTTTTAATAGCGTTTTACTGTGAATGAAGCATTAAAAAGGTTTTGCTTTTATCTCTGTTTGGCGTTTGTTTGCTTTGAATGAGGCTTGTGTCAGAACACAGCCCAACCAACTTCACAAGGTTATTGTTGTGGGAAAAATAGGAGGGGGAAGATATGTTGGATATGTTTGCCATCTTGAGTTATTCATAATGTAATCGGGGTGGTGGTGGTGGTAAAAAAAATCAAACACATACCTTCTACTTGTTAAGCAAGGGAAAAGGGGAATTTGAATAAGAGGAAAAAATAAGATCTACATAATATTAATGATACCATATAAGATTAATTTAATCCTTAAACTTGTTGAATCAAGATCAAATAGAAACATACTGTTCTACTATTTCCTTTCTGGATTATAAGTGGGGTAAGAAGTGCCAAAACAATTGCTAGGTGATAGCCATTCCTACCAGTATAAATGATAAGGCATTAAAGTATTATAGCAAAATTATGTACACTAAAATTAATGTCATTCAAAACCTGTATCTTTCCAAAATGTCATAGAGAGGCAACAACAGTCTTTGAGAACTATATTTTGAATGATGAGAGCAATCTAAAATTGAATTGTTGTGGATTATTCACAGGATTGACATACTGTAGGGATATATGGAACCAGATTCATGTAATGGTGGAGGTGCTGGCTAAAAACCAGGAGATTGTGAGTTCTAGTCTTGCCTTAGGTATAAAAAGCGGCTGGATAACTTTGGCCAGTCTTTCTGCCCCAACACAACCCACCTCCCAGGATATCTGGTTATAGAGAAAATAGGACGCAGGAACATTATGGTATGTTGAGTTGACCAGAAATAAAATTGGGAATAAAAACAAACAAGGAGTGCACTGAGCATTATCAAATTTCAAACATTAGGGGTGCTCAAAAGTTGCGACATGCCTTGGGGTTTGGAAAGATATTTTGGTTGCTTTAATATAATTTTTGGTTACTTTAATATGATTTAGATGTTCTTGGTAAGTAGCTACATAAATACCATAACTTTTAAACATTTTGTTTGTTTCAGTGAGCATGACAGAAGAATCATTACTTTCAGCAATTGCCAAGAATTTTCCTTTGATATTTTTAAAAATATTTTGTAAACGTTATTATAATAACAACAAATATTGTCTATAAAATATAGTTTACTTGATGCCAGAAATGATAGAAGACATGGAAACGCCAAATACAAGGAATAGAAATCAACTCAAGGGAGTCTTTATCACTAAGGTTATATAATCTTTATTTATATTTTGCATCAGCAGACTTCCATTTCTTTTGGTATATCATCTTCTGTGAGAGGTTTTTTTCTTCCTAATTTGAATCTCCGTGCCACTGTGACACATGGGTCATTTCCATTTGTGTTCCTTAAATGACATTCTACTGTGACAATTCAAGCCTACTAATTAGCTTTTGGGGTTATTATTTCTATATCCCTCAAATTATCTGTTACGGTGTTTTTAACACATGTGCCACAACAATTCATTCTTCCTGTAGATTTTGTTTATCACAGTGGCTTATCCCTGCAAGACTAAAAGATGTCAAATAATTAGCTGACCAAACATAAGATTTCTTTTTACTTGGTTTAACATGCCGGCTACAGGAGAAAGTTGGTAGGTTTTTACTTTTTGTTGCACTGACCCCATAGTTCACTCCAGACCAATTGATTTTTGTGGCTCTGTTTCTTCGTATCACCATCAGCACAGAGAGCTGTGCAGATTGCAAATAGCCACATAATTTCCAGTCAATGCTTTTTGGTTAAGGTCTTTTGTGAGTATATAAACTTCCTAGGGATGTGCAAATCATTCAGAAGAGGTGCTTTGCAATACATGGACATGCGTGTGAATTGCAGATATTGGAGAAATTAAAACAGCCTTCCTCCCCACCCCACAAAAGTAATGTAAATATGTCTTTAAACCAGAGGTGGTATTCAGCAGCTTCTGACCAGTTCTGGAGAACCGGTAGCGGAAATTTTGAGTTGTTTGGAGAACCGGCAAATACCACCTCTGACTGGAGATTTTACAGTATCCTTCCCCTGCCACGCCCAGCAAGCCACGCCCACAGAACTGGTAGTAAAAAAAAAAGTGAATCCCACCACTGCTCTAAACTGCTTCTGGTTATTTCCATATGTAAGTGCCTACACAGTGGCTTTTTTTTGGCCAATGTCACAGTAGAGAATATATCCAGAACACGCACAGAGAGAGGTGGGGAGAGGGAAGGAGAGGGCAAGGCTGCTTTGGGATTTTCCACAGGCCCTGATTCAGTGCGACTGGTAATCCTTGATTTACAATAGCCCAAGCATCTGTATTTTGATCATGTGACCGTGGGGATGTTGCAGCGGTTATAAGTGTGAAAAAAACAGTTACAACACTTTTTTTCAGTGCCACTGTAACTTTGAACAGTCACTAAATGAACTGCTGTATGTCAAGGACTACCTGTACATGACCCCTGGCAATGCAGAATACATGATTTTACTAGTCAGAAGATCTTTACTTATATGGGGCAATATATAACTTAATGCTGGGTACCTATCTTAGTAAGAGAGGACCAGTGGGAAACATGTCTCCCTGGAGTTTGTCCAACCAGATTTAATCTCAGAAAGGTGGAGTTCAGGGGTGAGATTCAATTTTTTTAACAACCGGTTCTGTGGGCATGGCTTAGTTGGTGGGCGTGGCTTGGTGATCATGTGACTGGCTGGGTGTGGCCAACTCAACATCACTCACATCGAGGCATGCATCTCCTCGCCTGGCTTCTCGTGACTGTGGGGATGCTGCAATAGTCATAAGTGTGAAAAATGGCCATAAGTCGCTTTTTTCAGTGCCATTGTAACTTTGAATGGTCACTCCACACAAGCAAAGTACCAGCAAAGGAAGGGAAAAAAACTTCAGAGAGGTTCCTGAGACAGGAAGTCTCGTCCTGCCAAGAATATAATAAGGGTTAACGGAGAGGCAGTTTCTGTAAGCAACACCAGAATGTTTCCTTCCTGCCTTCCTTACAGGATTAGGCCAGTAATTTCTTCTAACAACCAGTTCTCTGAACTGCTTAGAATGTTAACAACCGGTTCCAGCGAATAGGTGCGAACCTGTAGAATCCAACCCCTGGTAGAGTTGCAATTATACTGTGAGGGATGTCCTACTCTGCAAGTAGGTGGAGGTGAGGACCAAAATGTGCAGTTAGGTGGCATAGATAAAGTGGGATTGCTGTTGGTATAAACTTCTTAGCTTCCCCAAAACATCTCCGATCTTATTGCCAAGCTAGTTGTTGACTCCCCAGCTTTTGTTGATGGGAAATTCCAGTGTCCATGTCTTGGAGATGGGTGTAAACTTCCATGGTTTCCATGAGAATGTTCCTAATCATCACAGCTCAGACCTATGCACCATGTGACATGGCCTTTATCACAGAATGCTTAGACTATGATCCCAGGGTGAGGGACATTTCTGTCAGTCTTTCATCAAGGACAGATCACTTTCTGCTCACCATGAAGTTATTTGATACTCCTAACCCCCACATAGAAAAAGGCCAATTAAAGTAGTCTGCCTCTGGTTCCTTAGATTGAGTTCCAGTATGCATTTTCAGTTTGGAGCATTTTCAATGCCCTGAGTGATTCAGGGATGGGCCTTGATTTTCTCAAGAATTCTACATAAGGAGTGTGAGATACCTGGAGCATTACTGGCAAAAATGAGCGAGCAAATATAATTGAACACTGGCAAGAGTTTAGCTTCCGGATTATCCAATACCATTACAAGTAGAAATAGAGAGGTTTTGGAGCTACTTCACACTTATTACATCAGCAAGGTGCTTTCTTGCAGACCTTTTAGAGTTACCTGTTTTTTTTGGGGGGGGAGTGATGAGTTGGAAAAGTTTCTTTTGTGCTTCTAGTTTGCTTGCTTGGGATTCATAGGCAAAATGAAACCTATTCACTTGGTTGCCTGTTTGCCAGAATTTGTTGAGACGACAGGCTGAAATTACTTGGGAATCCCGTTGTTATGTCCTGAGGACTCAAGGAGTTCTCACTCAGGTCCACTCACT
>NW_020769312.1:27126063-27166872 GCF_900518735.1 Pseudonaja textilis
AAAGGTTAAATCATGGCATATAAAAAGATTAAATCAAGGCAACTGGAGCAAAGTTTATTAAACTGAGACATTTTGTTACTCACTCAAATAACTTCTTCACTTCAGTCAAGAAAAACATTAGGTTAGGTAGAAGGTTAGGTTAGGTAAACATTAGGTTAGGTGAAAACATTAGGGCTAGGTAGAGAGTCGTTGGAATGTATTAACTCATGTATTAACTCAGAATTGTATTAACTCATGCCATATCAACTACAGGGGTTTCAACCCAAAATGTATTGTAAATGTAAATAAAGACACAATCATCCAGGCCAAAAGCATCTAAAAAGGTTAACTAAAGTATTTCATTTTTACTGAAGAAGTTACTTGGATGAATAACAAAATGTTGCAGTTTAATAAACTTTGCCCCAGTTGCCATGATTTAACCATTTTAGGTCCAGTTGCCATGACTCAATTTCCAGACAGCTTTCCTTGGATGACTTGAATCTTCATCCACTAGATAAGTTAAATATTCTTGCCAATTGATCAGTTTGTTTACTGTTTATTTTAACTGAGAACAAGCCAAGGTTTATTGTTCTGTCTCTAATTTTCTGGCTGAATATAGAGACAGTTAGTTAAACTCTACAAAGGCTTCCATACATTTCTTTATTGGGTTGTAATAGGCATCCTCAAGATATAACTCACAGTTATGCTGAGATTCATCTAATGTCCAATCTTTGCATAGGCGTCTTCATAGTGTGAAAATATGGTTATCTTTATCCCATAATGATACAGCAAGGAATCCAGAATGCTGCTGGGTCCAGGCAAGGAATGAACAAAGGCTTCCCCCAACCCAATTAGAGGTCAACCGAGTGACCAATCAGGATTACAGATGTGACCACATGACATGAGCTACATTTCCCATGAGGCATTTTCCATGAAGCATTCCCTTAAGGGGACAGCTCCCATTCCCATAGTGTGAAAATATGGTTATCTTTGTCCCATAATGATACAGCAAGGAATGAACAAAGGTTTCCCCCAACCCTACTAGAGGTCCACCTAGTGATCAATCAAGATTACAGATGTGACCAATGTAACTCTGATCAGAATCCTTGTCTTTGATAGCCATCATCCATTGCTTGGTTGCTTGAACAAAGTCCAAGGATTTATATAAGATCAAATGTTCACACTGTAATGCAGAATTTGCCTAAAGTTAATAGCTTAAGCATCCCAGTTCTAACGTTAATACTTGCATTGCTTTAAAATGCCTTGGGCCCATTATCTTGGATATGCCACATTTAGACTTCAAGTGGTATAACCAAATACTAAAATATTGCCACGGATTCTGACTAAAAATATATTCTATATAATTTGAATATTCATAGCAGTCAAATGTTTCTGAACATAGCAGACCTCAAAAATGACCCCAAAGTGATTTTTATTTATTTATGCCTCCCAGAGGTTTTCCATAGATAGTGCATTCATGCCTCTCAATTGGCAGCTTTAATTTGCATATGTACAAATGAATTAAGATAACCCATTTGAATTTGTTTAACTGTGTCTGAAGGATAAAGGCAACTTAGGGTGCTACAATTTGAATTATAAATCGCTGTTACTTCTAGCTTGCTTTCTGCTACTGTGTGTATTCACTTAAGTGGACCTGAATGAAAGATCAGCCCAATTTAGGGATAGACAAATGGCAATTCCCTCTTTCTGGATTACCAAAAAATTACCTTAAAAAGAGGAAATATTATCATTGCTTACACCCAAATGTATTCAAAACAGAGGCCCAGAGACTCAAAAAAGACATCTCGGTTCCAAAAGATTAAGGTATAGTTACAGTCTTGTATGTTTTACATATAATGCGGTCCAGAAAATCAGTTCAATTCTATACTGTTCCTTTAACATTTACAGTTACAGTGCTGTACTAAGTAGATCAAAACTAACTGGATATATCACACACAGAAGCTTTTCCCCATGTAGAATAAGACTCATTTCTACTCTCTTCCATAGAGGTCAGTGAGATCCTGTAGCAGATAATTACACACAAATTCAAGTTATTTATTTTTATCCCTCACATTTATTTCCCATTGCAAGTTCTGCTACAACATTGGTGTCAAACTGTTGCTGTTACATGAGGTATTGCAATGTTTTTCCCCCTTCGCAGAGCTGGGGTGGGCGTGGCCTGTACATGACGCATCCAGCCCACCAATTTGACACATCTGTGCTAGAACAATGTTTCCACCCAGGCATTGAACAATCAAAAAACCTTATTTCTTTACATATTTGTATCCCACCTTTATCATTTTTACAAAAAACTCAAGGTGGCAAACATATCCAATACACCTTCCTCCTCCTATTTTACCTACAATAACATCCACCAGTGAGATGGATTGGTCTGAAAGAGAGAGAGTGATAGGCCCTAAGTCATTCAATGTTGGCTTTCCTGCCTAAGGCAGGACTTGAACTCATGGTCTCCCGATTCCTGGTCTGTTTCTTTAATATCATCCGGTACTTTTTATCCTTGGATGTTGAGATTAGATTCTGTTCCCAGAGACGCTTTGTATCAATATATCAGTTCTGAAACTAATAACTAAGTACGCTCATAATGAACATTGACAGCATCTAAGCCTTTATCTATTGCTAGCTACAACCTGCAGGGAAGTACATATATTTCTTGCTCAGCAGCCCTTGTAAAGTTTCATGTTATGTTACAGTGCACCTGAAGCTTAAAACAATCTGAATTATGTAAACAATTCTGATCTCAGAAAGAGAAGCAGGAGTGACTAGATCTATTTCCCAGAAAATCTGATCTACTTGAATCAAACTTGGGTTTGGATTGTAATCCCAATGCATGCATATCTAAGAGCAAATCCATTTGGTAGTCACTGGGATTGGATGTGAATGGAGGATTTGGCCCTTCAGATGGGTACACTAATGTAGTGTAATGCTGACTGAGAATTTGGGGAGTGATCCAAATGGAAGGACATTGGCTGAAGAAAGCTCTGTGAAAGATTGAAAGCTCTATGGACCAAAGGATTATCATAATACTTATTTAATTGTGACAGAATTTACAGTAGCTGCTTCCTTCTCAGCTTGATGGTTTTTGGAATGTTAATTACTTGCTGACCTAAGGAAACATTTATTTACAGAAACTTCAGTTTCTGTAACTTTCCTCATGCACTTTTCTTGGCTTTTATTCTCACAGGAACTGCTCCTTCGCTTGCTCCTCCACTTGGAGTCTTCTGACTCTTTATTTGTAGAAGTTGGAAGATTCTTCAAATATCTTCAGAAATGACTTGCTTTTCTTAAGGTCAAATTCCTACATAGACATTACTTTTTTATAATAATTTTATTGGAGATTATATTATACAAATAAAACTAATGCAACTATTTAGTATGGAAATATGATTTTTTTAAAGCATTAAAAACTATGGAAAACAAAAAAGGAAAAAAAATAGTAAAACAAAAGCCTTTTTCATCCCCAGAAAATACAATCAATATTGACAACTTATCACGAGCTTTTAAAATACCACCAAACATCTCTTTATTCTATACCAACCCAATTCTCTATGTCTATCTCATCTTTAAAATTTCATCTCTTCATATTAACCAGCAGAAGACCAAAAAGGTTCACCATAAATAACAAATATTACAAACTGTTTCTATTACTCTATTCTATTAATTTGAACCCTTCCTTTCTATTTAAACAGGGCTGCTCTATTTCCTCTCTTCAAATAATCAGTGTTCAGTTCTTGTAAAAACAACAAACATTATCAGAAATCACCATATTTATCCAGTTCCAATTAAAAAAATAAATAAACATCTCCAGAAATAGCAACCCATTATTTTAACCTTGATGAAATAAAATGATTTTGCTTATTGTTTTTCTTTCTCCCAACAACCTTTAAACAACCTTTCTTCAAAGAAAGCTCTAACATTAGTTTTCTATACTCTTTTTGTCTCATGTCTCAAAAATCCTGTCATCTTTGTTAGGCCCCTGTTTTAATTCCAGTAAATCCCTTTTGTAAATCTAATATGTCAGGCGCAAGCTATCAGAAGCATACCTGGATAGCCCCAAGTAGATACTTTATTATTGATCACTTATTTACAGGAATCTCACCACCAGGCTATCTGTCTTCCATTGAGAACAGCAGATATAGACTTAAGGGTTTGATCTCAGTTGTTTCTTCCCCAAACAAACCCTAAACTGGAATGTTTCTTTACTTCCCCTCTTCAGCCAGTAGTCCCACCACAAATGTAAGGTAATAATTCAGATCACTCTTCTGACTTATTATTTATATACATATTTTAGATTTCAAAATAATCATCCAATTTCATTTGTAAATCCATTGTTTTCATCTCTCTCTCTTGTAAGCTGTAATTTTAAAATCCATCTGTAAGTTGATATCAGTTTTATTCCATTGGACTTGGTCCTCTTCACTAACACTCTTCTGACGCTAGTATATATAGCTCAAAGACTTCCTGCACCCATTCATTAAGCATTTCTTTTAATGTAGCCATCTGGTTCCCCCACCTACTGTCCACCCTTCAAAATTGTCTTATCAATTTCAAAGTATAAACAAGAAAATTATCTCATGAGAAAGGATCAATTTCAATTTCAGAATCTTAAATTAAGTCGATCAAGTCTGGATGACTCTTTCAATCTGGTACACTTTGTATATGTGGCAATTTTTCTTATGCATAGTATGCATTCATATAGGTTTTTGCTTTTAGGGATATTACTGAAAGTAAGAAATTAAATATTTTTAGGCAATCAAAAATCATTAATGTTTATGACAGTATAAAGACTCAAGCAAAGCAAAATAAACATTATAACCTTAGCTGTACTGAGTAGTATAACCATAAATATTTAATGATAAACTATTTAGAACTATTATTCATAACTTGCAAATTAATTCACAAATTGCATTCTTAATAATCCCCACCACCAAATAGTTGGCTTTAGCAAAAACTGTCTTTAAATTTCTATCAGAAATCTTTTACATATTTCAAATTAGATCTGGTTGGCATGGCTCAGACAATCTCCCCACCAAAATTATAGTACAAATTAATAATGTTTATTCATATCTCTGATGTGCATGTTAGTGCATGCAACTTTTTCTAAGTATGATTTTCTACTATTATGTACTGCCTTTTTGCCATATTTAAAAATGCATTTAATATTGCCTTTTACATATTTATTTCCAAACATGCTTTTAAAAAACAGGTTATTTATTTGCTAATTTTACTCAAGTGCATCTTTTACAGTTATATGGTACAGGTTTCCTCCCCCTATATAAAAATTATTCTTTGAGGATGGTTCATTAATAACATCATTGTTCTAATTCAAGTCCATTGAATATTATTTGAAAATGAATTAGGTGAAATGTACGTGATTAATCTTCTACCAAGCATCTGCTTTCATTATTATAAAATTCCTCTTTGTTCCTTGTTGCTTTTCTAAGCATTTTGTACCTTATTAGTATGGCTTAGCTGTCTTTATTTGAAAACTGACTCACTCCCTCTTTTACCGATTTTCTTTTAAGGCAATCTTTTAATAGAGTGAAAATCTCCACATTAATAACATAACTCGCCCATATAACAAAGTGATACAATGTACTGCCACAGCAACATCTTGTATAAAATCCATTTAACAGCCTCCATCTATTGTAGCTGAGCTCCTAATCTATCCAAGGAAACTGAACGACCTGTTCTGGCTATTCAATTCTGTTTTGTTTTTTAATTTAATCTCTTTTATGGATTTTTCTTTATTTATTGGCCTTTGAGCTCAACACTCCCACCCCGCTGTGGATAAATACTAAAAAAATATTGTTTTGAACAATGTGGCAAAATGGTAAACTGCGTTAACGTTTTGATTCTCTTTCCTCTGAATACCTAGCAAAATAAAATGGTCCTTTGTGGGTTTTATTAAGGTTTGTAAACTTAGATGCCTCAGTGCCAAAACCCTCCATGGCATCCAGATTGCATGCAAACGTTGGTGCTCAGAAGGCAAAGCTCTGTAGCGTCTCCTCTGAGCAAGTGTTGTGGGGCAAGGCTTAATTTGCATCCTTCCACAGCATCTTTGTGTTGTGAGGTGTGCCTGCATTTGCAGGGTGCCCTTCTGCACCATGCGCAGAAAGTTGTGCAATAGTGCAGAGGAATTATCCAAGATTGGATTGGTACAGGTGTCCACCAATACGTTTCTTTGTAAAATGCATTCTCGTTGGATCATAATGACTACCGATAGAAGAACTCTGCATCCCACAAAGAGTGCCAAGAAATTTTGAAAAGCTCCCAAATAAATATTTGATAGAAGCTACTACAATGTTTTATATAAATAGTTATTCATCTTGTGTAAAATGTACAGCCACGGGAAGCTTAGAATAAAATGTCACAGTTGGATATTAAAAGGTTTGAATAAATGCCTGAAATGTATATTTGCCGTAATGGCTTTTTGAGATGAGATAATCAGATTCTACAAAACAGTCTATGTGGGAGTATTACAAAAAATATTGATCAAGTTAGCCGGGTGAAATATATTAAATAATTCTCTCTCTATTTTTCATAAGACAGGAGGCAATTGATTACTGGCAGCTGGCTGTGATGGCAGATTTTTCTTTTGCTTCAACCACATTGTATTTTTCTTTTTTTTTTAGAAAAGAAGATCTTCCACTTTCAATGGTTGGGGATTGAATTTGTTTCTCCATCTCAGCAATAGGCAACATTGAGTGACAGGAAACCCCATCATCGGGGAGAATAGGGCCTGGGGGAGACCTGCAAGGGGTTGCAGCTGTAACATTAAAGTGGAACATTTGATTCAATTCAACACAACAGATCTTTAAAGAAATGAGCCACCACATTGATCCATCATTGTCCTGTTCAGTTGATAATACCACTGCAGCATGGTCTTATTACATGTTAAGGATAATTGCAATCACAATTTAACTCTACCTATCCTCGGGTTTAAAAGGTATTAAACAAAGATGCATTACCCCTGGTTACAGTTTAATTGGTACATAATTACATCATCAAGGCTTTTGCTATGTCAGAATTCTATTGTCCATTCTCATCCATTCTCCACTTTCTATTCTCCTATATGCTAATCATCCCACAGAATAGCCAAGAGTTGGTCATGACTGAATAGATAACATCCTCATCAGCATCATAGGCTAATGATAGAGCCATTCTATCCACAACACATGTGGGTAAATAGATGCCCCAAAGCACATTCCTTGTCTAAGGAATTACTGTTAGGAAATTCTCAGGAAAGCACTTTAAGCGTCCAATTAGTCAGATAATTAATGGGAGATTTATTGAGCAGGTTAACACCTTTAAGTACACAGGTGTTTCCATTCTCCATCTTCTACCGACGGGAACAACCAAGCCAATAAGCTTAAAGTAAGAGCTCAGAGATCCCTTGCAGTTATTAAATCCTCAAGCTGATGTTGTAATAATTATGTCCCAGTAGTTATTAAATTATTTAATGCTAATGTTCTGGGTTGCCTGCTATGCAGTGTTCAGTTATACATCTACAAGATGCTTCAAGTTTCACCCAGTCAAAATTCTTGATAACTGAGACACATCCCTTACTTGACTCTTTTTTTAAATTTTTATTCTTTAAAAACAAAAAAATACAAAAATCTCATTTCCATTGCTACACAAGACAGTTGTTTGGTGAACTTTGTCCCATTTTACAACCCTTCTTGCCACGTTAAATGAATCACTGCAGTTGTTAAGTGAATCTGGCTTCCCCATTGACTTTGCTTGTCAGAAGGTCATAAAAAATGATCATATGATGCTGGGACATTGTAACCATCATAAATACATGCCACTTGCCAAGTGTCTGAATTTTGTTCACATGACCATGGGGATGCTACAACTGTAAGTGTGAAAAACAGTAATAAGTCACTTTTTTCAGTGCTGATGTAGCTTCAAATGCTCAGTAAACGAATGGTGGTAAGTTGAGAATACCTGTAGTTATTCAGTCCTCTCTTGCAAGCCACCACAGGGACTGGCCATGAACCCAGCAAACCACGAATGTACTGGGAACATTGGCAAAATGGCTGCATGTCATAAACACTTTTGTGGCCACAAATTGTCAAAAGAGAAAACTCTATGGAAGTGTTTCTACGAAATGATTTCCTTTCCAGCAATGAAATATAGAGGGCTGGAGTAAAATTCATCCAATAATGGGGTAAAAGGACTTCCACCCTTCTTTCTCCTGCCCTCACCAACAATACCTGAAAAGGCATTAGACTTGGCAAGGCCCTAAACCAGTGAAGGTGAACCTATGACATGGGTATCATAGATGACACACTATGCCATTTTTGGTGATTCTCTGGAAATCCCGCATGGCCTCTGCTCTCACATGGCCTCTGGGACCTCCAAAAATCATGCAAAAACCATGCTTTTCTGCCCCCCCATCCCCTGAGGCCGCAAGTCTATGCAAGAGCATTCTCTGAAGTAATTTTGTAAACTCCAAACATAAAGACTCAAGAACCATCCCACCTCTAAAGGGACCAAATGGGAAAGACTACAGTGACGAAGCTGTTGAAGCCAACCTCTTCAACATATTCTTCAGTTCAGTCTTTGTAAACAACAATGGCTCATGCCCCACATTTCCTAGTCATACCACAACTAACTGCAATGATCTACTACATATTGACTTTATGGAAGATAATGTAGAAAAGGCACTACAAAACCTAAAACCATCCCTATCTATTGGCCCCGATGGATTATGTGCATACTTCTTAAAAAAGCTCTCCTCTGCCATAGCAGGACCCCTAAGCATTATATATGATATATCATTCAAAACCAGCTCTTTACCGAACCGATGGTCCTTAGCTACGGTCATCCCTATCTTAAAAAAAGGTGACCCCAGCCTGGTTGAAAACTACAGACCAATCTCACTGTGTTGTGTCACGTGCAAAGTCATGGAATCAATCATTAACCAATTCATCACCCTCCACTTAGAATCAAACAACCTACTCTCCCCAAAACAATTTGGTTTCAGGAAAAAAATTGTCCTGCAACCTACAACTCCTACACTGCAAAAACATATGGACTACTCTACACGACCCGGGTAAAGCATAGACTTCTGCAAAGCCTTTGATTCAGTGGTACATGACAAACTACTGTTAAAACTAAACTCTTACAGCATTTCCGGATCCCTTCATAAGTGGATTACTGCATTCATGTCAAACAGGCAACAAATAATAAAAATAGGGAGCACTATATCAAACCCTGCTCCAGTCAACAGTAGTGTCCCCCAAGGCAGCGTTTTAGGACCCACACTCTTTATACTCTATATAAATGACCTTTGTGATCACCCTATTAGCAACTGCATCCTCTTCGTGGATGATGTAAAGCTAATCAACACCACCGACAATGCTACTGTTCTTCAAAGTGATCTTGATGATGTGTCTGAATGGTCAAACATTTGGCAACTCCAAATCTGGATCAACAAATGCTTTGTCCTACACATTGGTAAAAAAAATCAATTCACCAAATACAAACTAGGCGGATATGACCTCATTGATGACCCTCACTCTGTCAAAGACCTCGGAGTACTCATATCTAATGATCTAAGTGCTAGAGCTCACTGTAACAGCATTGCCAAAAAGGCATTAAGAGTTGCAAATCTAATCTTACGAAGCTTCTCCTCTGGAAATATTGAATTGCTAACTAGGGCATTCAAAACCTTTGCTAGACCAATACTTGAATACAGCTCATCTGTCTGGAATCCGCACTGTATATCAGACATTAATGCAATTGAGCGAGTCCAGAAGTATTTCATGAGAAGAGTACTACACTCCTCTACTTGCAACAGAATACCCTATACCACCAGGCTTGAAATTTTGGGCTTGGACAATCTTGAATTACACCGCCTACGGTTGAACTTAAGCGTAATTATCTGCTACAATGTCCTACCAGTCAATGACTACTTCAGCTTCAACCGCAACAATACAACAGCTCACAACAGATACAAACTCAATGTTAACTGCTCCAAACTTGATTGCAGAAAGTACAACTTCAGGCAAAAGAGTGGTCAATGCCTGGAATGCACTACCTGACTCTGTTGTTACATCCTCAAACCTCCACTCCTTCAACCTCAAACTATCCACTATTGACCTCACCCCATTCCTAAGAGGTCTGTAAGGGGCGTGCCTCCCATCCCTGTCCTATTGTCCCCATTTATTTGTACCTATTTCCTGTATTCTTACTCATGTTTATATTTATACCTATTATCTTGTAAGTGATTGACAAATCAAATAAATAAATAAATAAGTAAGTAAATAAGTTTCTAGGCCTTGTACAACCTGGAGCTGCCTCAAATAGGCATTTTGAAAGAATTTACAGATAAGTGTGTGTGTATGTATGTATGTATAGTTGTATGTATGTATATGTGTATGTATTTATGTATTAGTACTGATACTTGACACACCAGCAGTCAAATTAGGAATTTTCTGAATTTTTGACACATCGAGCCCAAAAGGTTTACCATCACTATTACAAGCTACATAACATTTGGAGGCCCCTTGTGAAAAAGTCACTAAGAGGCATAACAAATATGATCTTGGGCCATCCCCAAAAGTTGAAAACATGTGAAAGAAAAGAAATGGTAAGAATGACATTCTTGTTGCTTTTATCCTTGGAGCCTTGCTGGATCTTAGGCTCTTCCAAAACAAGGGAAGAAAAGCCTTTATGCCCTTTGCAGTGAAAAAGGCATGGGGGAACAAATGATAAATTGAAACTTGTCAGCGCCTGAGGAAAGGCTTTTGTGTTCGTTTATGTCCAAGACAAACTCATTGAGTCTACATAGGGGAGCTGCTTTTCAGCGTTGATGGCCCTCTAAGAAAATTTACCAAAGTCATTCCTAAATCAACAGGCAAAGTACTGAGGCGCCAATTGTCCCCGGTAGTTCCACGGGAATCCTAGATATTTCTTTGGGATTTTTGCAGGTTAGGGCAAAAATTGTTTATCCTGGGCCTCATATACAAGAAGAGTGACCTACTGGTACTTACAACCATAACTGAGTCTAACATTTCTGTTCCCAAGCAAGACAATTCTGCCCCGTTTTACCTCCTTTCTTGCCACAGTTGTTAAGTGAATGCCTGCATTAGTTAAGTTAGTAGTGCAAAATGAATCTGGCTTCCCCATTGACTTAGCTTGTCAGAAGAGCGTAAAAAGTGATCATGTGACCTTGGGGTGTTGTAACCGTCATAAATATGAGCCACTTGCCCAGTGTCTGAATTTTAATCATGTGGCTATGGGAGTTTTGCAATGGCCATAAGTGTGAAAAATGGTCATAAGTGAATTTTTCAATTCTGTTGTAATTTCAAACAGTCGCTGCATGAAAGTTTGTAAGTCAAGTACTATCTGTATTTTTCATTGCAATCCAAGAAGATCTCTGTGCACACAGTGTGGGTTTTTCTCTTCTATATTCCTCTTACTGCAAAGTGACATTGGAAATCAAAATGCCCACAGTGCCTGGGTTTTGCAAGTAGAAGTATGCTGTTGGCTAAACCATTTTAACTTTCTAATTTTATTCTAATCTTAATTTACTTCTCACTTTATGGAAAGCAAAAGTGAAGGAGGAGAGTTGATTCAACAGAGTTATGCAAGAGGGCAAAAATAATTCAATCGTTGGAAAGAGATTTATTCTTAAAATTAAAATATCTAGAGAGGTAGAACATTGATTTATTTGAAAATGGTTATTATGAAAAAGATTCTTTCTAATGAATTGTCCAATTTTTTAGGACAAAACCTCGACTTTCAGGCAGCCATAAATTCTCAATATAAAAATGTATGGTTTCATTAGAAATCCTATCCATATGCCTTAGCACAGTTAGAAAGGATGGTAGAGAAGATTAAACATGTTGCCAGTGTGTTGGCTTATATATAATGCAGAGAGGGAGAGGGAGGGAAAGAGTGGGAGTGGAAGGGAGGGACAGGGACAGGGAGAGAGAGAGAGGCAAAGAGAGATTTAGTCTTTTTCCCATTTGCAATACAAATTGGCACTGGGAAATTCTGGGAATTGAAGTCCACAAGTCTTAAAGTTACCAAGTTTGGAGGCCCATGCTCTGGGTGATTTTTAAGAGCTAGGCCTAGGCACAATGTGTTCCTGTCAGTACTTCTATATTTCAGATATGGAAACATCCCATATCTCTGTGTACACTCTCCCCCACCCCTTGTGATGTCTTCTTGTCCAACATGTCTTCTTTATTGCAACTTTTATAAAGATCTTCAGAACAATGTCAGATCTTCCTGTTTCCTGCAAGTGATAGTGCCACTCTTTCTATATCTACTATTTCTCTTCAGAGGCTCAAATCATGACATCACCCACACAGTAGCTAAATTTATCACTACAGCAGTTAAAACTAGGCAATGGTTAACTTCGTCTCAACCCGATAGCTCAATGTTCTTGGGCTGTTTTATCTCTCTCTCTTCTTATATAACTCTAAATTATGATTATAATAAACAACTAAGTAGGTATTAAGCAAGTGTCATCAATTATGTTCAAAGTATTATAAGTACAACTTTATTATTGTAGAGTACGCCTCTGTATTTTATCACTGCATTTTAATTATCAAGATGTTTTAATATAAGAGTATTTTAATGCTGCAATAGACAATTACACAGCAATATAGCTTTCTGTATACTTAACAGTTAAGCATTTTCTTGCCATTTTCACTGCCTTACTTGTTTTTAATTTTATTTCATATTCCAGTTCTTATTGGTTGCTTTTACTTTTCCTCTCCTTTCTTCTTTTTGTAAGTTGCTCAGCAGCCTTTATCCCATTTCCCTTCCCACACCACAAGGTGCTATTGAATTGTACCTACATCTTGTTATTGACTGTAATAAAGATTTGATTTAAATATTGGCTATTCCAGAGCAATGCTCTGATTTAGACTTAGGTACAAGATGTAGATTCTTTCAAACTGGAGATCTGCAATTGATTGTGAAGTTGGATGAACTTACAACCAGTGGTGGGATTCAAATAATTTAACAACCAGTTCTTTGCCCTAATGATTTCTTCTAACAACCAGTTCACCAAACCGCTCAGAAAGTTAACAACCGGTTCTCTTGAACTGGTGTGGACTGGCTGAATCCCACTACTGCCAAATGCAGGAGCTTGCAAGTATGTTCTCCTAGCAGGATGTGTGTGTGTGTGTGTGTGTGTGTGTGTGTATGTATATATGATTGATTGATAGATAGATTGAGTGCATTCAGAAAGCATTGAGACCTCCTTCACTTTTGTCAATTTTGTTATGCTGCAGCCTGATTCTACGGTCGTTGAAATTAATCAATCTCATTTGACCACTGATGTATAATAGTCAGAATCAGAACAGAGCTGGAAGGGACCTTGGAGGTCTTCTAGTTCAGCCCCCTGCTCAACAGGAGATCCTATACCATTTCAGACAAGTGACTGTCCAGTCTCTTCTTATAGTCTCATAGATCAACTTCAGTAGTATGTATACAGTAGAGATACTTACACAAACATCTTGCTGAACAAGTGATCTGATAGAGTTCAATTATATACCAGTTTTTATCCCCTAATAATCAATAATGAACATCTTTAGAATTTGGTTCCAAACCTGCAAGATCTTTAAACTATACTTGAAATGCTATTGGAAAGCAGTTATGCCTCCTGCAGCTTTTTAGAAGCGCCAAAAGACGGGTGGACTTTTGTGAAATATTTTGTGAAATTAGGTTATTACACATGACACCCAAACGAAAGCTAGGAAACATTCCAGCACAAAATATGCTAAAGCTATATTTGCAAAGTATTCATCGACCCGATAAACAATTACCTTCATGACAGTACAACAACTTTGTGTTAATACAAATGAAACAGTCAATATGTAGCTTAGGAGCATAAACAAAAGGGATTTACCCTAACCTGAAAAAGATATTTGCCTTAATTACAGAATTGCCTGTAAATCTGTTCTGGCTGTAAAAGTGGAAATTTAATGCAAAGGAAATGAGGTTAGCTTATTATTTATGAGATTCATTAAAAACTGTATTTCACATACGATGCCTACACTTTTCTCTGTGTGACTCAAGGAAGTTTATTAGAGCTTTATTGTACTTAAGCTTTAACTTTGATCTAATTTCCTTGTATGGCTTACCTTAGTTAGACTTGAGGGGCAAAAGGAATGGTCCCCTAATTTGTACTAATGAAGCTGATAACCGAGTGAGCTCTGAAGCAGCCAAAAAGCCCACAGTCTGGCAGACAATGCTGTGTAACGCATCGCCAGGCCAAAAGCAACAGCATGAGGCTAGGGACCAAAAGGTCAGATCTTGAAAACTAAGGAGGAAAAAAAATATCATGAATTTGGACAGCTAGAGGTCTGGGTATTTGTGAGGACAAGGGATGAAGTAATGCGAGAGATTGTTCTCAGCAAAAAAGCTATTGCTTCAGAAGTCAATAATGGCCTTTGTTAAGTGAGAGAGGATTAGCAACAGTAGGAACAAATGATGTAGCTGATTAATTTGATTTCAGGACCAAAATATCAGATGGCTCTGAGCAATGGAATGATTGGTAACCAGAACAGGGGAGAGGATTGGAGAGGTCCCAGAGCAGATATCTGGGACACAAGAGGAAGGGTGGGTGGGTGACTGGAACCACAGAAAAACAGGTGAAAGGGACTTTGGAGGTGTTCTAGTCCAACCCATTGCAGGAGTATCCCTTTGGAAGGAGTACATTTAATTTTCATTTTGAAAGAAAAGGAACACTTTTTTTTTCTAGTTCTGTCAAATAGTTTTGCTTGTTTGGGTCACCAATCAGAAGAGCATTGAAGAAAATGAGAAACTGGCATCACTAAAATACATTGAGGCTTTCTGCCGGGCGACTCTGAAACAAATAGGAACAAAAACAGCCTCTCAGGAGGCTTCCCTGAGGCCCAGGAGGCAAAAAAAACACCAGGAGGCAGTGCTGCAAAAAAGCCACGCCCACCCAGTCACATGGCTACGCCCACCTAGCCACTCCCACCTAGCCATGTCCACAGAACCACTAGTAAAAAATTTTTGCATCCCACCCCTGCCTCACACAGTTGTTGTGTGGGAAAAATAGCAGGAGGAAGGATTATTAGATATGTGTGCCACTTTGAGTTGCTTATAAAAATAATAAAGATGAGATAAAAAAAACCTAAAACAACAGCAACCGCCCAACAACTCTAGAAATCACAACACAAGCACTTTAACACACTCATTTTACCTTTCTCCCCTATTTCACCCCCCATCTCCCACACCTTTGACTTTACTCTCATTGGACCTGGCCTCCTCCAGCCCTCACTGTACTTATTCCTCCTTATTTTATCTTTCCAATGTTGTCTTTCACTCAAAACCATTTGAAAAAAGAGAGACTTTGCTCTTTTACCCTTTTCATAGGATATGTTCTTGTCCAATTTTCTTTGTGAACTACTGCACACCCACTATGTCATAAATTCCACTCTGGAGACCATTAAAAAAAGAAAAAAACCACCTCAGGTTTAAAATGTATTATCTCAGGATAAGAATCCCAAGCAAGGGACTTTTCCCCTTCTTCTGCCTCTGCTGTGAAGTCAGTCACTTCCTGATTTGTGCTGCTTACTGAATCGATAGTTTTAGCTGTTTATTAGTTGCAGCATTCATGCCAAGCCAATGGGCTGCCCCGTTGATCATTAGCAGCAATATTTGTTTCAGAGTCTCTTGGCAGAAAGCTTCAATGTATTTTAGTGATTGTTGGTTTCTCACTATCTTTAATGCTCTTCTGTTGGTGACCAGCGGTGGGATTCAAATTTTTTTACTACCGGATCAGTGAGCGTGGCTTGGTGGCCATGGCATGGCTTGGTGGGCATGGCAGGGGAAGGACACAGTAAAATCTCCATTCCCACCCCACTCTAGGGGAAAGATACCGCAAAATCTCCATTCCCTCCCCACCCCACTAACCTGCTTTCCAGCCCTGTTCTCCTGTGCAGGGCAACAAAAGAAGACTCATCTGAGACTTGGGAGGCAGAGAATAGATGGGGCGAGGTCAGTCAAAGGTGGTATTTGCCAGTTCTCTAAACTACTCAAAATTTCCGCTACCGGTTCTCCAGCACTGGTCAGAACCTGCTGAATACCACCTCTGTTGGTGACCCAAACAAGCAAAACAACGGGAATTGACCCAACCAGAAAAATAAGGTGCTTCTTTTATCTCAAACCTGAATGGCTAGCTTCTCTTTCCTTCAGTATTACAGATTGCCTGCAGCCTTTTAGCAGAAGAGGAGAACAACCAAGGGGATCAACCCCATCTCAATGCAACGGCATTGATTTCAACGCAGGGCCTGCTTAAAAGAAGTTCATGCACCAGAGATAACACCTGATAGAAATGATGTGGTTGATCTCTTACATCCCTGCAGGAAGGCAGTGCAGCCTCACTGGTGACAGAAGCAGACTGATAAGGGTTTATTCTATCAGTAATCAGTACAAACAAACACTAAATTATTGATGACGCCCAAGTTAAAACAATAAAGGCCAAATTGCGAAGCCCACGCCGTGATAGCGAAGCCTCTTGTCCTCAGTGCCTAGCTAAATTGTCAGGTCTTCCAAGCCTTCTGAAAGGCTAAATTGGGCCTATTTTATGCGTCTTTTTTCCTTCTGAGAAAACTTTATAGGGCAATGAATGTCCTATGAGCGTTATACATCAACTAGTTATACGCCTAGCCCTTTTGGTGGAAATAGGTAGTTCTTATTCTTTGCACATCTCCATTCTTATTCTTAATCATTTTCTCCTGGGTAGCATTTGAAGCTATTGCCAAGGTAATAGCTCCTAATTTCCAGCTGTTCAAGCAGCAATCATTTACCCATTGTCCTTTACTAATCATGGATGGCTACCAATTACAGTAGCTGATATTTTATGGGGGGTTTTGCTTAATGACTCTGAATGGTATATTTGAGAATCAATTTATATTTTTATTGTTGTGAGCAACCTGAATTTCTGACGGCGGTGGCATAGGAATATTGAGGCATAAAGTAAATATTGCAAGATACCTTGCAAGATCACCGTACAACAGCATGTGTGATTATTCAAATGTGAACTCAGACGTTTATTTAGCAATTATTTGTAAGCAGCGTTCAAGAACATTATTAGTTGACCTCTGAATTCATCCCCCCTTTGCCTTAACATAATAACAAAGTTGGAAGGGTCCTTGGAGGTCTTCTAGTCAAATCCTTTGCTCAAGCAGGAGACCCTATATCATTTCAGACAAATGGCTGTCCAATCTCTTCTTTAAAAAATTAATGCCTTTTTAAAAAAAATAAAAATAAAGTATCTTGCAGAAAAATATAGGCAGCAGTCAGATACTGTTTATTTTCTTTTGTTTTGTGTGGCAACAGATTTGACATAATCAGGGATAGGCTTTACAATTTTTTAGCAAAGAGTTCTCTGCCTAGTTGCTGGGTGGGCATAGCCATGGTGGGCATGGCCTAGTTGGCTTCCTGCACCATGGTGGAGGGGTGTTTTTGCCCTCCCCGTGCTCTGGAGGCTTTCTTGAGCCTCTGAGAGGCGAAAACAGCCTCCCCGGGCTCCGGAGGCTGTCTGAAAGCTGGAAAGGGGCCCATTTCCGGCCTTCCCTAACTTCTGGGAGGCCCATTTTTCATCCTCCCCAAGCCTCTGTGCACGCCCTACCCTTACCTGCATACAAAATGGGCCATGCGGAGACTCCTGGGAGGGGCGGGGCGGGGCGGGTGGAGCCAGCCAGGAGTGGAATTTGGGGGGGGTTCTCTGAACTGCACAGAATCTTAAGTAGGGGCTCTCCTGAACCCCTGCAAACCCCCAGCAGCCCACCCCCTGGACATAATCACATAGAGAATTCTGTCATGAAAAACAAACTTGTCAGATTATTCCTGATCTGGATGGATTTGGCTCAAATCCGTGCATATGTAATGCTTGGGCTGGAATAAAACATCCATTTCTGGAGAGAAAAGGCATTGAAAAGAAAGACCTTACTTGGGTAGCTTTGTTTTCTTTCTGGTGAGGTAACCTCTTAGTGGATCATTCTGCAACAGTAAAAAAGATTCTGGGATGCACTTCAGTTTTGTGGGCCTTCTCCTTCCTTGGCCAACATTTTTTTTTTTTTTGGCTGTCTGCAAGAGTGGGTGAGTACAAGACCACAATCGAGCCCAACATTGTTAACTGAGACAGATGTTCAGTGATTTTTGCCCCATTTTGCCACCTTTCTTGCCACAGTTGTTAAGTGAATCACTGCAGTTTTTAAATTGGTAACATGGTTGTTAAGTGAATCTGGCTTCCCCATTGACTTTGCTTGTCAGAAGATCGCAAAAGGTGATCATACAATTCCGTAGATCGCAACTGTCATAAATATGAATCAGTTGCCAAGGGTTTGAATTTTGATCACGTGATCAAGGGTTGCTGCAATGGTCATCAGTGTGAACAATGACCATAAGTCCCTTTTTTCAGTGTTGTAAATTTGAACAGTCATTTAATGAATACCTGTATATGGCACATCCAATGAGGAAAATAAATCACTTTCTTTCCTTTCATAGAAAGTGGCTTATCACCCAAATTAGTTGTTTACAAAGTAATATAGCACCTCACAAACTCTTAAGGGAAAAGGGGGAACCCTTTAGTTGTTATTTCGGAGCAAATTTTTATAATTGCAGAATATTGTTCTTTGTTTGGAACACTCCACAGAGTGCCTTGGGACTCACACAACACATTATAAATCATACTAATTACAAAGTTAAATTAGCTATTCTTACACGCTTCATGTATGGTGGGATACATGAGTGGAAATGAATGATCTTCGTTGTAATTCAGGAAAACAATATCCTGACAAGATTAAATTCTTCATTTTCATTACCTGAATTAGCTCTCATCATTTCTGAAATGTACTATGTAAAACTTGTCCCAATTTTTGTACTGTCTTTTTGACTTTGAAAGAATACTTAAGTTCAGAACACATTGGAAATTTACATTTCATTGTTTTCCATTTAGTCAGCAAGCCTAGTAGTCCTCAAAACCAGGTTAAGGAAGAAAGCCCATAAATACCTCAAGTTTTAATATTTAACTGTTGAAAGAAATGTCCATCTAGGTTCAGTTTCAAGTGGGGAGAAAGACACTGGAAACATGGAGGCTGATTGGAAAGATGGTTTATTGATGGACAGGACCACATGGTTTGAAGTCCTGGTGCAGCTGAACACATGGAATGGAGAGTGAGGGCTATTTATACCTTCTCTTGGGCCTTGCCTTTGAGCTTTCTGTTCCTGTGGCAAAAGCTTGTATTCTATTGGCTGTAGTCAGACTCCCATGTGGAGTCATGTTTGTCTGAATCAAGTTTGGTGGAACCTTGGGCTGATGTAATGTTGTGAGCCCTGCTGTTAGATGGGTAGAGCGCTAATCCTATTATGTTCTGAGGGGTCATGTCTTAATCCCATCACCCTGGAGCTGGAGGACTTTTGTCTTGTAGATAGACTGGCCCAGTCTTAATGTGCACCAAATACTTGCTGGGGACAGGGAGCTGCAGGGAGCTGCTTTGTCTTTAAAAACATGTTTCTCCTAAAGGTTTTTTTTTTTTAGTCCTCTCCTTCCCACTTATAACAAAGGGCTTATTTTTACCTTAAAAAAGCAGGTTTTTCAGCACTCATTGGCTTTCTCCGTAGGGAGGGGGAGTAAACTTTCCTTCAGCACTTTCGCCGCTTTAACAACTTCTTTTGGAAACAAATGTATCAATCCAAAAGTCAGGTTTCCAGGGTGTTTAAAAGTATCTTAATGTCCCGGTTCAGCCAAGAAAACTTTCTCCTTCTGATTCTTCCTCCTGCACAGATCTTATCTGGTTGAAGATTCCTTTGTGGCTGCCATTTCTGACAGCCACTCCACCGCCTCAGGAAAAAGGAGTCTAGCCGGCTGGGGAAAGGGGTTGCGATATCCCCAGACACCTGCCTGGATCTCCTCTGTCTTCCGCTACCTCTTCGGGGTAGCAACAACCCCCAAATCCAATTGGATCGGGGGTACCTATTAGTAATTTAATTAGTGGAATAAACAAGCAGAAATGCTGTGGATGCAGCGTATGTAGAATTCAGTAAACATTTGACAAGTAGATCACAGCCTACGTCTCCCATAAGGTAGAATAGTGTGGGACAAACAATACCAACACCAGATGGATTTGCACTTGGCTGGCCAACCACTTTCAGTATGAAGCCCTCAATGAAACTACATCTACCTGGAGGGAAGTATGCAGTTAGGTACCTAAAGGTTCTGTCTTGGGCTCCTCAATCAATGAGCTAGATGATGGGATAGAAGGGGGTCTCATATCAAGTAAAAATAAAATCAGTTTTGCAACACAATGTTTATTGTTTTACAGCACCTTGGTATCAGGAGCCACGAAGTAGCATATTGCAACTCTGATGGAAACAATGAACAATGAATCCTGACCATGTGTGGAAGTGAAAGTGAAGTATTATGATAGGTTTTTGTTTCACTCTGAATTATTGTCTACATGTTATAAACTCCACCTTTTAATGAATTTGTCATTCTTGAGTATTAACTTACATTTTGTTACATATCTGCATTTTTGCAACAGTGAGATCATTCATCATCAAAACACAGCTCAGCACAAAGATGTGTTTCAAATGAATACTAAGGTTATTCCCAGGAGTTGCCAGGTATACCTACTCAAAAACGTTTAACCAAATATAATATAGTCAAAGATAAAATGTCATGTTTTTTGGACAAATGTGAAATTATGTGAAATATAATTTCACATATAAAAAGTGAAATTATCATACTGAGAGGCCATTGTTTCATAGGAAATTCACATAGGTGTCATGAAAAAAAAAACTTTCTGAATTTTTTGAGGTGTTTTTCTGAGATTTTCAAATTCTGCAGAATTTTATACCAGGGACAGAGAAGAGCCACAGATGCCCAATAATTGGGCTATATAAATCAGACATAAAATAAGAGATTTTAGACAAAATGCACTCTCTTGTGCATTAGAAATAAAATTTAGATAGTTTGTCTTGATATGCTTGGTTGAATTATTCCAAAACCAAAAATATTGCTAATGTTCTGCCTGCTAATTTTCACCAAAAAGTTATTCGTCAGCTTCAATTATTGTCTATTTCAACATGAATAGTTTTGATTGGACAAAAATGCTATTTGATAAATGACTTAATGTGTTACTTTTTAATTGAAATACTTTTTTTTCCCCCAAAAAAGGAATGTGTAGTTTGTCTTCAAATGCAGTCTTCAAACATAGATAGGATCGAACTACTGTGATTTTTTCTAACTTACTTGTTTTTAATCTATTTCAGGGAATACATCAACTTCAAAGAAACTTACAATCCTTTTTTGGGACTACCTCTGCTTCTTGCTTAACCCAATCAGGGACAACCAGAACTGGCTGGATTGCTGTGGCTAAGAAATGCACTTTATACTTCTTCACTTAAAAACAACAATGGCAATTGGTCCCAATTTGGTCCCTGTTGAAGTTATAACATGATAAAAAACCTTTATCATGAAATTCTGCATCAAATATGTTCTTGAAGCTCCTTCTATGATCAGGGCTTTGATGAGGTGAAGGGGCTTGTGTGGGTAACTGAAATTGTGGGCTGTGTCATTGGCCACGTATATGTCCAGAAGGTTCACCCTAGGCAAACAGGCCATGATGGATACCCCAGACTAACAATGATGTGCCAACCTACATTGGACTAGCAGGGCAGATTATAGTCTATTCCTCAAACATGTCGATAGGTCAAAAATGGTTCTCATTCCCCAGAGGCAAAATACCCATGACAACAGGAAGACATGCCCAAAAGCAGGGAGTGTGATTTGCCCATATGAGAGTGGTGAACTAGATAATAGTGATGATAGACTAGTAGATTTTGCTGAAGGACAGGAGCTTTATACCATGAACTCATATTATAAGAAAACAGCTAGCAGAAAATGGACATGGAAGATTTATTTGGATAGACAAGTGAAATTGACTACATCATGTCAAGTGATAAATACATACTCTACAATTTACTGCCATCAATTGCTTTAACATTGGAAGTTACCGTAGAATGGTATGAGCTAAAGTGAAAATAGATTATTGAAAAGAGTGTATGAAAATGATGAAGATGTCATGAAAAATGAAAATAAAGAGCAATCAGCGGTTAAAGAACAGCGATTTTGAGATTAGTTTATGAAATCTCTTCACTCTATTGCAAAATTTGGAAAAGGTAAGCATTACAGACCAAAATGAAGAAATAGCCAAAAGCATCATTGAATTACTTTGTACAGTCCAAAGTCTCTACTGAAACTATTGACTTAATGAACAAAAGATAGACCATGAAGAATGCTGGAAGTTTCACTAATAAACTGCAGTACTTTGAACTTTGCAAAACCATAAGAAAACATATCTAAGGAGAAACGTGTCATCCATCAACATGCAGCTCATGAAAAAAAAGCAATTAATAGAGCAAAATGCAAGTTTACAAATACAAGAAAGAACGTTTTTGCATTAAAATGTGAAAATGTCTCTCTGTGTGGAACAAGACAGGAAATGTTGGAGATAATTGGAAAATTCTATTCAGAGCTACACAAAGATCAAGATCATTCAAAAGTAATGACACTCACAAAAGAGAAAATGCCAGATATCCTAGTAGTATCAAGTGCCATCAATTCAATAAAAAATGGCTAAAATTCAGGAAATGACTGTGTTATAATTGAAATGCTGAAAGCTGGTGTTCACAGTTTACATAAGCTTCTAGCAAAAGTATAATCAAGATGCCACAGAGAAGAAAAAATACCTGATGCATAGAGAAGTGCTAAAGTGATTCTTATACACAAGAAAGGGGCCCAAGATTATGTAAAAAAACTACTGCCCAGCCTTATTTCAGTCATCTACAAGTTTTTCACCATGATAACAGCAAAAAGAATACTGAGAACATTAAATGATGCAAAGCTAAAGGAACTGACAGAAGTGGTTACAGCACAATGGATATGTCCAGGTTATTCAACAAGTCATTAAAAGCCACAATGAGTACACCATGCATTTGTGCATTGCTTTCATTGACTATGAAAAGGTGTTTGACTGAGTATTTCAGCAAGCAACAATCAATGCATTGCTCAACCAAGGCATAGACATTGCTTACATAAATTTACTATACTCAATATTTGAAAAAACAATAGTGACAATTTGCCTTAATGATCTTTAAGTGGAAATCAACAAAGAATGAGGGTTTGACAAGGTGATACAATATTACCTATCCTTTTCTCAAACTGCCTTGAAGAAGAATTTCACAAACTAGACTGGGCAAAAGATGGAATGAAAATCAATGGCACCTAGTTAAACCACTTAAGATTTGCAGATTTTAGTATTTAGTATTTATTTGATTTGTTAATTGCTTACAAGATACAGGTATAAGAATAAATATAGTTTTGAATACATGAGATAGATACTTATAAGAAAAATAAAAGATAGATACTTATAAGAAAAATAAAAAACAATAGGATAGGGACAGTAGGCACGATTGGTGTGCTTATGCACATTGGTGTGCTACAGGCCTCTTAGGAAGTGGGTGAGGTCAATAGTAGACAGTCTAAGGTTAAAGTTTTGGGGGTTTGGGGAAGAAACCACAGAGTCAGGTAGAGTATTCCAAACATTGACCACTCTGTTGCTGAAGTCGTATTTTCTGCAGTCAAGTTTGATGTGGTTAACCTTGAGTTTGTATCTATTGTGTGTTCTTGTATTGTTATGATTAAAGCTGAAGTATTCATTTGCAGGTAGGACATTGCAATGTATGATTTTATATTCTATTTTTAGATCGGACCAGAGGAGGCGTAGTTCTAGGTTTTCTAGGTCTAGAGTTTCAAGTCTTGTGGCATAAGGTATTCTGCAATGAGTAGAGGAGAGGAGAACTCTTCTTGTGAAATATTTCTGGACTTTTTCAATTGTGTTAATATCAGATACATGATATGGGTTCCAGACTGATGAGCTGTATTCAAGAATAGGTCTAGCAAATGTTTTGTATACTCTAGTTAGTAGTGTGATATTACCAGAGAAGAAGCTACGTAGGATTAGATTAACAACTCTTAATGCCTTTTTGGCCATGTAGTTACAGTGGGCTTTAGCATTTAGATCATTTGAGATGAGTACTCCAAGGTCTTTGACAAAGTTTGGATCCTCAACAAGGTCTTGACTATTTAGCCTGTATTTTATTTTCTGATTTTTTCGCCAATATGTAAGACAGAGCATTTATTTGTTGAGATTTGAAGTTGCCATTTGATTGACCATTCTGATACATAATCAAGGTCTTTTTGGAGGGTAGTAGTATTGTCTGTGGTGTTGAATAGCTTTACATCATCAGCAAAGAGAATGCAGTTGCTCTTAATATGATCACAGAGGTCATTTATGTAGAGCAGGGGTGTCAAACTCGATATCATCGAAGGCCGCATCAGGATTGTATTTTACCTCAGAGGGCCAGAGTGGGCATGGCCAGAGTGGGTATGGTCAGCTTGACATCACTCGTGTCAGGGGTGCCTGTGGTGACCCGAGCCCTCTGCCAGAGCAAACAGGCTCCTGAGCTCCGTTTTCGGCTGCAACAGCCTCCTGTAAGTAACCCTCTGCCAATGACAACAGAGCTCAAGTGGGCTGTGGGTAGCCCACCCAAGTTCTGTTTTGGCTGGCAGAGGCACCGCAGGCCAGTCTTTCGCTGTTTCCAGGGTGGCCCTGTGGGCCAGATCTAATCACCCTGCGGGCTGGATCTGGCCCCCGGGGCTTGAGTTTGATACCCCTGGTGTAGAGAGTTGGTCCTAAAACACTTCCTTGGGGGACACCACTGTTGACAGGTACAGAATTTGATAGGACGCTCCCAATTTTGACCATTTGTTGTCTGTTTGACAGGAATGCTTCTATCCAGTTATGCAGGTGTCCAGAGATACCATAAGATTTTAGTTTTAGTAGTAGTTTGTCATGTACCACTGAAGGCTTTACAGAAGTCTATGTAGATTTGCCCTGATTGAGTTGTGTAGTCCATATGTTTTTGCAGTGTAAGAGTTACAGATTACAAGATAGTTTTTTTTTCCTGAAACCAAATTGTTTACTAGAGAGTAGGTTGTTTGTCTCTAAATGGAGGATAATGGATTGGTTAATAATTGATCCCATGACTTTACGGGTGATGCAGCATAGAGAGATTGGTCTGTAATTTTCAACTAGGCTGGGGTCTCCCTTTTTGAAGATGGGGATGACCGTGGCTTGTGACCATAGTTTTGGCAAGGAGCTGGTCCTGAAAGATTTTTCAAAGATTATGCTTAGAGGTTCGGCTATGGCAGTGGATAGCTTTTTTAAGAAGTCGGCACATATTCCATCCGGTCCAATAGATAGAGATGGTTTTAGATTGCGCAGTGCTTTTTCAACAATGTCTGCTGTAAAATTGATATGTATTAGATCATTGTAGTTGTCTGTGGTTCAACTAGGAAATACTGGGCTTGATCCATTGCTGTTTACAATGATATTACAATTTATAATATAATATTATAATGATATACAGATGATATTATTGTCTTCTGACAAGAACCAGAAGAATTACAAAGACACAAACAAGAGTAGCACAAAGGAGAAGAACCATTTGCCTGACAAAATAAACCTGAAAAAGAGCCAAGTTATGTTTAATAAATTCACTAAAGAAAGAAAAAATATATACCTGGAGAAGAACTAGAAGTAGTAGACCAAATATATTACATATACTTTGACCAAAGGATCTCAATGGAGGTGATACAAAAATGTAAATTGAACAGCTTGTTAAATGTGCTTGGCAAGAATTTGGCAAGCTATGCATAATTTTCAAGAACAACCTCCCCATATGCCTAAAGAGAGATGTTTTCGATCAGTGTGTGCTACCTGTTCCAGCATATGCCAGAGAAGCACAAGTTCTTCACTAATGCAGATTGCAAGAGATTGCAGGCAGAGCGGTGCAAGATCAAGGCTCAAGTGTAATTGATAATAGACATAATTTAAAAGTGGAGCAATAAGTAGTGGAGAAAAGGAAGAAAATCAGAGAAGCAGATTAGGAACACGAAGCAAAAGCTGGATTAGATCTTGAACCAACAGCTAGAGCCAAAATAGCTGAGAAGATTAAGACTCAGATAGAACACATGGATTAAGTTAGTAAGAGAAATTTGGCTAAATTATTGAAAACAGTGAATGAAGCTGTCCAGTCTATTCCAAGAAAAGTATTAATTCAAACAAACCAGCTGATGGTTGGGCTTGAAAATAGCAAAGAATAAAGCAATTAAGAAGGGAAAAATAAAAGTGGAAGATCCACCTAGAGTTAAAAAAAAAATGATTGGATTTAAGCAATTTGAAGAATCTAAGGCAAGGAAGCCTGAAGAATTTTAAAAAAATCAGTATTCAGCCTGATATGACCTAGAAAACAAGGAAATTGCAATTGTGGTTGAAGAATTGGAACAAAGCATTATAGCGCTTGCAGAGAAAATAAAGCAATATGATAGTGGAATAATGCAGTTTCAGCAAAATTCACAATTTCAAATGAATCAGCTTATTTCTTAAAAATGGACATGGTGCTACCACAAGTGAAAAACCTGATATAATACCCTGAAATTTTGGAAGAACTTGTGGGAATACAACAAGAAACACAATAGAAATGCAAAGTGGATTCAAGCAGGTTGAAAGCACTATAAAAGTGACTAGAATGGAAGATGTTCCATTCTAGAATTTAAGGAAGGGGGAAATCACAGTAGTTATCAGTATCGTAGATAGAATAGAATAGGGCTGGAAGGGACCTAGTCCATCCCCCTGCTTAAGCTTACTGTAGTTCTTTTTATTTTATTTAAAAAAATAATAAATGAAAAGCAAAAGAGAAACAAAATTCATGTTGCATCATAGCAAACAAGTTTCCTTTAAGTACTTCTCAATTCTTGTGGGTCTCATGGATAGAGCCAGATATCTTTCCTGGCAATAGCACTTAGGCTTATAAACCACTTCATAGTTCTTTACAGCCATCTCTAAGCGGTTTACAGAGTTAGCATGTTGCCCCCAACAATTTGGATCCTCATTTTACTGACACTTGGAAGGACGGAAGGATGAGTCAACCTTGAGCCAGTCAGAACTGAACTCCTGGCTGTGGGCAGAGTTCACCTGCAACACTGAATTCTAACCATTGTGCTACAATGGCTGTAATAGTACTGAAGTCATTTCTTATTGTCTTCTGCTGCATATCAGCTTTAAAAAAAAATAAACAGAGCAATGCAAATATTTTTAGTTTACGTTATCCAATTTTCTTAAATTGAGAGGTTTTGAAATTTTAAAATTGAAAAGGCAACTTTGCATAATAATAAACACTTAGGGTTTTCTTTCACTTTACTTGATTGTTTTATCTTTTTCTCTTGAAGGCAACCAGTGTGGGAAGGTGTACTCAACGTATTCTCCAAATAGTCAAGGACCTGGCAAAATTCATTTTGTGTTCCCTCCCCCAATCCCTACACATTTCCAAGTATTGTTGCCAGCATGCTTTATTCATCTCAGGGTAAAGTTGGTGGTTCAAATCCCATGTAAGAATCTGACTCCTTGCAGGGAGAGAACAAAGGAATATTTGTGTACAAGATCCTGCACAACAGTTCAGGAAAGACATTCTCCTTCTTCATACAACTTAAAAAATAATATAGTGTTCACTCAAGCCAATTGACCGATTTCTAAATCCTAGGAGAGAACCATCTCTTAAGCAAGTAAAGGCGCCCTCAGCATCAAAAATTCTGCTCCCCCACTCCTGCCCTTCCCCTTGCAACGGCGGTGGCTGCTGCTGCTGCTCTTCTGGGGAGGCGCAGGCGCTGAGCCAGGTGGGAGGAATGCCAGGGACAGAAGCAATTGTGCCTCCTTGGCAAAAGTCGTGGGAAGGGGAGCTGCTGGCCCACAGCTCTGCCTCTCTCTGGACTGTAGCGCTTTCAGGCTGGATGCTACGGGAGGAGCTGCAGGTGGGGAGGCGAGCTGCCCACATAGCTCGCTGGCATGGGAGCAGCCGCGGCGGCTGACCAGTCGCTTCTGCCCTTCCCCCTGCAGCTGCCACTGGGGGCTAGAGAGTGGGGGTGGTTCACACATGCAGCCACGCCTCCTCAAAAGAGCAGCATTGGCAGGCGCAATAGGGTGAGAGACAGGAGCAAGAACTGCTGCTGCCCTTTCTCCTCCGGTGGCAGGAACAGCGGGCAGGGCAGTTGACCGCCCAGCCTGCAAATGCTCACCAGAGGAACACTGGGGTAAGAGGTGTGCTGTTCAGGAAGCACTCATGCTCCCTTGGCAGAAGTGAGGGGTGGTTCTACTGGCTTGTTCTCAGCGGACTGGAGAGGACGCTTCATCCCAGCCAGAGTTGGGGCAAAGCTCTCCCACCGGCTGGCTCCCCAACCCAAGTCCTGGGAACACCGATGGCCTTCCCTTCGAGGCCAGGAAGGGGCTCCAGCTTTCCAGCAGAGGGAGGCGGCATTCCCCACCCAACTTTCTCTCCCTGTCCAAGTCTGTGAAACCGGCAGGGACCAGGGGGCAGGCTGGGAGGCATGAAGATCCTTGAAGGGCCAGATGGAACCAACACATGCACAATGGCCAGCTGGTCTGCGCATGCGCACCAGAAACCGGAAGACCAGGTGCACCAGAAACCAGAAGACCAGGTGCACCAGAAACCGGAAGATCACCTGTTTTTTTCAGTTTCTGGCATGCAGGGGTGCGTGCACTTGCGCGCACACTTCCATTTTGGCACATGGTGTCAAAAAGGTTAGCCATCACTGCCCTATACCATTCTGGACAAATGGCTATCCAGTCTCTCCTTGAAAACCTTCACTGTTGCAGCACACACAATTTCTGAAGGCAAGCCATTCCATTGATTAATTGTTCTCACTGTCAGGAAATTTCTCCTTATTTCAGATTGGATCTCACATTGATAAAATTGTATCCTTTATTGAAGAAATGTGACTTTCTGGAAGAGCAGGGTGCTGAGTGAAGCTCCCCACCAGCTGCTTAGTACTCTATATTCTGAGGTTTTAGATTCCCAAGGAAGACTTCATGAGAATCCTCTATGGATTTTCCAGTTGGGAAATATGAGGAGCCAGGGAATGTGATAGTGTGATAGAAAGCCCTATAACGCAAAACCACAACACCAGTAATAGCATTCTTCACCAATTTCAGTAACAGAAGAAGTCCAAATACATGGCCAAAAAAGCTTTAAAAGAAATTCTCAAACGCCTTGCAAATAAGATAGACTAAGGATTTCCAAACTTGACAACTTATGGACTTCAACTCCCAGAATTCTGGCTGGGGAATTCTGGGAGTTGAAGTCCAGAAGTCTTAAAGTTGTCAATTTTAGAGACCCCTGAGAGAGACAAACAGTAACTTCTTTCATCAGGGCAGAAAACCACAGAACTTCTAAGGCAGATTTTGGCCCAGCATTCACCCAAATGTAAGGTTGCCAATCCCACCATAGCCCCTCAAACATTATGTCAACGTTTCACTGAAATTCAGTGAATTTAGTTTGGTTTTATGAGATGCTTCTCATCATCTAAACAAGTAACAGACTCATTTTAATTGATCTAAGCTGGAGATGGAAGAGATGAATGGCAACAAATGTCAGGTCTTCTTTTAGCTTGCCAGCATTATGGGAAGTGAATTACTTCTCTTGGGGCTTCATCTGCTCATTGCTTGTGAGGTTTGGGATATCAAGGCTCTTTATTGTTATGACTCCATTTTATTGTCCTTGTGGATTCTTATTTCTAGAACATAAATTGAAGTTGCTCAACCTAACATTTTGCCAACCGAGACCTACATTTGGCTTCAATCCGCTTCAAATATATAAACACAAATGAATTGATTTTCTTTCTTTTTTCACAGTACCACAAAAAAGGTAGGCTCTTCAAGGTGATTTAGCTCACCATAGGGACAAGAAGATATTGTTCTCCTGCTCCTAGTGGAAGTGTTTCATTCTTCAACATGTACTTTTGTATATACATCCTGTATAAAAAGGGTTCAATTGTAACGTGTCAAAATAGTTTGCAATGCCTCCTTCGAGGTCATATTTGGCAAATGGAAAGCAAAACGAAAAACTCATTTCACATGGCGTGGCTTTCCATTCCATCCAGCAGACTGGTTGAAACATAAATGAAACTGAAAGATGTTGAGAGGTACCTGTGGAACATAAGGCAGCAATTCCTCATTTAATGTTTTCAATTCTCCAGCTGAAGAATATTCATTTGCAAACTCAGTTCCAACAAAAGAACTTGACTTGCTTTGTTTCCAATTCTGTGTGGCTTAAAGAGTGTGACTTCTGAGCTAAAATGACCTCTTAATTTTATAGATGTGATGCATCATATTCTGAGCAGAGAAAATAAGTAAATTAAGTAAATTAAGTAAGTAAGTTGAGTAAGTAAGTTAAGTAAGCGAGTGAGTTAAGTAAGTTCAAGTTATGTAAGTTAAGTTGAGTAAGTTGAGTAAGTAATTTAAATAAGTAAGTTAAATAAGTAAGATAAGTAAGTAAGTAGATAAATAAAAGCTAAAGTGTTCTGGGACATTAGAATTCAAACAGACAAGCACCTCTCACATAACACCCCAGATTTAATAGTTGTCAATAAGAAAGGCAAAAGTATCTGTATAATGGATGTGGCAGTACCTGGAGACAGCAGAATAGAAGAGAAGGAACTAGGAGAAGATAATAAAATACAAAGACCTGCAAATAGAAATAGAATGACTGTGGCAAAAGAAAGCAAAGGTAGCACCAATAATAGTAGGTGCCTTGTTTGCAGTCCCAAAACATCTGGAGCACCTCTTGAACATCATCAGCATTGACAAAAATCAGCATTTGCGAGTTCCACCACCTGGAACAGCCTGCATCCAGCAATGATATCATCAAACAACAATTGTCTATCCTATCCCGTTTGATAGGTGGATGAGAATGCTAAATTCTATCCAAACATCTGGCTGATTGTGTGACAAAACATAATAGTTTGTTAAATTTATATGCTATTCAACTTCCTGCTACTCATCTTCATTCTCTGTTGATGCATTGAATAACCCATTGCCTTTTACAATGCCTCTTTGTAACATTTACTATCTCTTCTGCTTTCTTGAGGGAATGACAATATTCTCTCAGTGTTTTCTTCCACACTGTATTTTAAAAAGCCAATCATGGTCTCCATGATTTCAAAAAACCCTTTAACCCACCTTTCCTTTCAAATAATAGGCTTATCTGCCTCAGCATTTCATCTCCAAATTAATAGGGCACTTATTTCTGCCACCTTGTTTTCTCTACGGTTGTACTCCTCCCCTACTATTATTTCCTTATTTCCTTGCTGTCATCATTGATACATCTGACCACAAAATGTGCTAGGTTAAGGTATTGGATTAGTGCATTTTGTGATTTTGATCCAGTCATTCTCTCGTAGCCCAATTTTACATTGTGAAGGAGAGAATTGGAAGAAATTATATACGTCATTTGGCAGCTTCTGGAGGAGAGACAAAAAAAGGGATTTAACCAATAAATAAATATTCATAAGCTTCACTCTTCTATTTCTACACTTTCTATCATGCAAACATCTCCAGCTTCCTCATAAGGTCCTTTCGTCCTTTGTTGTCTTGGTTGTTAGAACCAAAGCCTAGAAATATTCTTTTTTCTTTTAAATACTTTCTGAAGTTTTCTTTGATTGCTTCTTTCAATCATCTCGTCAAAGCTCACCTTTTCCATACAATTTATGCCATCCTTCTGTGGTTCCCATCTCAGAGTATCGCTTTGCGATTAAGCTTGAGAATATGCAGTGGAAGCAATCGCATATTACTTTGCGTCCCTCTTTCCCTGGGAATTTTTTCTATACAGTTTGTAACATAAGAGCACGCTATATGTATTAGTGCTGATGATATTGATGAAGATGGTGGTGATTGCAATCAGTGGAAGGAAGAGGCTTAGTTGTCCCTTTGATGAATGATAATACAGAGAGCCAGTTTGGTCCAGTGGTTAAGGCACTGGGCTAGAAGCCAGGAGACTGTGAGTTCTAGTCCCACCTTAGCCATGTAAGCCAGATGGATGACCTAGGGCCAGTTACTCTCTCTCAGTCCACCTCACTTGAGATGGTTATTGTGGGAACAATAGGAGGAGGAAGAGCATAGATAGGTTAGCCATGTTGTTATTTATAAAAATAGTAGAGGTGGGATATTAATTAATTAGACACAAAGACTCAGTTGAATACTTAATTTCCATAGCATTGTATCATTTCTCATCTTTTCATCCTTCCTACTATCTTCTCCTATTGGTTTCTTATGATCTATTGCTTGTTGTTTGTAATTGACGATTAATGATTGTAACTATGATTTATGACCAATTATTTATGCACTGAGCTTATGCACCAGAGACAAATTCCTTGTGTGTCTGATCACACTTGACCAATAAAGAACTACTCTACTCGATAGTTTGTATAATGTGGACCGTAGAATTTTCATGGTACAGAGACTCTCTTGGAATCTGGACTACCTACATTTTTCTGTATGCAGCCGAATTAATGCTGTAGATGCAGCTTACTTCCTTTTATGTTTTGTTTGTTATCCATTTAGAACTTGGCAAGATTACTTTTTTAATTAACTGTGCCCCTTTCTTTAATGAATTCAGTTGGGTTGCTTCCAACCAAGGCTACAGCTAATCTTTTGGTTTGCCTACCACTGGCTCTGCTGTGTTGTCAGATAATCATTTTACACTGATTCCAGGCAAGTGTAAAGATTTGATTAAAACCAAACCCATTCAGGAGCGTAACTGAACAGGTGCCTTGTTCTACTGCTGAGTGCAGCTGCTTTGTTGAATTGGGGAACTTTAGTAGTAGCACGATGGGATGTTTCATTTAGCTTTCAGCCTGTGAATTACCAACTTCCAATGATGTTGCTGGTGGCTTCCCTCAATGGAATGTTTCCATAAATAACATCATGGATAAATTTAATTGCAGGAGCAATTGTAGGATGCCAGTCTCAACTCATCAGGTGCCAGATTGTAAATCACATCCCACCAATCCCAGACATGTACACACACAAAAAAAGCTTATAGCTGCACATTACACTATATCATGGCAAAGTTTATTTCTGGCTTAGCAGAATGCATGATCTAACCCATTATCACTTACTGTTTAATTACAAGCCATTTTTTTTTTTAAAAAAAATCTGTGATCTTAGCCATGAACAGAATTTGATATGCCACAAAGTCAGTGTTGAGTCTTAATAACTCCCTACATAGATTTTCTGCAGGATGTCTTGTCCCCATGAGACCTTCTCTTCAGGTCTTTTCATCACTATAGCTGAGTCCATCTACTTACTACTGGACATCATCTTCCCTTTTCGTCCATCTTACTTAGCATTAGGAACTTTATTTTATTTATTTATTTATTTATTTTGATTTGTCAATCGCTTACAAGATAATAGGTATAAGTATACTGTACACATTGTAGTTATGAATACATGAAATGGGTACATATAAGAAAAATAAAAGAAACAATAGGACAGGGACGGTAGGCACGTTGGTGCGCTTATGCACCATATATATATATATAGTTGTGCTAAGCCCTGCTAAAGTGAAACTAACCTTTAGATGACCCCAACTGTTAACTCCAACTGTTTTGGATGGAAACTTTTATATTTGGACGGGCTTTTTCATGTATTATGATTGATTAAGGCCCTATGGGCTCAGAATATAAATTATAGGCATTTGCCTGCTGTTCCTCAGTTCCAGTTTTGAGTCAATTAATATTGTAGCTATGCTGGTCTGCTTTTTGCCTACTGAAGCCCACTACACAGTAATGATGACATTCATATTTAGACATGGATTCACCACGGCCTGATTTTTAACTGTTGAGATCCTACACAGATAAAACAAGAAAGCCATTTTTCAGTCATAAAAAGTAACACATTTGGAGACTGTAATTGTTCCTGGAAATAAGACCTTCCAAGCCTGTCATGCCACTGGTGAAGACTGACTCTGACGGAGAGGAGGAACAGCGGATAGGGAGTGGAAGTGTGGCTCCAGAGGTTGTGGAGGAGACTGGGGAAGGGCAGAGTCTGACTGAGCAGTCAGAGGAGGACCCGGGCCCATCCCCTAACCATCCTAGGGCACGCAGGAAGGAGAGGATAAGGGAGAGACGTGGTGTCCTCTAGAGGAGAGGGCCTTGATCCTCTTCATGGGCTGCAGGGGAATAAAAGTTTGGACCTGCGTACTGGCAAATGCTGGAAACAAATTGTGTAAATGTCTCTAGCTTATAGTTCCTCTCTGAGTTTGATGTCCTTCCCAGTGTGTGTTATCTGTGGACATCCTCCAGCCCTTATCTTGCCTGGTTTGTGTTGCTTTTCTGCTTCTTCGTGTAACTGTTTGTGTGGGAGTGTTTTTGTCTTCCGTCAAAGATATTTGGAGCTTGGAAGCAAATTGAAGGAATAAAAGGGGCTTCACCTGTTTTTTTGTGACTCCCACCCTGGGTTATCACAAAGCCCTAGTGTATAATGTAGCATACATATGCACAAACAATGCTTTCATTGGGACTGTTTAAAAACAAGTGTTTCACAAGCGTACACATGAGAAAATAAAGCAATTTGGGGGTATTTTAACCTGGATTTACAAAGTACATGGAACTGAATGATATAACAACAGATTAAAAAGATGATTAATCTGGTTTATTTGTTTTTTAATTCCTGGTGTGGCATGGTATATGTAGCCCTCAGTTTACAACAGTTCATTGAGTGACCATGCAAAGTTACAGTGTCACTGAAAAACATGAGTTATGACCATCTTTCACAGTTCTGACTTTTGTAGCATCTCCCACGATCATGTGATCAAAATCCAGCTGCTTGGCAACCGGTTCATATTTATGGCCGTTGCTGTGCCTCAAGGTCACATGATCCCCTTTTGTGACCTTCTGACCAGCAAAATCAATGGGGAAGCCAGGTTCACTTAACAACCAGGTTACTAACTTATGAACTGCAGCGATTAAACTTAACAACTGGGTCAAGAAAGGTGGTAAAATGGGGCAAAAGCAGAGGTGGTATTCAGCAGGTTCTGACCAGTTCTGGAGAACCGGTAGCTGACCTACTGAGTAGTTCGGAGAACCAGCAAGTACCACCTCTGACTGACCCAGTCCCCAATCTGTTCTCTGCCTCCTGAGTCCCGGCTGATTGGCTGGGTCTTCTTTGGTTGCCCTGCACAGGAGAACGGAGCTGGAAAGCAGGTTAGTGAGGTGGGGAGGGAATGGCGTTTTGCAGTAACCTTCCCCAGGAGTGGGGAGGGAATGGAAATTTTATAATATCCTTCCCCTGCCACACCCACCAAGCCACACCATGCCCACAGAACCGGTAGTAAAATTTTTTGACTCCCACCACTGGGCAAAAGTCACTTAACAAATGTCTCACTTCACGACATAATTTTGGGGCTCAATTGTGTTCGTAAGTCAAGGACTACCTGTACCTTCATCTGTGGTGCAGAGATTCATATTTACAAGCCACCTAGACATTTCAACTGGAAAGGAATATAACTTTGGGCATCTCAGGAACTTTATTCTCCTTATCATTCTTACTTAGAGGAACAATGACAGATGGCACCTATAAGTAATACCATATGCATTTTGGCTGACTGTTCAAACTTTCCATAATTTAGGATGCTGCAAAGAGTTTGCATGTTTTAAAGTGTGGCAAAAGAACTGGAACTATCAAATTCCTGAGCGCTTAGAGAGCTCCTTTGCATTTCAGAAAAGGCATCTTTCCCTTTATTGCAGGGGTGTCAAACTCAAGGCCTGGACCCGAATCTGGCCCACAGGGTACTTAGATCTGGCTTGCAAAGCCACCCTGGGAATAGCGAAGGACCAGCCCATGGCCCTCCCAAGCTCCGTTTTCACTGGCAGAGGGTTGTAGGAGGCCCTGGCAGGCGAAAACAAAGCTTAGGAGTCTGTTTTTGATGGCAGAGCGCTTGGCCCACCACAGGAGCCCCCGACATGAGTGACATCACCCTGGCCACGCCCACCCTACCCCCCGAGGTCAAACACAACCCTGATGTGGCCCTCAATGAAATCGAGTTTGACTCCCCTGCTTTATTGCTTAAGGCATTGAAACAAAAAATGAACTCCAAAGGCAAAGACTTTTTCCTAGACATGTACGAGATTGTAGTTATGCTATCTCTTTTCTGGGGGGGTGAACTTCTGCCTTGAATTTTTCATTCTTATTTGACTTTCATTTATTGCTTTCTCACAAAATATGTTTTCAGTGTGTCTTTTTCTGCATTTCAAATGGATAGAAGCAATAGTTTTGTTTGAGGTCAGTGGGTGTATCTCTCTTTATATATCTCTAAAACTGATTTGTTTTGTTTTTTTAGTCTTTTTTTTAACAGTATGGGTAATGAAAACTGTTTCCCAAACCAGAAGCTTTCAACTTGGAATATAGCTTAAGGCAAATAAGGGATATGAACAATCTTTGCTCTTTCTGTCCAAGGTTATTTGTAATCCTTGAGGGAACCAAGGGCACCTAAGTGGTGAATACCCGATCAATGACAAACATTTGAATTAGACACTAAATAAATATTCTGGCCCCCAGCCACCAATGAACGCTATCAAAGTAGCATGTGCTATGATATCACTTGTCAGCTTCATCTTTCTTCCAGCGAATGACAAGTCTGAAGAGCTGCTTTTCTTTTCTTTTTCTCTCTCTTATCCCAAGAGGATGTGAAGAACTGAATCCCACACAGAGTACTGCAGGGGATAGGTGGCGGTGGACTAAGCAGAACTCTGTCACAAACTGGATAAATCAGCACTGATATTGCTCATATCTTTATGGCTGATGAGTGTTTTGGGAAATGGGAATTAGTTGATGGACGCCAAGATAAGAATAAAACAACACTTTATAGTTTTTCATCATCATATTTCCCACGTGTTAATTAGCTTCATTTGAAAGCTGTTCTTTCAAGTGAAGCATAAAAACAGACCTAAGTTCCTTTGATCATTATTATTTTAATAGCACTTGGATATATACATATATTATATCTGTCTGTCTATCATCTCTGTCATCTATCTATATCTTTCTATATCTCTCATTTAAGATTGTAACCTGCCCAGAGTTACCATGAGGTAGGATGGGTAGCCAATAAATTTTCATTTGTCCTCTCTCTCTCTCCCTCCCTCCCTCCCCCCCCTCTCTCTCTCACACACACACCACTAATCTTTTATAAATATATACATGTTTCACAAAAAATTCATAATTGTCCTGCTAAATTTTGAATAGATGTTTTAACCTACACAATTCTCTGCCTTCTTACCTGGAAGTAATTCCTTTAAACTTACTAGTGTAAATTTGAGCAGACATGCTCTGAATTACATTGCTTGAAATTTGAAATCCAGCTCCCTTAAGTATCTGAAGAAAGAATACTGCATATTCCACAATGGGAATTCATTTTTAAACTCCCACTCATTCTGCTCTTATGGGTCCCTCAAAAACAATAATTGTTTTGAAAACCAAAACCATCAGACATATTTCATATCTCTCACAAAATAATGGTAATTTGGGCTTGACTTTTTAATACTCACCAAACTAGTAACTAAAACATGTGAAGATATGATTATTATATTATTAATATTATTATTACTTATTACTTATTATATTATTATTACTCCAGCAGCCACCTACAAAAACTTCTTTTCAGTTCCTGGTTAGCCTTGGGGCCAAAGCAATCCTTTATTCTCTGTTCTAAATAGGAGAGGTGCAGCCACATTGCTCTAGAAGAAGTTGTTGCCCAGAGGTCCTTCTGCTCAGGGCTGGGATGCTGACGGTGTAAAACCAGTTTGGTGATTGTACGTTTTGCCTCTGTCTGCTTCTGGTGTCACCGTGTGAAGACAAGCCTCCCACAGTTGGCCACCACTCTGGCACACCACCGCTCAGCTTTCCTGCAGCCCACATGGCATGTCCAGATTGCCTGCCTCCCTCCTGCGCCTCTGTTTCTGTCTGCTGCTTGCACAGGTACTCAACTTACCTGTGCTGCGCAGGCTGCGGCTGCTGCCATAACAGTTGGCCTGTGCATACTCACTGCTTTCAAGCCCTGAAACAGCAAGCTTCCAGTGAGCTATCTCGGGGTTGCCATTTGGTGAGGGAAGGCTGTGAGGGTGTGACTGGGAGTTGCACTGATCAGCTAGAAGGCAGAGAATGGAGCAGCTACGCTGATCAGCTGGGAGGTAGCAAATGGCTCAGCTGTGCTGATCAGCTGGGAGGCCAATGGTGAATGGATTGGCTGGGCACGTGGCACCGGGTGGAGACTGTGATGTGTAGAAGCATGCAATGTGTATGTAGGAGCATGTGATGCATATGGAGAAGCAGCTGGGTGTCAGAGCTGATCAGCAGGGAAGCGAAGCACTGATCAGCTACAGTGCAGAAAGCAGACCAGCAACCGAGTGTTGGCTAGATACAGTTGAATATTCCGGGCTGTTTGTGACTTCCAGAAGCCAAGGTGGTGGAGTAGTCATGGTAGGCACATGCAAGGGGATTTAAGATGCAGTGGAAAACATATAGTTAATGCTGACTTCGTTTGTTTGTCACTCAGTGCTGGGTTTTCACACTTTCCAGGATAAAACACTTCAAATAAAAACTGTGTTGCTTGTGGTTTCTTAGTGCTGAAAACATGGAACGTGACAGCTGCCTCCTATGCTGGTGCATCCCCTTCACTATAGCTTACCTTTAGGGTAGGGCTTATATTAGGCAGATGAGAAAACCAGGCTGGGGCTTATTTTCAGGGTAGGCCATATTTTCAGGAAAACACAGTATTTGTCTCACATTTCAGCATGATGCTGTTGACAAGCTGCATCTCCTGAAATGTCCAGTCTATTTCAAGTTTAACCTGCAGTAATATGAGAACTTTAAGAAATATCTATGACTGGTGGTACTTAATGGGGTACTTTCATTTCAAAAAGAGGGCATATACTCTTGGGAGGTGTCCTTGATTCAGCTGGAAGAAAAACCAAAGTGTTCTGTTTACCTATGTTTCTGGAAGAAAAAACCCTATTGAGTAGTTGAATTTCAACTATTTCCCCAATTTCCTTGGGGCTTTTTAATACTATTATATTGCAACCTATTCCAAAATACTTTAAATAGGTTATGAAACAGGCTGTAAGTCATTACTGACACTTACGAGGTGTAATAAACTTGTGGCTACTTCATTATTTTCTCTCCATCCATTCCTGGCTTCTGTATATAATAAATGATTTGTCATTGTTGCTTGTATAAATAGATTTAAGTGGAGATTAATCGAACAGTTCCTGTTAATAGAAAGCATTTTTTAAAAAAATTCTGTGTAGCAACTCTTTCTAGTTTTTTCATTACTCTTTCTCAATGTTCATTAAAGCCAGAGGCGGAAATGGGTTGGAGGACAACAAATAAAGGGTTTTCATTATGAAAATTGGATTTCCTTTATAAATGGCGTTGAAGTAATGTAACTCAGAGCTGGCGGTGCAGATTTTTCAGTTCCAGAAAGCTTGGCAATTTTTCATCTGCATATGTAAAGCACTTCCAAGTATTTTAACATGCAAACGACTCAAATACGTTATAAATAATTGCATAAGTGATAACCCCATGATGCATGCAGGCACAAATTTGAGGAGATAATTGTTGGAGAATGTGTTTAGATTCTTAACTATATATGCACATAGCATTAATATTAAAAAAAGTATAGCTGTTTTTTTTCATTCTGGCTGGAACTTAGCAGTGTTAACATTGTTTTTTGAAATTGTCAGAAGTGGAAGTGTTATTGTCTTGTGCCTTCAAAGTTGTTAAAGTTTATTATTCAGTTTATAATCCCACACTAGTCTATCCTCTATGTGAAGGATTATAAAGCTAATATTGTGCTGACCAAATCTCACTGTATATTATTACAATATCTGAACTCCATAGCAATAGCACTTAGACTAGCACTTAGATTATATACAGCTTCACAGTGATTTACAGCCCCCTCTAATCAGTTTATAAAGTCAGCATATTGCCCCCAACAATTTGGCTCCTCATTTTACCCACCTCAGAAGGATGGAAGACTAAGTAAACCTTGAGCCTGATGGGATTTGATCTGCCAAACTGCTGGTAGCCAGTGATTAGCAGAAGTAGCCTGCATTCTAACCACTGCACTACTTTAGCTAGCATCTGATAATAAGGCCTTGATAGGTGGATAAAAATGCCAAATTCATTGTAAGCATCTTGCTAACTGTGTGATATCACGCGCCTTAGTACAGTATCACATTAACCAAAATCTGTCCTATATTTTACTTATAGGTTTGCCTTTTTCTCAATATTTAGGGCTAAATTGTGAAATAAATTCATCAATTCTATGGCTGACTGTCATCTATTATTGTTGCCATTAAGACTTCATACAAATTCCTGCCTAAAACTCCAATTTACTCTCCTAGGGCAATTACCTTGGTGAGGTGAATCAGACAGTTGCATCTTATCACTGATATGATCTAATTCAGGGGTGTCAAACTTGATTTCATTGAGGGTCGCATCAGGGTTGTGTTTGACCTTGGAGGGCTGGGGTGGACATGGCCAGCTCAACATCACTCGTGTTGGGGGCACTTGTGGTGGCCAAGTGCTAAGGCAGGACTTCCTTGAGACCCTCCCCCACTCCCATTATAATCTCCTTCCTTCCTTCCTTTTCTTCTTTTTTCCTTCCCTCTTCATTCTCCTATCTTCTCCCTTCCCTTCTTTCCTCATTTTTCCTTCCTTGCTCCCTTCCCATCTTTCTTTCTTTCTTTCTTTCTTTCTTTCTTTCTTTCTTTCTTTCTTTCTTTCTTTCTTTCTTTCTTTCTTTCTTTCTTTCTTTCTTTCTTTCTTTCTTTCTTTC
>NW_020769312.1:27166882-27178086 GCF_900518735.1 Pseudonaja textilis
TTCTTTCTTTCTTTCTTTCTTTCTTTCTTTCTTTCTTTCTTTCTTTCCTCTTTCCTCTTTCCTCTTTCCTCTTTCCCCTTTCCTGTCCCTTCTTGCATGCTCAAATGCAAAAGGGGAAACATTTCTCCTTTTGTTTTGTTTTTAGTTTGTTTTGATAGCCTTCGACCAGTGAAAATGGAGTGTGAGGGGGGCACACATGCCCCTGTGCCCCATTTTCAGCTGTGATGGCCTCCTGTAGCCCTCTGCCAGCAAAAATGGAGTTTGTGTGTGCCCCCCCTCCCCCACCCAAGCTCCATTTTCACTGGCAGAGGCACTGCACGCCAGTCCTTTGCTGTTTCCAAACCGGCCCCACAGGCCAGATCTAAGCACCTTGAGTTTGGCACCCCTGATGGAATTCTTTACATAGACTATTTTGTTACCTACCAGTACAGCCCCGACTCCTCCCTCCACCCTTCCCACAAAATAGCTTTACAAGGTATATATACTTCTCTATGTCATTAATGTAGTTCTCCTAAGTCAGATCTTATTTGGACTAAAACATGCCCCAAGATCATTTGTTGCTCAGCCTAAGGATCAATAGTTAACAATGAACTTTGAACAAATGAAAGTATTTGTTAAATGTTCTAAATTTCATAGGTAGCAACTAAATGGCCCTGAATGCAATTTAGTTAAGATCTTTAAATATTTTGGATTTTTTTTTTTAGGCTATCATTGTGAAATTACTCCTCTGGACTATGTAGTCCCAAATGCTGTAAAATTAGCATTGGCAATTAGAACTTTCTGTTGATCAAGGGGAACCCTACTTATCCCCGCTGCCTTAAAACTCTTTTCTGAAAAAGCATACACTCAGCTTTTGAATGGCACATAGCGTGGGCCTCATGATTGTTGCTTAAATTTAGAAACTCTGCAGTCAACATTTTAAAGAGCCATCTTCCATGTTCCACCCACTGCTGCAAATGTTTTGGAGTGGAATAGTTCCAAGATATAGTTTTTTTTTTTAAAAAAATCTTGATTCAAATTACTTATTTTTTTTACTCATGGGATTGACTCCTCCACAATAGTAGATAATTGTAATGGTAGATGGAAGAACTACACATCAGAAAACTTGGATTTTTATGGCTTTTCCAAGAAAGGTCTCTGTCTGCAGAGAATGAATGTTCCAAGAAGCTATGAACACAGCATATTTTGGATATGGAAAGGCAACGAGATCAGTCATAATTTCTCAGAATTTTTAAACACTCCCTTGTTAAGAAGTATATTTATATTTTTGCACCGTTTCCAAAGGAGAAAGTCTCACATTTTAGGATGATCCAATGTTTTGCCATCAATAAAAGCAGATACAAGAAAACACCCTATACTGCCCAGTTATTCTTATGAGGTGAGCATGTGTTTCATTACACTGCAGGTTTTACCGAGCTGTTTGGGTCCATTTTACAGAATACAAAACACCAGAGTTGGAAGGGATCATGAAGATCTTCTGTCTAGTCCAACCCCCTTCCCAGGCAGAAAAAAACTAAACAAATAGTTTTCCATTCTCTTCTTAAAAACCTCCAGTGTTTCTGGAGGTACATTATCCCACTGATTATTTGTTCTCAGTATCAGGAAATATCTCCTTAGTTCTAGGTTGTTTCTGTCCCTGATTAGTTTCCATCCATTCCTTCCTGTCCTGCCCTCAGGTGCCTTGGAGAATAGCTTGACTCCCTCTTCTTTGTGGCAGTCCCTGAGATATTGAAACACTGCTATCATGTCACCCCTAGTCCTTCTTTTCATTAAACTAGACATACCCAATTCTAGCAACCGTTCTTTATATTTTATTTATTCTCAGATAGCAAAGTATCCAGGGTATAGTGATTTCTTTTGTATGCAAATACTTTTATCTGACCAGCCAGATTTCATTTCTCTGGATGTCACTAAGTTTTGCTATACCACTTTCATAAGTAGGCAGGAGTTGATATCTTCAGATTGTTGTCTCCCAGTGTACTGAAATAAAAACCCTGGGCAAGAGAGATAATAAAGGATTTTATTTCTGTATACATACGGCCAAGGAGATTTATGCTTCTCCCTCAGCCATATGTAGCAGCTTTAGATTTAGTGTTTTAGTTTTACCAGTGTTGTGTTCTATTTATTTATTTAGTTAGTTTTAGAGCTATAGCTCTAACTTTAAATAATATGCACTTAGTTTTAAGCTCTCAGTTTTAGTAATAATATATTCCCCTGATATTTTATTTGATATCTAAGAAGTCACTTGAAATAAAGTTTTCTGGTTTTAGATTGCTTTATTTGATTCTTTAACTCTTTTTTTTATGCTGATCACTGAATGAAATACTGTCTGATTTATAACACAAAACTCAGAACACCTTGGGTGCTTATTTAGAAGGTGTTGCTGAAATATAATTTAACCATGTAAAGACTTTGTGTTCAAATGACTACAGAAGTTGGAACAATTGATATGAAACAATGGACTCTTCAGTGGAAGACACATATTCAATTTACTGTGAACACCCCACTTAGAGAAAATTGATAGAAGTTGTTTCAACTGCTGTCACAGATTGAGGCAATGACTTCATAAGCAAATCATATTGGTCTGATGCAATGTTTGTGATGTCAAGATATACCTTTTATCACTTGCCTACTTGCTCCCCGGGCAGTCTTTTATGAAAATTACCTTTTTACTTAACCAACTTTCACTCTATTTCTGTAATATTTACCCAATTTTCTGCCTTTGTCTTTTCTCTCCCTTTCCCTTCTTCTCTTCCTTTTCTACAATGTTATAATATTTTGTTTCAAAGAAAATAATCTGATTTTAATTGTTAGTTTTTCTAATAGCTGATCCCCTCCATCATCATCTCATAATCATGATCATTTTTTAATTATTCATATAACAATGGCAAATATTAATGTCACATGTGCATCCATTTCATTGGTATTATTTTGATCAGCATTCCCAACACACCCACACTAGTCCTACAAATAGATGCAGCCGTATTTGTACATTAGGCATTAATAGTTCTTTTGTGGCCTCTTCATTCAGCTATATGATGCTTTGATTAAGTCTAGCATCAGCAGCAGTTGGTCTTCAACAGGAATTAGAGAGGTCACCCCATCAGCCAATCAGATTAAAAAAGAATAATTCTTTAGTTCTTACTAAAACCAGACAGTAAGGGCAAAGAAGAAAATTGAAAAGCCGGGAACACAACTTTTGCCAAAATCGCATTGAAACGATGCATATGCTGTGTGAGATGAGTATTTCTCAGTAGTCTGTTTTGCCATATTGTACCAATTATGAGGTGCATATTGAAATTAGAGAATGTTTGGCACACTCCTCTGCCTAACGAGTTCCCAGATACACTAGGTTGTGCAGGAAAACAAACATATGAAACGATTAGGAAATGGATGGACAGATGTTACTGAGCTCTAAGGAAAAGTGGCCAAGAGGCCAACATCCCTATGATTTTGGCTAGTGAAAGAATTAGTATTCCTAATTAGATCCATCTGATTTTAGTTCTCTGTCATTTAATTCTGATTACAGCTGGAATGTTCTAAAGGAATGCAGCAGTGACATCACACTCAGAACTTTATTTTATAATATTCAACTTGATGCATATCTCTCTAATGGTAGCAATTACCAGCATTTAATAATTAATGATTATACCCTAGAACTTGAGCAGGGCTTCCCCATTAGTAATTTTGGGGTGGAGTTTTAATCTGGTTAGCCTACTTCACACCTCAAGTGATGTGACTGATTTATGTTCTCAGTTTATGACAAAAAGACAAAATATTTCTATCTTGTGTTGATCCCAACACACACCCCTCTGGGCAGTATGGATGTAAATAAGAATGAAAACGTTCTTCAGCAATCCTGAACGATTTGACCCAGGTCATGATATTATTACATTATTACCACACAATTACAGTAATTTAATTTTGCATCTTGACATCCCACTTCTTAATAAGAAAGGTCAATGTTCAAATCACACATATTTTCCTTAACATCTTATCAAAGCCATATAATATTTAAATGAAATAAGTCTCCGTTTTCTACTGTACTAGGGCTTTATAGATTAAAGTATCTTAGCGCATCTACTATTATACTGTGAGATAAAACAATGAATTCTATCACTTTTAATATTATTTTGCTATACAAAATGGATTTATTCTGAAATGATAAGGCTCATGGTCATGTTGCAATATTGGTTTCAGCTGCTGTCATTTTGGAACCCCAAGTCTAACAACTTTACTAGCTTTCTGGTAATTATTTTATATCAAGTTTAAAGTCAATATAAAGTTCATTTATATAAAATGTTCTCTCTCTCTTTCTCTTTTAATTCTTCTTCAAATTCTAGGGCAGGGGCCTCCAAATGTGGCAACTATAAGACTTGTAGAGTTCAACTTCCTGAATTCCTCAGCCAGCATGGGGAAGCTGGGTTAGTTGCCATATTAATTTACCCAAATTAATGTCAGATTGTGAACTTACACACTTGTAAATGCAGACACATTTCCCAGTGTACACATTTTTACATGTTTTTTACAAGGCATTTGAGAGGCATATTTCAACTACGGCACCATGGATAGTTCCAGGAAAGCCTTAAAGGTCATATCTACATGCCAGATAAACTACCTGGGTTGCCACTTGAATTACGGATTATGGGCTTGTAGGAGGGTGAGGGAGGGGAGCTAATTGCTGCTGCTTGGAAGCAAGAGTGGATAATCCAGATCTGAATGTCTTGGATTTGGTGATTCTTTGAACTTGAAGTGTTCAGGTTTAATACTTCTTCTTTCTCCCTCTGGATCTGTCCATCATTAAAGCGCATCATTTTTCATGTGAAAAGTTCAGAGGAGGTTGTAATCAGAAGGACATGACTGTTTCAGTATCGTTTTAGTCTAGAAGTGAAAATTAGACTCATGCAGTCATCCCTAAATTGTCACCCAATGCTTGTCACAGAACTGGTTTGTGTACTGACTGCCGTTGCAAAGGTAAACCTATCCACAGACAATGATTCCCTCAAGAGACTATTTGACTTCTAGAATCTCAATGTGATGGTTTCCCCTGATGCTGGCTCAGACAACAAGGAAGCACCGACTCCAAGGGCTTTGGAGGAGGGTGTGGGGAAAATCAGGAAGATGTTGAGATCTATGAGCAGGGAGTGAATGAGCCAGAGGAAGAAAGGCTAGGAATTTTAGAGAGGCATCAGAGGAATAACTAGAGATGCACCTGGCGGAAGAAGAAAGAGAAGAGATATAGCCACAGCTGGAGGGCTTCAGGGACTCAGTCAGAAGTGCAGGGCAGAGAAGGAATGCAGTGGAAGCTGGTTACTGGGGATGGGGAAGAATTGCCTCCTCCACCAGATTCCAGGATGCCCAGGATTGAAAGGAGGTGGTGATGTTATTCCCGAGGAGGCAGCCTTGTTCCTCCTAATGAGTTACACCAGTTTGTGCCAGCTTAGTTGGATTGGTTAAGCAGCCTGATCCCAGAAGTAAAGGTTCAATTTCCTGCTGTGTCTATTCTGGTTTCTTGGATTCCTGACTTCTTTCTTGACTCTGCGCTCAGACTCTAGACTTGTAAGTGGACTCTGGACTTCTACCTTGGATTTGGATATCATGCCTTTGAACTCATTCTAGACTTTGGACTTGTTAGTTTGGTTGGTTGACTTTGTGCCGGACTTTGATTTATTGGAACTTTGAAGAAAGACAGGCTGTTAGCAGGCAAGTATAATGCAAAAGGACTTGGGGGAGTGACCTTAAGGGCTTGCTGGTATTTAAATAAAGCCCTTATTATCTTTGTACATGTGCATTTGGTCTGGAACAGGAAACTCAAAGTCCTCCTGCCCTTTGGGTCACTACCTTTGGCTTCTGCTTTAGCTGGTATAATTATCTACAGTTAATTCTAGAACCCACAGTTTCTAGACCTATTCTGCATTCTGCAGGGTTGAACCCTGAATTTTATTTGCATTTCTGTCTCACATGATATGCACACACATACATGGAACAACTGTACCTTCACCTTTATAAAGCATTCCCGAAGAACATGCTGACACAGACATATCTAAAAATGGGGGGGGGGGGATGTTAGCAATGCATTCCAATGCACAAATAATACACAGATAGAATTAAAAGATGAAGCAGACAATTTATGTGAGAGCTGCTACAGTACAGGTAGCTTTAAACTCCAAAACTCCCCAACTGGATAAGGATCACCCGAAAAGTATTTAAATCTAAGCTTAATTTTTTTCTATATCCCCTGCCATCTTTTTGTAAGCTATTGCTGATTTCACCCCCAGGAAACCCATCATGAATTTCCAAAAGCATTGGTTTGTTATCATTCCTCTAGTAAAATTAAATATACATATATTTTAATCCATTGAGCTAAATCATTCTACCTGAACATGCTACTGTTTATCTTCCACAGCACCTAAAACATTATAGTGCTCGAAGCAGGGGTTGAATTCTACCAGTTCACATCTATTCTCTAGAACTGGTTGTTAACATTCTAAGCAGTTCGGAGAACCAGTTGTTAGAAGAAATTACTGGCCTAAACCTGTAAGGAAGGCAGGAAAGAAACATTCTGGTGTTGCTTACAGAAACTGCCTCTCTGTTAACCCTTACTACATTCTTGGCAGGACTAGACTTCCTGTCTCAGGAACATCTCTGGAGTTTTTTTCTCCTCCTTTGCTGGTACTTTGCTTGTGTGGAGTGACCACTGAAAAAAGTGACTTATGACCATTTTTCACACTTACGACTGTTGCAGCATCCCCACAGTCATGAGAAGCCAGGCGAGGAGATGCGTGCATCGATGTGAGTGATATTGAGTTGGCCACGCCCAGCCAATAACCAGACCACCAAGCCACACCCACCACCTTAGCCATGCCCACAGAACCAGTTGTTAAAAAATTTGAATCCCACCCCCGGCTCGAAGAAATATGAGAAATAACAATCCACAAGACATGCACAAGGTTGTTTGAAATTCTGCAGGGAATTCTGCTTGCTTTCTCACCAACACCTTGGCTGAAGCTTAAATATTAGTTTGTATCACTGCAAAAGTATATGGCTGTGTGAACATTGTAATTGTGCCAGCTTGTTCTACAGCTGCAAGTTCTGAATTATAAATTTGCTTCATATTTTTAGAATCAAATTGCTGTTTTGTTATGAACTGCCCTATGTGAAAAATACAAGAATATATTACAAGCCAAGCTTTTTGTCTCCAATGATGACAAGTACAAAAGCAAAACGTTGGCATAGAGACCAGATGGAAATGCAGAGTAGTTCAACAACAGAGATTCTATCATGGATTTCCCTTGGTAGTTTAGTGTAGGACATTTAAAGCCAAGGCCCTTCAGTGAAGAAGATCAAAATAGTAGTCCTATAGCTGTTAGTCCTGATTGCTTAGCTATCAGTCCTGAGTCCAGTAACCCATTTGTCATCAGATGCCCTGGAACTCCAAGACCTAGCATGGCCCTTATTAACCCTGGCGACAAACTGGTATAGGTTTCTGTAAGTTACACCTCATAGTATTGTTTATGGGAAAAATGTTCTTTGTCTGACTCCTTTCGGGAGACCTGTCCAGCATAGTTGAACCTTTGGCATTGCTTTATCTTCCTCAGAGCATGAAAGCCGCACAACCACATCAAGATAGTACAGGTAGTCCTTAATTTACAACAGTTCATTTAGTGACTATTCTAAGTTACCATGGCACTGAAAAAAGCGACTTATGACCATTTTTCATACCTACGACCATTGCAGCATCCCCATGGTCATATGATCAAAATTCAAATGCTTGGCAGCTACTGATTCCTATTCATGACCTTGGGTCAGATGATCACCTTTTGTGACCTTCTGACAAGCAAAGTCAATGGGGAAGTCAGATTTGCTTAACAATCGTGTTACTAGCTTAACCACTGCAGTGATTTGCTTAACATTTGTGGCTGGAAAGGTCAATCTATCTCCAAGATGGCGCCGATGAGGGCTGCCTCAGTGAAATGCTCTCTACTGGTTTTTTTATTCCTTATTATTTTTCTGCAATTCACTATGGATTTCATACTCACAAGACCATCTGCTAAAAATTAGGCAATGTTTCCTTAAGGAGCAGCTTTCTGATTCCCCACCCCCACCTGTCTTTGCAAACGTGGAGGAGAGTCTAACCAATTCCCCGGTGCTATGGATTACAACAAAGAAAGCAAAGAAGCAACCATGCTGGACAAAGAGATGAGGTAAATGAGCTGGAATTTTAAACAGACTAAGGAATAGGGAAAAAAAAACTCCTCTCCCTTCAATCTTTCTGACTAATTTATGCTCACTAGCTAACAAGATGGATGAAATTCATCTCTTAAATAGATGGAATTCTGATTTTCATAATTCAGCTGTTCTTTGTTTTACTGAAACCTGGCTTAATCCACAAATTCATGGGGACAACACCATATACATCCCAGGATTTCAGACATTTAGATCAGACAGAATTGAAGAGACATCAGGTAAAACAAAGGGTGGAGGATTATGTTTATATATCAACAACAGCTGGTCTCAGGATATAACTATAATATATAAGTTTTGTGATGAAAACTTAGAGTCTTTACACATCAACTGCAAGCCATTTTATTCTCCACGTGAGTTCTCCTCATTTCTCCTAATAGCTGTGTATGTTCCTCCACAAGCCTGTGTAAACAAGGCATTACGAACTCTTGCTGGTCAAATTATGGAGGCTGAAGGCAAACACCCAGGTTCCCTTGACATCATTTTAGGAGATTTCAATCAAGCAAATTTAAGGAAAGAGCTCCCAAAATATTTCCAGCATGTAAACTGTCCCACCAGAGGCAAAAATACTTTAGACCACTGCTACACAACAATAAAAGATGCTTATAGGTCTTTACCATGAGCAGCTGTGGGACACTCTGACCACTCCATGATTCACCTTGTACCTGCCTACAGACAAAGACTTAAAACCATTAAACCAACAATTAAATCAGTGAAGACTTGGTTGGATGAGGCAAAGCTGAAACTCCAGGCCTGCCTTGATTGCACTGATTGGAATGTTTTTGAAGATGCCTCTGCAGACCTAGATGAGCTCACAGATACTATAACATCATATGTTAGCTTCTGCAAAGACTTATGTGTACCAAAAAATACATAGTAACAATAAACCTTGGTTCGCAGCTAAACTTAAGCAGCTACATCATTCCAAAGAGGAAGCCTACAGAAAAGGCTACAGAATGCTATACAACCAGGCCAGAAACATATTAACAAGAGAGATCAGAGCAGCAAAAAGAATCTACTCTGAAAAGTTAAAGAATCGATTCTCAACAAATGAATCAGCAAACATTAAAAACATTACTGGCTTCAGCAAGCCTCCTTCCCAGGCAGAAGGAAATCAACAACTAGCAGATGACCTGAATGCGTTTTACTGCAGGTTTGAAAAGAAACTACAGCCACCTATCTCCACAACCCACATCTCAAACACACCAACAACAGCCAAGCCTCCTACAACTGGCCCCAATCCATTGGGCTCACAACCTCTGGTGATCACAGAAAAAGAAGTGCAAGATCTATCACACAGACAAGCCTGGAAAAGCACCAGGGCCAGACAAAATAACTCCTTCTTCCTTAAAAGTCTGTGCTGACCAATTGGCCCCCATCTTCACCCGAATCTTCAATAGATCACTAGAGATGTGCTATGTTCCTTCCTGCTTCAAACGTTCTACCATCATCCCAGTGCCAAAGAAGCCCTCCATCAAAGAATGACTACAGACCAGTTGCTCTAACATTGGTAGTTATGAAAATCTTTGAAAGGCTTGTGCTGTCCCACCTGAAAACCATCACGGATTCGCTGTTAGATCCCATGCAGTTTGCATACTGAGCAAATAGATCGACAGATGATGCTGTCAACATGGCTCTGCATTACATCCTACAACACCTTGAATCTCCAAATACCTATGCAAGGGTCCTCTTTGTAGACTTCAGTTCAGCATTCAATACCATCATTCCAGACACTCTTCTAAGTAAATTAAACCAACTAGCGGTACCTGAACACACTTGTAAGTTGATCATAAGCTTCCTAACAGATAGGAAGCAGCAGGTGAAGCTAGGTGGAATCACATCCGATACCTGTACAATCAGCACACGCCCCCCCCCCCACCCCAAGGCTGTGTGCTATCTCCACTTCTCTTCTCCCTATATACCAATGACTGCATCTCAAACGATCCATCTGTTAAAATACTGAAGTTTGCTGATGACACAACAGTGATTGGTCTCATTCGAGACAATGATGAATCTGCATACAGACAGGAGGTTGTACAACTTGCCTCGTGGTGTAACCAGAACAATCTGGAACTGAACACACTAAAAACTGTAGAAATGGTGGTTAGAAGAAACCCTCCTACACTACCACCTCTTACAATACTAGACGACACAGTATCAACAGTAGAGACCTTCAAATTTCTAGGTTCTACTATATCACATGACCTAAAATGGACACCTAACATCAAAAACATCATCAAAAAAGCACAACAAAGAATGTTCTTCCTGTACCAATTCAGAAAGCTCAAACTACCCAAAAAGCTGCTGATTCAATTCTACAGAGGAATTATTGAGTCTGTCATCTGCACTTCTATAACGGTCTGGTTTGGCTCTGCAACCAAACAGGACAGACACAGACTTCAGAGGATAATTAGGACTGCAGAAAAAACAATTACTACCCACCTGCCTTCAATTGAGGACCTGTATACTGCATGAGTCAAAAAGAGGGCTGTGAAAATATTTACAGACCCCTCACATCCCGGACATAAACTGTTTCAACTCCTTCCCTCAAAACGACACTATAGAGTACCGGACACCAGAACAACTAGACACAAGAACAGTTTTTCCCCGAAAGCCATCACTCTGCTAAACATATAATTCCCTCAACACTGTTCAACTATTTACAAAGTGTACACTACTATTACTGTTAATCTTCTCACCACTCCTTCTCACCCATCCTCTCCCACTTGACTGTTTCCTAGTATGATTTGATTGTTGATTGTACCCTATGACTATCATTAATGTTGTATGTTATGATTCTTGATTCTTAATGAATGTACCTTTTCTTTATGTATACTGAGAGTATTTACACCAAGACAAATTCCTTATGTGTCCAATCACACTTGGCCAATAAAGTATTCTATTCTATTCTATTCTATTCTATTCTATTCTATTCTATTCTATTCTATTCTATTCTATTC
>NW_020769312.1:27178096-27200112 GCF_900518735.1 Pseudonaja textilis
TCTATTCTATTCTATTCTATTCTATTCTATTCTATTCTATTCTATTCATAGAATGGGGCAAAATTCATTTAAGAACTGTCTCATTTAGAAATTTTGGGCTCAATTGTAGCTATAAGTTGAGAACTACCTATACATCACTGGAATTTTGTTATCATTATGGCTAGTTGCACAGCCAGATGTTTAGACTGGATTTGGCATTTTTATCCACCTATTCGGTCCAAGATAGGCAAATGTTCTTGTTTAATAATATTAAAGGTGTCATTGCAGGATGTAAGCTGTTCCAAATAAAGCTGCCTTTTGCAATTGTCTGATCGCGATTTTGTCAATGCCAATTTCTGTGATACTTCTGTACTATATGGGCTGCTCAGTTTTTCATGGGGTAGACTTTTTTATGGAGACCCCACTTCTCATCTCCTGTATTCACCTTCAGCATTTCATTTGCATCTGGAACAAGAGCAGAGGTAGCATCTGCAACCTATCTTCTCTTCCTCTCCCCCCTGAATTTTAGAATCTTGGAGCTTCAATAACCTGCTGATTACGTATGCATCATTTACAATTTATCTTCTTCCATTCATCTCATACCGCTCAGAAGAGTTTCCGTAAAAGATTGATGTGACATCCCGCCACCGTGTTTGCAGCCTCTCAAAGCTGGAGTTATGCAAAGCTGTCTCACCTCAAAACAATCTGTTTTGAATGTTTTAAACTCAAAACACAACATCCCAATCCCAAGAGTTTTTCCTGATCTTGGAACAAAACACACGGATTTGCTCTGCACACGAGGCGGGAGCTTACTTGAATGTGGTATTGTTTCAAACGGGCTGAGGATTTTGAATCCTTTGATTGGCTTGTTGCTTTAAAATTGCAGTGGTGGAGAATTTTCATCTCTGAGCATACCCGCCATTCCATCCACCGCGGCTAGGTGAGAGGGCAAAGGGGCTGGAGGTGAAGAAACAGCAGAAGTGAAACATGCATTCACATGCTAATGTTGCTGCTGTTGAGTTCTCATCTGGGCTTGATAGGATCCTTCATCTGCATTCAGAGGTGATTCTGAAAGGTTGAGCTTCTCATAGTTGCCTACTAGTACATAAATTTACAGCTTTTTTTTAAAAAGAACAATTTTGCTGTGGATAGGTTAGAATACATTGGTGCATTTTGTATATATATTTATGCATAATGCAAGTCTGGGGTGATTATGCAAGTAAAAATTAAAAATTAGTAGGCAGGAAACAATAATTGTGTAAAGCGAGCATTTATGATGCTGAGCACTGATCTGAAGAGACACTGTCATTTCGCTACTGCGGTAATGCAGCAAGATGTTTGGTGCCATAATGACATTTTAAAGCGAAAATTCAAAACAATAATCCACTGAGAGAAACATCTCATCAGGGTTCTCCAGGGTAGCACTTAGAGATTTGACATTTCTTTTTAGGGTCCATCATGACTACTGTAAGATGTTCACTTGACATAAAGTAATATTTGATACTGGATCAATGTGCGCTTGCCAAACTTCAAGGATTAAAAAAATAATAATAATTCCCCAAACACCCCTGTCAACATATTAGATCTTCATGGAACTTTTCTCAGATGATAAGTCCTTCTTGAGGAGCGGAAAGAAAGGAGGAGATATTTGAACTTATAATTTCTGAATGGTGCCACGTTTCAAGTTAGAAAAACTGTGGAACACTTGGGACTTTTCTATCAAATAGCTTTTCCCCCCTGAACAGAGCGTGATTATTGATTATACTTCTTGCTTTGCCATCAAATTCTGTGTTTCTGTGCTCTTTTATTATCCCTAACCCACTATGAGATAATGCTAAAGACATATATTTGAACCTTATTTTCCATATACTGGTCTCATTCTTAACTCCTATATTGCCTTTAAATCCAAGACTGGATAGCTTGGATTGACTTCATATTAAGAAACTTCCATTTCAATCTAGATGGAATGGCACTGAGATCTCTTTCTCTCTTTGCTGCCTGGAAGTTACACTTCCAAGAATATAACTGTGGAGATGCCTTCGAGAACCTGGGGATTTCTGGGAGTTGAAGTCCATCTTAAAGTTGCCAAGGTTGAAAAACATTGGGCAGAAGTGTCAAACTCATGGCCCATGAGCTGAATCTGGCCCACAGGCTATTTCGATCTGGCCCATGGTACTGCTCTAGAAACAGTGATGGATTGGCCCGCGGTGTCTCTGCCAGTGAAAAGGGAGCTTGAGAGGGCCATATGCAGCCCTCCCAAGCTCTGTTTTCAATTGCGCTGAACTCCTTCAACCCTCTGCCAGAGAAAACAGAGCTTGGGTGGGGGTGGGGGGGCATGTGGAAGGTTGCAGGAGGCCGTCGCAGTCAAAAATGGAGCTTGGGGTGGGCATGCTGTTTTTACTGGCAGAGGGCTGCAGGAAGTTGTCACACCCGAAAACTGATGTTGAGCTGGCCACACCCACCCAGGGTCAAACACAACCGTGATGCATTCCTCAATGAAATCGAGTTTGATACCCCTGGCCTAGGAAGTGCCTTGAGGTCATGATTCCATAGAGGGGACAAGTGCCAGAAAGGTGCAGTGGTGCAGCGTAAATGTGAGGGGCCTCATCCACTGCTGCTCTAGTGTCTTTCCTGGAGGAAACATGGCTTCCAATTCTTTGCATGCAATGAGCTGTGACCCCACTTTTTACTGTGACCCCACTACTCAACTCCTGTATTCACCTTCAGCATTTCATTTGCATCTGGAATAAGAGCAGATGTAGGTCTGCTCTTGAATACAGTCATTTTGAAAATAAATTTTAGTATTTGTTGCTAACACAAAATGCCGGCATGGCTCCCAATTCTTTGCATGCTGTGATTTAAGGTCTTCCTTTTGACATAAAGCCATTTTGAAAAGAAATGTTAGCACTCGCTGTGGCACAAAGGGCCAGGTTTTTCCCCCCTTGAATGACTTGATTACTCACGGAAGCAAGAATGATCTTAAATGCATCCAGTTTCTGTTCGATTAATATTCTGAACTGACAGACTGCCATTACAGTTGTGTCATGCACACAATCGGACTAGTGAAAGATGTCTTGTTTGGGGTGATAATTTCCAAGGATTAATTCACATCTAAAATGTGAAAAGTGCACTTACGTTTAAAGGGATATTTCTCCTCTTGCCATCATTGGAAAGGGATTCCCATTTTTAAAGGGTTCCATTTTTCAGTCTTAATCTTAATATCATATAATTGCTGCTCATTTGATTCTGTTGAAAGTGTGGAGTGTGTTGTTCAGTGGCTAGCCACACCAGTGGTGGAATTCACACTTTTTTTTACTACTGGTTCTCTGGGCGTGGCTTGGTGGGCATGGCGTGGCTTGGTGGGTGTGGCCTGGTGGTATGGCAGGGGAAGGATACTGTAAAATCTCCATTCCCTCCCCACCCCACTAACCTACTTTCCAGCTCCGTTCTCCTGTGCAGGGCAACAAAAGAAGACCCAGCCCATCAGCTGGAAGTTGGGAGACAGAGAATAGATGAGGGCGGAGCCAGTCAGAGGTGGTATTTGCCAGTTCTCCGAACTATTCAAAATTTTTGCTTCCAGTTCTCCAGAACTGGTCAGAATGTGCTGAATTCCTACTGAATCCTGAATTCAAAATACCTCTGATTCACACTGATAATAATTAGGATAGTTCTTGGAATAAAATTACTGTAGTAAGGAATTCTCCAATCTAGATTAATTTGATGAACTCCCTTGGAGAGATGTTGTGCTTTATTTTTTCCCTTCTGGAAAAAAAAAAACTTTGATTTAAGTGTTGCGAAAGTATCATTTTGGCAACACAACCTTAGCAAATGGTCTCCAACATGCTCTTTGGTGGACAATGAAAAAGAATGGAACTCACAATTCACACATTGAGTAACAATTACTCTGGAAAACCCTTTTTATAGAGAATATTAAATAGTAAACAGGAGCCTCTCTGTTTTATTTTTATTTATACACTGGCTTTGCGCCAGTTTATCGGTTATTCAAATAGGTTTATGGGATGCTTGATACCTCTCCCTCTTTTAATTGACAACAGCTGTTTGGATACATTGATCATCTCCAGTGTTCTGTAAAAAACGATTTCTCAGCCCTGCTCAGCTTTAACAACCGTAGAGAGCTTGTGGGAGCTTACCAAGTATTTCAGCAATATTGGCAAACATCATCAGAGTTTTCACATATATTGGCACATAATTACTTTCCCGCCAAATTATATTGATTTTTTTCAAGAAAATCTCAGCCAAATCATTGTAATCGTCTGATGAGGGAGATTCATAAAATTTTATACCACCCCTCTGTACAGTAGCTGTGTGGGTGTGTGTGTTAACCCACTTTTTTTTTTTTGCCTGTTTCATTCTAAACGAATACACATTCTTACAAAAGGCACACGTCAACTGTGCTTTTTTTCATTAATATTCTCAATCTAGTTGGCCAGCTGACATCTGTGTTTGGTGATGATACCCTATGAGAGAATATCTATTTAGAAGCATAATTCCAGTACTGTTATTTTTCTTCTGAGTCTGAATTCTGAATTCACTGAGCATTGCCTATTTTTCAACTTTATTCCTAATTTCATCCTTTTCTCTCTCCTCCCTGCTTTCTAGATTCATTAGGTATCTTAAAACAGTAAAATACAAATAAGAGCGGGGGCGGGGGGGGGAGAAGAAACATTTTAGGAAGCAGGGGAAGAGGCAAAAAGATTATCCTGTTTTTAAACTGCTTGGATGAGTTTGTCCTAAAAGGCAGGTTATTAAATCAGCTAGTCAAGTCGTATCACCCAGGCTAATGCCTCACATAACAAATACTTTTTATCTTGCACTAAAATGCCTTTCTTCTAAAATACACTCTGCCCACACGGAGAATGAGTATTTAACCAATATTTTTCCCCCTTTCCTTATGCACCCGCTTAAATAGAAGATTATCTTGTTTTAACTGAAAGTCAATTCTTTCACATCCAAACCAGGAACCATGGCTTAGATATTCTGTACAACCTAGAAATCACGACCTGGAATTTTACTTCATACAGTGCTTAAATAGGTAAGAAGGTTTTTTTTTTAAATTATTGGTCCCATACTCCTTTGCTCAATGTAGGTTGCTTATCCCTAATCTATCTCATGGTCCATCTTACAGATTAAATAGCATCTTAAGAACCGCAAACCATTGGGTGATCTGATAGAGGAGGAAAGGGAAACACAGAAAATCAGAAGGGAAAATGCAAAACAGCTTGTTTGTGGATGTGAGTTTAGAATGCCACTTTTGAGATTATAAATATCAAAAGAAATTTACAGATAACAGATAATCGAGTTGGAAAGGACCTTGTAGGTCATCTAGTCCAATCCCCCTCCCAAGCGGGAGACCCTACACCATTTCTGACAGATGGCAGTCCAATCTTTTCTTGAAAGTCTCAAGTGATAGTGCTCCCACAACTTCCGAGGGCAAGTTGTTCCATTGGTTGACTGTTCTCACTGTCAGAAAGTTTCTCCTTATTTCCAGGTTAAATCTCTCCTTGTTCAGTTTCCAGCCATTATTCCTTGTCTGGCCTACAGGTGCTTTAGAAAATAGCTTGACCCCTTCCTTCCTGTGGCAGCCCCTCAAATATTGGAAGACTGCTATCATGTCTCCCCTGGTCCTTCTCTTTACTAGATTAGCCAAGCCCAGTTCCTGCAAATGTTCTTCGTATGTTTTAGTCTTCAGTCCCCTCAACCCAACCAGAGGTCAATTCAGTGACCAATCAGGATTACAGATGTGACCACATGACATAAACTACATCTCCCATGAGGCATTAACTACATTTCCCATGAAGCATTCCCTTAAGGGGACAGCTCTCATTCCCAAACTCACTATATACTGTTTAACTAGCACACTCTATATACTGTCTAACCAGCACACACACAAAGCCTCCCCTCTCCTCACCCCGACTTTGTGAGGTTGGAACTGAAATCTGTGCTCAAAGCCCTGGCATGAGCAGCATATATAGCAAACTGTAAGAATGCCAAAAGGATCATATGAACAGAGTGACATTACACAAATGTGGCAACTCTGTAGTGGCATCCTGACTTCTGATGCAGGTAGCATGGCAAAACCATGGCAATTTCATGACAATGTCATCATGCTCTTTTCATCCTTTGCTTGCCCTGCCAACATCCATGAATAAATGGCTGATGAGATAACAACGTTTCACTCTTTCATGAAAACAGCAAGGAAACGGCTCAACGCTCCAGAGATTTCCTTTCAGCAAATTACAACCCAGATCTTTTAAGGAGATTAAAAAGTTGTATTTATGTTATTAGTTTTTTTTTTATAATATTTATATTTCTTTCCAATAATCAGAGTTCATATCAATCAGCTACTTATATTGGCTATTTTCATAGATTACATTACAGAAAATACTAGTTTTTTTAATTGGTTAATTTAATTTAATTTAAGACCTTCTGTATGGAGAATTAGCGTAAGGAAAGTGCCCTAGAGGGAGCTGCAATATAAGGATATCTGCAAGAGGGATCTAAAGGCTTTGGGAATGGACAAGTTGGGAAGTTGACCTCTGATTGTTCAGCTTGGAGGCTAAAGATGCAGCATGGCCTTCTCCAATTCGAAGAGACACTCGTTTGGCAGGCTGAGGCCAAGAGGCAGCCCCGTAACCAGTGAAATCTTGGGGCTGGACGGGAGACAGACAGTATCTGTCCTCAGCGTGGAAGGGATGCCACTCTCAAATTTAATTTATTTTTTAATTTAATTGGTTAATTTTTAATTTAATTCTTTAATTTAATCCTCCATCTTCTGGTTGCTCCCAGGTGAAAGTTTCCTTCCCCCTTTTTTTCTTTTAAAAGACAAAGATAACAGACAAATAAAAGTGATGGGAAAAAATGGAAATGAAAATTAGAATATAAGGGAGACATTAAAACAGATTAAACATGCTTACCATGTTAAACACACAGCTTGCTAGCGTATTAATTCCTCATTCTCTTTAAGCTTTGTTTTATTGGATTTTGGAGGGAAGTCAAGAGCCACAGTGATTAGAAACAGAGACAAGGGAATCAGATAAGGCTTGGCATTAGGAACAAGCAAGATGCTTCTGGGATAGTCTTTAGTGCTGCCAACTCAGGGATATAGCAAGGAGACGTGCCGTGTGCAGAATGTGTACACATGCTAGTTCATTGTAGCTTTATGGCCAAGACCATTAGGCAGTGTTTGACTATGGTCTCACTGGATATAAATTGAAGTACCAGTATGGTTTGCTGGCTACTTCAGCTGTTTATTCTTAAATTATCTTTTGGTAAAGTCTACAAAGAGAGACACAAGAAAGAATAACAACATCTGCATTAAGTGAACAAATGGGTAATATTGACCAGCACGATTCTATCTCAGTCTTCTTAAGACATGAGGACATAGAGAAAGAAAATAAGAACAAAGCAAGTTTTTGAGCTCAGCTCTCTAGGAGTATGATCTGGCATAATTCCCTCATAAAACTGAACAGGACATGGCTGTGATATAAACAGTTCATTACATAAGACTGCTTATACTGCTATTGTTAACAACTCCATGACTGAACTCCAGAATCATGGAGATTCTGGAGATGAATTATGGCTGAAATTGTGCAACTCCTTGTTGGTCAGCTGGATAAGAAAAAGGGAGGAGAGGAAGGAAGAAAGGAAGAAAAAAAGAGAAAGATATAGATGGTAGACAGACAGACAGACAGACAGATGATAGTGTTATGACCCAGGTGGTCAAGGCAAGCCTTTAGCGAGTCCTTTATTTCTCTGAATAAATGTTCTATCAAACAACCTTCCGATGACCAGAAAATCTCCCCCCGCCCCATGCTACCCTAAAGGCAACCACCCTCAGTCCCCCAAACAACAGCCCCTATAGTGCAATTAAAGTCCACCTAGTTGTAGCATGCTCACAGGGGAAGGTCCAGGGTTCTGAATCCAACCCACAAGGCAGAATCCAGGCACAACACAATGGCAGTCCTCAGGGCAAAGAAAAAGTCTAAGGCAGGGTGCAGTTCCAAGGGCACAGTGAAGCAAAGGACCAAAAAGCAGTCCACAAGACAAGGGCAAGGTCCAAGACAAAAGGCAAAAAGCAAACTTCCAAACAAGGCAAGGCCAATGGCAACAGGCACGAGCCAAAGCTGGGGGAGGGTAAGCCAAAGCAAATTGTTCCTGGCAAAGACTAACTCCCCATGGCTTCTCCTTAAGTCTCTCCCCTCTAGGTGTTCCTTGTGAAAAGGGGTGTGTGAGCTTCTCCCGAGTAGCCTTGCAGCCCTTCTCTGAGCTGGCCTACACTCCCACTCTCCATGCCCTTGGATCGAGGGGAGGAGGCAGCTGTTCCTCACTAGCGGTGATCTGCTGCCTATCGGCACCAGTGCCTGTCAGCAGCTGATCCTCCCCTGTGTCTGTGAAGGCAGGCAGCTCTCCAACTGCTTTTAAACACCTCCCCCAATACCCGCGGGGCCTGGGACAGCATTGTCCTCAGCCCCTGGCCTCTCCAAACATGTTAAGGGCAACATGCCGTCCCTGTCAGATGATCCTGGTTCTAACTCCTCCTCTAAACTGGGCTCTAATGGGGCCATGACAGATAGATAGATAGATAGATAGATAGATAGATAGATAGATAGATAGATGGAGAGAGAGAGAGAGAGAGATGATAGATAGGTAGATAGATAGATGATACATAGATAGATAGATAGATAGATAGATAGATAGATAGATAGATCAAAAGATAGTTAGATTGATAGATGATAGATTGATAAATGATAGATAGATGATAGATCGATAGATCGATAGATGATCAGTAGATGATCCATAGATCGATAGATCGATGATAGATAGATAAATAGATAGATAGATCAATAGATAGTTAGATAGATTGATAGATGATAGATGATAGATGATAGATCGATAGATCGATAGATCGATAGATGATAGATCGATAGATCAATAGATCAATAGATGATCAGTAGATGATCCATAGATTGATAGATCGATGATAGATAGATAGATAGATAGATAGATAGATAGATAGATAGATAGACAGACCATCAGACCAACAGACTGACAACAGACAGACAGATAGATACTGTTTAGATTTTTTTTTTGTCAAAGTGGGATAGCAATTCCTTTTATGACTACTTGATTGAATTACTTTCAAATTGCCAGTTTGTCGGGAAAATTATATTGAACATTGGCAGGTGGTCACCATCCTGATGGGCTAGCAGGTCCAATCTGAGGTATTTTGGGTTGATTGCCCACATCAGTATTTACCAGTCCTGATGACAGTTATGTTTTTCAAAATGTGATAAATCATAGTAATAAACATTTAAAGAAGAAGTCTTGCTGCTATGAGAAATTACATTCACCAGTTACATATTGCAAATAACTGAGTGGATTAAATGATAATTCATCCCTTTGCTTCTTACAGTTTTTTATTATTGTATGTAGCCACAGCCTGTAATGGGTTTTCTGGCCTTTAATGAGAATTTTGATTTCTGTTTCCTGGCAAGAGCCGCTGAGTTGAGCCAACTTTGGAGTAATATCTTTTGCCCAATTTGAGGTACAAATAAAATGAATGCCTCTTTAATGCAGGTGTTTTTGTTAGGGACTACTTTGCATTCTGCTATTTCCCATTCTCACAATACTTTTGATGCCTACCTGTATTGCATATTAGATCATCAGAATATGAGGGGGTCCCTGGTGCTCTCTGAGCTTAGTTGTTTTCTTGCACTTGTTTCATTATCCAAACTAGAGAACAATATCATTAATAATGATCAATAATCATCAGTAACGAAAGGTCTGCAAGAAAACCACCAAGCTCGGAGAACACCAAGGACTTCTCCTTTCAACCTCCAGCTACAAATATGCTCCCTTATTAGTATCATCAGGATAGTCTTCCCAAATTACAAGAGCTGTAAATTTGCTGAGTTCCCTGAGGGCAATTTCACTGGGTCACCCTTAGCAGTCTGGGAGTAAAAATGCTGATCTACTTACTAATTTTGCAGGAACTTCTTTTGGCAGGAAGGTTAAGGAAAAATGAATCTCTAGATCCCACTTTCCCTTCAAATGACTTCTTTCCAAAACTGGTGGCCCAGATGTAGATGATTTCATCCACAGATGAAGCACGAGTTGGCTCAAGCAACTCTTTCATTGGATGATGTGAGCAGATCCTTACAGAATTCATAGAGGTCCAGACCATTGCCAGCTCTTGAAGCCCATAGCTGTAATGTGAGTTAAATATGATCAATGTATCCATGTCTATGTGTGCCCCACAATTTGAGCCCTGCTTTATGTTTGAGGCCTGGCTAAATGGTCTTCCTGCTCCAACGCCATGGATTGTGATATCGATCATGTTCGTAACTTCCCATACTTCTTGCTGGATACTTTCGATTAATCCAAACATATAGAAAACAAGAGAACAATTTTGTATTCTTTGGTTTTAAAGGGCCAGGGTGATCATGTTCAGATACTGCAATGTGAATGAAATTAATTACTTAACAATTAATGAAAGCCAATATGGAGTCGGAGTCTAAGGACTTGAGTAGGGTTGGGGACCGCTAGGGAAGAAGGCATCTGCAGAACAAGCTAAACTAACTTACTTTATGTGGACATTGGTTTCTTTTTTCTTTTCTTTTTTTGTTTTGCTATATATAGAAAGAGCAACAGTTTCATTGTCTATCTAAACCAAGGGTCCCCAAACTTGGCAGCTTTAAGACTCCACAAGACTTAAAGTTACCAAGTTTGGAGACCTCTGATATAAACAGTGTATTGTCTGATAACAATTAGTTTGAGCAATCATCATCATCATCAAATTCATTAGTAGTAGTCATATAATAATAGTGTTTTCTCATCATAATGTTAATTCTTGTTAATTATTGATACTAATTAATATTAATAATAGACATGTTATAATGAGCCCTCATAATAAAGTTAATCCTTCTCTAATAATTTAAAGCATTCCAATTTCTGATTCTATTACTTAACAAGTGATAAAAGGAATCCCATATTTCAAAATACTCCATGTCTTCAAGGACATAGGTTTCTTGTGAATTACAAAAACTTTTCACAACTCTGGCTTCTCGACAGAGGCCATACGAGAAGGCAAGGGAGTTGCACAAGGAAGGAGAATGTAGATCTTTTTGCTCTACAGATATTCTCTACTATTTGTGTAAGAAACACAGTGTTGTACAGATGGGAATGTGAAGCCATGGTTTCCACTTGCCCAGTTTTTCCTGCAATCTTTTGTCACTTCAATGAAATGACAATGCCCTTCCAGCAATGCGGCGCTCTGTGTAATGTTCTCACTCAGTAGGGTAACTCTCTATTGATTATTTATTCTTGGATGGATCTTGTCACAGCCCCACAGGCCATTATTTCATGAAGAAAGTGTGCATAAAGACAATGACACCTGGGTGATGCTTCAAAAAGGAGCACAGTCCCTGCGGAGGCTAAGTTGTCATTGGAATTGTGGAACAGATAAAGGCTTTACAATTGACCGGTGGATGTTTTCAGAGACATACTTTTTATTACTGTCGCTTTTTGGCAAAAGCTACAGGTCAAACTCTCAACCTCACACTAAGCAAAAGCAAATTGATCGCTTTGGGGATGTTCAGGTATTGTATTACCAGCACTGATTCATGTTGTACTGGCCACTTTGCCTTTAGCCAATTGGGATAGAAGATCCAACCAGAAAGAAAATTAAAAAGGCCCAGAATAATAATTCCCCCCACTCCTTTTTGTACGCTTAGAGCAAGTTGACGATCAGAACTGCATGACAAATGTGATGTACTTGGAAGCGTACAGTGACCTTTCTCAAATATTTCAGAGAATGCGATTTTGATGCGACCTTCTGCTTTCATACCAATTGTTCTTTTTCCATAGGAGGTCTAATATGAACTTGCCATATTAAAATGAAGATAGAATGCAATCTTAACTTCTTAAACAGGGGTATACTTATTTGTTTGTTTGTTTTTCTATTCTAATTTTCTTCCAAGAGCTCAAGGTGACTTTTTTGAGAGGGGGGTGGGTTTCCTCACAACCACTGTGAATTACGTTAGGTTGACAAACAAATTGGTTGAAAGTCACCAAGACAGTTCCATGGCTAAGTGGAGCTTTGAAATGGTCTTTCTAATCTTAGTTTTCTTTCTTCCTACTACTGTATCCCATGATAGTTGTTTGCCATCAGAAGATGACCAACTGGTTTCCTATCTCAGCATTTGTTGTTCACCCAGCCTTAAAACTTTCTTTGTAGTTGAGAAAAAAACAATTATTTGGTCTGTATTAGGCTTCTATTTCCCCAGTGTACAGATCCATTGACTTCTGAAGAGTATAAAAATTGTACCTGGTCATTTATGATGCAGCTGACAAATACCTGAATAATCCTATTCATTCTTGAATAATGAATTGAATAATCCTATTTATTCCCCAGGTCACTGCTTTGGCAAGAAGGAAGGGCAAGCACCTCAATAAATTGCACTTTTTATGGTCATTTCTGATCAAACACACTATCACAGGTTATACTCTACCGAATAACACTGTCACGTGGCAGGGAGATTAATTCAAGTGAACATATTGCTGTGAAGGCCATGAAAATCCATTTGTTGCCTTCCAAGAACGGATCTAATCTGTTCACCAGCACAGAACAATGTAATAATGGCACATCAAAAAATTCATGTAAGAAGGTCACAGATCGCAGCTTAGAATCATGTCTCATTATATTATTGTCACTTAGAGGATGTTTTCACCATAGATTCAGACTAGTGCCATATCAATTCCTCTTTATTATATATAATAGGAATATGTTCGGTGATGGGAAAGAGAAGAAATGTTTAAAAACCACTTTCAGTTAAAAAAAACAACATAGCACTCTCACTTATCTATATACTCCCCATGATTCTTTGGCAGGAAGGGAAAAACTGATAATTATACTGAAATAAAATAAGTCAGAGGGGGACTAGGCCCACAAAGGGAAAGGGTTTATAGAAAACACACTAAATCTCTGCATTCTCTGCTGCTGTGGGAGGAAGATATGTCAGGTGAGATTTCATACTTTGGCCACCTAAAGAGAAGAGAGGATTATTAGAGTTTTGCAATGTTAATTCAGCACCAGAAAAATAAACACAGATGGCTGATGCTTCGTTTAACGTCTTTATAAACATAATAAGTAGATTTTACAAACCAGTTGTAGATTTCTCCAACATGGAGCAAATTCAGACAGAAGTAGACATGTTACAAGTTCAGAACTTCAGTAGCGATCATTATACACAGCAGAGGAGAGAAACAGTTTCTTTTTCAATACAGACTCAGAGCTCAACAAAGCTTCAGAGCTGCGGAGCTCTACATAGGCTACTTCTAGTTTCAGTTTCCAACTGCTATGCCTATTCATTGGCTGACCTTGTTACCATACTCTATTCCAGTTCATGAATATACTCTGACGAGAACTCCTTGGAAAATACTTTGTGAAGTTGGGCAAGATGGAAGGGATGGTTAGATAGAGTCATCAATGCAATGAATATGAATTTGGACAAACTGTGGAAGACAATGGAGGGCAATGGGGGCTTTGGTTCATGGTTGAAGAACTGGACATGACTTATCAACTGAACAATAACAACAATGAAGACAAGAAAACAAAATCATGAGTACCAAATTCTACCTTTATTGTAAGATTCTGATTGACCAGAATATCTGTAGCAATCAGATTTGTAAATTTCCTGACAGGTAGAACAATTCATCAGTGGAACAACTTGCCTTCAGAAGTGGTGAACACTGGAACTTTTAAAGAAGAGATTGAATAACATTCATCTGAAATGGTATAGGGTTTCCTGCCAGAGCAGAGGGTTGGACTAGAAAATCTCCAAGGTACCATCCAACTCTTATTCTGTTATTCTATTAAGCAATCAGATCTATTAAGGCAGTGGCCCCCAACCTTCTTTGTACCAGGGACTGGTTTCATGATTATTCATTCTTCCATGGACCGGTACCTGAGTAACGCGAGACTCCACCGCCATTAGGACGGCTCTTCGTTCAAAGCCATCCCCCCCTTCGACGAAACTAAGGTGCAAGCACCCAAATGCTGCTTTCCAACAGAAAACCCAGAAGCACTTTCCAACTGAAAACCTGGAAGCTCCATCGAAAAAAGTTGGCAGTGCCCAAGCTTTGCGGCCCGGTAAAAAATGATCCACGGACCAGTACTGGTCCAGGGACCGGTGGTTGGGGACCCCTGTATTAAGGCTCAAGCAAAATTTTCAATCATGGAGGCTATAGCCAAGGAATGGGGCAATCATACAACAATCTCTTGTATTCTTAAATTAATGCCCATCAAGAGCCAGGGGTTTGGTCCTATTGCTTAGTACTGCTTGCTACTATTTGCCATGTCGTGACAGAACATCAGCAAGTTAAAAAAGATTTAAAATCTATTTTACTTTTCCTACAAATAATAAAAGAGAAGCCGCGTCTCCTACTGAGATGGAAATCAACGCCCCATGAAAAGTATGAGAATGGATTAAATTGGTTACCACAAAATGAAAGTGCTGCTAATAATAAATGGCAAATGAAATCAGCATAGATGCTCAGAGTCGCCAGGATTTCAGTAGTATATAAACCAGAGCAAAGCAGTAAATAAAATGTGAATAAAGGCAAACAGTCTATAAAAAAAAAGAGTCTTGTGCGTTTCTCAGATAAACCTCAGTTGGCCGAATGGTCTGCCATTTTGTAGGCACTCTCACTTTCAAAATATATTTGTCATTCCACATAAAAAAAAGTTCTGAAAATGATACTCCCAAATGAGTCTTGTCATTGCTTGTAAAGTTGAAATATGTAGAACGGCGGATTTTCGTTGTGTCTGAAATTCAAGAGAAACAATGGGTCTGAACCAAGGCTATAAAACAACTTAAATAGCAGGAAGCAGCAACTGTAGCATGTGCTGTGTAATACACAGAAAGCAACTGTCCTTTTCATTATCAACAATTTCATTTCCACCCTTTCTGACTGTGAGAGTAGTAGCTTGAAATGAATGTCTTGCTGAGAATATTAACTTGAAGTGGTGGCTGAAGCAGAAGTGGGAAAGGAGTGAAAGAATGATGGGAGAACATTTTCCCCCTAACATAAAAGGATTTCTGCTTCAACATGAAGGGTGTTCTAAACCATCTTCTTCTCCTTCTTTTTAATTTTCTTTGATTGCTCTCCATGGGGCAACTTTTTCCGTGGGCTGCTAATAAAATTTCAATTCCTTTACTTCACTAGCTCCAGAAAAGAGTTACAGTTTAAAGGGAACTGATTACTCAGTATTACAGATAGGCCTCAGTTTATAAGAGGTTCATTTAGTGCCCGTTCAAAGTTACAAAGGCACTGAAAAAAGTGACTTATGATTTTTTCACACTTACAACTGTTGTAGCATCCCCATAGTTAGGGGTGGGCTGCACATACTGTAACAGCTGGTTCTCCTAGAGCAGAAACAAAAATGTGCCCCCTTCACATGTCTAGCGTCCACCAATCCAGTGTACTCTCTTTGTTTTGGGAAACAGTCTGCTTGATTCAGAAAGCTCTCATCGTTAGACCTTGAGGTAATGAAATTCTCCCAGGCCACAAACAGTACACATGAATTCCTCAATTTCCTCTCAGCTACACATACATTCCAATCATTCCTTCCCGCTCCCTGGTTTCTGTTGTCTGGCTGCAGTGCTTTACAGCCCTCTCTAAGTGGTTTACGGAATCAGCCTATTGGCCCCCAACAATCTGGGCCCTCATTTGACCCACCACAGGAGGATGGAAGGCTGAGACATCTTTGAGCCTGGTGAGATTCGAAATGCCAAATTGCAGTCAGCAGAAGTAGCCTGCAGCACTACCCTCTATCCACTGCAGCGCTGCAGCTCACTAACTGAGCAAGTTAGGCTAACTTGAGTCTTTAAGGGTCTTGATAAGTTACAGATTTGGTGAAGGTGTTAGCATCAGAAAACCTCCCTCTAAGCCTTTCTATCTGTATATTGGTACAAAGCAAAAGACCATGGAAAGGGCTGGAGAGACAGTACTTGGGTCCCTGATTTATAATTGTCAGATTACTGGTTTGCATATTTTTCCTCCTGATAACTCTCCCCTAAGATTCTTTCTATTTCCTTATTTACAGGTTCTTTATTTGTTTTATTCATCTGGCAAGAGTTGGCCAGCTGAGCATTGACTCCTCTCTGCTGCCGGATTGTTAGATGCAGCAAATAATTCCTTGCCTTTTATCATTTGTTGTTGCCAGTTTAACAGCTCTGTTCAATAAAGTAAAATGTCGGCTAGCATACAGCGTTTGGCTAAGAGAGCACAGGTACGCTCCAATCCTCTGAAGTAGGCTCAGTTGGACATTTCCGGGGGAGCGTGTTTGAAATGGAGCGTTAATGGTACAGAAGCATGGGTTAGGGAAAAAAAAAAAAGACTAGCACGTATTGGCTTTTTAGATTAAAGAATTGCTGCAAAAACCTGAGGCCAGAGGGAGCCACACAGCTGGAACAGGGCTGCATATAAGCATCCCAAGCCCTGCCCTTCTCCAATCCCTTTAAAGTCTTTTAACTCTTGTTTGCCTCTGTTTCTGAAGTGGGAGCCAAATATTTTCACAAAGGACACATTCGGTTATAATTATAGTTGCTCCTTGCTGATTTGCCTTTTGTAATTGCTGGCTAGACATTACATTAAGGAAGTGGTCTAATTTTCCTATTAGGTGGGAGCTCAAAGGAGCATCTAAATTGGCCCAGAAATGAAAGGCAACAACTATAATTCAGCAATAATTGCCACTTTCCAAGTCAGCACTTTACAGAGCTTATGAATATCCATTATTCATACCGGTTCTGTTTGCTGTGTGATAAATTCATATCCTTTTATTGTTATCCAGACTGATTATAAAGCAAATGCAAGTTGCTTAATCTTAGATTTTGCTTATCTAAGATAAGAAAGAGTAGACTTTCCTTTCTTTCTTTTTTTTTTTTTTGAAAGGGTGGGTGGTTCAGTTTCTCTCTGGTCATTTTGTTCTGCTGCTACTTTTGGAACGACTGCAATGTTATAAGGGCATGTCATACTGAGGTGGTATTCAGCAGGTTCTGACCAGTTCTGGAGAAGTGGTAGCGAGAATTTTGAGTAGTTCAGAGAAGCAGCAAATACCACCTCTGACTGGCTCCGCCCCCATCTATTCCCTGCCTCCCAAGTCCCAGCTGATCGGCTGGGTCTTGTTTTGTTGGCCTGCACAGGAGAATGGAACTGGAAAGCAGGTTAGTGGGGTGGAGAGGGAATGGGATTTTGCAGTAACCTTCCCTTGGAGAGGGGTGGGAATGAGATTTTACAGTATCCTTCACCTGCCATGCCCACCAAGTCATGCCCACCAAGCCATGCCCACAGAACCGATAGTAAATTTTTTTGAATCCCACCACTGATGTCATAGCAAGTGATCCCCTATCCCAGAGATTTCCTACAACTAGCCACCATCCAAGATTTGATACTTTGACTAAATCATAGACTCCCTTGCGACTTATTAAGCACTAATTCACTGGGTTGTTGGATAGTGAACAGTTCTGAATTCAACATATGCTTCATACAAACTAGGGTAATTTAATTCAATGTGCATCAATATGGTCATTTTAGCCATGTTAGACTAGAATGTCCATGATATCTTAACCAGCATAGTTTAAAGACTACCATGATTAGAATCTGGAGAGCACCAGATTGGGAAAACTCTGCACTTAATTGAAATTATTTACAGAGAAAGCTGCTCACCTTGCATAAGCTAAGAATTATTATATCGTTTAGCTTATCAACTAAAGTCGTGGATCTAATATTTTATTCACAAGAGTGTATTATTCATTAGATTTGTACAGGTCCTATTCTGTTGCTGTAGAATTCTTTTTAAGGTGCATTTTTAGTAAACAACTGAACTTGATTGCCCTGTGCAATCTGAATATTTAGTACACTCTTTCTCAAGTGTCATTTTGGCATTTGTTCCCTTTCTGCCTGCCTCCAGAGATAACAATCTCACACATATCCAAAAAGTTTTTGCTTGATGACAGATACATTCACCCAGGCAAGTTCTGCGAACTTTTCATTAGACAACAACTCAGCGGTATGCATATTGCACAGCCATATCCTCTAGAATGCATTCAAAAAAAATTCTTGCTGTGATTGTTGAAATAAGCAGGGTGGGGGGAAAGGCCAAAATCAGCTGAAATAAACAGCTGAAACTCATTGGCAAGTAAAAACTTTTTGGTGGGCAACCCCACCTTCCCATCATCTTTTTTTTAAAAAAAAAACATGAGTGTTTAGCATAGGAGACCGAAAGTGTCTTTTCCTATTTGGGTCACATATTCTGGCAGTTCCAGATTTAATTTTGTTATGACAAGATTGTTCTTAACATTTGAACAAAGCAATATGGTTCCCGAGACAACTACTTTTTAAATGTGATTTCTGTATCATGAAAGAATGTTCTTTCAACCTACTTTTAAACATTTACTATAAAAGAAAATGAAAAATGAAAAACAAAAACCCACCAAAATTACCATGCTTTTTATTTAGCATCCCTATTATATTTAAGTCAATCATGTTATTCCACCACTAGATAACTCTAATATACACTAATCACCCAAAGCTCTGTTGGCATGTGAGCTTTATATTCATGAAAACACTCCACTTCTATGGGATATGCTCTCAGTGTACTTAAAAGAAAATATTCATTCGCCAAGAATCATAAGGTACAACACTTAATAATAGTCACAGGGTACAATAAGCAATCAAATACTAGGAAACAGTCAATAAAAATAGTTAGGATAAAAGCAACAAGGTTACAGTCATACAATCATAAGTGGGAGGAGATGGGTGAAAGGACGGATGGGAGGATTAATAGTAATAGTAATGCAGATTTAGTAAATAGTTTGACTTAGCTCTGTATTTGGTCAGAAGGGGATCTTATCTTCTAACTTTATTTGGGGAATAAGTGAAGAGATACAAGGATATCTTACACTGAGGTTGCTTTCTCTCTTATCGGTTCTTTGCCTGGAGGTGTAGGATTTTGGATCTGTTGGGAGTGGATTTAGATCTGTTGGGAAGGAACGTACAGGTGGCCTTTGACTTACAGGCATTCCTTTAGTGACTGGTTTAAGTTACAACGGCAGTGAAAAAAGTGACTTATGACCCCTTTACACACTTGTGACCGTTGCAATATCCTATGATCACATGATCAAAATTCAGCTGCTTGGCTGAATGGTTGATGGTTTGCAGTGTCTTGAGGTCACCTTTGGTGACCTTCTGACAAGCAAAGTCAATGGGGGAAGCCAGATTCACTTAACAACTGTGCTACTAACTAAACACCTGCAGTGGTTCACTTAACAACCATGGCAAGAAAGGCTGTAAAATGGGTCAATGGCACTTAACTGTCTCACTTAGCAACAGAAATTTTGGCTCAATTGTGGTTGTCAGTTGAGGAGTTCCTGTATTCTGTCTACTCAAAGGCCTAGATGATCATGAACAATTGCACCTCTATTTAACAGCAGCATTGTTTGAACAGACAGTAAAGAAGTTTAAATAGAAATATAAATTATTTCTATTTATTGTTTATTTTGATTGATTGCATAATCAGATGTTCCACCTATCAAGGACTTCTCAAGGACCTGATGTAGGCAGATGCAGTTTTTTTATTTTGATGGTGTTAAATTTATCCTTGCAGGATGTAAGCTGTTCCAGCTTTTTGCAATTGAATGATAGTGATTTTGTCACTGCTGATGGCATTCAAGTTGCACCCAAAGATCTGTTGATTTCTCTGTATTTTGTGATTTTCCCCAGTTCTTTCTCTTCTCCTCTGCTGTCTCCAGATACTGGCACATCCACTATGCAAACTGTTTTGTCTTTCTTATTGACAATTGTTAAGTTGGGGTTTCATATGACAGGTGCTTCTCTTTTTGAATTCCAGAGTACTTTAGCTGCTTCGTGTTCTATTGTTGGGGATGAACGACATGTTTATTGTCATTATTTTTCTAGTCTTCCTATCCAGGGCTTTTAGATCTGCTTGAGCTCAATTCACTATTCCTGCTGTGTATCTAATGACCAAAATTGCCCAGGTGTTGCTTGCCTTGATGTTATTTCCTCCACTGAGTTTGGACTTTAAGATCACTCTCTTGATGTATTCACTTCTAACCTTCTTCTTGATTTCAGTATGCTTGACGTTGTCAGCTTGAAGGATGCCCAGATATCATTATCATTATCGTTATCGTTATCTTTGTCGTTGTCGTTGTCATTGTTAATATTATTAATAATATTAATATTATTGTTGCTGTTGTTGTTGCTGTTGCTGTTGTTGTTGCTATTAGTATTAGTATTATATTAAATTTTTACAGTGCCTGACTTCTGGAGACTCTGGGCACTTCACAAGTAAAAAAATACAAGAAAATAATAATACATCAGTAAAAAGAAGGGACAAAAGATGGCAATAACCAGGGATGGGATGCTACTGGTTCTGCCTGGCTCTATAGAACTGATAGCTCTGAAGAGCAGCAGACACCAAACTCTGTCTGCTGCTGTTTGGCCCACCCACCTACCTGGGGTCTTACCTGTCCTTTATTTCCTGCTTTTTCAAAATCAGCTGCTTTGCGCAGTACAGCTGAGCTTGAAAAAGCAGTAAAAAAGTAGATTTTCAAATGCTGCACAACCGTGCGCAGCGCTTATCAGCTGCCTGGGTGGCGCAGCTTAAGGTTTATTACACGCACATGTAGCAAAATGTAATCACCGAACCGGTAGTAACACCGGTTGAATCCCACCCCTGGTAATAACCAGGCAACAACAAGAAATAGACTTATACTTTATAGAAGGGTCAAGTCTTCTGAAAGGCCTGGGTAGAAACCAAATTCTTCAAGGCCCTCTGAAAAAACAGCAGGACAGGAGACACCCATATTTCTGGAGCAGCTTCATTCTAGAAGGCAGGTGCAGTGAGAGAGAAGGAAACTTTCAAATGCTTTAAATACAGAGTAATTGTTACAAAAATTAGCAGCATTTCTTTCTCAGTTTCTCTCCAACCTTAAATCTTTCTTTCCATTTTTCCTGGTCAACTGTCTCTCTCTTCTCTTATATGTTCCCTCTCTGGGGCATCCAAGGGAGAAGTGGAGGCTCAGAAAGTGAAGATAGCCATTGTGTTAGCATCACAGGTACTAAAGGGATGGGGCTTTGATCAGTCAGTCAGACTGCCACCCTGACTCCTGAAACCCTCCTATACAACCACCTCTTACAATACTAGACAACACAGTGTCAACAGTTTCAAGTTTCTAGGTTATATCTCAAGACCTAAAATGGACACCTAACATCAAAAACATCATCAAAAAAGCACAACAAAGAATGTTCTTCCTGCACCAACTCAGAAAGCTCAAACTGCCCAAAAAGCTGCTGATTCAATTCTACAGAGGAATTATTGAGCCTGTCATCTGCACTTCTATAACGGTCTGGTTTGGCTCTGCAACCAAACAAGACAGACGCAGACTTCAGAGAGCAATTAGGATTGAAGAAAAAACAATTACTGCCAACCTGCCTTCAATCGAGGACATGTATACTGCATGAGTCAACAAGAGGGCTGTGAAAATATCTACAGACGCTCACATCCTAGACATAGATGGTTTCAACTTGTACCCTCAAAACGATGTTATAGAGCATTGCACACCAGAACAACTAGACATGCCATCACTTTGCTAAACAACTAATTCCCACAACACTATTTACTGAGACTGTGATACTATTCTTTTTCTTATCCTTCCTATTACCTATCTCCTCCTACTTATTTGTTACTTGTATCTTTATGTTTTATATTGCTTTATTTAATTTACTAGTATGATTTGATTGCTTATTTAGTATCCCATGACTATCACTAAGCATTGTATCTTATGATTCTTGATGAATATATATATTTTATGTACACTGAGAGCATATGAACCGAAGATAAATTCCTTGTGTGTCTGATCACACTTGGTCAATAAAGAATTCTATTCTATTCTATTCTATTCTATTCTATTCTATTCTATTCTATTCTATTCTAT
>NW_020769312.1:27200122-27224514 GCF_900518735.1 Pseudonaja textilis
ATTCTATTCTATTCTATTCTATTCTATTCTATTCTATTCTATTCTATCATCATCATCTTCCATTGAGGGTGCCAATTTTCCCTCTCTGAATTCTCTTAGGTGTCTGACTCCTTGTGAGGAAGGATTCACTTGCTTTTAGTGCAATCCAGCCTTCCATCATAGTTCCATCCTATAAAAGCAATGTTTTGCTTTTTTTTTTAACCCTACCTGTATTATTTTCTAAGTAACTCAAAGCAGCAAACATATCTAATACTCCTTCCTCCTATTTTTTCTCAAAACTATCACCCTATGTTAGGCATCCTCAGTTAGGCTGAGGAAGAGTAACTGGCCCAAAGTTATCCAGCTAGCTTTCCTATGGTGGGACTAGAACTCACAATCTCCCAGTTTCTAGGTCAGCATCTTCACTGCTACATGGATGCATGTTGCTTTACTTGGACTGCTTCCTTAGATATGTCTGCTACCCCTGAGTTGCTTCTTCTGGATGGGCACGATGAGTTTCATTTGGCTGTTTAGAAGGATAAGAGTGTTCCTTCAGAATGTGGCTCTGGAGGGTGCTTCACTCTGAGGCTTTGCAGAGCTCTAGACTAGAGGGTATCAGTTTGTCCCAAACTATATTCCAATATCCACTTTTCTCTAAATAACCGAAGAACCTTAGACTCCCTCTGGCAGCTCTGTTAAGAAAGCATCTTTAGCTGTTTCGGCACAAAAAAGGGGCTACTTTTAATCTCTCCTTCCATAAAACTAGAAACATAGAAAACTGACAGCAGAAAAAAACCTAGTGGTCTATTGAATCTGTCCTTTGAGTCTATTTGTTTTTTTGTTTTCTATTTTATTTATTATTAATTTTATATTTTATTTATATTTGATTAGTGTACATGTGCCTATATATGAAAGAATAGATGAAGAAGGAAAAGATGGAAGGGGAGAGAAATGTGCATTTACAATATTTAATATACAGTATTTAAATACCTTGGTCAGGACAAATAATTATCGCTCTATGTATTTCTATATTTTTCTCCCTCCCCCTCCCTTTCCCTCTCCCCCCCCTACACACTTGGGGAGTGGGGAGAGGGAGAGTTTTAAAATACTTTTAAACTTTAACAGAATGCACAGTGAACATCTTTAGTAGGTACATTCCATCTTGGTGGCAAGAGGACATCTTATGTCCAATCTCCAGATGCAATCTGGAATAGCCCGAGCAGCTAACTCCGCCCTCTTTTAAAAGATCTTTTTCAAAATGAAAACTGAGCCCTCATTAAGTGGAGAAGATTTATGGTTCAAGGCGTTTTCCTCTCCCCCTCCTTTTTTTCCCCTCACACAAGCCTTTTTGCTGTGGTTGGTGTATCATCCGATCTGCTACGATGGTTTTCAGTCAAATCTCATTATTCTCAAACTGTATCCACTTACTCTCCCCATATTGCTTGTCATTCATCTGCTTGAAAAATGCCACGGCTAAGAAAGAATGATATTTTATTAATAAATAAGTCTAAGTAGGGGCAGGTCTCACTGGTACATGATGTATTTGTCTTGGTTTAATATGGTGCGTGTTGAGGCATTTTTCAAAATGGGATTCAGTCACGTCTCATCAGTGTACTGTGGTTATGTTTATTCAATCAAGTCACTCAGATGGCTTCAGACAGGGGAAAAACATAGTATTTTATAAATTGACAGAAGGAAATATGCCATGCCGTTCCTTAGGCATCACAAAGCATTTGGGAGGAATGAGAGTAACATAAAGGCATCAGATTCTTCATTGGCCCTACATTGAGCTGAACCAAACTTTTGTATAACTGGGAAAGTGGCTCTCCCTCATGCTGTAATGAATAGGTACAGGGTGAGCTGAAGCTTCCATTCATACCCATTCAGTGGAGTCAAAATGGAGGCTTAGAAAAGACTCCAAACTTTCTTCCTTGAATTTTCAATATTGCTATATGTATCTCAATGAAGTACATTTGCACCCAAGTACATTTGCATCTCCTTACCACATGGAACCCATCCTGACCAAGGTATTTAAACACTTAATATATTTTAAGTGCACATTTCTTTCCCTTTCCATCTTTCCCTTTCTTTTTTTCATTTGTTCCTTCACATATAGGCCTGAGCACTCTACATTTACAGTATGTCTGTATATTCAGTAGAATCTCTGGTCACGACCATAATTCGTTCCATAACTTTGGTCACAACCCAATTTGGTTGTGATCCAGCCTAATTTTGGAAATTTAATACTTACAAAAAAAAATGGCGTGGAAGGGGAAATTGGCCATTGAGGGGAAAAAAATGATTTTTTGGTCAGAACCTGATTTGGACGTGGTGAGAAGCATTCGTGCCCAGGGGTTCTACTGTAATGTGTAAATGGATGAATGGGAGATGCATAGATGTGAGAATATAGATTCTTATCTTCCTTTCTTTCTCACCATCATTCAGATAGCCAGTCAGTGGTGAAACAGTCCAACATGTAGAAGATCTCTTCATGCTTAAAGATTATCTAAAAATTTACCTGTTCCTTTTTTTTCTTGTCAATCGTAACAGAGTAGCATAGGTGTTCCACTTTTATTTGAAAACATCTCCCCAATTTTATGCATGTGAGAGTCATTTTAAGATCCAATCTACATCAGTCACCAGGATCAGAGGTTTAGTTTTTCTGAGCTTTTGGATTCGTGCTGGAGCCTATCGTCAGAGAAGTTCTCTCTTAAGTTCTTGAGGATGGGCTCCAGCACCTATCCGAAAGCTCGGAAGACAAACCTCTGGCTGTGGTGACCGACCCAGATTAGATCTTGCAACGTTATCCTGGGACATGTATATTCATGCTTATTCATGAAAGTCATTTTAGATCATGCCAGCCAACCAATGCACAGTTCAGAATGAGAAGTGAATCAAAACTAATTCAGAAAAATATCCCGGAAAGACCTCAAGTGATATATTCTGAGACCAAATGCGTTTGTCTCATAGAACAAGCAATACTGATATAAGCATAGAAATACTCAAAGAGAAAACTATGGAGAGAAAAAATGGCATGACGAAGAAGTTCAACCTGCCTGGATCTCCAGACACTCCTTGTTCTCCTCTTCAGAGCAATTGCAAGTGTCTCTCTTTGCTGATTTCCTCTTCCTTGAAATTAAATTTTATTACTCTAGGGAATGAAGGAATGAATGAATGGAAGGGAGAGAGAGAGGGATTTATGAGACTTTTTGGTACCTTGAGAGAGAACTCAGGTGGGCAACTTACCATTCTTGTTATTCCTATGGAAAATAACTTTTGCTCCCATGTTATCACAGGGCAAGCAAGGCAGAAGACTGAGGCTAAAACAAACAAGAAGAGCTGTGGCCCAGACTTGAATTTACAGCCAGGGGCCAAGAAAGCAGAAGCAGGAAGCCAAGATGGGAATTCCAAGTTTCACAAGAAACCACAGTGGGAAAGCCATTAAAGGTGGTGTCATTCAAAACTATGCATGTCTATGCACCAGTGCACAGGAATATGAGAAAGGGAGCAGAGAGAATTAGAGATCATAATTCAGAAGGATAAATATAACGTGACAGGGACCACGAAAATGTGGTGTGAAGATGCTCACAGCTGGCAACAGGACTGGACCGCTACAGTTCATTCAAAAGGAGCAGAACCAAGAGAAAAGATAAGAATGTTGCAATGTGTATAAGAAAAATAGACTCCATGGATATTTGGAAATCAGAGAATGGAAATAGTGTTAAAATATTTGGATAAAAATAAAAGAAGAGGGAAACCAAAATGATACTGCAATAGGAGTTTATTACAGTCATCAGGTAGAAGATCAAGAGGAAGTCTGCATCAGATGCTCAGTCTTTCAAAGAGGCATACAAGGCTAATGGCGGGTTTCAAGTATCCTGATACCTGCTATGAATCTAACTCTGCCAACAGTAAGAGATCCAATAAATTCTTGTCCTCTCTTGCTGATAACTTCATTTGTCAGTGGGTAGAAGAAATAACAAAGGGTCTGCTTTTCTGGATCTAATCCTCACCAGAAGGGAAGAATTGGCTGAGGAAGTGATGAATACTAGTAACATGAGAAAAGGGGATATTATTATCCCTGGGCTCTCAATGGAGTAAGGGGTTATATGAGATGGCCGCTTCCAACTCTATGATTCTGTGAGCCTATAATGACTTAGGCCCTGCTTTCCCACTCTTTAAAGTGACTGTGATATGATAGCAGTCTTCCAATATCTAAGGGTCTATCACAAAGAAGAGGGGGGTCAACCTATTCTCCAGAGAACTTGAAGGCAGTGTCAGGGTTGGCTTCACCCAGGTCAGCTTCAGGGTTGACAGGCAGAACAAGAAGCAATGGATGGAAACTGAGCTGTTGTGGAGCAGTGGTTAGAATGCAGTATTGCAGGTTTTCTTTGCTCACTGCCAGGAGTTTGATCCTGACTGATTCAAGGTTGACTCAGCCTTCCATCCTTCCAAGGTTGGTAAAATGAGGACCCAGATTGTTGGGGGCAATATGCTGACTCTGTAAATCACTTAGAGAGAGCTATATATGAAGAGGTATACAGGTCTGATTGCTATTGATGTTGCTAATCAAAGAAAGAAGCAACCTAGAACGAAGGATACATTTTCTGTCAGTGAGAACAATTAATCAGTGTAATGGCTTGCCTATAGTAGTTGCAGGTGCTTCAACACTGAAAGTTTTTAAAGAAGACATTGGACAGCCATTTGTCCAGAATGGTTCAGGATCTCCTGCTTGAGCAGGGGAGTTGGACTAGAAGATCTCCAAGGTCCCTTCCAATCTGTTATTTTGTTTTAGTGGTGTTTGCATTTTTAAACAGGTGTAGAAAGTCAGCATCTACCCCGCTCCTAGAAGAATGAAATATTTTGAAGTATATTAAAAAGCAAATACCCTTACCCATGAACCAAAAGAAGTCTCAATAGGAATTACCCTCAGAGTAGTCTAAACTTCAACCAAACTTAGCTCAGTCAAACACCTAGGATTTGTACTTTGCCTATAGAGCCAGCTATGACCCCTATATAACCCCTACATGGCCCCATGGGAGTCTGACAACAGCCAATAGAATACATGTTCTTGCACAGGAACAGAAAGCTCAAGTGCAAAGCTCAGAGAAGGTATAAAAAAAACCCTACTCTTGTGGTCAGCTGCCCAGAATCACATGTGATTCTGCTTCATCATTGAACCATCTTTCTAATCAGCCTCTGTGTTTCCAGTGTCTTTCTCCCAGCTCGGAATTGAACCAGATGGATACCTTCCCACATAGGTATTTGGTGATCTTACTGTACTGAATCTGCCATTGCAAATACCGAACTGCATGTAATCAACATAAAGCAGTTTTATCATTTTTTTCCTCTGTCTGTAGCTGACTAGCTAGCTACATTCATGCAAGCATGCCACTCCCCGCCCCTTTGATTAATAATTCCCAGCTTCAAAAAAAGATGACATATGTTTTCCCATCCAGCTCAACTGTCATTTCCCCTGACCCTCGGACCCCGTTCCCATTGAAGCATTGTTTATTAATCAGAATATGGGCTTCCAGCTACTGGTTATCCATGCAGTGAAGCATGGCAAACAGCAAGGCAAACACACTAAGAATACGGGCCTCTATTCTTTGCCTTTAGCCTTGGGAAATCATTTTTGGCTACATCAAAATTTTAGAATAATGAAGAATTCCTTAGGAACCATAAGGGGCCAGCACGGTGTACACGAAGCTGTCTTTTGGCAAGTTGCAAGCTGTCCTAGATATGATGTCTATTGATGTCAGTAGAATTCGTCAAGGATGTAAGCAATTCAGAAAGGAGGAGAACTTCTTGGCGTAGAAGGGAGACACGAAATATGGGAACAGATGCAAGAGAGAACTTGAAGGAAAAGAGAAGAAAGAGAGGGGCAGAGGAAAGAAGGAAATCAATACATGGTTGTTTAATAAAAATAGGTCGCTATATATGCGGCCCAATTCTCCACGGTACCATTATGAAGAAGTGTTTGCAACAGAAGACTTTGCATCACTAATCATGTATCTTGCATTAGGAATGATTGAAAATGAAAGTGGGGAGCAAAGATTAAAAATAAATAATGCTGGGCCCTGCCAGTACTTCTAGTGACCTCTATATGTTGACGGCAAACTTTTGAAGTAGAAAATCTTTCAACGTTTATAGATTTATAAGGCTAGTTGAAGAAGCTTAACAGAGGAGATAAAGGCAAAGTGAGAGCTTTACCTGTTTTATGAATAAAAAAGTTAACTGGATCAGCAGTTTTGTTCTTCAACCCTGTCAGTGGAATGGGGTCCTTTGTGCTAGCTGAAGGAACTAAACTTGTTTAGATGGCTAAAGAGCAGGCCTGTAGCGTGAAGCTCTTTCTTCCAAGAACTCTTGGTCACATTCTAGGATCTGCTGTCCAAGATAAGTTTATTATACGGCCCAATGATTTACATATAATGACTCATGGGTTAGACTCTGGCTTGGTCTAGTGGTTAAGGTATTGGACTAGGAGATTGTGAGTTCTAGTTGTTGGGTATATTGATACACCAACTAGGTTTGGGTGAATAAATATATAAACCTAGGTTTAAGTGTTTGTAGCTTTAAGCACCAAACTGCAATGTAATTAGATAATTAAGGGTGCGGTTACAAGCGGCAATAAAAGGCAGTGAGAGAAACGTAACCTTCTCCCTGGTCTCTCTGCTCTCTGCTCTGCCTGCTGCTTACTCCTGTTTGAGACATCTGCTTGTTACTGTTTGCTGGCTACTGTGCTGGATACCGTTTCTGCTGAACAAAAGGACTATTTCCTTGGTGAGCTGATATCCTGTGAATACTCAGCGTTGTCTTCAAGAGAAAAGTATCGGAAGGAGAAGATATCCCAACAAGCAGATAAGGACATAGTACTGACTAGTAAAATGGACTAAGTTACTGGATGGATATATTTGTGAATGACATATGGACTGATTGACAATGCTTACACTCTGAATGAATTAAACAACTATTTAAAACTACAAACAGTGTTTGTCTCCAGTGTGTGTATACTCTTGGGCCCAGCCTCTCTCATTTGGCTGCCTGGCTTGACTGCTGCTGCACACTCTGCTTGGGGGTTTGTCCCCAATCACTAACATTGGTTATGGGCCCAGTGCGCACAGTCTAACTAACCAGGATATAGCAGTGAGATTTTGGTGTGAGTTGCACATTACTGTAAAAACAAACTGTTTTTCATTAGTTTTTTAAATAGTCCTATATCTGAAGAGCAATGGCACAAGTAAATTTGCCAAATCTGTCCATGATATCCAGACTAGATGGAACAAACTATGTTTCATGGTCAATGAAATGTAGTTTACTTCTACGAAGAGAAGGTTTGTGGGACATAATAAAAAACCCACCAGATGTATCTAACTTAGATCCTAATGATGAAGAGGATGATAAACTGATACAAGACTATGAACGAAAGAATGAGCAGGCTTTATGCATCATAGGACTGACTCTCTCTGACCAGCAACTTATCCATATCCGTGGAGAGGAAAATGCTGCAAACTGCTGGGAGAACCTCAGGAAGATATATGTTCGGGACAGTGTAGGAGCTCAGAGTGAACGTAACCAGCTGAGAGAAGAAGAGAAATTATCTTCAAAGCTTGAAAGAAACCAACTTAGTAAAGTAAAGCACCCGGAAGAAGAGAATTTATCTTCGACGGCATACACAATTAAAAAGTGTTTTAATTGTGGAGGCAGAGGACATTTGGCAAGATTCTGCAGAAAAGAAAAAAGCCAGAATGTAAAAAAGCCAAAGAAATCCTTTGAACTAGCCACGTTTAGCAACTGTGATGTGAAGAATGATTTATGGGTGGTGGACAGTGGAGCATCCCACTGCATCACGAGAGATAAGACAAAATTTATAAAAATGTCTACAAGCTCTCAACATATATCACTTGCCAATGGTTGGAACCTCAAGGCCAAGGGTGAAGGTATTGCATACTGTCCATGCTTAAACCAGGATATAAAAATGTTGTATGTACCACAGTTAAAGATGAACTTGCTTTCTGTGAGGGTATTAGACAAACTAGGTTATGTAATTACATTTAAGGATAATAATTGCATAATTGAGAAAGATAACAAAAGGGTAACTGCAGCTTTAAATGGAACATTGTATGTATTACGTGATAGTAAGAAAGGGGAGGCACAGACTGTATTTAACAATATAAAGCCTCATAATGAATGTATCCATTTATTGCATAGGCGTTTGGGGCATGTAAATTTTAAAATGCTAAAACGTACAGTAGAGTTATCTGATGGAATAAGGTTAAAACCTTGTGAGAAATATTTGCGTTGTAATGTCTGCTGTGAAGATAAGAGTAAAATATTGCCTGCAAATAGGCTAAATGGTTTCAAAACTAAAGAACCTTTAGAAGTAGTATTTGCAGACATTATAGGTCCAAAGAAACCCAGTATGGGGGGTGCTCGATATATACTGAGCATTATGGACCATTACTCTAGATATGGGTTTTGCTACCTAATGAAAAGCAAAACTGAAACATATCAACATTTCTTCAACTGGTTAAAGTTTGCAGAAAGAAAGACTAAACGGCAACTGATAACCTTGGTGACAGATAATGGTACGGAATTTGTTAACAGCAAATTCCAGAATAGATTAAAGGTAGCTGGAATAGAGCACAAGAAATCTGCACCATACAGACCACAACACAACGCATTTATTGAGAGAAGAGGCCAAACACTACAGGCAATGGTTAGATCAATGTTAACTGATTCTGGATTACCTGATTCTTTGTGGGGGGAGGCCACAATGTGTGCTAATAACATATTGAACAACGTTGTTAACTCAACTACTGGTGAAATACCATTCACCATGTGGCATGGCAGGAAGCCTGATCTAAGTTACCTGCACACATTTGGTGCACCAGCATGGGTGCATATCCCTACACAACTCAGGCGTAAAGGGCAACACAGAGCTAAACAATTATTCTTCGTTGGTTACCATAGGGCATATAGATTTTGGGAGAAAGGCACATCTAAGGTGTTATGTAGTGCCAATGCCCAATTTCTAGAGCACGTAGGATGGGATAAGTTAGAACAGGATAACAATAAAGAGGTAATTATTGAATCCTATAGAAATCCCATTAATTATCCCTGTAACTTTAAAAATAAAGTAAAGAGAGAAATACAGGAAGAGATAGAGCCCATAAAGGAAGAAATAGTACCAATAGCTGAGCAAGCTGAGGAACATGAACAGGTAGTAATTCATAAAAGTCCTCATCCAAGCCCTGTAATTCCCAGAAGAACTACACGAATATCTAGACCGCCTGATAGATACCAGGCTAACACAGTGTGCCAGGTTAATAAAGTTTCATATACTGTGGATGAAATAAAAATGTATCCTTCTAAAGATAAGGAAAGTTGGTATGCAGCAATGAATAAGGAATTGAAATCCTTGAAGGATATGAAAGTTTATGAAAATGTGAGATTACCTGGTGATATAAAACCCATTGGCTGCAAATGGATTTTTAAGATAAAAACTGATAAGGATGGAAACATAATCCATAAGGCAAGATTAGTAGCCCAAGGTTTTAGACAAAGTGCCAATGACTATGATGAGGTATTTGCACCTAGTCTTAAAGCAGCAACATTAAGGGCAGCTTTAGTGTGGGCAGCAAGCAAGAAATATATAGTTAACCATCTAGATGTGGAAACTGCTTACTTGCACGCTCCACTAAGACATACTGTATATATGAAAAAGCCTATTGGATTTAAAGGTGAAAATAATAATGATTGTTGGTTGTTAAAGAAGAGCCTCTATGGTCTTAAACAATCTGGCTATGAATGGAACCAGTATATTGTAAAGGAACTAAACAATATAGGGTTTAAAGCTGGTTTAGCCGATCCATGTCTATTTAAAAGGGAGACAAATGGGAAAATATCATTATTATTATTGTTCACTGATGATATTGCCTTGATTACTGAGACTAATGATGAAGCCAATAAAATAATAGCATCATTAGAAAAGAAAATAAAAGTCAAGCAATTAGGGGAGATAAAGAAATATCTAGGTTTGAATATACTGAAAACACAGAAAGGTTTTAAGATATCTCAGGAGGATAAGATATCTAAATTGCTAATAGATTATAAGATGGAACTTTGTAAGACTGCAAAGACTCCAATGAGTCAGGATATTTGCAAAATGGATGCTCAAAGTCCCAAATTTGATAAGGTATTATATCAATCTTTGATTGGTAGCTTATCATACATTAGCAATTGGTCAAGGCCAGATATAGCTTATGGTATTAATCAACTGGCACGACATAATAATGATCCACTTCAATGTCATTGGAATGCATTGAAGAGAATTTTAAGATATCTTAAAGGAACATTACACCATGCACTGTATCTAGAACCAAAAGGTGATCTAATACTGAGTGCTTATGCAGATGCTAGTTTTGCATCAGAAAGAGACACAAGAAAGTCGACTTCAGGAACAGCCATAATGCTGGGTAAGACATTAATTGGTTGGAAGTCAATAAGACAACAGCATATAAGTTTGTCTACTATGGAGGCAGAATTCTCCTGTTTATCGCTATTATGTACTGAATTAATTATGTATAAACAAATGATGAATGATATGGGTATAACTGTAAATTATCCTATAATTGTACATGAAGATAATCAGGCAGCAATTCAAATGGCCACAAATATTGCAGTAAAAACTAGGAGCAAGCATACGGATTTAAGGTACCTAAACGTTAGACAATCTGTAAAGAGTAAAATGATACAGCTGGAGTACTGCATGTCGGAGGACAATATAGCTGATAATTTTACTAAAGCCCAAGGTGCCATTAAGCACCAAGAGAGTTGTGTAAAGTATGGGTTTAGATTGTAAGGGTATTATATATTTATATCACCCAAAAGGGGAGTATGTTGGGTATATTGATACACCAACTAGGTTTGGGTGAATAAATATATAAACCTAGGTTTAAGTGTTTGTAGCTTTAAGCACCAAACTGCAATGTAATTAGATAATTAAGGGTGCGGTTACAAGCGGCAATAAAAGGCAGTGAGAGAAACGTAACCTTCTCCCTGGTCTCTCTGCTCTCTGCTCTGCCTGCTGCTTACTCCTGTTTGAGACATCTGCTTGTTACTGTTTGCTGGCTACTGTGCTGGATACCGTTTCTGCTGAACAAAAGGACTATTTCCTTGGTGAGCTGATATCCTGTGAATACTCAGCGTTGTCTTCAAGAGAAAAGTATCGGAAGGAGAAGATATCTCAACAAGCAGATAAGGACATAGTACTGACTAGTAAAATGGACTAAGTTACTGGATGGATATATTTGTGAATGACATATGGACTGATTGACAATGCTTACACTCTGAATGAATTAAACAACTATTTAAAACTACAAACAGTGTTTGTCTCCAGTGTGTGTATACTCTTGGGCCCAGCCTCTCTCATTTGGCTGCCTGGCTTGACTGCTGCTGCACACTCTGCTTGGGGGTTTGTCCCCAATCACTAACACTAGTCCTGCCTTACAGGCTGGATAACTTTGGGCCAATTACTCTCCCTCAGGCCAACCTACCTCTCAGGATTGTTGGTGTGAGGAAAATAGGTTGAGGAAATAGTGTTAGGTATGTTCACCACCTTGAGTTATTTATCTAAATAATAAAGGTAATAAATACATACATATATACCTGCTGTGATGGATGCAGACAGCCCCTTGAAGTGAGATAGTGATGGGACCATGGAGCTGGGCTCTGATTATCCAAGAGCTTCTTCCTTGCATGCTCTGTAGTTGTTATTCATTGAATAAACAATGATACAGAAATATGGCTTTACAACACACACACACACACAAACACCCTCCCCCAAACTTGGAACAATGAAGATGTCAACCTCCTTTCCAAAGATTTGTGCTGTTCACCCATTTGCTTTCAATGGAGAGCTTGGTACCATCCCCTTCCACGCCTTGATTGAAACACTTTTCTCCTTCTCTTGTGTATCTCCATAGTTAAGCTTCAGTTTTACATTTATTTCCATCATTGACTGGTACAATACATGAGCATCACACGAGCTATAAAACACTAGAACCAGCAGAAGCAAATAACATATAAAGTTAATTTAAAATCTTTGAAGTTTAGAGTCAATCTAAAGGAGGAAAGAGAGTTGAGATAAGATATGCCACTTAAAAATAATAAATTTTTAAACATTTGAGCTATGTAAACTTTCAGCTATTTATTGGCTATAAATTACTCATGTATTTAGATGGGCTCTGAGAAATGTATCATCATCTGAACTGTAGCAACAGTTAAAAAGACCTTCAGATGGGATCAGTTTTCCTGCATTTTATCTCTCGAAAATTTGATTTTTCTGGTGATGTCCCTCTTGAATTTGTGGTAGACTCCTTTGCCCTTCCTATTTAGACTTGCAGAAGACAGACTGAGGATGGGTTGATTTGTGTATTTTAAATACAAAGTAACTCTAGTGGTTTTTTTTTTAACTGCTTAATTATATTGGGAATGCGACATCATCATCGTGTACATGTTTTGGAAACGAATGAATTAAATTCTTCTTACTCTAAAGAATAACTGCACTAATAATACAAATCAAGAACTCTTATAATAAAGAGAAAAGGCTCAAATATTTCATTTAAGAATAAAGTTCTCCAGAACTGGTCAGAACCTGCTGAATACCACCTCTGGTCTGCAGAAGTGTGAGTAAGTAATTTTGTGCGTGTGTAGGTAGTAATCTAGCAATGTGTGTGTATTTGAATAGATAAGATCCTAGCAATCCATATGTATGCTAGATAATAGTCTTGCAACCAAGTTCATAAATGTTACTATTCCATATGGTTTATTAGTTGTCAGCCTCACAGGATTGTATATCATTCATGGCCTACCAGCTGCCTGAAAAAAGCAAGGCAAAAAAGAAAGTACTTCATTTTACAAATAGTTTCCCTGATTCCTCACCTGGAAACTATTTTTGTTTATTTGCCACAGGTGACTAGGAAAATCCGCTCAGAAAGGCTGTCTCAGAGGATTATGAGACGATTGAAATATAGCCGTCAAAAGGGATTGGGGGCTTAATAGAACGTTGTTGCTTCCCTGATACTGCTGTGTTACTTAACATTTGACAGTGCTGCTATTGATTCATATTAAATAGTAATACAATACTTTGAACAAGGTATACTTGCCTAAAAGTTTCCACTTTTCTACTTAGAAGGATAACTAAGTTTATTTTTATTATACCATTGTGCCAAACAGAGCTTTTTATAAATTACAGAACTCTCTCTCTCTCTCCCTCCCTCCCCCTTCCCTCCCCCTCCCTCTCTCTCACACACAAACACCCCTCATCTCACTCACCAGTTTTCACATTTTTAAGAACTTTTCATTGGGTAATGGTGAGAAGCCAGAATTTCTTAAAAAAGGGAACGTAAATGGAAATAATTTTGAGCCTGATAGATAAGATAAACTAACCAGTTTATAAGCTCAGTTTATACATACAGTAGAGCCTTCGATGGCTGACATCAAGAGTGGTGGCGCGGTGGTTAGAATGCAATACTGCTGGTTGCCTACAATTTGCCAGATCGAATCTCACCAGGCTCAAGGTTGACTCAGCCTTCCATCCCTCTGAGATGGGTAATATGGGGACCCAGATTGTTGAGGGCAATGTACCGTCTCTGTAAAAACCGCTTAGAGAGTATAAAGCACTATGGTATATAAGTCAAAGTGCTATTGCTATTGCTATCAATGAAGCAGTGATGAGTTTTGGGACTGAATGGCCGTAGTCAAGTTTTCCTTTCCTGGACATTTAGCCGGCTACCGTGGCTGGCATCTTCAGAGGCACAGAGCACTACACCACAAAGCAATTTGTTTCTGAAGATGCCAGTGAGGGCTGGTTAAATATCAGAATCAAAGAAAACTAAATCATGGCCAGTCTGCCCAAAAGCTCATCAATGCTTAACCAGTTTATACAGGTAGTCCTTGACTTAAAACCATTTGTTTAGAGATCGTTCTAAACTGCGAAGGCACTAAAAAAAAGTGACGTATGACTAGTTATACCCAATGCAGCATCCCCATGGTCACGTGATCAAAATTCAGATGACTCATATTTATGACAGTTGCCGTGTGCCAGGGTCATGCATTCACCTGACAAGCAAAGTCAATGGGGAAGCCAGATTCCCTTAACAGCCGTGTTCACACACACACACACACACACACACACACTTCTATCAAAGATATCTAATCATCTAAACCCAAAGGTTAAAAGTCACAGTTTTTGCAGTTTCAATTAAAAAAAAATAATCCAAAAGTGGTTTCCGGGTAGAAATGAAGCTAAATAAAGTGTTTTTTTCCTTTAATCAACCAGTCGATTTTGACAATTTTGCCAACTTCTTCATCATCCCTTCTTCCATTGTGCATATAGGGGAGTCCTTCCATCTCTGTGCATACTGAAGCATTGCTGCTGTTGTCCTATATAAAATCAAAATTCCATGTTTTCCCTTCCCCAATGTGTTTGTCCATCAAGCCTCAAAGAACAGCCTCTGGCTTCAATTGTACATTCAATTTAAGAATTCTCCGAGTTAAAATACACATCTGATTCCAATAGGTAGCTTTTTTTACACATCCATGAGGTCACAAAAGGTCCCTTCAGGTTGTTTACACTTCCAAAAAATATTTGATACGCAGGACTCAAAAGTTGCAGTTTAACAAGGGCAAAGTTATGGTTCTTACACATCAGAGGCCATCACTGTGGATGAAGGCCACAATGAAATAATCATGTTCAGTGCAAAAGAAATGTCCAAGTGAGTTTTAAACCTTTCTTTCTCTCTCTCCTTTGTACAGAAAATGAAAATCAATATATTTTCTGATGAAGTAATATTAAGGTTGTTTCTTAGGGCAGGCTCTTGAACTTCACTCCAGGAAATTGATCTCCTACTTCTTTCGAGATAGATTTGAATTAAATGTAGGTACATTGTAGCCATATTGATTTAAATGTTAAGCTGAACATGTGAGAATGTTTACCTTGGGGAAGGCCATGTTCTTAATTTTGTAGGGTGTAAACTTGCAGAAGAATAGACAGCAGAACCAAAGTGGCTTGTCTGATTGATGGAGAAAAGCCGGCCAAGGTAATAATACATTCTTTCTTAACTTTAGATGGAAATAGCTCTAGTATTTAGCAAATAGAGAGGAACGCTTATTTTAGGTACAGGCCAGGGTGTGATTCTACCAGTTCACACCTATTCGCTAGAACTGGTTGTTAACATTCTAAGCAGTTCGGAGAACCAGTTGTTAGAAGAAATTACTGGCCTAATCCTGTAAGGAAGGCAGGAAGGAAACATTCTGGTGTTGCTTACAGAAACTGTCTCTCCATTAACCCTTATTACATTCTTGGCAGGAGTAGACTTCCTGTCTCAGGAACGTCTTTGGAGGTTTTTTTCCCTCCTTTGCTGGTACTTTGCTTATGTGGAGTGACCATTCAAAGTTACAATGGCACTGAAAAAAGTGAATTATGACCATTTTTCACACTTACAACTGTTGCAGCATCCCCACAGTCATGAGAGGCCAGGTAAGGAGATGCGTGCCTCGATGTGAGTGATATTGAGTTGGCCATGCCCAACCAAAAACATGACCAGCAAGCCACGCCCACCAACTTAGCCATGCCCACAGAACCGGTTGTTAAAAAATTTGAATCCCACCCCTGGTACAGGCATACCATAAGTGAAACTTATGATTTTCTAAATGATTCATATTTTAAACAACTTACAGCTAGGAATGAGTCTACAGTTCTTTTTTTTTTTTTAATACTTCAGGCTGTGTCAAGCTATGCTTGGTGAAAAAAAGTGGGAATTTGTTCAGACTACACAGCTTCCCACCTATTTATTTACTTACTTAACAAACAGAAATAAGCAGGATGCTCAAACAATTTCCCTTTTCTAATCGTTTTGTATTCTTGAAATGATTAGAAAAGGGAAATTGTTTAAATATCCTGCTTATTTCTGTTTGTTCAGTAAGTAAATAAATAGGTGGGAAGCTGCATAGTTCTGGCTCTTTCAGTCAGATTCCTTGGATCCTTACAAGCGATCTTGCAGGATCCTGGTTGTTTTCCAATACCTTTTCCTTCCACCTTGGAGCAGGGAGAAAGACTTCCCACTTATGCCTATGCTTAGAAATTGGCAGGAGCCCTGAGGGCGTCTCTTCCAGACAAGATGCAGTGAAAGTTGAACAAAATAATATCCCCTAAAGTGAGAATGAAGGAAAGGGATATCTTCTATTGAGGAGGAACTGGTACTACATCAGAGAAGATTCGGCATGGCTAGGTTGGTGTGACTGGATTGGTCTGGCCAACTGGACAAGTTGCCCAGTTCACCTGGATACGAGGACAACTCACCACGGCAGGACAATTCAGACTAAGCAAGGAAAGGAAGAGGCACTTACACCACCACCCCCCCGAAGAAATATCAGCCCTGGTTGATGGGATACTCATAGAGAGAGGAGTTGCCATGGGAGGATAATTTGAGGATGAGGCACTGTCCCATCAGCCAGGTCAAAAATATGAAGGTAGGTGCCATACTTTAGGGGGGGGGGGGAACCTCTTTGAGTTATAGAAATGCCAAATGGTAAAGTATTCAATTGTTATAAAATGAAAGCAAGAATAGTAGAAAGTAGGGATCTTTTAAATCTATACTTTCTATAATTCTTATTGTTCGTTTTCCCACCTCCATTCTTAGCGAAAGGGGGAGAATTCTTGAATATTATAAAATGTCAGCAAGGCCATCCAATTTCCTGACTTTCTTATTCATATGTGTAGACAAATGTTGGTGTCTCTTGTATAAAATAGTTAAGCGATAGGCGTCGAAATAAAGAAAAATGTGCAAAGGTTAGTCACAACTTGTTTAGGAATGCTTTTAATCATGCTGTGTTAATTATTAATTATTCCTTGCTTTAAAGAAAGAACATGGAAGATTTAAACATTAGTTTAGGTGTGTAGTTTAAGATGTACAGGTTTGCAAGCCCCATTTGTATAAATTGTATACTTGTTTATCAAGTTTCTGGCAAATCAGAAATTACCCCCAAAAGGAAGTTGTGGTTATTTAATTTTGGATTATACAGTTGATGAATTAGTTTAAGCTGACTAAATATAGGAGCAGGAAGAAAAAGATCAATGTTTGAATCTTGTAGATGGACCAAAAAATGTTGAACCAGAGTCTTTTTTATAATATATAATAATTTAGATGTATAAAAGCTGTTCAACTCACCACTAAAAGGACGGAGAGTAGCTTTTGAACTTGCTTTGAGGTGGAGTTAGGCTTTATCAGTGGGGAACATGCAACAAATTCCAGGCAGATTCTAAGAGACATTTTTATAGGGGTGAAGAAAAATATAAGACCGCTTCAATGCTAAGAGAATTAATTGATACCCCTGCCTTGCTCTCTTGTAACATTCTCTTTGCGCCTGAGATAAAAGGATTGAAATTTTGGATTTTTGGGTTCTCTCTCTTTCTAAAAATCACTAAAAGCTGCAATAAAAGTCATGCGGGAAGTAAAAGTAAAAAGTACAACCAGGAAGAAGCACCTGTAAAAAGGTAGTAGGAGTGTTTTTCACAGATAAGGCTGTCACTGATTACATATTGGTAGGTTACGATGGCCTGGAAATATGTATGAGTATAACCCTCAAGTTAGAATAAGAAGCCCCCTGTTTCTGGGAAAAGAAGTACTGTAAATCTCAGAAGATACCCCCTGCTCTGGAGATTGTTTTTGGCCACTAGATGTTATGAGCTGGTCAGTCTACTGTAGGCTACAGTAATCAGCATTCGCCAAAGAAGTAGACAGCTTGTTAAGGTAATGGAGATTTAAGAGCTGGCCAGCTGCTGTAAGGCTGCTATAAATGATGTTGCAATGAGGATGAGTCAGCAGGGCCTAAGACTGGGGATGGGTCAGCAGGGTTATTGCCACTTTAAGAAGCTGTCTTTATAAAGGAGGCCGTGAGAAGACACCTCCTCTCCTCGTGTTCTATCTCCATTGTAGTTCTCCATGTAAAGTTGAAGATTGCTTGCCTGCCAGGTATTTGCCTAAAACGTGTATGTATATAGCAGTCTTATATACAAACCACTGATAAAAGACATAGCCTCTGTGTGCTCTGTTTTGCTCCTGAGTTGTTTCACAATAATAGTCACACTGCAAACACTCTGACACAGCTGACAAAGTATAAATTGTGGTTGAAGTTGTGGTAGAAAGAGACAAACCTTTGCAAATCTATTCCTTTTTTCTAGGCCTCTCTTCGGAAAACACATTACAGAAAGGTAGGTCAGGAAGATTCCCTTTAGTGCTTAATGACAGGTGATCCCTCTTTAATCTATGACAATTTTAATGCTGTGAGGTGTTGACATGGCCCAACATCTCTGTGTTTTCAGCAAAGACTTAGATGTATTGGAACAAAGACTTAATGAAGCTTGCCTATGGTCTGAAATGTCTGCAAACTTCAAGGCTGCCTATTGAACCACTCTGTCAATTATTTTGCTGTAGAAGCAACCTTCTGAACAGGGGCATTCGGTTCCTGAAACAATATTGGATGATAATGTTCAAAAGAATGTTGAATGGATCAAAGAGGCTTCAAGGGGATAACTTTAGGTTCAGAGAAAGCTGTAGAAGCTCTGCTAGAGGTAACAGGTAGATCCCTCTCAATGACAGTGACTTTAGCAGATGAAGCCTAACTTACCAAGGGGAAGATAGTGGTCTTTGGGTAAAAGACCATGCTCGTTTGGAATTTGGATAAATAGCCTACCTCATACAAATGTCCTGAAGGTGACAAGAGTCTTGAGGATGAGAAAGTAATCTTGTCTATCTTGATTGATATAAAGCATGACTAAGTATCAGAATACATAGCAGAAACTCAACCTTGTAGTGGTCTTGATGGGCCATTTGTTGTAGGGCCATTTGCTGTAAAAATGCAAGGTTATAGCATGAACTCAGAAGGAAGGGAGGAGATGTGTATTTTCAAGGTCTGCATAACAATGATAAAGGAAAAGGGAGTGTTTTTCAATATAGAAAACAGGAGCTGACTGTCACATCATGTAAGATATATTGCTAAAATAAGGAATAGGACAGAGCCAGTAGAAGACCTGCTAAAAGTCTTAATTGACTTTTAGAAATAAGGTTGAAATAGAGGCAATAGAATACTTGTTAGATAGCTTTTGAAGTGTTTATTAGTTAAGACTTAGAAATATTGACGGCACTGAGGGAAACAAAACCTGTACCTCTTGTCTGGTTTTCTTCATCAGCTTTGGCACCAGGCTCAGCCTCTCTGGCAGCCAAATCAGATGAGGAGGTGGAGTGAGAATCAGGGCCAGCATCAAGGCAATCTGAGAGTTCTGAGGGGGAAGCGGGAATGGAGCTTTCAGAGATAGAGGCGGAGCCTGGACTGTCCATTAGCCCCCAGATGGACAGTCAACAGCCCCCAGGTCCGGAGGTGGCTGATGAGGAAGAGAAGGAACAGTTGGGTCCTTGCCTGATGTGCAGGTGCACAGAAGGCAGAGGAGAGGAGAGCAGTGGGACTCTATGAGCCGGTCCTTGAGGTGGTAGAGCCACTGCTGCTAGCTAAGCCACATCCTAGCTTTAGATAAAAGGCAGGGGGCAGAGACAAATAGGTGTGGCAGACAACTATTTGTCTCCCTGTCAGTCAGTTACTAATAGTCTAAACTTCTGAATCCTGTCTGGAACTGTATTGGAATTCTTTCTTGGAATGTGCGGTGTTGAGAGTCAGGAACACCTTTGGAGTGTGTGTGTGTGTGTGTGTGTGTGTGTGTGTGTGTCTGCTACTGGGAAAAGAGCGGGTGCACCTTCCAGGACTTTTGTTATGAGTGTGAGGAGTGAGAGAGACTCCTGGTGTGTTGGAGCCGTTTTAGGGTAAAGGGAGCGAACTTCGCTTTCCACAGGGGGGTGGAAGTGCCTCTTCATTAGCCTGTTGAGAGAGAGAGAGAGAGAGAGAGAGAGAGAGAGAGTGTTTGCTGGGGTTGCTGGCACTCCTAATAAAGGGAACATTTATTTAAAAAACCATGTGCTTGTCATGTTTGGGAACAGGGTCAGAACACCCGAACTGGAAACAACAGTCTCACTCATTAAATTTGGACTATTCCAAAAAGTGCAGGTCCTCATCAGGACTATAAATGGTTTGATGCCCTGAGGCCAGTGACCTTAACTGGAATAGCAGGACAGCATGGAACTGACTGAAACTGATAAGTGATTCTTTCAGGAGAATGGCTAAAAGGTGATCTCAGGATAAATGAAAGGCAAAAATCTCAAGTTTGAATATCTCATTGAATAGGAGGAAAATTTAAAGAAATAGATCTCAAGGGAATATCTCCCAAATGTCAGCTATGATGTTGCCAAGAAGCATTGTGAGATAAATCCAGTTTATTTTCTTAATCCCATAAAATTGTTCCCTTGGCCTGAGTTTTAGCAACATTAAAATGCTAGCATCTGTTTACCCTTTTCATTATTTCTATGACTTAATGTTTTCTGTGTATATCATGTATCAAGTGCAAATGCTGCAACTAATCCCATGTAAAGAGAAATACAAATCTATGTCACAGTTATTCTTCAATTAAGCCCAAGAAAGTAGTGAATTCTGAAATTCCTTAATCCAGACAATAACATCTAGACTAAATAAACCTCAGGAATAAACCTAAAGGTATGAAAGATAAATTCATCTTTCTTGTAAAATCATTCGGTTTGTACAATGGAAAACTTACCAAATGTTCTTTCTAAAGAAAGTCCTTCAATGTTCTGTAAAAATGTTTGGAATCATGTGATGAAATAAGCATTCTTGTGCACAGAAAAACAGAACCTAAAATTCCAATCCTTAACTTTTTCTAATTTATTATTGTGATTTAATAGCACTGAGTCGAATTTATTGCAGTATATGAATAATCTAGGAGGAAAACAAACATGCATTAATAATATAAATTAATAATAAGATGCTTAATTTATTCACACAAATATCATCAGCATTAGCTTATGCTCTGCCCCTATTGTGATTCCATAATTCTTTACACATGTAACACTGAAAGTGGAGAAAGTTTATCTGAAACTGTGTTATGAAGAAATCTTTTCCATTGGCTTGATTCTTGCAAATAATAATAATAATCTTCCTAAAACCTGCGTAAATGTACCAAATTAACTTGCTGCCTGGGGCAGGGTCTGTCATTTCAAACTTTTTTAATTAAGTTGACAAAATTTGAAATCTCAAGGGGAAAGAAGTTTTTTCTTTTGCTTTATTTCTTTTTAGGAGGGTGAGAAAAATGGAAATAGATGCAATATTTGTTTTCTTTTTATATAATTGCCCCTTGAAAAACAGGGAGTGAATTATGTATAACTTAGCATATAATTGCTCTGTTCGTTTTAGTTACAAAATCTACAAGTATAATTGCTTTAGCTTCAGTCATACTGATTATAAAAATATTAATATTAGCAGAAAGAAAACACTACCAGGTAACTAGTTTTTTTGTGTGTGCAGGAAAAATATTGAGGAAAAATAAATTGGCAAAAGGTATCAGTGACGCTGATTTTTTATTACTATGTGGAGTTAGAAACATATAATTATTCTTACTATATAGATTGGGACTTTCAGGGAAGAAATGGTGAACTGAAAGTAGTACTGTTAAAAGCAGAACTGATGACCACAGTAGACCAGATGGTCAGTAGTATGGCTTGTCATAATTCCTCTCTGAATAAGGAGGGAATCTAAGATTGCCCACAAGTACTCCAGACAGTTGCTTCTCACAAGGAGACCACAAACAGCAGTCTCCCACAGCTTTAGAGTTTTAGGAGATGAAGAAAATAATTCTTGAAGTCTTAGAAAAACATGATAGCATGGGACTTTAAAGGTTGGACACGAAAGGGAACAAAAAGGAACTAAAGATAACAACTAAAGGAGAAGAACAGTTAAATTTGACTAATACAAAATTCTTTAACAGTGGATATGTTGAAGGGTATGGACAATGGATAAAGAAGTTAATTTTCAAAGTATCTGGCATTATAGATACGCTGTGTTTAAAAGATGTAATGGAAAAGAAACAAGTATTTTCAGACAAGACTGAAACTGATCTGAAAACAGATTTAAAAATGACACGCTATAAGAATGATATGGTAAATGAAGTTGTACTGGAAATACAAATGAAATCAACAGGTGACTTAATAATTAAAAGTATATACAAATAAGAGCTGAAAGAGTGACTTAGATAGCTTTCTCGCACTGGATTTACAAAAAAGTCTTATTAAAGTCTGGAATATTTTATGAAAAGAGACAAGAAAAAAAAGAAAAGTAATCAATTCTAAATTGGAATTTAAAGGAATTAAAGATGAAGAATATTAAAAGTAACAGGAAAGAATATAGAGTTGGTTTATTTGATCAAGGTTAAAATAGGTATATTGTTCTCTCTGATAAGCCTTAATGAGCTTTTGGTGACCAGGACTAAATTATGAGGTTTTAATTATTTGTTTAATGATGACTTGAGCAGGGGGTTGGACTAGATGACCTACAAGGTCTCTTCCAACTCTGTTATTCTATTCTATTCTGTTTATAGATATTATACAAAAAAATCCCACAACTTTCTGCAAATACCACGTTACAGGCAAAAATAGTCATAATAAGAGAAAATTTTAAAAATAACTCATGAAACCCACATGACATTATTTGAAGGGTAAGTCATATATCCTTGAAGCTAGGATCGTCTGAAGTTATTCCTTCTCTAATAAAAATCATTTTCTGAGAGATCAAATATATTTCAGTTATGAATTTTCAGAGAAAGGCTTATAGATATAGGAATCCTGTCTATCTTTGTAGCTGACCATCTTCCTGTACCAGAATAATCTCCATTTATGGCGTAAAGATTTGTTCTATTTTTCTGTTTGTCTGTCTCTGCATAGAAAAGTTTAAGCCAGATTAGTTTCAATGACTTCAACAGGAAAAAACAGCTGACGTAACTTCTATATTGTACAGAGTTAAATCCAATGTCTTTCTGCAAATTTGAATACACACGTACTATTCTGTTGCACAAATATGAACTAGCTAAATTAAACAGAACAGAAAAGACAAATGGAATGAAATCACCTATGGCAGCCTTTCATTGAAAGACCCTGAGGACTGAAAATACTAATACTAATGATCTGTATTGAAGGGCAGTTAGGATATTATTATGCAATGCCATAAAGACAGATTGGACATTAACCTTGCTATTAAAATACTGTATAGGAGAGTTGCAGCACCCATATGTGTGTGGGACCTAGTATGAAGCACGAGATACTTAAAGAGACTATTAGGTTGAAATTAAAGGTGCCACTTGCTTTGTGCTTGGAAGCTCATAGGACAGATGGACTGAAAAAAAAAACAATGCATGGATGACAGTAAGGCAATCACCATCCATGAATGAGCCAGCAGAAAGTAAACTGGAATTGCATGTTAATACAGGGAGGAGTGCCACAAAGGCAGCAATGTGTGCCAAGGAACAGCCTGGCTGTGGAATGATAGATTACGCAGCATATGAACAGGGTTGTTAATCTAGGAGGATTTGGAATCCTGAAAATGGACATATCGGTTGGAAAGACCACCTGTTGATGAACTTACAGGAACAGGGAATCATTAAGCCTAGGCATTTATCCAAGGGAATAAAAAGTTTGAAGATGCCTTGATGAGCTATTGAGTTGGTTATTTAAAGTTTTCAGGAAAATATGAAGTGATAGGTAGTCCCTGAAAAAAGAAAAGCTGCCACGTAACAGTTGTTTGTGATATTTGATAGGGAGATATATTTAATTAAATGTAAATTATTTTGCTACAACTAAACAAGGGAATACTGTTTCTTGTGCCTTCTGTATTCAGTTCTCATTGTGTATATCCCTAGTTTCCCCAGTTTCACCACATCCCATTCTTTCAATAAAGCATCCAGATCTATGCACATGGTCTGTTTTATTGGAGGATATGTGGGTTTAGCTCAGTGGTGGGATTCAAATATTTTTGCTACTTGTCTGTGGGTGTGGCTTGATGGCCATGGTTTGGTGGGTATGGCTATGTGGTCATGTGACTGGGTGGGTATGGCTATGTGGTTAAAAAATAACCAAGATGATATAAGGGCTCCTGCTGGAGTGGGGGTGGTGGTAGTGGTGGACTAGATGACCTCCAAGCTCCCTTCCAGCCCTGGATTGCTGTGCTATTTCAAAAGCATCCTCTGAAGCTGCATCTAGTGCCAGGGCTTGTGGTCCTTCCTTCCTCTCCCTTTTCTCTCCCTCCTTCCCTCCCTCTATCCATCCATCCACCCATCCATATCCATTTACTTTCCCTTTCCTCTTTCTCCTTTCCCTCCGTCTCTTTCTTTCCCCCTTTACTCCCCCTTTCTTTCTTTCTTTCTTTCTTTCTTTCTTTCTTTCTTTCTTTCTTTCTTTCTT
>NW_020769312.1:27224524-27258871 GCF_900518735.1 Pseudonaja textilis
CTTTCTTTCTTTCTTTCTTTCTTTCTTTCTTTCTTTCTTTCTTTCTTCCTTCCTTCCTTCCTTCCTTCCTTCCTTCCTTCCTTCCTTCCTTTCTTTCTCTTCCTTTCTCTTTCTTTCTCCCTTCGCTCCTTCCTTCTTTCATTCTTTTGCTGCACCCCCTGTGCTCCGTTTTGGGCCTAGGAGCCTCAAGAGAGTCAAAATGGGGCACAGGGGGCCACACAGTACCCTACGCCCCTCTTTGAGCCTAGGGGGCCTCCCTGCACTTACCTGGGAGCCAGAATGGGGTGTTTGGGGACTCTTGGGAGGGGTGGGGCGGAGCTGGGCGAGCTGCTCCTCAGAACTATCAGTTCACCGAATTGGATGTAAAATTGACATCCGGTTCCCCTGAACCGGTCTGAACCAGCTGAATCCCACCCCTGGTTTAGCTGCATGTCGAGTTGCACATAGACGAATGTGTAGTGAGGACAGAACAAGTAGAATGTGTTATATTTGAAGCAAATGCCAAATTAAGGAGGATCTGCCAGAGCAGCCCTTCCAAGCACTTAATAACAGCAGCCAAAAGCTCCTTGGGTAGAGACAAGTGAGAATGGACCCTAAATGGATGTCGTCCCTGACTTTTCCACCACATCCCCTTTTCATTCTCATTATATTTTAGAACCCATCTGTGTCCTCCACAATTAATTCTGGGTATGTTCTTTTATTCTTGGTTTTCTAACTGACATGGCGTTGAATAATTGAAAAGTTGCACTGATTTCTCCCACCAGAAGGGTTTTTAATCTCCACATTATATTCACTATCATAATGAGTATTGCAGCTCAATATTGCCTAACTTCTTCCTTTTAATTGCATCACTACTTTCTTCATATATTTTTCACATATTTAATTGCAGCTCTTTTTTCATATATCATTAATACAAAAAGTAGACTGATTTTTTTTAAAAAAACCACAACAACTAGCAAACAAAGTCAAAGCAGTATGAAATCGGTGAGTGTAAAACTGCTTTTGGAATACATAAAAGTTGTCCTGAAGCTCACTGGCCATTGGGACCAAACTCAGAATTTGGAAACACAACACAGCAGATGTTCTATATTCATCAATCAGCCATGTGAATACAAAGTGACCCTGCCTATTAATCTCAAAGAGATCAAGCATTTATCATTTATTGAAATCTGCAGAGACTTTATATTGGTCCCAAGAATGATTCAAACAAGGCACTGCCCTAAAACCAATTCAGCTCATCATGCATTATTTATTCCCAATATATCTCATTGTAAGCATTGAGAGCAAACATCTATGCTTTGAATTCCAATCTCATCTCGACTTACAGCATACGCTTCCACCTTTAATTAAAAAAAATGAAGAAAACCTTGCATTGCTCAATACGCCTTCGAAAATAGCAATCTCTTCTGTTTTTAAAGGGAACACAAGCAAACAACCCCCCCCCCCCCAATTTGGACCATTGTATCAGCAAATCGAAACTGGATATACAGGTAGTCTTCCACTGACAACCACAATTGAGCCCAACATTTCTGTTGTTAAGTGAAACATTTGTTAAGTGAGTTTTATCCTATTTTATGACTTTTCTTGCCACAGTGAATCACTGAAGTTGTTAAGTTAGTAACATGGTTGTTAAGTGAATCTGGCTTCCCCAATGCATTTGCTTGTCAGAAGTTCACAGAAGATCATCACGTGACCTGAGGAGACTGCAGCCATCTTGAACATGAGTCGGTATCCAAGCATTTGAATTTTGATCCTGTGACCTGCAATGGTCATAAGTGTGAAAAACGGTCATAGGTCACTTTTTTCATTGTAACTTCAAATGGACATTAAATGAACTGTTGTAAGTCGAGGACTACCCGTATATAGTACAGAAAATCATGCAACTATTAGTTGTTGATTTCACTGGACAGCAATAACAAATTTAAATAAATAAAATAATGTCATGTCAAAAATTCAGTAAAAATGAAAGAATAAATTGTCAACTTTTCCCCCCAAGATGAATATAGGGGATTTTTTTTTTAAACAAAAGATCAGTTGATCACATGGTGTTCTTATTGTTCATGTTACCTAAAATAAAAGTTGGCTTCGGTAAGAGAGGTGAGATGCTTGATCTACCAGAAAGTCTTTGGATTGCAGATCAATAGCAAAGATTTTATAAACTTTGTGAAGGAAAAAAAATATTTTTACCATAGCACTACGATCACCCATTTGAAGCTCGTCCAACCAAATGTATATCAGGCATTGGCAGAAACAGCATGCAGGGGGAAAAAATGAAGACTGACAAATGTATAACAAATATCTCTATCGATATAGCACTGATGAAGTTACCTAGTCAGGTAATGAAACATCTTCAAGAAAACAACGAAGCTCAGAGAGCATCAAGAACTCCACAACTCAACCTTGAGCTATGAAATATTATCTTCTATTGGTATCACAGCAGAGGTGGGTATTCAGCAGGTTCTGGAGAACCGGTAGTGGAAATTTTGAGTAGTTTGGAGAACCGGCAAATATCGCCTGTGACCGGAGATTTTAAAGTATCCTTCCCCTGCCACGCCCACCAAGCCACGCCCACAGAACCGGTAGTAAAAAAAATTGAATCCCACCACTGTACCACAAATGGGTGCCAAATGCTTCGGACAGCACACAAATGGGAGGAATTTGCCTGCAGGCAATCTTCAGTTAGCCATGATAATGTTACCTAGTCAGGTAATGATACATGTGCAAGAAAACAAGCAAGTTTAGAGAGCACCAAGGACCCCACATTTGTCTTTACCAGTTGAGAGAGACAGAGGCACAATCTGTTTGGAAAAATCAAGGAATAAAGCTGAAACTTGGAGGAGAGTTGTGTCTCACTTTACACACCAAACAAGGAAAGATCCAATTTTGTCATTGGTTAAAAAAAAGCAACTAGCACTCAAGGGAGAGTGAAGACCTTGACATGCATTTAGGGTGGCAGGGAGAGGGAAGAAGTTTCTTCTCCTAATATTCACAAGAAAAATGAATATCTGCGTAGCAAAATCTGGTGTTTAACCACATTAAACTGCTTGACCTTCTAATGCTCCCTGGAGTCTAGCTGGTAATTTTCTACTGTCAGTGTTAGTGTTGTGTGAATAACTGTGAAATAAGCTATTATTTGTACATCTGTTTTACGGTGCCAAAGGTGAGTGACACCATTATAAATATCAAATTGGAAATGTAAGCAAAACATACCTTGAAGCATCACTTTAAGTAGCAGAGAGGAGACTTCTCAAATACAAGATGAGGTGCCGGAAAGCATCTTGCATTCAAAAACCAGATTGTCGAGGTGCACTTCATAAAAATGATTGAACAGAAACAAATGTTTGTAGTGCCACTGTATAATAGCATTGCAGTAGGTTATGGGCTATTGTATTGTGCACATATCTTAATGCAGCACAATAAAAGAGCAGGAAAAATTTATGTGCTTCATTTTTTTTTCCAAGTCAGGATCGCTGCCCAGGAGTGACATGGAGCATTTAAGCATCATTCTAAGTCAGGCAATATCATTGGCTGCTAAATCTCTGAAGATCTGCAAGAGGAATAATGAAAAAATAATAATAATGTTGCTATAAATTAAGCAATTCCCAACTTAGTGCCGTCCAGGTGTACTGGGACTATAATTGCCAGGATTCCCATGCTGGCTGAGAGTTTTGGAATTTTCACTCCCTGTACATTTGGGAGCATAGAATTGAGGGACAAATTTAGAACTACAGGTACTCCTTGACTTACAATCACAAATGAGCCTAAAATTTATGTTGCTAAGTGAGACATTTGTTAAGTGAGTTTTGCCTCATTTTACAACGTTTCTTGCCACAGTTAAATGACTCAGGGACCCTGCAACCATCACAAACACACACACACACACACACAAACCACACCCAGTTGCCAAGTGTTTGAATTTTGATCACATGACCATGGGGATGCTGCAATGGTCGTAAGTGTGAAAAATGGTCATATGTCACTTTTTTCAGTGCCACTATATCTTTGGATGGTCACCAAAGAAACAATTTTAACTCAAGGTACTTAAGTGTACTCCTTTCTCCTCCTTTCCCCACAACAATAACCCTCTGAGATAGTTTGGGCTGAGAGAGAGTGTTACACACATCATACAGATGGACCTGTAAAAGATGCATCATGACTACCTGCCATTTCGATTTTCTTGGTGAGCCTGGAAGATGATCTTAGTGAGATGAGCCCACAAAAACCACTAAGTGCTCTTCCAATTTTGAACTGCTGCTAAATGAACTGTTGTAAGTTGAGGATTGCCTGAATAGCATGGACTACAGCAGATAGAGATATAGAGAAGTCAGTAGATGTCAAAGGAGACAGTAATACAAAAATACAAAATTGATTTTGTCTTAAGGGGAAAGACCAGCTCAGATCTTCAACCAATCTCTCCCCCACTCATAGTTCAGGTGAAACCAGACAATAATCACCAGATCACCATACTTCTAATTGTTGTCTATTTGGGAACAGCTGCTGGGGCTGCTGGTAATTTGGAAACAGCTGGTAATTTGGCAACAAAAGTGGTATTGCCTGTAAGAATTAAAAAAAAAAAACAATATCAGTGGAAATCAAGAACCGGGAGGCCCTTTAATACAGAAGATTCCACCTTCTTGTGCAGGGGTGGGATTCTACCAGTTTGGACCGGTTCAGGTGAACTGGATGTTAAATTTGCATCTGGTTCACCGAACTGGTATTTGTACCAACTGGCTGGCCCCGCCCACTTCATCTCTCCCCTCCCAGGAGTCTCCACATGGTTCATTTTTGATGCAGGTAAGTGCAGGGTCCGTGCGGAGGCTCTGGGAGGGGGGAAAACAGGCCTTCTGGAAGTTCCGGAAGTCCAGAAACAGGCCTGTTTCCGGGCTTCCGGAGGGCCTCCAGACCCCTGGGGAGGTCATTTTCACTCTCCCAGAGGCCCGAGGGAAGCCTCCAGACCCTTGGGAAGGCAAAAAACAGCCCTCCTAAAAGTAACAGTAGGCTATGCCCACCATGGCCATGCCCACGTAGCAACTGGGCAGCAAACTGGTTGCTGGGATTTTTGAATCCCATCCCTGTTCTTGTGCATTATGACTAGTTGCTATTGCCCTTACTGACTCTGTCAGACCTTTCTGGCACTGAGTTTTTAAGCTACAAAGAGAGATAAGGCCTAAGCAACCTGGTGCTTTGTCTGTCGCAAGTACACAGGGGTTCCTCTGTGTATAATTGAAGCCCCCCCCCCCCCCCCCGCCATTGTCAATTTAGTTTCACGCCTTTTGGTTCTTCTTTCTATTTTGGGGTTTGCTAAAGGAACTGGGGAAGACAGAGAGGGGGGGAAAGTCAATAAGCTCTTAACAAGAGATAGACAATGTTTTTCTGATCATTCTATCATGGCGGTTCTTTGCTATTTCTGCATTTCCTTCCTGAAATGGTATAGAGTGATGGAAATCAAACTGGTTCTTTTGCAAGATATACCTTTTTTGCTGATGTTCAATGCTCAGTGGATTTTGTTAAAATGCAATGGGTGATTTCTTTGCATAATGTTGAAACTATATTGCAAAAAAATGAGTCTGTCATCCTGCTCTCAGAAATCTCTGTGTCTCTTTTCCTCTCTCAATCAATGGTGGGATTCAATTTTTTTTTTACTACCGGTTCTGTGGGCGTAGCTTGGTGGGCGTGGCAGGGGAAGGAGACTGTAAAATCTCCAGTCAGAGGAGGTATTTGCTGGTTCTCCAAACTACTCAAAATTTCCACTACTGGTTCTCCAGAACTGGTCAGAACCTGCTGAATACCACCTCTGCTCTCACTTATAATTCCTTTCTCAATCTTAGTGGCTGGATGTTGCTTTTTAGACATCAGTTTAAATTGGGGAAAGCTAATTACTCCTCAGTGAGGATGAGCCAGAAATTCTATCCTTTGGGGCTAAATATTTCTATAGTGAAACAAATCAAGTTTTTCTATAAAATATTCAGAGAGAATATTCATTGAACATAGAAATACAACAAGGTATTTAATGATTTTTTTTTTTGACAATTTCATGATTACCCAGTAATCTTTAGGAAGGAAAGGGAAACATTTCTTTATGGATGTATGGAACTGTTTAGCCTACAGAAAGTCCCACCTCTATTTTAGATGAAGAATGATTGAAGAGACAGATTTTGGAACTTATATTGATCAATAAATAAGGAGTTTTTGGAATGACTTTTTTCAAGAGTTTTCTTTTCCATCCCTTCTAGACCATTCCTAGTAAATTTAATGGGCTTATTTATTATTTACCTTTCAAACAATTTCACATTTGTGACATGAACAGTACCAACTCCAAGGGTGCCTGCATTAAATGGCTGTTTTCCTACATCTAGCAAATAACATCAGCTGATAGATTTACCTTTATAAATGGCCAGTCACTATTATCAATCTCTTTCTTTTGAAAGTCAGGATGTTAGCGCAAGTCTAAAATAACCCAGAGCTGGAACTGTGGATGAATGATGGCTGACTCAAGACAACTCCAAACCGTGAAGACAACAACTGTTAGGAAGAACAAAGGTCAGATGAGTAGATCGGTTCTTTGAAATATCTTCAGAGATGGGGAAAAAAATGGGAGATTGCCCACAAGCGGTCTGAATGGCAGCTCTTCAAAAGGGGACAGTAAAACAGTGGCTTCCCACCGGGTTGAGTGCCAGTTGCTGAGGAGATGACATTTTTGCTCTTAGAAACAGCAGAGCCTTTCATAAGTCTAAGCCAGTTGAACTGATTTTCTAATAACATCCGGGAATGTTCAATTTAATCACTTTAATGGATATGGGGGACCTTCAAAAGGATGAACTTAATTTGACTCTTGCTCAAGTTTACCTCCTTCTGGTTCTTATTAGTAATTAGTTATTCTTTGGATTTAAGGAACTGTAAACAGAAACTTAAGGATTTAAATGAATATACAAGTGGCAAGAAGCAAAAATAAAATGTTTTAAGCAGACTGGGAGATAAAAGAGATTTAGAATATTGGTTATTTTTCTTGTAAGATTGTGTGTGTGTGTGTGTGTGTGTGTGTGTATGTGTGTGTATCCCCATTTGGAAGTGAGGCATGATAAAGATTGAGAATGGACACTTAAGACACTTAACAAAAGTGTTACCTTAAATGTCCATTAAGTTACCTTAACTGGTTATAACTTTTATTTGTCTCAAAGAATCCTTTGAAAAAATGGACTGAAATATTAGCTAATATCTCAGAAACTGTACAGATTTCAATGGGTAATTTTTTTTAAAAAAAATAACTTTTACCTGACATAGATATTATATAATTTGAAGGCATGCAACAATGTCTGCAGAGATTCTCAGACATCCAGGCCATATTTGTCTCAAAGGTGCTTTTTTCTTCAAAAGAAAACTGGACTCTTTTTTCCTTGAGGAAGAAGAACAAAATGTTTTGTTTCTCACCCAAGAATCTTCATTAGTTGTGATGGTGGGAGTTATGGAAGGATAGATACTGACATTTGGGACTGAATGGTGTGGGGAAAAAAGAATAGGTTCTACCAGATGATGCGGCGGGGAGGGGGGATAGGATTATATTTCTTTGCACTCTGCTAATGACCAGATGACTGCAAAGAAATAGAATCCTTCCAACTTCCCACAATCCAGTCCCAACTGTCAGTATCTATCCTTCCATAACCCCACCAACGCAATTGATGAAGCTTCTTGGATGAGAAGTGAAACGTTTTGTGCTTCTTCCTCAAGGAAAAGACAGTTCAGTTATCTTTGAGAAAAGTCATGGAAGACAACAGAACTGAGATTACCAAAATGGGAATACAAAAGACAAATCAAGAAAAGGATCTGAACATGGGAATATCTGTGGCAAGAAATCCTGGCTGGTGCCTCTTTATGGGATTTACAAAGTACACTGATGAAAGCTTTGAGGTTTCTTGGTGAACACCAAAAATGGATGAAATATCAAATCTTGCAATGCCATTGGAGTGATTTAAAGGCCAAGACTACAAAGAGCAAAAAGAAGAAATATAAAGTTGGACTATTTGATCAGGGCTAAATTATTTGTCTGGTATTTCTGGTAAATCCTAATGGACTTTTTCTTGAACCAAGACTGAAAAAACGATGATTTGTGAACTGTGCATAGATAAAAGTTATGCAAAGGGAAGAAAAGGGTTTGGGTTTGTTGTTTTTTGTAATTTTAGAGGGAGATTTCAAAGTTATTATATTCAAAAATAATTATGTTAGCTTATGCTCAGTGTGATGAAGATTGGAAACCACATCTTTACTATTACCTGTCTTTTTTCCTTCCTTCCTTCCTTCCTTCCTTCCTTCCTTCCTTCCTTCCTTCCTTCCTTCCTTCTTCATTTTTCTTTATTTCTATTTTTTCTTCTACTTTTTTTCTCTATTTAAGAGAAATAAAATAAAAGATTATTTAATATTTTATTAAAAAATAAAATAGCCCAGAGCTGGACAATCTCATGCCAAGGGCTTTACTAAATCAGTCAAAGCAAGTTTCAAGTTTCTAAAGCTATCAATCAATATGTAATATGAATCTCTTCTATCTTTTCCTCTTGTACAGCTTCTTTAGTTTTTTGAAAGCAAAAAGATGCAAAAGGTAATGGGAAAACATGAAAGGGTATTAACTGAGACTTTCTATGATCTCATGGCTAGTGACGGGATAGTTTGCGAGTGACTGAGAAAATTCAATTTCAACTATGCATCTCCTCTGTAGCCTCTTTCTACAGATATTCTGATTCGTGACAAAATTTGCACACTGACTTGATCTGGAGAAAAGGAAAAATATAAAGTAAATAAAAAATACAATTTAAAAAAATGCTTGAAAGTTGATCTCTACTAAAATTCTGTGAGCGTGGAAATAAATCATGCAATGATTTACTTGAAAATCCTTCTGTAATAAAGGAGGGGTAAGAACTTTTCCATTTATTCAAATCTCTAAGATTTGCAGCTCTGTGAGTGTTATCCTCAGCCCCTTTTCCTTCTATTTCATATACATTTGAATTAAATTTCAGAACCAGGAATCATTTCCATACATGTGCTATCTCAGATAATGGGCATATTGAATATCCTTGAAACAGCTGTATCATCTTCTTTTCAACGCATTGGTCCCTTTCTTCCTTTCATAGGTAAACAATTTGGACCAGCTATGAATGACAAACAGCCTATGAGTGAAATCTTCGTTCATGAACTTGGAATAACAATTCATTTTGGAAGACATACAATAAAAATGACATTCGTTTTTCCATTATCTCTATCTTAATTCTGTAGTGATATGTATATGAGAGGTTCATTCCCAGTAAATTAGAACTCCCCCTTGAGAGCCTTTATTGTAGTTTTCATCAACAGTTTTGATATGAGGATGTACCACGAGCAATGGTAACATGTGGACTGAACAGGACTTAGAAAAATATCTGCTAACAAAACGAGAGATCACAATTGATAAGTATGCAGCAGTGGCAAAACTAATAGTATATATTTATAATAGAAGTTTTATGCGTGCAAATAAATCTACATACTCTCATACAAAAGGTGGCAGGAAAACACAAAAGGGTATTAACTGAGAGCTTCTGTGATTTCATGATTAGTAACAGTGTTATGTTTTTGAACTGGGCAAAATGGGGCATCCTAGGGCAAGATACCAAAATACCTTAAATAGGGTAACTAACAGAATGTGATCAAAATCCAGGATTCACTGGATCTGTGAATGGAGCCAATGATATTTGGGAAACCTGTGGATGCTTTAGTTCTACAGGCTACTGCTGCTGTGGTCATGTGATATTCATTTTCAATGTTTCAAGACAGTTTTCCAGCCATTCTCACAAACCCTTGTTCCTTCTCTCATCCATTAGCCTTCAGTTATATGCCTGCTGGAAAGAAGAGAAGGAGGCAGGAGAGAGAGAGAGAGAGAGAGAGAGAGAAGGAGGGAGGAAGATTTCCAATGCTCCTTTTCAGACTTCTACAAAGAAATACAATGGAGAAGCCAGCAGGAAATCAGAAATCGGTTCTGTTCCCATTACCTTTTTGTCTTGATCATTCTTTTTCTCTGTTTAGGTAAGGAATCCCAAAGGTGCTTTTTCAGCTCCCGTTGGGATGACCTTGGTTTCCAAGCACCTTTGGGACAACCAATGACCTGAAAGATTGAGAAACTCCGCAGACATTTAGGTAAGGAAATATCTCTGAAATGATGATTCAACAGGACATGAGTTGTCTAGTACATTATAAAATAATAGAAGATTAACCAATTTTAAGCAGGGAAATATATGACACTTTTACATAGCAAAACAGATCCAGTCACTTGGAACATAACTTCTAAGAAAAGAGTCAAGAGACTAGACTGTTCTTTTATTATTTGCCAACAGGATCTCTCTCACATTCCTTTCTATGCCACATTTGATTGACCTGTTAGGTTGCTGGGTCAAATGTGACTCACTGCATGGCAGCCCACTGGTAATTTTCTTATCTCTGGTTTTAGGTGGTCTGATCTTGATTAATTGCTTTCCAGTTCCATTCATCCATGCACAACCTTCAAGTGTTCTGAATACAGAACCAATTCTTCCATTCCCAATGGAAGACAATTGTGTATTTTTTTTCCATATTTCACTCATTTATTAGTCTTATTATTACTGCTGATTCCTATTCTGAAAAGTTTAAATGAACTTGCTTCACCCAAACTTATAACTTATTACAGAACTTCTAAGACTCTGATCATTTTAGTTTAAATTTTGGCAGATATTATCACTTAATCTTAATCTGCAAGTTTTCAGACAGGAACATTGAAATTTTGTAAGATTTGAGGAATTTGGAAAGTCAATCTTCCAAGAAACAGAAAACACCACAATTCAATTGGCAGAGGAGCACATACTATAAATATATATTCAGCACTGCTTGTAAGTTTCTTCTTCTTAGGTAAAGGAAAGAGACATGAGGTGCCTTGTATTGTAGACAAATTTCTAATGCTGGAAGCTACCCAGAGTCATTTGCTATGAGATGGGTAGCAAATAAATGACATAAATAGATAAGTAGATAGATAAATAGATATAGATAAATAATCTTAATTCAAATTTGGGATATTACAGACACACTTTAGAGAAGGGGTCTTCAAACTTGACAGCTTTAAGACTTGTAGACTTCAATTCCCAGAATTCCTCATCCAGTCATGTTAGCTCAGGAATTCTGGGAGTTGAAGTCCACAAGTCTTAAACTTGCCAAGTTTGAAGACCCTTGCTTTAGAGGCAACACACTGGCCATGTTTCCCCCAGTTATTAACAGTTGTCTTATAAAGGGGTTGCAAAGACCTTCGATTATGACACAGTCATATGCATAAAGGAAATTGTTGGGAACCTCTGGCCTTTATTTCCAATAAGAATTAAATAAAAACCTCTCATTTCTAAACTTCAGCGTGCAGATGTTTCATGTAAATATAAAAAATGGTAATAGCTGGATCATACCTACCATTAGGCTGCATAAAGTGATCTCTCTGGCAGAAGGTTTAATATGCTATAATGGGGTGATGACATAGTAGTCAATTAATGACTTATCATTAATCTTTATTTCCCACCAGAGGGAAAAGGGAGGGTTACTACTTGCATGATTTGGATGAATGGGAAACAACATATGTTGCTCCAGCTTGGATAATTAAATGACCTGAGACCATCCTGACAATAGCAGCAAGTAGTTCTTACTACAGGAACTCTTAAGTTTCCTTTAAATAATTGATCTCAGTGTCTAAACGACCTTTTAAAAAACAGCTACAACTTTATCTATATATTTTTTTTCCTGGCATTTCAGAAGAGATGTTAAGATGAAATGGCTATTGAGATTTGCCTAGCATAAATCCCTATCTCTTTACTTTACCTGAATATTAGAAAAAAGGTGAACAAGCAGAGGTGAATTCATATTTATATGCTGCTTTACCCATTGGGTTCTGGCATTTTCTGTTTCTTAGAAGAAATGATATACACATGTTAATATATACTTTATTAAATAAATTTAACTGATGTTTTTGCTAAATTTGATTTAGTGCCTACATAGGTTGACTTCTCCAAGTTAATATTGCAGTTATTTGCCTGGCAATATTCCCTAATTAGATATAACAGATTCAAAGCAACATCAAGTGAAATTTTAAAATTTGAATTCACTTATAACAATAGTCAATGGATGCATGTTACACAAGGTCCTTTTTTAAAAAAAATAAATCATTTTGAATCCAATTTGCAACCATCTTACTAACTACTTATGAAAGTAATCCATTTTTCTTGCTTTGCTCTTAATGCATCATGTATAATGATTTATATTTACTTGACATTATGGCCTTTTCTTTCCTATTTATTCTTATCTATCGTATTTTTTCTTATCATCTCAGTTGGGATTTATTTATATAAAGTCCCAGTTGGACTTTATTGACAGGTATCTTGGTGGATTCCAATTGTCACAATGTTAGCTCACCTAGGTAGAGATGTCAGTTATTCCAATCATAGATATTACTATCTCTATGAATAAAGATAATAAAAAATATGGTGATAATTTTTCACATTAGAACTATGTTCCTCCAAAGTGAGCCACAATGGCTTATAAGTTGTAAATAGTTTGTTCTTCCATAGCAAAAGTTAGGGCAATATTGAAATGTATATTTCATCTTAACGTAAAATGATATGTGAATTTCAATATATTGCTGCTACTTTGTCATGGAAGAATAAATGATTTACAACTTACATGTAACATATATTGTAAACTTATGACTTGATGTCTCATTTAAAATCCTGACATTCTGGGGATTTCAATTCTTTTCTTTGCTATGGATATATGTATGATCGATGACCATCAATGGGGCCAACTCACACTTAACAGTATTTAGCACAGGAATTGCTTCTACATGAAGAATTGCCAGGGACAATGTGGTGAAATATGTGCGCAAAGGGCTGGTGAGATCACTCTGCTTCTATCACAGTAGAAGCCAAGGGAAGAAAACCAGAAGTATAGCAATAGCACTTAGACTTATATACCACTTTACAGTGCTTTACAGCCCTCTCTGAATGGCTTACAGAGCCAGCCTATTGCTCCCAACAATTTGGATCCTCATTTTACCATCCTTGGAAGGATGGAAGGGTGAGTCAACCTTGAGCTGGTCAACCGTGAACTGCTAGCAGTCAACAGAGTTGCAATACTGCATTCTAATCACTGCACCACCATGGCTCTTCTTAGATGATGTATAAGAAGAACCTCGTTTATTGGTGAAAAGATGCATTATCAATTTTAGCTAACAACTCTGCAACAAATAAATTTTTAGTCTACTTTCTTGCTTCTAACAATAGTTAGTCTATTCCTCAGACAAATTCAATTTAGGCCATTGAATTTAACTCTCTGCTCAGCATGGAGCATTCCTGACTAATGATGGTTGCCTTGTCTAGGGAAATTCAATAAATACACTAATAATTGCTTCCTCAGCCAAACCTCTCTCAAGGCTAAGAATTTTTGTCACCATTCAGTTGGAATCTGCTGTTTTTGTCACTTAAATCCATGATTCTGTGCCTTGAAATCTAAGATGATAGTCAACAGGTCTTGACATTCATCAGTGTTGTAGCCATCCAGGTCTTTGAAGAATGGTATCTAAAACCCACTCACCTCTTGTCTTCTCTTTAATATGTCCAGCCAACTCCTTTAATCTTTCTTCATACCCAATTTAGTTTCTAATCCTCTGATCATCCTTGTTGTCCTTTTCTGAACCTGTCCCAGAACATATCACTGAACATATTACTCAAGATGGAGTCCAGTCAAAGCAGAATAAAGTAGAGATGTTTTCCCCAGGATACTTCTCTTTTTGTCCTTTTTGTAGCCATATCACACTGCAAATGAAAACAGAAGACCAAACAAGACTGTTACAAAAGAGATACCTCCATTCAGGGGATGTGAAAAGAATGGGATAGAAACTCAGAGCAACTCCCTCTTAATTATGCTAAGTATAAGTTGAATGAGAGCATTGCTTTGATAGATTTTCAAGATTCCGTTATATTGCCCTGTTAACCACAAAGGAGTTTCCAAAAATCCAGATAGTTCTTTTTTCCTGAGCTTGTTAACCTCTCAGGCCTTGACAGTTGGCAACTGTCATTAGCTAACATAAAAATATTCCTTTTGCTTCTTGATTTTCATTTTGTCCTTATCTGCAACTTCATTCTTTGATCTTTGCCATCTTCTGCCACCTGAAGATCTCTTATTTCTGCTGGCTTCTCCTTTGCAATATGGAGGTCTTTGTGCAAAGTGCATGAGCGCATCATTTCCTCATCCATTAAGATCTCTTCAGTAACTGTATTTTCTAGCTGGCCTTGACTTTAGACACTTAATATTTAACTGCAGTCAAACTGTTATTAATATTATTTATTGCTGTGGATTTTTTTTTAAATCATATGCTGTTCTAATAGAAGAAAATGTTTGGAGTTTAGGATTGAATTGTGGAGTCCTTGGTGGTCTCTGAGCTTGGCTGTTTCTTGCAGGCATTTCATTACCCAACTAGATAACCTTGTCAGTGAAAGTTTGCTCTTTGTTTATATATAGTAGGTTGCCCTGCTAGTATTGGTGGAGATGTGGTTTTCTCCTTGGGTAACTCCTTGATTAGGGTATTGTTTTTCTGCTTGATTGTTTTTCTGGTGTCAGTCCCTGCTTATCTGGATGTTGGTTGCTAAAAACACATGTTCTTGTGTTTTTGTTTCCTCTCCAGCAACCAATACAGATATAAGGAATTTTGCTTATTTTTTAAAATAATAACAACAATAACAACAATGATACACAAGGAATGTGGAGAAGGCTGAGCTTTAGGCTATAGTATTTCAGTATAATCTGATAACTGTTTTCCATTTCATACAGTTACGTAAAGCATAGAATAAAGCTTTTTGAAACCTGCTGAGATGCTATATGAAAACACTTACCATTCATTTATTACATTACACCATAGTGGTTTTCGTTCTCTTTAAGCTGTCACACGCTAGATATAATTATAACACAGCATTTACGTCATGTTCAGAACATTTATCCAAAATCCCAGGTGCCAGAACACATATATTTCTTTCTCTGTAATATGAAATATTCTTTAGAGATTGCTTCAGTACACAATAGTAAGACTATTGGGCAGGATAAGCTGTTGTAGAGCCAGAAAAGAAACAATTATTTTAGTTTTCATCTTGTCATGAGAGAGATATTAAAGATGTTCTCTAGGAGGATTAAAGAATGAAACTCTTCACTTGTTTAAAAGTTTTGAGGAATCATTTGGAGAGCCAGTTTGGTCCAGTGGTCAAGGCATCAGATTAGAAAATGGGAGGTGGTACATTTAAGTCCCACCTTAGCCATGAAAGCTGGCTGGATGACTTTGGGCCAGTCACTCTCAACCCAACCAACCTCCTCACCTGATTGTTGCATAGAAAATAGGAGGAGAAAGCTACATTGGATATGTTTGCCACCTTTAGTTATTTGTAAAAATAATAAAGGTGGATAAATGAACGAACAAATAAATAAAGCCAAGTATATCCTGGAGGAAAAGAAGAGAAAACCTCCAAGGGCCTAGGAAGCTGCAAAGATGTTCTTTGAATGATACAAGGCAATTCTGAGAGGATAATTTTGGATGGTGATGAAGAACTGGATCATTTATTTATAATACATTGATTAGATACATATCCTGCCTTTCCTTCAGGAACTTAACTCTGGCTAGAGAGAGCTCTGGATTCCAATTTTATCTCACAATAACAACTGCATAAAGTACATTGGGCTGAGAACCATGATTGGCCCAAAGGTATCCCATCTGTCTCTCAGCTGAAAACAGATTAGAGGCTAGAAGCTGGTATCCTCTTTCAGGCCCAATGCTGGCGGTAAACACTCAGGAGAAGCCAAGAGCCACCATAGTTGTTTCCAAAGCTAGCGATTAAAAGCCAAGAAAGCAATCAAGTCCAGTCTTAAATCAAGGTTCCACAAGTGGTGTCTAGGAGTGATTTGAAAGGTCAGTCTAATGAATTAAGGATGATGGGGACTGGGCCACAGAGTGAGGATATTAACTGTTTCTAGCATCAGGCCCCATGAACCAAATTCTTAGATTTGAACATCAGTCCCTATGAATCACATTCTTAAATATGAACACCACTCATATAAACCAAATTTTTAAACATTTAGACTTGATATTGCCCTTATGGCATGGTTCTGCAAAACATCTGTATTCTTTTTTTTAAACGAAGTTTTTATTTTTTACAACAAACATACAAACAAAACATAAAAACATAAAAATCCTCTTTCAATTATATACATACAGTGTGTCAGCTGATTACAATCTTTTGTGCTATCCTTTCTTTTTTACCATTACTCACAAGTTATATAAATTCTCACCTTATCAATCTAGCTTGTGCTTATGTAATATCAATTATTAAACATTCATTTGACTAAACTATTTTTCCATCATTATATACAAGATATTCTAATTTTCATTATGATTTAATCTTATACATTCATCTAATGGTTATATATTTTGTAATGTATTCTATATCGGTCTATTAACTTTTATTGTAAAGTTTACTCATCTATTTCTTTACCATGTCTTTTTATCTAACCATTGATAAAATAAATCCCATATCATATAAAATTGTTTATCCTCTTGTTCTCTAATTTCAAATGTCAATTTACTCATTTCGGCACAGTCCATGATTTTCTTAGTAATTTCCTCCTGCATAGATATTTTTTCATTTTTCCAATTCTTAGCAAATACAATTTTAGGCGCTGTTAAAACATTTACAATCAAATATTTCAATTCTTTACAATATATTTCCGGTACAATTCCCAATAAAAACATCTCAGGTTTAAAGTCTATGTGTTATTTAGTTATTTTTTCCAACCATGTGTGGATTATAGTCCAATATCTTTTTGCATCCAAGCATGTTCAATATGAACCAGGTATTTGATGACATTTCCAACATTTATCCAATTTATTCTTGAACATCCTCGCAATTATTGTCGGGTGTAAGTGCCACCTGTAAAACATCATATACAAATTTCCTTTTTGCCTCAGCTACCATTCTGGAAATTATGGCACCCACATATTATTTTCAGACTTGAGTCTTCCATTTCCTGTTTTTTGGACAAGAACCTCTACACAGGACATCTTTTTCAGTCTAGTCCAGCAGCTTACCTAAGCTGTTTCTTACTCATGATTGGTGCAACTAAATATTCTGTCTATATTTAGCTCCCAGCAGCCTAGTCCCACATGACTAGTGAGTCATCACAAGCTAAGACTTCCACCTTTCTTTTCATTACAATACGTCTGCAGATTCCAACAAGAACTGGAACATCACACATCTGTTGCCAGATGTGGCTTTAAAAATTCTTCCTCTTACCAAGTTATCTTATTTTGATGTATGTAGAGGGGACTGGTCAAAATAAAGTGGATATAAAGAGGAAAATTAAGTTTCCTCTCATCTCTGCATAGTGTTTCTGATGATTAAAAGTAAAGGTTCCCCTCACACATACATGCTAGTCATTTCCAGCTCTAGGGGGCAGTGCTCATCTCCGTTTCAAAGCCGAAAAACCAGCGCTGTCCAAAGACGTCTCCGTGGCCATTGGCTGACATGACTAAATGCTGAAAGCACACAGAATGCTTTTACCTTCCCATCAGAGTGGTCCCTATTTTTCTACTTGCATTTTTATATGCTTTTGAACTGCTAAGTTGGCAGAAGTTCTGATACTTACAGTAAAATAAATGAACAAAATTTGAATGGATCAATTATAATGTAATATGTAATTCAGTAATGCATATTTTGATTTTTGGATATCATTCTAAAGGGTAGAGGAAATTATCTTGAGGAACAGGATCAGACAAGACCCTGCCTAGTTCACACAAAGATAAAGGAAAGGAAGAGGGAAGTGGATTGAAACTTGCAATTTTTTATTGTTATAGTTTTCCAATAAAATGTGACCTGACATACATGACATTGGATTCCTAATCTAAGGACTGACATAATTCAGTGGGATTCTTCTCATGTTAAAGGTTTACAGACTAAAATCTATTCACCTGACAGCTCACTGAATCTTATGGGATCAATGTCTGACATTAATAGACTGTACTATTCATCTTCAAATATAGGCAAATTTATCCCAATTACTTAGAAACAGATACTTTTATTGTATGATTTATATGCTGCGGCAAGAAGTTTATGAAGATGAGGGCTTGCTTACCAGCACTGGAATCCTGATGTTAGCAAAAGACAAAGCCTGTAAAGTATACTTGGAGAGATTGTGTATTTAACAATTTTAATGCCCCAACATTCCCAAGGAGCAAGTGACAATCAGTTCAGATAATTTGTGTGAGAGAAAAAGGATGAAGACAGCCCCTCCCTAATCGTTTCCAGAATAAATGCTTCACATAGGTAGTAGTTTGTTTCAGTTTGGCAAGATTCTGTCAACAGGTATGCAATTATAAAGACATGATTGGAAGAGTCTACACATGACTTTCTTGGTTTTGGGGCTAACATTAATCTTGCCACAATGAAGTACCATTTCCTCAGTCTTGTTATCAGCAACATGTTATATACAACAGGGCAACCCAAAGCCTTCTGTATGATGCAGATAAAAGCCAACTTTCTGCAATTATTAGGCTCCATATATTAGCCAGCAAAGGGAACACACACCAAATCCTTGTATGTCAGAGTGGTCCTTTCCTCATAGAATGGAATGACTTTCTAGAACAGGAAAAAAGTGGTTTGGTGCCTTGGTTGACCATGCAAATATCCAAAACATGTTGTTTTTGTAATCTAGTACTTAACTTAATATATCTGTGACATTTTATACATGGAATGCAAGGGTTGTTATGATATGGTATTTCCAATGGAATGTGGGAATGACCTCGGGAGATGGGGAAGAACAAGAGCCAGGGGAACATTTGGATAAGATGAAGCTTAGCCTCCAGCAGGAATGTAGATATGGCAAACACCTAAAAAAGGACCCATCCTAGTTTTTTGAACTTGCAAGATTTTTTTGTTACTATAACCTTACACTAAAGTAGAATTAGTAGAAGTCAGTTTGGTCTAATTGTTAAGGCACAATACTAAAAATCCAGAGACTGCGAATCCTAGTCCCATCTTAGCTATGAAAGCCAGCTAGGTGACCTTGGGACAGTCACTGTTTCTCAGTCAAACTCACCTCACAGGGTTGTTGTGGATAAAATAGGAAGAGGAAGGTGTGTTGGATATGTTCATTGCCTTCAGTTATTTGTAAAAATAATAAAAGTGGGATACAAACAAACAAATAAAAATAGATTAGTTGATCCAGTGGTGGATTAAGGCTCACTGGTGCCCTAAGCACTGACAAATCTTTGTGCTTTTCTCCTTGGTACCTACTGTACAAACAAAGCCAAGCTTAGGCTACATAAAAGTTTTTGTGGTGCCCCCTTTAGGCCTGGTGGCCTAAGCACATGCTTAGTCTGCTTAATGGTTAATACACCGTTGTCGAACTGGGTGTGCTTCCGGTCTCAACTATCTTGCAAGGCTGACATCTATCTTGCAAGTCAGAAAGTACATTTCTCCCATGTCATTTTACAGCCCAAGAAACTATCAAGGATCCCTTCTAAGATGTCTTCTTCATACAGCACAGTATCTTTAGAAGTATTCTCATGTCTTTTAACAACCAAAGTACTTTCTTTCTTTTCTTAGCTAGATTTTTTTTAATTTTTAAATTTAGTAATGAAGAATAATAATAATAGTCTGCATGATTTCCAGCTGGATTCACAAGCTGGCTCTAAGATTTTTAGAGAGTTGGATTATGCAGACAGATTTCTGTGGTCATGTTGTGGATGACATAATCCTTGCAGAAAATAGTCCTAGGGATGAATTGATTGGATCATGGCCTCACCAAAGTTTCATCTCCCATTTGTTTCCTTCACTAATCCTCTCCTGGATTAGTTATGTAAAAAAAAAAATCATGTTTCATTATCCACCAGGTTCTGCCTGACTACAATCCATATTTTTGGCGTACTGATTAGATTGTATGAATTTATAATCAATCACATTCATTCCAATTGTTTTAGCTTCACAGCAATATGGATTAGATCCTATGGGTTTGTGGTTTAACAACAACAGCAACAACAACAACTTGGTCAAATTTGAAATAAGTATTTTGATCAAACTTTTTATAAAACATGTGCAGTGATTGCTTGATTAAACTTGGTTTGGCCTGGCTTTGTGATGATACCCAATTTGGGAAGAGGAAGGCCTCCTATTTTATAAATAATTAAATGATTAAGGAAGAGCTCCTGGTGTAGAGGTGGTATTCAGCAGGTTCTGGCCAGTTCTGGAGAACCAGTAGCGGCAATTTTGGGTAGTTTGGAGAACCGGCAAATACCATTTCTGACTGGCCCTGCCCCCATCTATTCTCTGCCTCCCGAGTCCCGGCTGATCGGCTGGGTCTTCTTTTGTTGCTCTCTGCACAGGAGAATGGAGCTGGAAAGCAGGTTAGTGGGGTGGGGAGGGAATGGGGATTTTGCAGTATCTTTCCCCTGGAGTGGGGTGGGAATGAGTATCCTTCCCCTGCCACACCCACCAAGCCACACGATGCCCACCAAGCCCCACCATGCCCACCCAGCCATGCCCACAGAAGCGGTGGTAAATTTTTTTGAATCCCACCACTGTCCTGATGCCCTCTTTACTGAACAAAATCTTAACAGATGATGATGTTTTAATGCATGGTTAATAGAATCCCCTCTTGCTTTTTTCCCTCTCTCCTGAAACCGGCAAGACAATACTTTTAACAGCAGTATGGTTCCAGGTGCTGATACTCGGACAGCATCCATCTCGCACATCTGTTGGTTCTCTCTGCTTTCTGAGAACAGCTTTCTGTTACTCATGTACCCACTCAAGCATTCAGCATACCAAGTGGATACTCAGTGATTTAGAGCCATATGCTTACAGTTTTATTTTGACAAGCTGCTGCTCTGCTACTACATATCTGCAGGGTGGTTCAGAGTTCTAGCAAGTGACTACCGAACATCTAAAAACACACTTACAAGTAACTAGTTCATCACTATAAAAGTTTGTGGAAGGAACAATGAACAAGAGACTGGAGCAGGGACTGGAACAGTTTAAATCTGCAATGTTAACTCCGATTCTAAATTTCTTGCATGCAGTATTCATGTTTTCATTTTTTTTTTTTTTGATGAGTAAAATGCTAAATGTGGTTTCACATTCATACTTCCCCACTCTCTTTTTTCCCCCTTCTTCCATACAACAGACATACACTAGCCACCCCAGGTTGCTAATAATGAAGTTCTCAGCAGGTGGTTGAATCTGGCTCCCTTTGTCTGGATATAGAAGCTAAACAAGGGGAGGAACGTTTGGTGATGGGGCCAGAAATCACCAGAGGACAATATATAATTCAGTTGAAATGTCTTTGAATATTAGTAACTGAGGTTGGTAGTTTTGTTGTTGGTTTGAGTTCTGAGCTTAGTGATTCAGTTGCAAACGTTTCATCCCCATTCGAGGAGAGATCATCAGGGCGCTTTGGATTGTGCTTGTCTGGGGGAGCACTGGCCTTAAATATCTTTCTGAGTCCTGGTCTGATTTCAGGTTGTGTGATTGGCTGGCTTTCGTTGCTGAGTCATAGTCCTTGGCTTTAAGTACTGTCTGTGTGATGTAAATTAGTGCTGGTGTTGTTGTTCAGATGTCTTCTGATGATGTCATTGTCTGGTTTCACAAATATACACAAATCTAATACAGTAGCTGTAGGACAGATACTGAAGTTGAAGCTCAGATACTTTGGCCACCCAATGATAAGAGAAGACTTCTTGGGAAAAGACACTGATGTTGAGAAAGGCAGAAGGCAAAAGGAGAAGGGGACAGCAGAGGATGAGATGCTTAGATAGTATTATCAATGCAACAACAATGAATTTGGACAAACTTCAGGAGGCAGTAGTTGGCAGGGGAATCTAGCATGCTATGGTCCACAAACATGATTTAGCAACTGAACAATGACAGCAACAACAAGCTGTAGAATATTTGTGGAAGTTTTTAAAATAAAGCCACTCCTGAAAGGAAACGATAGCAAATCACATTGCCAAGTGATACGAACCTACCTATGAAGGTATCCATGAAGTGCTTAGGAGTTGACCCTGACTTTAAGGCTTCCGAATGAAAATGATTCAATAGTTATGCTGGCTTTCTGTACTGCTGACTCCTTTGGTTTGTTGCTACAGTCTGAGCTGCTTTTGGCAAGGCTTTGGTTTCTTGGCCCTGGGTAGACCTTTGCAGTTCTTCCGATTCTACTTCTTGAATACTTTACTTGGTATTGTAAATCAACATTGCTCTGTTGGCCTCTGTTCTGTTACTTTTGATTCTGGATGGAGTTCTTTCCAGATCTGCTGCATTCTTTTCAGATATTCCCTTCTAATTGGATTGGATTTGTAACCGCAGTTCATTATTTCTTTAGTTTTTAGGCTTCGTGCGTTTCCAGTGGGTAAACACCTTTCCCTCCAGTAGTCCTGCAGCTGCTGGCCCTGGTTGCTCAGCCAAAAGGCCTGAGTTCTGTAGCCCATTTTTCACCAAATGTCCAAGAACGCCAATAACTAGCACAGTCATGGTTGGTTTGGGTTACAACCAATTTGAAACGGGTTTCTGTAAATTACACACCACCATATTGTTTATAGGAGAGATACTTTTCCTCTGGCTTCTGTGATGAGACCTCTCCACTATGGTTGAATCTCTGGCAGAGCTTTCCTTCTCCTTTGAGCATGTAAGCCCCATAAGCACTTCAAAGTAGTTCCTCATTGGCGCTAATTATATTGCGAAGGATGGTCCTGTTTTTGCTGCATACAAGCCATTTGTGTGTGCAGATTGTTTAACAAACTACATGCTTAGGACACTTTCTCTGTGTGGGCAGTATCAGGGGGTGTTCTGACTCAACCTTAGCAAGTAATGATAAGCTGCTTCCTCATGAGTAAAAACAAACCTCTTTTCAAACAGGGTAGGAACAGTATTTTATTCATGTGGATAAACAAAAAACCCAAATGTAATTAGTCCCAACAGACCTGGTTCTGGCCTAGAAATCCAAATTGCTTGTTGTATCCTAAAAACGAACAGTTCCTGTGACAATCGGCCACTTCCAACCCCCTGCTATTTATTTCCCAGCCAGGGAGGGGCTGGCTAGTGTCCATGTCTGCTTTCCTTGAGAGCCGGCTTATTGTTTTCCTTTGCTCTCCTCTCCTTTCTTCTCTGTGCATATGCACATCTGGGATGGGCCTCATCTGTTCCTCCCCCTCACTCAGCTCAGGCCCTGAAGACAGCTGCCTCTCCACATGGGGGGAAGATGGAAGGCCCCACTCTGATGTGTTTCCTTATCAGAGCTTTCCAAAGGCTCTGACGCTGGCCCCTCCTTCTCCCCCTCATCTGACTCTGCTGCTAGCTCTGCTGACAGCCGACGGGCCACAACAGGGGTTAGCAAAGGGCCGGTAATGTTTATTTTCCCAACTGACTCATGCTCATTTCTAATTTAATGAGTCCCACACCTAACTGTGTGAAAGCAACTTCTCTAGGACTATTAGTTAAAATGGGGAATTGAGACTGATTCCTGCTGGAAATAAAATTTGCTAAAACTAATCAGGTACACTTAGGCAAATACCACATGCCAAGAATGAAAAAGCTTTAAGGGGATTTTTTATTCTTTTATGCTGGGATATAATTGTGTATAGTGCAAAGAGGAGTTTCATATTCTTTATGGTCGTCTCATTTTTGCCTGATTAAAAAAAATGAAATGCAGTTCCATTTTCAACATTTCTTTTATCTTTTTCTATGCTAGGTGCTTAGGATGAGTAAACTTCTGGTCCTGTTTCACAATTATGACAATAACTCCTTTGTTATCCTCATGTTTGGTCAGAAAAAAAGAAAGAATGAAATGACACAAAAAATATTCCCACTGATTTTGGAACTTAATAGGTTCACCTCATTTTCCTGGAGGCCAAATATAATTTATTGGCTTTCATCACCTACAAAAATCTCATTCATTGTCTGGATGTTGAAAGGTGTACCTTCCCTTTTCTGGCTATGGATAACCAACCATCAAGGTTTAGTTTCTCTTTTTAAACTAAACACCATGTATAAACCTAAAATTAAAATTAAACCTGGACAAATCGGTTATGCTATCAGTAATCAGGCCATATCATGTACGTCAGACTGCTCTGCATCATAGAAAAAAATTCAGGTAGTCTTTGGTTTACGTTCATTTGGTGACCATTCAAAGTTACAATGGCCCTGAAAAAAAAAAGACTTACGACTGTTTTTCACACTTACAACTGTTGCAGCATCCCCATGGTCATGTGATCAAAATTCAGACGCTTGGCAATTGATTCATATTTATGATGGTCGCAGTGTCCTATGTGATGACCTTTTGTGACCTTCTGACAAGCAAACTCAATGGGGAAGCCAGATTTAGTTAACAACCTTGTTACTAATTTTGCAATAGCAATGATTCACTTAACAACTGTGGCAAGAAAAGTTGTAAAATGGGGCAAAGCTCTCTTAACATCTTTCTTGCTGAGGAACAGAAATTTTGGGCACAATTGTGATTGTAAGTTGAGGAATAATATGAATTTCTGTTATATCTATCTATCTATCTATCTATCTATCTATCTATCTATCTATCTATCTATCTATCTATCTATCTATCTATCTCAATCATTCGTCTTTGTTCGGGTATTTTCCCACATCATTGTAGTTGTGCTTTTAAAGTTGTATCAACGTTTGGGCAGAATCTCAGACATACCTACTCCAAGACCCCACATACAAACCCATAAACACCGACCCAACCACATATCTGGAAAAATTAACCAAGAAGAAAATTATAACCAGCCACATGAGCAAAGAGATCCAACAGATGATCATCCCAAGAGAAAAATCTTCCAGATGCCCCAAACTATACGGCTTCCCAAAAATACACAAAGAAGGCATACCTCTCAGACCCATAGTCAGCTCCAGAGGAGCACCACTACAAAACCTAGCTAAACACTTAGCAAAACAGCTACAGCCCCATGCTGAAACAGCAGCTTCACATATACAAAACTCATACCACTTCTTGGAAATGATCAAAGATCTACATGTAGAGCAAGAAGATCTGCTTGTAAGTTTCGACGTGGTTTCACTATTCACTCAAGTCCCGATAAAAGAGACCCTTGAAATCATCAAAAATAAATACCAACCAGCTAAACACCTCATGGAACTAACAGAACACTGCTTAACCAACACATATTTCATATACAAAGGACAAAGATACAAACAAATTGAAGGAGCCCCTATGGGATCACCTCTGTCACCCGTCATTGCAAACCTGTTCATGGAAGAATTCAGATCCAGAGCCCTGGCCAATGCCATCCACAAACCCAAACTATGGTTAAGATACATCAATGACACATTTGTGATTTGGCCCCATGGAAAAGAAAACCTAAACAAATTCCTAACAGCACCTAAACAGCACACACCCCAAAATCAAGTTCACCATGGAAATGGAAACAAACAAACAACTACCATTCCTAGATGTACTAATCTACAAAAAAACAGATGGCACACTAGGACACACCGTATACCAGAAGAAAACACACACTAACTGCTACCTCAACGCCCAATCCCACCACCACCCAGCACAGATAAACTCTGTGGCTAAAACACTAATTACTAGAACTAAACGCCTGGCAGACAAGACACACCTTAAGACTGAACTATGCACCCTGACTAAAGTACTGACAGCTAACGGCTTCCACAAAAGCAAAATCACCGGCTTGATCAACAAAAACACACTGAGACATAATAGAGACCCAGAAGATGAACAGACCTATGGAACAGCTGTCCTGCCCTACATAAGAGGTACTACAGACAAAATCAGTAAGATACTACACAGACATCACATCAAGACTGTCTTCAAAACAGACAAAAAAACTAGCAGCCATCCTTAGGAACCCCAAAGATAAAATTGACCTGGAAAACCAAGGCATATACGAAGTCCCCTCTGCATCATGCCCGGCCATATACATTGGACAGACCAATAGAAGAATAAGTACCCGCCTGGATGAACACAAAAATGCAGTCAAAAAGCTGGAACACACTTCCTCACTAGTCCAACACATGGAAGCCACAGGTCATAGCATCAACTTCAATGGCACCCAAACCCTAACCACTATAGAAAACCCCAGCCACAGAATCATCAGAGAAGCCATAGAAATTGAAAAAAGACCAGAAAGCATGAATAGAAGAGATGATTCCACCAGACTGTCAATCATTTGGAAGCCTGCACTCACAAACAAAAAAATCTCCACACCACAAGCCAGGCAAACACCTGGGCACAAACAGATCCCCCCTGATAGCTCCAGCTGAAACACACCCCAACCAGGCACCCAGATGAAACCTAGCTTCCTAACTAATGATAGCCATCCATTTACCCGGAGCCAAGCTGCACTAAAGGCCTCCAATAAAGTAACACAATGTTGCCAGCCAATCAAGATACAAAAAGAGCCAAAAAAAAAAAAAACAGAAGATATTAGAAATACCAATCAAGCAGAACACAGCAAACTCCAAGACCAATAAACACAGACCAAGACTCCCAACCAATCAGGATGAAGAAAAAATCATTCTGGCACAGCAATAGGCTGCCCCAAATTTAAATCTGAAAGCACTATAAAAGTCTTACTCACAGACGGACACAATACAGAGGCCTGATGATGGCAGGTGAGATTCTGCTGAAATGTTGCTACAACTTTAAAAGCACAACGACAATGACGTGGGAAAATACCCGAACAAAGCCGAATGCCATACATGTAAGTACCTGCGAAAACTTAAGAAAATATATATGTATATGTATACGTATACGTATACGTATACGTATACGTATACATACATACATACATACATACATACATATTCATAGATTTTCATGGGTACAGGTATGCAGGTCTTGGCGTGTTCAGGTCTTTTCCCGTCTAAGATTGAGAGCATCTTGGCAATATTTTGACGAGGTCCCACTCGCCATCTTCAGGCTGGTGCTTTCGGCTTCAAGCTTGTGTGAGCAAAGCGTGATTGGAGTTGCCGTCTCCCTATATATACTGGTGGGGAGGTTGGCTGTGTTGTTATTTCTTGATTGGTTGATGGAGTTGATGTTTGCAGATTGGCTGGCTTTTTCGTAAGAACATGTGTGGCTGAGGTATTGGCTGTGTGTCTATCATCCTCCTGTGTTGTAACATGCCAAGACCTGCATACCTGCACCCGTGAAAAACTACAAAAACAAATATCGTACCTCTACTGGGAGGAAACCTTCTAGATGACCAGGACCTATGAGAAATTCGAAGTCCGAAGAGCCACTATCTTATGTGACCTATGCAATTGCCGAGACAAAAAAGTGATCCCCACATGCTTCCAACTCAAATTCCATTCCAAAACCTCAGCCACTGAAGGGGTCCTGAAAAGAAAGGAATTAGCCCTAATCAGAAACAAACTCCACAAGAAAAGATTCCTACTAGACCAAACCAACAAGGAACTTCTTATTCTCCACCTCAAACTCAGCAACAAAATCCACCCAGCACTCTGGGACAATTCCAAACAACTAGCCCTCTGGACAGCCAAAACAGAAACCTCCCATAAGACAGACACACATACCAGCAAACTCCACAGAAGCCCAACTCCCTCCCACAACAACGCATGAAACAAACAGTACACAACATATCAGACAGAACCCTCACCAGAGCAGAAACCAATGTCCTTTCCAAGGGATTCAACTTTGCAGTTGCCCCCAAACGCATCCCCACCGAAAACATTATATGCGGAGTTGAAGCTAGCCTAACCAAAATTAACCCAGATGTAGCCAATAAAATCAGACTGGAAGTCACCAATGTCCTCTGCTCCAGCAGTTCACCCAGAAGCAACTTACACAGAGAAGAACAAAAAGCATTCACCAACTTGAGGAAAGACAACAACATAATCATTCTCCTAGCAGACAAAGGCAACGCCACGGTTGTGATGAACACATTGGACTACCAATCCAAACTATCCAACCTACTCCAAGACCCCCCTTACAAACCTCTAAATACTAACCCCACCACCTACCTGGAAAAAACCACCAAATCCAAAATAAAAGCCTCCCCCATCAGTGAAGAGATCCAGCAAAAAATCATCCCCAGAGCAAAATCATCCAGATGCCCTAAACTCTATGGCCTCCTCAAGATACACAAAGAAGGAACACCACTCAGACCCATAGTCAGCTCCATAGGCTCACCTCTACAGAATCTTGCCAAATTTCTCACCAAACAACTCCAGCCCTACACAGAATCCATCACCTCACATGTACAAAACTCTTTCCACTTCATAGAAACAATAAAGAAACAAAACCTACAACCCAGCGACCTACTTGTGAGCTTCAATGTAATATCCCTCTTCACCCAAGTACCTATTAAAGAAGCCTTGGCAGCCATCCAAAACAAATACAACCCCACTAAGCACATCCTAGATCTGACCAACCACTGCCTAACCAACACATACTTCATCTACAATGGACAAAGATACAAACAGATAGAAGGACCACCTATGCTCCTCTCACCCGTCATCGCTAACCTATACATGGAACACTTTGAAACCAATGCTCTAGACAAATCCGAACACAAACCCAAACTCTGGCTTAGATATGTAGATGACACTTTCATAATTTGGCCACATGGGAAAGAAAAACTGGACAACTTCCTCACACACCTCAACAGCCTACACCCCGAAATACAATTCACCATGGAAACAGAAGCCAACAACCAACTTCCCTTCATGGACATCCTAATTTACAAAAAACCCAATGGCTCCCTAGGACACACCATCCACCGGAAGAAAACACACACCAACCACTACTTAAATGCACAATCCCATCACCATCCTGCACAGATCAACTCCGTAGCCAAGACCCTCATCTCCAGAACCAAATGCCTAGCTGACAAAGACCACCTGAGAACAGAATTACACACCCTCACAAACGTATTAATTTCCAATGGATTCCCAAGAAGCATAATTACCAACCTAATCCTAAGGGAGACACCCTCCAGAAACCGAGATACAGAACAGGACAATGGTATCGCCCTCCTCCCCTACATCAAAGTCACCACAGATAAAATCAGCAAAATTCTCCACAAACACAATATCAGGACAGCCTTCAGCACTGACCAAAAAATAACCAACATCCTAAGAAACCCCAAAGACAAGATCCAGCTAGAAAACCAAGGAGTTTATGAAATTCCATGCAACAATTGCCCAGCCACATACATTGGACAAACCAACAGGAGAATAAATGCATGCATCTCAGAACACAAGAACGCAGTCAGAAAAGTAGAAAATACTTCCTCCCTTTTCCAGCACCTTAAAGCTACAGGACATGAAATTTATTTTTTGAGGGAACCAAATTAATCTCTAATACTGAACACTTCAACAAGAGAATAATCAGGGAAGCCATCTAAATAGAGAAACACCCCCATAACATGAATAAATGGGATGATGCCTTCCACCTACCAGACATCTGGAAACTAGCCCTTATCAACAAATGAGTCCCAGCCACGAAAACCAACACCGGACCCAAAACAACCCATGACACCACCACCATTCTCCCTCACCAAACTCAAACCCAAACCCATCCCATAGACGAAAGACAACCACTGTCCAGAAACCAGACCATGGCTGCATCACCAGCTGTCACACACCCCGACCCCCAAACCAAGCAAATGGACACACTCCATGAACACATATCCAGGCCTCAAACTCGGAGCCAAACCAAAACCCGGAATGTCACATCACAGCCACCTGCTCAGGATATCTAATCACAGAACTCAGGAGGTTACACCACAAAGGCTCAGAATGTTGCAACACAGCCAACAACCCAGGAGATTACAGCACAAGACCCAGGATGCCACAACAATAGAACTCAGAAGGTTATAAAAAAGCCCGTTACCCAGGTCATTACAACACAGAAGGCTGATAGACACACAGCCAATACCTCAGCCACACATGTTCTTACGAAAAAGCCAGCCAATCTGCAAACATCAACTCCATCAACCAATCAAGAAATGACAACACAGCCAACCTCCCCACCAGTATATATAGGGAGACGGCAACTCCGATCATGCTTTGCTCGCACAAGCACGAAGCCAAGAGCACCAGCCTGAAGATGGCGAATGGGACCTCATCGAAATATTGCCAAGATGCTCTCAATCTTAGACAGGAAAAGACCCGAACACGCCAAGACCTGCATACCTGTACCTGTGAAAATCTACAAAAACAAATATAGATAGATGTAGATGTAGATGTAGATATATGGATCTTTGGTTATTCGGATTTTCTCCCACATAAAATTGGAAGTATCTTGGCGACGTTTTGACGAAATCTCATTCATCATCTTCAGGCTTGTGTCTTCAGCTTTGTGCTTCTCGGAGTAATGTGAACTTGCAGCTGCTTCTTCCTTTTAACTGCTAGTGGGGGTGTGACTTGATTGGGTGGGGCCTTGGCTGTGTTCTGATTGGGTGGGGGTGTGTTCTCATTGATTGGGGGTTTGGCTATGTTCTGATTGGTTGGGAGGTTGGCTGTGTTCTGATTGGCTGGGGGTGTGTTCTGTTCAGGTGGGGACTTGGTTTTGCTCAGGTTAGTCTTAGTTGCTGGGGGATTTGAGCTGGTGAGCTGGGATCCTGTTGTTTGGCTTCGCATTTGTGGTCATGCCACATCTTCATGGTGAGCGTCCGTTCGTTTCATGTATGGGTCGGAGGGGTTTGAAGCAGGTAGATATGTAGTTGTGGTACGGCTTCTGGTCCGTGGTCGTGTCTTATCATCTGTGTGGGTGTGAGTCTGCTTTCTACAAGTGTGGTCGTAGCATCTTATGTGGCCCTCGTGGGTGTGAATCTGGTGTCATTCTTCATGTTAGGTACTCGTTTGTTAATAAGGGCGGGTTTCCAAATGGCTGGTAGGCGGGAGGTATCATCTCGTTTATTCATGCTGTGTGGGCATTTTTCTATCTCTATGGCGTCTCTGATTATTCTGTTGTTGAAGTGTTCAGTTTTGGCAATAGTTCTGGTATTTTTAAAGTCAATCTCATGTGCTGTGGTTTTGAGGTGTTGGACCAGGGAAGAGGTCGGTTTTCTTTTTTGATTGAGTTCTTGTGTTCTTCAATGCGTATACTTATTCTTCTGTTGGTTTGTCTGATGTATGTGGTGGGGCAGGTGGGGCATGGGATTTCGTATACTCCTTGGTTTTCTAACTCGATTCTGTCTTTAGGGTTTCTTAGGATGGTGGATATTTTTCTGTTTGTGCAGAATGCTGTCTTAATGTTGTGTTTTTGGAGGATCTTGCTGATTTTGTCTGTAGTGCCTTTTATATATGGGAGGAGGGCTTTGCCGTTCTCTTGTCCTCTGTCTTGGATTTTGGTTGGGGTTTCTTTTGGGATTAGGTGGGTAATCTTCTTTCTTTGGAATCCATTGGCTGTTAGTACATTAGTGAGAGTGTGTAGTTCGGTTTTTAGGTGTTGTTCATCGGCTAAGCATTTTGTTCTGAAGATGAGTGTCTCAGCTACAGAACTGATCTATGCTGGGTGGTGGTGTGAGTGTGCGTGTAGATAACGGTTTGTATGTGTTTTCTTCTGGTACATGGTATGTCCTAGGGAGCCATTGGATTTTTTGTATACTAAGACATCTAGGAAGGGAAGTTGATTGTTAGCTTCTGTTTCCATGGTGAATTGTATTTTGGGGTGTAGGCTGTTGAGGTGTGTGAGGAAGTTGTTCAGTTTTTCTTTCCCATGTGGCCAGATTATGAAGGTGTCATCTACGTATCTGAGCCAGAGTTTGGGTTTGTGATCATATTTTTCTAGAGCTTGTGTTTCAAAGGGTTCCATGTAGAGGTTTGCGATGACAGGTGAGAGGGGTGATCCCATGGGTGCTCCTTCTATTTGTTTGTATTTTTGTCCACTGTAGGTGAAGTATGTATTGGATAGGCAGTGGTTGGTCAGATCTAGGATGTGCTTGGTGGGGTTGTATTTGTTTTGGATGGCTGTCAAGGCTTCTTTTACAGAGAATGAGATTTTGTTGAAATGTTGCCGGTATTCAGCTTTGTTCGGGTATTTTCCCACGTCAATGTAGTTGTGCTTTTAAAGTTGTAGCAACGTTTCGGCAGAATCTCATCTGCCATCATCAGGCTTCTGTATTGTGTTCGTCTGTGAGTCAGACTTTCACAGTTGTTTCGGTTTTAAATTTGGAGCTAGCCTATTGCTGTGCCAGAATGGTTTTTTCTTCATCCTGATTGGTTGGGAGTCTTGGTCTGTGTTTATTGGTCTTGGAGTTTGCTGTGTTCTGCTTGATTGGTGTTTCTAATATCTTCTATCTGATTTGTGGCTTTTTTGTGTCTTGATTGGCTGGCAACATTCTGTTCCTGTATTGGAGGCTTTTAGTGCAGCTTGGCTCTGAGTAAATGGACAGCTATCATTTATTAGGAAGCTAGGTTTCATCTGGGTGCCTGGTTGGGGTGTCTTTGAGCTGGAGGTATCAGGGGGGGATCTGTTTGTACCTAGCTATATTATGGACTAAACATAGTCCATAATATAGATTTCACTCCAAGCTATCCACCAGTACTTAGGAGCTGTTTACTTGGCAGCAGTAATTAATTTATCAGCCCCAAAGCTAAAACCAAGTAGACAGTCAATTTAAGTGTCTCAAACCTATAGTTAACTAGGCAACTGATATTTAGTCTGGCTGTTATTGAGTCTACGGTAGAGTGTAGACCGGTATGCAATGAATCAACCACACATTTACAAATGATTGTGTGAAATGAAGCATGGCTACATTGAGATTTTTTTTAAGGTTATGTGTGAATAGACACACATCATTTTTTTTTAAAGGGTGGGACAGAAAAAGCTAAAATCTCTCTTTTCTTTGCCTGGTTTATTGATTCAAAAGGCCCACAAGCTAGTTCTTCATCAGCATTTCCAGGGTAGAACATCAAATATGCAAGAGTTCAGATTCTAAGAACTAGGACAGAATTTCAAAAACAACTCTATTTATGAGTAGCATGGTAATACAAAACAAGTTCTAAAAACAACAGAAAAACAGGAGCACCCATGCTTGAAACAAAACTGATATGAGAAAAGGGGTGCATTCACATTTTAATGAAAATTACACAAAGGTGGCAAAACTATGGTTTCTGACTGCATTTTGATGTTCTCTGTAGGTGGGGTTTTAATAACATACAGTTATGTATATCTAGCTGCCTGGGTTGCAAAGAGAAATTTCAACCCAGGGTCAACATTTTACATCTGTCTGAATTGTTCTAGATTTTTTCCAGATAGCCTAGTATATTTATTCTGCGTAGTCCTCCAAGGATAGGAATAATTTTATAGAGGATTGAAAAAGAGAAAGCCATACAAGTAATAGTGATAGCACTTGGACATATATACCACTTCATAGTACTTTACAGCCCTCTCTAAGCGATTTACAGGGTCAGCATTTTGTCCCAACAATCTAGGTTTTACCAACCTCAGAAGGATGGAAGGCTGAGTCAACCTTGAACTGGTCAGGATCAAATGGCTGACAGTCGGCAGAATTAGCTGCAATAAGGCATTCTAACCACTTGCTCCACCATGGCTCCTAATCTTAAATTTACAACCAGCATTGGGACTGGAACTTCCATCACTAAGTGATGCACCCATTAAGTGAGTCACACCCAATTTTACTACCTTTTTGCTATGGTTGTTAAGTGAATCTTAGAGTGAATCGAGCTTCCCCTGTTGACTTCGCTTATTGGAAGTCCCCTGGGAAGGTTGTAATGGCAGTCCTGCTACCCTGGGCTGCTGCAACCATATATAACCTCATGCCAGTTGCCAAGTGCCCAAAATTTGATGTGACTGCAGAGATGTTGTAATTGTGGCAAGTGCGAGAACCAGTCATAATCAACTATTTCAGAGCCGTTGTAACTTCAGACTGTACTTAAACAAAGGACATAAGTTGAGGGCTAGCTGTATGTAGTTCCTCTCACCTTATTCAGACACAAGCTCTCTCCCCATCATGACATACAATTTAGAGCTTTGGAAACTTTCTCAAAACAACTAGTCATGCTTTCTTTAGCTTATTACAGTCAGCAAAATAGTATATAGATTTTTTTTATTGCAGCTGATACATTTTAAACAATTTCCATAAGCTTAACATTAATATTATCTTGAAAATATATGACTGCTTGAAAATAATACAATACATTCAAACAGAAGTAATTGTATTTTCCTCAGAAACAATTAATTCTTGGCTTGCAATTGAAAAGCTCTTTTTCTTTCCTTTCCTTTCCTTTCCTTTCCTTTCCTTTCCTTTCCTTTCCT
>NW_020769312.1:27258881-27272117 GCF_900518735.1 Pseudonaja textilis
CTTTCCTTTCCTTTCCTTTCCTTTCCTTTCCTTTCCTTTCCTTTCCTTTCCTTTCCTTTCCTGCCCTGCCCTGCCCTGCCCTGCCCTGCCCTGCCTTGCCTTCCCTTCCAAAACTTCTTAAGAAAACCAAAAGTCCCAGTTGCCCAAGAAGATAAAATGAGAGTCATCTACAACATACAATGTAAGGACTTAACAGCCACTGTAAGACATAATGAAAATTTAGTGATTAACATCAGACAAATGATCAAGCAAGCAAAAGACAACAACTTAATCAGGGTTTACCAAAAAGAAAACCACACCCCCAATAACATTGGAAGGGCAAGCTACTGTATATAAACAGGGAGCAAACTCCATACTCAATAGTACTGAAATGGTTACCTAGGCTGGTAATGAAATGTTGGCTAACAAAGAACCAAGGACTCCACAATTCAACCATGAGCTACAGATATTTTTGGGGAATAACAAAACATAATATAATATAATACAGGGAAAATATGAGCCCAATGGAAAGCTGCAATTTAGTTCAGAGTCTTTGACCTGAATTTTTGATTAACCACTGGTAAGCCAAACTTTGACTTAAATAAATTAAAATAGGACTTGACATTGGATAGTAGATATTCTTTATCTCTGTTCCAAAACCAAAGTTCCAGCCTATATCAGAGGAACAAACAAACAAACACAAATAATTATGGTTTTGCTTTCTTGGCTCCCGAATCTGCAAGATTAGGTCCTTATTTTTCAGCTGTGTGTTTGCATGTGTGTGTGTGTGTATTAGCAGTTTTCCCATTCACTGTTGCTTCCCAATAATGCACCCATCCAGCTATATACTGCCCAACTAATGAATGGTTCTGTCTATAAATGAAATTAAATATCTCACAATTAAACTGAAAGTGCTAATTGCAAAGCAATGACTCCTTTAATCATCAGGTGATAAAATGTTTAATCTCCAAGGAACTGGTACAGACCAGCAATATAATGATGAGCTTTAATGGCCCAGTTTAAAAAAGAAATAAACAAGCCAGATGTATATTCTATAGGAGCTCTTTTGTGCTCTTGTAAACAATACTATGGGTTCTCTGGTGGTCTGAGCTCAGTTTGTTTTCTTACAAACGTTTCATTACCTAACTGATGGCCTAGCACTGAAGATGTCATTTAGCTGGGTAATGAAATGTCTGTAAGAAAACAACAGAGCTTAGTGACCAGCAAGGACTCTTCAATTCAATCCTGAGCTAAACATATTCTTTTCAGTTGGAATGAACTATGTAACATGAAATATTGTTAAAAGGAAATGAGACCAGCAGCCAAAAATGAAATGATCAAACTGGTGATGCCATATACAAAAGCAGTTAAAGTGAACTCGGGGACAGAGCAGCTTTATAGATTTAAACCTATACAATTTATTTTATTTATTGATATTTCATATTTCTTAATTGCCCATTTCCCTCAGAGAGGGAGATGAATGAAGAAATGGGATCACACCAGGAGTGGGATCCTATTGATTTGGCCTGGTTTGGGCGAACCAGTAGCTCCAGTGATCAGCTGTTGGGCTCACCCGCCAGCCCAGGCTCTCTAGTCTGTGCTTTATTTCCGGGTTTTCCAGCTCAGCTGATTCACGTGGCACAGCGGATTGCTGTGCATCAGCTGTTTTACACACAGGGGTTGCAGCAGAAGGTGGGTTGCAAACGCTGCACACGCACTCCCCAAACCAGTTGTTAGACCGGTTGAATTCTACCCCTGGATCACACACATTTTAAATGATTTTTTTCCCCCAACCCTCACAAGGCATGGTATATACTTGGGAAGTGTAATAAGTTGTTTTCTTTCTGACTGGGTAGGGAGTATAAAACTAAGCCATGGAAAAACAAGCGAGCTTAATGGTTCAGGATGCATGTGCTAGAAGCGGAGGAGCTGGGTCAAGAAATTAAAGAAAGATATGGTAGAAGCTCTGGAACCATTAAAAGGAGATGTCCTTATTTTAACATTATTACTTCTGTGTAAATAATTTACCGCAATGGTTGGCCAAGTCCACCAGTTTTGTTTTCCTTCCGCATTCATTTTCTTTCAGAATTCTTTATGTCCTGTCAATAAAGCAATTGGTGACTTTGGGAAACTTTTTTTAACAAAAAATGAACTAACGTCTCTTCTTTCTCACCTTCTTTTAAAACATTTCTCTCTCTCTCCTGCCAATCGTATCTGTAGTCACTTGCAAGTCCAGGAAATGAATGCCATTTCTCAGGTGCCAAATATTATAGCTTCCTGCCAAGTGGAAGAAAATGTGCTTTGTGTGCTTTGATGTTACTAAAGCTGTTTTAGATTTGCCATAGATACCCATCTTCAAAAACACTTACACCTTAGTTCAAGAAATGAAGACTTTCAGTCTAAGTTAGCTCTGGAATGTCTTATAAGACTATTGAATTCTTCTCTTGCTTCAAAGTCTTGGTGTCATCAGATTTCTATAATGATATTTCCTCTAGTTGCCTACTGTTGCAGCTTCTTGACTTCACACTTCTTTCCTGGTATATTAGCTTATTTCTTTGAAGTCTTCCTGGTCACAACTGGTATGAATGAGATAGCCACAGCATGTTGTGAACTGGAAGACTTCAAAGAATTCCTTGAGATGTGTCCTAAGTAGTTGAGGTTCAACTATCACCATGGATATAAAATAATCTTTCTTGACCTAGTACCACTGAAATTCTTATAAGACAGAGCCAGTCTGCTAACCGTAATGTTTGAGGGAACGGAGGAGTTAAAAGTCAACCTATCTGGACAGCAACATCTTGCGGGAAGGCAGAGATAAAGACTCTATACCTTTGAAATGGAAGAACAAAGAGGCATTTTTCAGTTCCAGGATTTATTGACATTAAATAGCATCATGCAGCATCATTGTCTCTTTAAAGAAAGCTAAAACGGCAGGAAGTCTCAGGTCAGATAAAAGGGACTAATGGTAATTTTTGTCCTAATTGTAATCGTGTAACTTCTAAAACTAAATTTGCAAAATGATTCCCTCCAGCTCCATTTCTTATTTTCTTACATGCCTAAATTAATTTACACCCTGCTTTAATTCAATTTGCTTTTATTTAACTGTCTCTTTGTTTTGTCCTTAGGTTACACTGTGGTTTTTGGCACTCACAGATGTCGCCTGTTTCTGGTTTGGTATGCATATGTCGCTGTCTGTGTGCATATGTTGTACATTCAAGCCGATGCATGCTACTTGAAAGGATAGCACATTGGGTGTTTCTTTCAATCTCTCTCCCTCTCTCTCTCCCTCTCTCTCTCCCTCTCCCTCCCTCCCTCCCTCCCCTCCCCCCTCTCTCAAGGCTTACATCTTGAACTTTAGAGACAGCAATATAAAAAAAGTTAAAAGAAAAAGCAAGCTAAAGAAAAATATTACATACATCACATTGGGGAAAGACTAACCAGCTCCATCATATTCATGATCAACCAATCTACATTATGAGGAAGTAGATTCTTGCCCATTTCCCCACTTACGTATTACCTAATCTATTGATTTACATTGACAATCAAAAGTTAAAACCACTCACAATTCACAAATGAACACATCCACGATTAAAATGTTAGCATAAAAACAGATGGAACAAACATAAGCAGATGAGAATAAAGACTACTCTAAACACACTAGTGATAATGTGCAGTGTTTAGAAATGGTGTTAGACTAGAATAATCATCAATAAACCACGGCCAGTTTAAAGAACAAAATCGCACATTGGCAGATGGATTCACTTGATAGGCTTAAATAATTTTGTTTAGAATTATTGTCAATGGCTTTTGTGAGAAGAGAGTTGCAGAGCTCAGAAACAGCCACTATGGAAGTCCTCACTTATGAGCACCTGTCCTATGTGCCTCACATACGAGAAAGAAAGAAAGAAGAAAGAAAGGAAGGAAGGAAGGAAGGAAGGAAGGAAGGAAGGAAGGAAGGAAGGAAGAAAGAAAGAAAGAAAGAAAGAAAGAAAGAAAGAAAGAAAGAAAGAAAGAAAGAAAGAAAGAAAGAAAGAAACCCTCCTTGAGGCTTATGCACAAAGATAGAAATGCGGGTCTTTCAGGTCTACATGTCCTAAATCAATTAAGCCCTGTAGGCTGTAGTCAACATTATGAACTGCACCCAGAAAGAAGTAGGAATTGTCTAATAGAATCTCTGTTCCTGGGATTAGCTCCGATCATCTGACTTCAGTTTTTCAGGACTGACTCACGTAGTCCTGCTAGAGTGGGATGAAATATGTCATTCTGGAAACTGCTGCCTCACAGCATACTTTTCACCATGCCTCGGAACTTTCTGCACCACCCCAAAATGGCAGCTGCTACTTTTACCTTTAGGAGAGCAGCAGCGCTCTCCATCAGCATGCCAATGTGAGGAGACAGAGGAGCAGCTGTAGTGGCGGTGATTCAGGCCCAGGCTCTGCATCTGAGTCAGCATCACAAGAAGAATGAACACAGGTCCCCAAACATGCTTGGGAGCATCTGAGTTGGAACAGTGGAAGGAGGATTCAGTCTCGATCCTCAGGCAAACTATTTTCTTTTGAAACATTATGCCAATAAAGGAGAACATTTGTAGCTCAGGGTTGAAAGGATGATGTTAGAACTGATGATGTTACCTAGTGTGAGTAATGAGATGTCTGCAAGAAAACAACCCAGCTGAGGGAACACCAAAGAACCATGAAACATCATGTCTCTCTCTGCTCAAGGGCAGAGCATTGGAGCTACCTCCAGCATACATCACATGAGCCCATTCTTACTTTCTCAAGTCTAGTTGCAGGATTTGGGTTTGGCTAGCCTAGAGAAAATAGTACTAGGGGGACATGATAGCAGTATTCCAATATTTGAGGGGCTGCCACAAAGAGGATCAATTCATTTTCCAAAGCACCAGAGGGCAGGACAACAGCAATGGGTGGAAATTAATCAAGGAAAGAAACAACCTGGAATTCAGGGGAAACTTTCTAATAGTGAGGGCAATTAAACAGTGGAACAGCTTGCATTCAGAAGTTGTGATTGCTTCATCCCTGGGGTTTTTAAAGAAGAGACTGGACAGTCACTTGCCTGAAATGGTATAGGGTCTCCTGCTTGAGCAGGGGGCTGGACTAGGAGACCTCCAAGGTCCCTTCCAGATCTATTCTCATTCTGATTAGTAGCTGCCAGTCTATGGCAGTCAGTGTAAGAGAATCTTCCATTTGTGGAGTAAAGATGTGAAATGGAAAAAAAATAAATCCTACCCATCTATCACACTGCTAGGGAAGCATCACTCTGAAAGGATCCCCCAAAGTTGTTGGCCAATTCTTGCACAGCCAATCCATGCTAGGATCTTCACAATAAGAAAATTGAGAACCAGTGTGGTCTAACAGTTAAGACACCAGGCTAAAAACAGGAAGAGCATGAGTTCAAATCCCACCTAAGCTGGGAAAGCCAGCTATGTGACCTTGAATCAGTCACTCTTTCCTCACAGGGTTGTCGTTGAGGGGGAAATAGAAGGAGCAATATTAGGCATATTTGCTGCCTTGAGTTATTTGTAAAAATAATAAAGGTATAAAATAAAACAAATAAATAAATAACTGACCTTGTGAAAGAGCCACATTTGGTCTTGCATGAGGATGGGACTTCTTTCATCAAAGCAATCACATTGCTAATAAGGTTTGTGGCTCTCAAAGCAAATATTTGGGATATTGAGTTCTGTGGCTGGCTGGAAGTGAGGAAACTTCCCTATTTATTATCTGGGACATATCCCCTCTAGGGAAGTCTAATAGGCTGGAGATATACCCTACTTATGTGAATTGCTTCAGCTACCATTTCTAATATCAGTTCTAAAAAGACTGAGTCAGGGTTTTTTTTTTCCATTCCATACAACTGGAGGTCATGCCTATGCAGTCATTTTATGGTGAAAAATGAATTGTATTCAAACTGTTGGGAGTGTCCCAAAAGTTACATCTTTCTCCAGAAGTGCTTTCAGTCTTGAGAGCTTTCATAGAATACTAAAAGAGATGGCTGCTCCCTGTTTGGGACTTATAAAGATGTGAGTGAGTGAAAGTTCCTATCTTGCTAGGAACTCTTGTTAACATTTTTCTGTTTCCACAGCTTCAAGCTTCAGAGGAAATTCTTTCTTTCAGTGTGTTTGTCATCTACTCCAGCTTTGGTGATGCACAAGAAGAGAAGACCACAAAGAGATGTCAGGACTTTCTATTTCGGCTACCAAGGAGTAGAATCTAAGCAGCAAGAAAACAATAGGCGGAACACTTAATTCTATAAAAAAGAACGATAACTTATACTTCTGTCACGCAGAGTCTTTATTCTTTTTTTTTGAAAATTTTATTGATTTTTAGAAAACAAACATAAACAAACAGAACATAAAACATAAAAACATAAAACATATTTTTGAAAGCAGCATGATCCCATGTTACATCTCTTCGTACAGACACAAATTCAAGTTCATTCTCATTTTTATATTCCATTTCATATCTTATTACCATTCTACATTTTCCATATAGCTTCTCCCCTCTTTTAACTTTCTTAATTTTATTTTATTTATTTCATCTCAATTCAAATCATTATACTTATATTCTTTGTCTGTCCTGTTTCAACTGTCTATTATCTTTTCTCATTAAACAAAATTTCTCCTGTAATCACTGATTGGAGTATGATGCCTTTATATCTTTCCCCTAAAATTATAACATTTAATATAATACATAACTTCCGTTCGGATTCTGCATGGTACATTCTAAAACTACACACTGTATTTTAAAAAAAGATAAGATTATAAATATATAATATAATTAAGACAACAATCCATACCAATTCAATTCTATCATTAATTACTTCACTTATATTTTATAAAACATTGAGTAGTTAAAATATTCCCATTCCTTCCTAATCCAATTCTCTCATTTATTTCATTTCATTTATTTTGTTCACAAAAGTTTCACTTAATTACACTGACTATTTTATCCCACTTTTTAATCATATGTTGTTTCCAATTTTCTAACATTATTTCTATTACAAATATAACAATACAATCTTATGTACCTTTACAGAATCCCTTTTTCAGTTACATGTTCACCCATTATCTTTGAATAAGTCCTGTTTCTTTACATCTTGCTCCAAACCTTTGTAACTTCTCTTCCCTTCCTTCTTCCCTCTCTTCTTCTCTCTCCCCCTTTTACCCCCCTGTCTCTCCACCTCCATTTCCCTCTTCTGTATTCCCCTTTTCTGTTGCTTTCCAACATTATATCCACTTTTCACATTATTTTTCCCTTTTTCTTAAATTCTCCATTCTCTTTCCCCCTTTCCCCTTTCTTCCCCAGATAGAGTTACTTGTTCATTAAAGATGGCTTCTTCTTTGTCCCAATCTTCTTGTTGTGCAGTCTTTTCTTGTTGTTTTTTGTAGACACAGATCACCATTTCTAAGAATTGAAAAACGGAGCCAAAGGAGCCCTTCCCTTCTTGTGCCTCTTCTTTATATTTTTTAAATTCCATTTTCAGTTTATCCAGCAGTGATGCCATTGTAGAATTGTTTTAAACAGCCACCCAATTGTTTTTAGTCATTCAAATATAATTTCCAGAAATCCCAAAGTCACCAAGCAATCCAAATACACACAAGCTGTTTCTTTTAGCACTTTCTTCTTTTTTCACTTTCTCTTCCTGGGTTTACTATTTAGTTGCAAAGTTCCAGTTAAAATGTATCTTTTAGAAGTCTTATTAAGATTTAACTTTAGATTCTTTTGAATTCCAGGCAGACTCCTCCTTCCAAATCCTGCCCTTATTCTTTTCCTCTCCCTTCCCACTTATAGCAAAAAAAGAGGATTTTTTAATGTTCAGAAATCTCTATTGTCCCTTTGGCATTTAATTATATTTCCAGTTTAATTATCTATTGGTGCCAAAGCGGATCTTTCCAATTTCCTACTCAGCTCTTTTCGCTGTCAATGTGAGGAAGGAGAGTGAAGAAAAAAAAATCTTTCCCTTTTCACTTTCATTTGCTGCTTCCAACTCTTCTTTGGGAGTGATGTTATCTTTTATAAAATTTAAATTCCAGGGTACCTTAGTTGTTGCTTTTTATCCCGGTCTGCCAAAACTTTCACTTCTTAACTTCCTCCTGCAATTTCTTTTCTGGTTGAGTGCTTCTTTGAGGCGGCCATTTCTGACCGCCGCTCTTACCGCCTTCGGGAAAGGGAGTTTGGCCAGCTGAGGAGGAGAGATGTGGCTCTCCTCGACCCTGCTGGTGATCTCCCACATATTCACCACCTCTACGGGGTGGCTTAGCCCCAAAGCCAGCTGGCTCGGGGCGCTCCAGCGATGAGCCCAGGCAGAAACTGCGCACGATCGTGGATTCCTGCCTGTCGCCAAAGCCCTGCAAACCAGAAGCCTTCCCACAGAGTCTTTATTCTGTTGAAATAAGTACCTTAGTTTGACAGCCATTCCAACTAAAGAACAGGAGAACACAGACATAGTGCCAATGGGAACTATTGTCAGCTTCTGAAGACTTTTTCTCCACATACACTGAAATGTTTACATAGATTTTCTTCCCATTTTCCCATAAAAAGCACCACTCTCCTGTTTGAACTCCTCGATCCAGCTTCAGCTTCCCCAGAAAACAGGGTAACAAAAATATGTGTTGTCTTCATATTGTGGTAAAGACTGTATGAGTCCTGCAGCACCCTTTGGTGGCAAACTCAACCCATCAGCTGTAACTAAGGCACATGTCACTCAGACATAAATGATTTGGTAAATGGACTTGTTCCTCAGGAAGTGTCTGTAAACTTCTTTCAATCTAGGGCCTGATAGGGCCATGTAGTGCTTTGGATTAAATTACATGATTATTTTTATTTATTTATTTGTTTGTTTGTCAAACATGTACAAGATAGCAGGTATAACTATGAACATAAACATGAACAAAGGAAGTGAATACAGATAAATGGGGACAGTAAGACAGGGACGATAGGCATGCTGGTGCACTTATGCACACCCCCTTTACGGACCTTTTAGGAATGGGGTGAGGTCTACGGTAGACAGTTTGAGATTGAAGCTGTAAGGATTTGAGGCTGTAACAACAGAGTCAGGTAGGGCATTCCAGGTGTTGACCACTCTGTTGCTGAAGTTGTATTTTCTGCAATCGAGTTTGAAGTGATTTACCTTGAATTTGTATCGATTGGCTGCCCGTGTATTATTGTGGTTGAAGCTGAAGAAGTCATCGACAGGGAAGACATTGTAGCAGACAATTTTGTGTACTATGCCTAGATTGGACTGCATGTGGCACAGTTCCAGATTGTCCAAGCTCAAAATTTCAAGCCTGGTAGTATCAGGGATATGTCAGAGCATGTAGGAGACTCGTTAAAGCAGCTGCATCTCCTTCCAGAATCATGCAGGTGCCAATGATGTTTCCATCCTCCAGCTGCCGTGCAATCTTATGTGAAGGAATTGCAAGCAGGGACTATCTTGATATTCCACATTCTAAAGCACTTTAAATCCCAAACTTTGCCCACTCTAGTGAATTCTTAATCGGAAGTATTGCCCACAAAATTCATTGAAACATTTTTCAAAGACCAAAAGAAAAAAAAAATGCTTAGGTTGGCCTTCACTTCTTCCACTGGCTTAATATATTGGAAAAACCAGAATTGTTAAAAAAAAAAAAGTCATCTGCAATAAAAAAAGCTTAATAGAAATGTTTACTGGGAAAAAAAATCATACATATATTTCCCTCTAACTACATTGCAGCATAGCCGGACTAGGTGGAACGGCAAAAGCTAATTATTTCTGTGAGCCTGATTGTACATGGAGTCCCTTCCAGCAAATTCAACTAACTGCAAATATCTAACTGCCCAAAAACACCTGTCACCTGGAAAGCTTGCAAATAAAGGCAGAATGGTAAGGGCGCTATGGTTCTCTTGCCAGGCACACCTAAGATTTTAGTTTGTTTCTTTCTCCTATCTTAGGTGAGCAAGACAGTAGAATTACATCCTGGGCTTACATCTAGCATCTGGCATCCTGTGTCACTTTCCACTGTCATCAGGGGGAAACATCGACAGTAGCAACCGCTGCCAAATAGCTGTAGAGTCTTCACAATCAAGTTCCAGTTCACGAGAGCCTGCACATATTCAGCAGGTTTGATCACTGCAGAGAAAATCCCCCATGCCCGGGACACAAAGGCTGAGGATTCCTGGAACTGCAGCATCCAGGAAGCTGCCAGCTGGCACAGGCGCTCTTCCGGTTCACGTGGTCGATTCAAGGAATGCCTGCAGGGGATGCCTACTGCCAAGAATCCTTTCTATGAAAGGGAATAATAAGACCTTGAAAGTGGAAAAGCTATTTCAAGTATCCAAAGGGCTCTTTTTTTTTTTTTTTACCAAGGCAGATAATAACCACATCACAACATTTTGTAGTGAAGTTTAACATGTAGGTTCTTAAATTAGCACGGTAGACGGTAATGGGTGATACTTGTTCAATGAGCCTCAAACAAATAAGGGTTTTTTTTTCTAACTGGAAAGAGCCATCTGTTTCAAATTAAACCCGCTGCTCTTCCATATTGAAAGAATCACTTAGATCGGTAAGGTACAGCAACTGCTATGTGTGGCAAAAATACCTGCTCTATGATACCATAAATCCCTTCTAATTACCTGAAAAGTTGGAATTATATTTTGATGGGAGTCTGCACAGAATTAAATTGTGTTTTATTGGCAACAATGGAAAGATCCCATTGGCCGAGACACAGGTGTGAAAAGAAATAATCTCAGGCAGATACCTGAAAGCTGGACTTTCCTAAAAACTAATTTATACTGTCCATGGGATGAGAGTTAGATGAATCATCACAGAACAATTAATCAATGGAATGGCTTGCTTTGAGAAGTTGTGGATGCTCCATCACTGAAGTTTTTTTTTTTTAAAGAAGAGTTTGGACAACTATTTTTTGGAAATGGGATAGAGTTGGGCTAGAAGACCTCCAAGATCCCTTCCAACTCTATTATTCTGATTTGTTCACAAGATAATAGGATGCATTTCTTCATTATACAAATGTGACACTTGGATGATCTATTACATGAAATAGATTATGATAGAAGGGATCTGATGGGGTTTTTTGTTGCTGTCAATTGAAGGTGTTCACTAATTAGCCAAGAGAAAATCAGAAAGGTATTTTTTTTCCTTCTTTCCAGCTGGCTACCATAGATAAGATCAGGCAACCTTTGGGAAAGGAATACATATCCCAGCACTCCTTCCCTTTGGCTTTTGGGTTGCTGAGTACTATAGATCATAAACCATCTGAAGGGTCAGAAGTTGCCTTATTTCCCATCACAGATGAACAAATCAATCACTTGAACAAATGGCTCCTTCACCATCTTGTCGCCAACCTGAGATCTACCCATTAAACCGCTGAGTTCTATTATTGGTTTCACCAGACTTGGGTTGGTCTTAATCACTGACCCGAAGAATTAGTCCCAATCTAACCTATCATTGTTTTTTTAAAAAATATATTCAAAATTTGGCAAGTGTACTAAACTTCCTTGTTCTAACCTTCCTACTGGAAACAATTAGTAGAGTGCAAATGTTCAGTTCAGAGACTGAAGGAGGTTCAACCAAATCCGCAGAATTGAATTGACTTTCTGAATCAGGCTAAAGATCCAGTTAAACTGTCCAGGCAAATGAGACTTTTTTGAAATGGATCTCAATTGATCAATTATCTTTGACTAGGACCAAGACTTAAAGGATGTACGCTTCTGAATTTCAAATACATATTAAAATCCATGTAAGATGGATGTAAAACAATTACAGGTCAACCAAAAATGCAAACACGTGATCATTTTTTAAAGCAAAGGCGTATATATAGTTAATCTTTAAAATATAGGACACTAAACTGTATGCGTTGTTAAATGAACTCTGTATTTATTTTAATCTCATGAAAACTTTCTAGATCTAACCTTCCCTCTTCCCAGACCAATCTATAACTTAATCACTTTTACTAAGAGTGAGATTACCTCCTCTATAGTTGGCTACCTCTACAATTCTTTGTAATTTCTTTTATTGGATTTCCTTAGGGATACTGGTTAATAAAATGTCTCTGTTGCAGCACTCTGTTAAGCGTGAAACTTTAATAGCTAACTTTATCTGTCTTAGCCTTTATTCTTAAGTTGGTATAGAAAAGCACCAGTCTGCTGTATCTCTTTTAGCTTTCTCACACAGAGAAATTGCAGCTACCTGAGAAGTATAGCTAACAGCTAAGAAGAAAGCCGCATACACCTTTGGTGGTAGGAGATGTGAAAGAATTAATAGAATTCAGATATTCTAAAACAAAAAACAAAAACCCAACAGCAGCAAAATATAAAGTGAAGAAAGATGACAATGACAACAATTAATTAATTAATAGAATAACTTAACTTCTGGAGTTGTGGGTACTCCCTTGCTGGAGGTTTTTAAGAAGAGATTGGACACCTGTCTGTCAGGAATGGTCTAAAAAGATTCCTGCCCTGGGAAGGGATAGGACTAGAAGATCTCCAAGGTCCCTAGGATTCTATTATTTTATAAGTTGATTCCACTTCTCACCTTAGAATGTCTCACTCTAGATGTCCTATTGTTTTTTCTTATCAAGTAGTTTTATTTTCAGCCTTCTCTCTCAGAAATGCCTTCCGCCCCCTCTATTGTTTTTTATACAAGCGATCCCTGCCAAATAATTTGGTTTTGTAGAGATGAGGTTAAAACTTATTATGCTTGCCTGTCTATATTCATAGTTTATGACCTCTCTTTTGGTGAAAATAAATGTAATATTTTAAGCAAGGGAGAATGGCCTTCAGGCCTTGACATAGATTCACTTCCCTGAAAATGAATTACTTAGAATATATCACATCTGGGAATCAAATGCTATATTATTGCATCTTGCATCTAGTCTAGTGTGTTCAAACCAGTAATGTCTCATCTGGGATCTAAACCGGTATAATCTTAGAAACTATTGATAAGATGATACAGTATTTTTATTATAGTCACAGATCCAAATAATTTTCCAAGACAGAGCATAAAATTAATGTATGGGAATTGTTTTAATTTTGTATGGTTTACATTCAAAAATGAGCAATGCAAAATTAAAACAATAAAAGAAATGAAACCCAAATGATGCAAACATTTTTTTAAAAAAAAAAAACCAATTTGATATGAAAATTTGGTGACCAATTCTAGTTTCTTTTGCTCTGTAAATAAAATGTTATCTATCATCTATCTATCTATCTATCTATCTATCTATCTATCTATCTATCTATC
>NW_020769312.1:27272127-27295426 GCF_900518735.1 Pseudonaja textilis
ATCTATCTATCTATCTATCTATCTATCTATCTATCTATCTATCTATCTATCCGTATTTTTCAAGGACAGTTGATTAATAAATGAGGAGTACTACTACCCCTCATACCTATACAAATACTCCACTCCACAAGGAAAAAAACATAGATCAAAAATTCAAAAGCATTCTACACAGATAGGAAAAAATGATTATCCCAGAAAATGTCATCCAGTAGCCACCCTTAAGGAAAGGCAATCTAAACTTTGCACTGTTAGATGAAGACTCTACTGTAGGATGTGTTTAAGGTGTCCAAGAAATGTAGACAGAAAAGATGATGCTTAAGTATTTAAACTGCTAAAAATGCTGTTTGTCAATCAATTATCTACCCAATAAGGAGCACTTTGATACTATGTTTAGATTTTTCAAACTTGATGGTAAAGTAGTTGGTTGAGAAGAAGCCATCAATGATCTCACAAGATGCTTCCACTCAGTCTTGGATAGATCCATGTTATCAGCATTCAAAGAAGAGGGAATTTAATGTTCCGTCACCGATGAAAGAAAACCCACAAGGAAATCATTGAGATAAAGGTGAAGTAGAATCAGAGCAAGTAGAATCAGAGCAAGTACCTAGAACCAGAGCAAGGACCTTCTTTGGAAACTATCTAGAGATGATCAAATTGCTCACTCTATCACATTTTATTTGTACTATATCATTTTTGTACATGCAAGAGATTAAATACAGTGATATTTCTTGTTTCTGGAAGAGTTGTCCAACATCTCCCATATTCTTTTCCTGGGAACACAATCAAAGAGTTAAATCCATAAAAATGAAATATAGTCCTTATCAGATGCAGACATGTGTTTCTTGACTAGCAGACTAAATAAATACAGGTAGTTCTCATCTTACAACGTTCTTTTAGTGACCATTCAAAGTTACGGCACTGAAAAGTGACTTCTGACCATTTTTCACAGTTATGACTGGTGCAGCATCCACCATAGTCACATGATCAAAATTCAGGCGCTTGGCAACTGACTCATATTTATGATGGTTGTTGTGTCCCAGGGTCATGTGATCGCCTTTTGAGACCTTCTGACAAGTAAAATCAATGGGGAAGCCAAGTGCACTTAACAACTGTGTTACTAACTTAACAACTGCAGTGAATTCACTTAACAACTGTGGCAGGAAAGGTCGTAAAATGGGGGCAAAACTCACTTAACAAATGTCTCGCTTAGCAACAGAAATTTAGGGTCAATTGTGGTTGTAGGTCAAGGATCACCTGGAAGTAATTTTTCTTTTTTCTTTTACTGTCTTCAAATAGGCCTTAACTCTTGGCAACTGCCTAGACTAGGCCCTGCAGTTTTCTTGGAAGGTTTCAGATGTGGTTTGCTATTGTCTTCTTAGGGTGGGAGAAAAAGTGAATGGCCCAAGGTTACTCAATCGGTTTTGCAGCTAAGATAGGACCAGAACTCATGGTTTCCCAATTCCTAGCCTGCTGCCTTACCCACTGCAGCAAACTGGCTCTTAATACTATTAGATACGGTGATCTAATAATAAATTATCCTTTGTTAAAGCTCTCTGCTGAGGACCCTGTAATCTTCTGCCCAAACTTCTAATTTCCTACTAACTTAAGTGGCATCTGCCTTACCAATTACTGAGAACAAGGCATTTCATTGACAAGGTAGCTTCTTTACTCTTGTTATTAATAGAGTTAATAACAGATAACTTGCAAGCAGGAAATAGAGAAGTGTAATCTATTAATTTGGTTTTTTTTTAAAAAAAATCTCACCTTAGTCTTTATTACAGCTTTACAACTAGAAAATGCAATATAAATCAAGGATTAAAATTTATAGAACACTGTAAAAGGCCATATTCATGATTACCACATGGGAATGAAGTGGTGGAACATCAATACTTCTCCACTCTTACTGATTAATGGCACTTTTTGCAGTGACCTGGTCCTTGTTAGGTAGGAATGGGACCATCCACAGGGCTGCTGGAAACAATTTACTGGCATTTGGCAGATAAAGTCCCTGAGATCCATGCTAAGTTGGGTCCCAGCTGGAATGCCTGGTCTCGATTCTGGTCATGGGAGCTGGTGTGATTTGCTGACTCTTGTGTAAGTGGACAGGGTTCTTTGCATGTTTAGCCTGGCCACATGTCTGGTAGTCCCAGGCTCCTCCTGGATGGTTAAGGAATCAAATGATCAGGGACCTGTCTGTGTGCTTTCTTCTTTGAAGGAGGCAGTGGTGTGCCCCCTCCTGAAAAGATTACATCCTTACATCCCACTATTTTAGACAATTAATATATGGGCTTCAGTGTTCCCTGTTGCTGCGAAGGTGACTGGGCTTCAGACCCTGGAGAAAATAAATTATACAGACCCATTTTAACTAGCTAGATTTCTGGCTGGGATTCAGTCCTGAGACAGCCTTGTTCATGCTTGTTGATGAACTGTAGTGGAGCTGTGATGGAGGTGAAATAGCATCCTTCTGCTCCTTACTCTTTTGATACCCTCAACCACAAATTCCTTCTAAACCAGCTCTGTGGGGTTAGGATTTGGGGTTGCCATATCTCAATGACTGCCTTCCCTCCTTCCTTCAAGACTGCTTCCAGTCAGTGTGGTGGGGAAGAGGAGATAAATTGCTGACTAGGCCCTCCTTTGTGAGGTACCACAGGATTCAACCTATAAGAAGCTGCTGGATGAGTGTGTGGGTCACCAGCTAGCTTGAAGTCCAGTATCAACAACCTGATGATGCCCAATTATACATTTCAATCCCAGGCTGGCCAAGCAAACCTGTTGAAATCCTGTCCCAGTGCTTTGTGGGCCCAGATAGGAGGAACCAACTATGACAGTCTTATCAGCAATGAGTCACTGTGTTGTTAGGACTGCCTAGGTCTAGGCAGGGGTGGGATTAAAAAAATCTCAGCAACTAGTTCACTGCCTGGCATGGCCATGGTGGGCATAGCCTAATGGAACTTCCTGTTTTCGGCTTCCTGTGGACCTCCATAGCCTGGGAAAGGCCATTTTTGCCCTCCCAACGGTCCAGAGGCTTCCCCCGGGCCTCTGGGAGGGCGAAAACGGCCTCTCCTAGGCTCTGGAGGGCCTCCGGAAGCCAGAAACAGGCACTTCGTGACTTCTGGGAGGGCTGTTTTTTGCCCTTCCAAGGATCTGGAGACTTCCTCTGGGTCTCTGGGAGGGCAAAAACAGCATCCTCTAGGCTCTGGAGGCCCTGCGGAAGCAGGAAACAGGCCCATTTCCAGACTTCCAGAAGGTCCATTTCCCCCCCCTTCCAGAGCCTCCATGCAGACCCTGCACTTACCTGCATCGCATGGAGACTCCTGGGACAGGCGGGGCCAGCTGATTGGTTGAAACATCGATTTGGTGAACCAGATGTAACTTTAACATCCGGTTCCCCCGAACTGGTCCAAACCAGTAGAATCCCACCCCTGGGTCTAGGGTTCTTCCATCTTGATACATAGATGGGCTTCTCATTCAAGAATGGTTGCAATCTTAGGGGTCCTATTGGATTCACAGCTCCTGCTTATGATAGGTGATAGCTGTGGCCAAGAGGACTTTTGCCCAGCTCCACCTGCTGCCTTAGATACACCTCTTCTTGGATCAGACAGCCATCTAATCTATCATTCACACTCTTGGACCCTCATGGCTTGACTGATGCAATGTATTTTACATGGGCCTGCTCTTGAAGACCACTCAAAACCCACAATTGAACCAGAATGCCGCAGTGGTGGGCTTGCCCATCCTTGGACTTTTAAGAACTGAAGCTTAGGGAGAAACAAAGGATATAGATTGTTTAGAGTATATCTGGTCAGATCATTGTATTTTTCCTAGACCTTTAAATCAGTATAGAAGAAGAATACCGAGGGTTAAGAAAATATCAGAAATAAGATGCAACAGTCAGGTTAAATATGAGAGGCACATTATCACAGTTCAGAAGTTGACAAAAAAACTCTAGATAGAAGAAAATAGATGAGCAGAGACTAGGATATAATCCACTGTATTGGAAGCATGACCTGAAATAAAACTGAATTCACCAGTTGAATCAAAATGAGGATTTCATTAAGAATAGTAGTAACAAGGTGACCTACCATATGAACAAGGAAGATATCAGGAAAATTAATTTAAAAATGTTTAGAGAGCCTTACATGATTAATTTGAGCTTGACGTTCATGGGTACACTATGGGTCAGAAGAAGAAAGAATATTAAAGTCGGGGCTAATTCTAATTCTAGCATTGGAACCACTTTAAGTGAGATATAAAAACCAGCATTCCAGGTTTATTACATTGTTCTAGAAAGTCTGAACCTTTTCTTATCAAATCCTGGTAATGAAGAAGTGGTGGTGGATAATGCTCAGTATTCTCTAAATTAATAGATGTGGATTTCTCAGATGTGACAAAAATATCTTTAGTACACTTTCTCCGTGTTACGATTCTCACCTTCTGATCAAGAGAAGTAGCTGATACTCCCTGCCTCATGAAACACGATACAACAGCTTTTGAAAATTGTTATGTTATGACAGAAAAGATTTAATAGATTCTGTTTCCTTAATGATCTTAATTCTAGTGGAGAAATAAAGACATTACATTTCATTTGAGAGTTGGTGTTTAATTATGGGCCCACAATTTCTGTTGCTATGTCAGATAGTTGTTAAATGAGTTTCCCTCCATTTTACAACCTTTCTTGCCACAGTTGTAAAGTGATTTACTGCAGTTATTAAGTGAGTAATATGGTTGTTCAGTGAATCTGGCTTCCCCATTAACTTGGCTTATCTGAAGGTCACAAAAGGTGTCATGCCACCATAGACAAAGAGCTGACAGAGAGTGGGAGAGTGGCTCCGTTGGCTGTGAAGGAAACTGGGGAAGGGCAAAGTCAGGCTGGGCAGAGCAGGGAAGAGGTAGAACAAGGGAGAAGGAATTCAGATGAAGACAAGGGCCCACCCCTTCCTCATGCTAGGGAAGAACACAGAAGAGAGCAACGTGGGTTGCGTGTCTTACAAGGAAGGAAAGGGCCCCGATTCCCTTCACAAGACACATCTTGGGATGGAGTTTAAAGGAGAGGCAATATGGAGGGGTGTTTGTCGGGAACAAACACAGAATTCATCTAGTGTTGAGAGTTGTGGCCTGCATTCCTGGCATTTCCCCTGACTGTTTGAATTATTGCTGTGCTTCTGTGTGCTTATCTGGTCTTGGTGGAATTATTGCTGTGATTCTTCGCTTCTGGGACTTATTCTTTTGTCCTGCTGGAGTGATTGATTGCAGTCATTCTGCTTACAGCATTTGGATTGGAGTATCTGCAGCCAGAGGCTGCTGCAGGTTTGTGGGAAAGCTTTTCTCCAGGCCGGAGAGTAATGGGACATTGGGGACAATGTTGGTGCCAATAAAGGGACTCATACCAGTTCTCTGGCTGTGTTGCCTTCATGCCACGCCCCGGGTCATCACAAAAGGTGATCACATGACCCCAGGACACTGCAGCTGTCATAAATATGAGCCAGTTGGCAAGGCTGTGAATTTTAATCAGATGAACACAGGGATGTTGCAATGGTTGTGTGAAAAATGGTCGTAAGTCTAAGAACTGTTGTAAGTCAGGAACTACCTCTAAAGAGTCCTCAAACATATCTAACATCCTCTAATCCAGGCCTGTCAAACTGGCAGCTCACGGGCCGGATGCATCATGCACAGGCCACACCCACCCTGGCTCTGCAATGACAAAAAAGTCACAATATATCACGATACATCATGTGACATGATTTCAAGCACTTTACTAAATACAATAAACCAGGGGTTTTCAAACTTGGCAACTTTAAGATTTGTGGACTTCAACACCCAGAATTCCTAGCCAGCACAAATGGCTGGAGAATTCTGAGAGTAGATGTCCCCAAATCTTAAGGTTGCCGTGTCTGGAGTCCCCTGCAATAAACTAAACTTCTTTGGTTTATTTGGATAGCCAAGTTATTGCACTGATTAAAACTATCTAGCTTTTTGCTAATGCCCGTGAGAATGAAGGCCAGGGGCGGGGACGCAAATAAAAGGGTTAACTTAGAAATTATAAACTTGTTGGGGGCAAACAGGTTCTTAGAGTTCATTAAAAGTGTGCCAAGTATTCTCCAAGTCTAGTAAAGAAATATCTCAACAGGAGTGAGTTAAAAGAATGAAAGGAACAGCCGAGACCAAAAAAAGAAGTAAAAGAAAGGATGCAGGAATCACTCTGTTGCTACTGATGTTATGATTTACCAAAAAAGGGGACACCAATGACTTTAAGTTGGAATATCTGAGTCATATGGTGTTTGAGGATGCTAGCAAAACTAAAAAACAGATGAACGAAGGATTGATTGGCACTTTAGGACAGACTGCTGACATCCGAGTCTACCCAACAACAAGGGAAGTCTACAAGACACTAAACCAGAGGAAAAGTGCAAAGGATATCTGGGATGCAAAGGCAAACTTTAAAAGAAGAGGCAGCCCTATTATTGACAGCTGCTCTAAATCTATTATCTTGGTAAGTGAATCAAGAAATCAATCATAATTGCCACGAGAGTGGGAGAAAGTGAATGGAAATTGAAGCATTCCTCTAAACTGCACAACCCCCTTGGAACAGCATTTGCGTGCAATGGCTGTAATGCGCAAGGATGAACTTAGTTATTAAGAGATTAAAGGAAACATAAGAAAAGCAGAAACTCTGAAGAGATACTCAGTCATCCAGGCCATGGTTTTCCCAAAGGTGCTTTTTCCAGGAGGCAACTGGGCTTCCTTGTTTTTTCTTTTGAAGACATTTTTCTTCTCATCCAAGAAGCTTCTTCAGCTCTGACAGGATGGTGGGGAATGGAAGGATTTATATTCCTTGAAGACAGATTTCACAGGGACCAGCAAGGAATATAAATCCTTCCATTTCCCACCATCCTGTCAGAGCTGAAGAAGCTTCTTGGATGAGGAGCAAAACGTCTTCAAAAGAAAAAAACACAAGAATGTCCAGTTGCCTCCTGAAAAAAACGCATCTTTGGGATAAAAAAAAGCAGGCACTCTTTAAAAAGAAATATCTATGATCTGCCCAGGCCAGTGCTGGCTGGGAATTCTGGGAGTTGAAATCCACAAGTCTCAAAGCTGCCAAGTTTGGAGAGTCCTGGTTTATTGTATTGAGTAAAGCAGCTGAAAGCCAAGTTTGGGAACCACTGATTTAGGCTTCACCAATGTATTCATCCCCCATCTGCATCCCTCCAGTGTTAAACAGTCCCCAGTACACAGCGGTGGTATTCACATTTTTTTACTGTAGGCGTGCCTTGGTGGGTATACAATGGCTTGGTGGATGTGGCAGGGGAAGGATACTGTAAAATCCCCATTCCCTCCCCATCCCACTAACCTGCTTTCCAGCTCCGTTCTCCTGTGCAGGGCAAGAAAAGAAGACCCAGACCATCAGCTGGGACTCTGATTAGTTAGGACTCGAAAGGCAGCGAATAGATGGGGGTGGGGCCAACCAATTTACCGGTTCTCTGAACTACTCAAATTTTCTGCTAATGGTTCTCCAGAACCTGTCAGAACTGGATGAATACCACCAGTACAGATAAGTCAGTAAGAAAAGCAGGTTTTTATTCAGTGATAACTTGCTTCTATGGTTGGTGGTTTTTCTCAGGATGAAATACGCTTGTCAAGGAAGGATATTGATATACCTTAAGCCAGTTGTAAGTCTTATGCTTAGATTCCAAGTACAGGTAGTCCCCAACTTGCAACAGTTCCAAAGGCACTGAGGAAAGTGACTTAGGACCATTTTTCACACTTACGACTGTTGCTGGTCACTTGATCAAAATTCATATGCTAGGCAGCTGACTCATATTTATGATGGTTACAACATCCTGGGGTCAGGTTTTTTGTGATGTTCTGACAAACAAAGTCCATGGGGGAAGCCAGATTGACTTAACAACTAGATTACTAATTTAACAACTGTAATTGTTACAATTCACTTAGCAACTGCAGCAAGAAAAGTCAAGAAATGGGGCAAATTCACTTAACAAATGTCTCGCTTAGCAACAGAAATTTTGGTCTTAGTTGTTGAGGATTACCTGTACTTTTATGCATGCATATACAGCAACATATACAGTATGAGAGAACCAACCTAGAAATAAGGATAAATTTCTTGTCAGTGAGAACAATTAATCAGTAGAACAATTGCCTCCAGAAATTATGGATGCTCCCATCACTGGAGATTTTTAAGAAGAAACTGTCTGGAATGGTATAGGATCTCCTGCTTAAGCAGTTGGAAAACCTCCAGGGTCCCTTAGCAATCTTATTCTGTAGGTAAATCTAAAAAGGAAATGTATACATAAAGAAAATTCAGAAGCTTGGCATATTCGTTTTGATTTTTGCAAAAAGAAATATCTCTTTGAAATAATTACTTGTGCTTTTTTCTCCATCAAAATTCACCATCATATTATTTAAAAAAAAAATCAAGATAATTTTTGGAACAGGACAGATTAGAAATTTAAACAATGTGGCATTTTGGTGATCCAGATTGGTATTAGATAACTGATACTGTAATAACTTAATTAACTGTTTTGCTGGCAATAATTCTTTTTCTGAAATGGGGCTACAGGAGCTGACAATACAGTGTCACTGATCTCCACTTCAAACACAAATTACAGTATATGTTATTTTTTAAATTATAATTTCAAGAAGCATCCAGAATCGATGAGTTAAAAATTGTGCTGTTCAGACATGATGGATGCAACTGCAGAGGAAATAAATACCTAGTAGATAGCTCCTTTTCTCAGTTCAAGAAATTGTTGATCGCTTTCCTCATTTAACAGGCCTATTCTTTCTCTGGTTGGTTCAGACTGAATTGCAATCATGCTTTGATTGCAATTCTGGATCTGAAGTGATGAATAAGAGAATAATGGAGTTGGAAGGGACCTTGGAGGTCATGTAGTCCAACCCCCTGCACAAACAGGAGACCCTATACCATTCCAGACAAATGGCTGCCCAGTTTCTTCTTCTTCTTCAAAATTTTGTTATTTTTTTTTTTTTTGCCTGATCCTAATAAAATTTTATCTAATTGCTGGAGTTTATTGTTAATTCCAAATTCTTTCTTTTCCTGTTTATATCTACTTTGAATTTGAAAATATGCCGACTGATCAATTTTTAATCCCCAATCTTGGAATTGGGGATTTACCACGATTTCAGATTTCCTTGCATATCCAATAGGTCCTTATATTTAATCATTTTAGTAATATCCAGATTATTTGGGTGAATCATCACCTCCATTGTTGAGATGCAAATTGGTATTTTTAAATTGTGTTTTTTCCATATTTTCTTCCAATTAGTCAATAATGAATCTCTGATTAGATGTCTATGAAAATATTTCTGGGTAGTTTTCCCAACATCCCATAGAAAAGCATGCCACCCCCTGTGTAGTCATGGCCTTCTAAGAATAACATTCTCTTATTGGTTAAATTCACCCATTCCTTCAACCATACTAAAGAGGCTGCACTATAATACAACTCCCAATTTGGAAGTGCCAGCCCTCCCCTGCTCTTCATATCCTGAATTGCCTTTAAGTTTATTCTAGGCTTTTTCCCTTGCCAGATGAATTTTACAGTTATTTTATTAAGTTCTTAAAAAAAAAATTGTGTACTTTGATTGGGATTGTCTGAAATATATAGAGGAATTTTGGAAGAATATTCATTTTAATAGTAGCGATCCTGCCTAATAATGAAAGTTGCAGCTTGCCCCATGTTTCTAAATCCTTCTTTACCTGTTGCATCAATTTATCACAATTATTTTCCTTAAGTGTCTTACAATGTGCTGTCAACCATATTCCTAAGTATTTAATTTTCTTTATCACTTGTATTCCCATAACTTCTTCTAGTTCTAATTTCTGTTTTTCTGTTAAATTTTTGGTCATTAATTTTGTTTTCTTCCTATTAATTTTTAGTCCTGCTGCTGCTCCAAATTGTTCTAATTCATTCATCAATTTTTGTCCTTTTTCTATTGGTTCTTCAATGAAAAAAATCATATCATCCTCAAACGCTTGCAACTTATATTCTTCTTTCTTAACCTTTAACCCTTTTATGTCTGGGTTCTGTCTAATTCGTGTTAATAATGCTTCTGGTGATAATATGAAGAGCAGGGGTGAGAGGTTGCCCAGTTTCTTCTTTAAAACCTCCAGTAATGGAGCACCCACAACTTCTGAAGGCAAGCCATTTCACTGATGAATTGTTCTCATTAGGAAATTTCTCTTTAATTCAAGGATGCTTCTCTCCTTGATCAGTTTCCATCCATTGATTCTTGTCCTGTCTTCAGGTGCTTTGGAGAATAGATTGACTCCCTCTTCTTTGTGGCAGCCCCTCAAATACTGGAATACCGCTATCGTATCTTTTTCACTAAACTAGGCATACCCAGTTCCTGGCAACCCTTCTTTATATGTTTTAGAACAGCAGTGGGCAAGGACCCCTTTATGCTCTTTACTTTCTGTCTGCTATTTATGTAAATTAGTGTCTCTCTCATAGTTGTCAGAGCCTTCCATCACAATCTGTTAGTTCCAGTTCAAACGGTGCATGGCAAATGGCTGCATTGACCACTGCAACATCCACATGCTTTTGTTCAATTTAGCAGGGAAGTTTCACAACATATGAATTAAAAAAAAACAACGAAGTCCTTCATTTGTCTTTGTTTGGGGTCTATCAGGTATGACTAATACTACACTATATAAAAAACAACATTTAGTTGGATCACTGTTTCACCAATCTGATGCCTGTCATGGGATTTTTTTGGGGTGGTGGTAGAGTGCCTTTAAGTCAGTTTTTGACTCCTGGCAACTGCCTGGACCAGGGTTGTCAAACTCATGGCCTGAAAACCAGATGTATCATGCGCTGGCCATGCCGATGCCCGGTTTAATGAAGGGGAAAAAGTCCTGATATGTCACGTGACATTGCCGTGATGACGCAACTTTGACATCCCTGGCCTGGCCTAATTCCTGCAGTTTTCTTGGTAACTTTTTTCAGAAGGGGTTTGCTTCTGCCTTTTTTCTAGGGCTTAGTGAGACTGTCTGGTTCAAGGTCACCTAGCTGGTTTAATACTTAAGGTGACACTAGAACTTCCAGTCTCCCTGTTTCTAATTCGATGACTTGACCACTGCACCAAACTGATTTCTTGGCATAGCTTTAGACATATTATATCTGGGCGCCAGTAATCCAGAGGACCAGTTCAGGGAATTCCAAACCCCCCCCCCACTCTTAGCTCTTTGCTGGTGCTTTGTCTTGTGCTCATTTTTATTTTTGCTGCTTAAATATGCTATGATAGACATATTAGTATTAATTTCCATGTAAACTACAAAGCCTTTATGTTTTTATAATATGCTAATTCGTCTTTATAGCAACTTCTGTTTTTCTGTATGATAACCCGTATCTTATTTTGATCCAATCCCAATATAAAATTTGTTACAAAAAAACCAAAACAAACCCAGCTAAGTGTCAAACTTTGAAATGTGCCCTTCTTGTCACAGCCATCTTTTCATTTCTCGGTTTGCCACAGACTATGGGGGAAGTGGGGGAGAGGTTTGGAATGCCAACCCAGACAGCAACAAGAAACCATCCCGTGGGAACCAAGGTCATCTCAACAGATGTTCGGTAAGGGCCTGAACGAGTTGCCATAGTTACACCAGAACACCTAATTGGACAATGTGAATTGGTCGAGGGAGGGGTGAAAAAAAGAATTCATTATTTAACTAGGTGAAACCCACGGGAACTAGTTAGAGTTGGTTTTGCTACATGCATGCCAGAACGATGCACTCGATAAAATTATGCTTAGGGAGATCTGATGGTCTCAATCTGCTGGCTTGATTGGGTTTGTCAGTTGGAGCCTTGATGCTAAGCTTTTATTTTTCACAAAACTTGTGCTTGCAGTTATGTTTGGAAGGATGACAGTATAACGTCAAATCAGCATGGCACAGCTAAAACTTATCCATTGTTTGAAATAATTTAGTCCTTTTACACTTGCAGTGCAATCTGGATATGGAAACAGTAATATGATATACCATAGGTTTACTCAATTAATATTATATAAACAAGTTGGTTAATAAAACATCATTAAGACCTTTATGTTTTTATAATTTGTTTATTTGTCTTCCAGGCAAATTCTCCATTCTGTATGTTGTCCTGTATCTAATGTGATTTCATGTTATATGACAACATTTTGGAACCTATCATTATGTAAAGAATTAAGTATCTTTATCACACCTGGAGCAATAGCAGACAAGATTTTTCAACATCGAAAAGATAGTTATTGTGGATTTACAGCCTTGGGGTCTTCCCATTTCTAAACAGGTATTCTACTAACAACATGGAGAGAGTGATGTGAGATATATATCTTATCTTACCTTTTTTGCTTTTATTTTCCTTTTTATAGCATAGAAAGGAAAATATAAAATGTTATAGCATTGTGCTACACACGGTTTATTGATTCTGTGTAACAATAGTAAGACAAACCTTTTTGAACACTCTTGTAAATTGCTTCCACCTACCATTTGCAGCTCTGCAATAAATATAAGTGGTTGCCATCAAATAAGTACAGGTTCAGCAATTCTGTTTTTGCATGGGGCCAAGCCAGTTACACACTGCTTCTATCACCAAAGCACAAGGGTTACTTTAATTTGAGCTGTTGTGGCACAGTGGTTAGAATGCACTATTGCAGGCTGACTCTGCATTCCCACTGCCTGCAGTTCGATCCTAACCAGCTGAAGGTTGACTCAGCCTTTCATCTTTCTGAGGTCAGTAAAATGAGAACTGAAATTATTGGAAGCAATATACTGACCTTGTAAACTGTTCAGAGAGTGTTGTAAAGCACTATGAACCAGTATATAAGTCTAAGTGCTATTGCTAAGTGCTATTACCATCCAGTTTTATTCGACCTAGCAATAGCTGGACTTTTTTACTAGTAAACTTTGACCATGTCTATCATTTGATAGTTCTACAATATACATAGACAACTCATTATTATTGTAATTCCTGAATGATGGATCAGGCCACCAAATATATAGGATAAAGATCCGGATAACTGCTAGATGGCGATATAAAAAACTCTTGCATGTTGTTGCCATCTGCTGGCCATCTGGATGTTTCTCAATCCAGATATACTAGCTCCAAACATAATATCACACAATATTAAGAAAGATTCAGTTCTAGAAATGGGAAGGAAAGAAGGAAAGAAAAAAAGTAGTAAGGAGCTGTTTTTCAAAAAATCTTAAACATTAAAAGAATAATAGCATCAGAATTTCCAGGGAAACAAAGAAATTATTAAATGAAGTTAGGCCTATCAGCATGTTTCTCAGATGCTTATCAGATCTATCTAGAACAGTTATTCTCTTGCCATTCAAACCTATTAAATACAACTTTGACAGCTTCCAAGCAATATGAGCAGTTAGTGTGCTGACTGTTGATGCTTGGGATTGATTGATTGATTCATTCATTCATAACACCTGTATCCTATCCTATCCTATCCTATCCTATCCTATCCTATCCTATCCTAAGGCAACTCAAATGACTCTCCTGAAAATACAGAGTATCACTAACAAATTCTGGTTAAAAAAATAGCTGTAAAGTAGTTATACATATATAATAAAGCAAGTAATTATGTTAAAAACAAGAACAATCAAAACATAAATAACATTTACACATCATTCAAAAGAGATAATAAGAAGCTAAAAAGGAAGCAAAAAGACAAGAACACCACCTTGCCATCAATCGACACCCAGATACGTAAGAATTAACATCAGAAAACAATCAAGCAGCAAACAATACCTTAATCAAGGAAATACCTATTCTGTCGAACAATCAAGCAGTAAATATCAGCCTAATCAAGGAGAAAACAACAGCTCTTAAGAATATTAACAGGGCAAGATACTATATAAACCTTGGCAACTTTAAGACTTGTGCATGGCTGGCTGGAGAATTCTGGGAGTTGCAGTCCACAAGTCTTAAAATTGCCAAGGTTGGACACCCCTAGTAGAAAAAGAGAGAAAAATGCACTCCCTTGTAGAACTAAAAATATTACTTGGTCTGATAACAAAATGTTTGCAAGCAAAGAAGCAAGCTCAGAGAACATTAAGGACACTACAACACCTCTTAGGCCTCAAGCACCTGGGTTTTAAAAACAAGTTTACTTTCACAAACTTAAAACCAATCAAATCTCAGAGGACAAGTTGTTGACGTTTCAGTTCAACACATGTAGTGATCCTGGTTGGAAGATACTGAGCTGGGTTCAGTAAGTTGCTTTGATTGGAGGACAGATGTGGTAATTAAGTAAGTCTGCTGTAGATGCTTGCATAAAAATAGCTTCTAGAAGGAGCTGCTCATTGAGAAAAAATGGTTGCCACAAGGAACCTAATCCATTTCAAAGCTCTGACTTGAACGCAGTATCCCACCAATTTTGCAAGATTAATTCACTAGAAACTTAAGTTCATAAAGGAGCTCCTTCCAAGTACAAGAAGCCGATGTAATCCTGACATTTGTGTGGAAAACATGGTCAAAAGTGTTGACAAGAATGTTGACAGGCCAAGCAGGCAGGTCAGATGTTATTTCCCTTCTCTCCCACATGAACCTGAGAGAAGCGGTTGCCTTATTCTCCTTCTGCACACACAAAGATGATTAGGAAATTAACGCTGGCCACATCGTATAAAGAAAATGTATATAAAATGTTTTATAGGTGGCATCTTCCTCTGGCAAGGTTGGCAAAAATGTTTAGAAATTTATCACCGAATTGTTAGAAATGTAATCAAGTACCAAGCACGTATTACCACATGTGGTGGTCATGTAAAAAAGCAAAAGTATTTTGGCAAAAGATGGAAGAAATGATTGGAGAAAATGTAGAATTCAAACCAGAATTATTCCTATTAGGAATTATAAAAGAGAGATATAGCAAAGGGCTGATATATTTAATAGTACATATCATAACAGCAGCAAGAATGGTATATGTCCAACATTTGAAAAAGGAAGATATCCCTTTAGAAAGAGAGATAATAAAGAAAATACTGATTTGTGCAGAAATGGATAGACTGACATTAGAACTAAAGAATAAAGGAGAGACAGAATATTATGATATATGGAATAAATTTTATGATTGGAACAGAGAGGAAGGACCCGGAACAGAAAATAACTAGGATTTGTAAAATGGAAACCGAATGTTATTTATGCAAATATAATTGAGTACAACGGATAAAATAAATTGTATAAAAATTAGCAATGTACGAGTTTTTATGTTGTAAATATAAATATATATATACTGAACAGAATAATTGTATACAATTAACAATGCATGATGAGTAAATAATGTATCTATTTTATATTTTAGTGTCTATGGCAGAGACAATGCCAGGACAGTCATACCATGTCCAATATTTTAATATGTAATTAATAAAAAAATATTTTTTTAAAAAAACCCCAAAGATGATTAGGGGATTGGAGGCTAAAACATACGAAGAACAGTTGCAGGAATTGGGTATATCTAATGTAATGAAAAGAAGGACTAGAGGTGGCATGATAGTAGTCTTCCAATATCTGAGGGGCTGCCACAAAAAAGAGGGAGTCAAGCTATTCTCCAAAACACCAAGACAAGAAGGAATGGATGGAAACTAATCAATCTAGATGTAAGGAGTAATTTCTTGACAGAACAATTAGTGGAACAGCTTGTCTCCAGAAGTTGTGGGTGCTCCATCACTGGAGGCTTTTAAGAAGAGATTGGACAACCATTTGTCTGTTATAAGGTTTCCTTCTTGAGAAGGGAGTTGGACCAGAAGACCTGCAAGGTCCCTTCCAATTCTGTTATTCTGTTAATTGTGATATAATAATAATCATACATTGCACTAAGCCAAACCCATGTGGATGGGTTTGATTTCTATTTTATCCCCCAGGAATTAGGAAGGGTCACCTTTGAAATTCTTGCCCTGCCCCTGTCCAGCTGTGGACTATGCTGTCCCTTATCAGAACATTTCCTAGGTGGCATCTCTGTGTCTAGTCTGCCAAGGTCATCGCATATATCTGGTTTTTAATGACTGAACATCTATGCTAATATACTATTTACATTGTTGTTGTTCATTTTGCTAAATCATAATTCTTCATGACTCCATGGGCCACAGCACACCAGGCTCCCCTGTCCTCCCCTGTCTCCCAGAGTTTGCCCAAATTCATGTTCATTGCATCAGTGACACTATCTAATCATCTCATCCTATGAGCCATGGTGGCGCAGTGGTTAGAGTGCAGTACTGCAGGCTACTTCTGCTGACTGCCGGCTGCCTGCAATTTGGCAGTTCGAATCTCACCAATCTCAAGGATGACTCAGCCTTCCATCCTTCCAAGGTGAGTAAAATGAGGACCCAGATTGTTGGGGGCAATAGGCTGACTCTGTAAACAACTTAGAGAGGGCTGTAAAGCACTGTGAAGTGGTATATAAGTCTAACTGCTATTGGTATTGCTATCCTCTGCATTCCCCTTCTCCTTTTGCCTTCAATCTTTTCCAACATCAGAATATTTTCCAAGGAGTCTTCTCTTCTCATTGGGTGACATATCTACTATCTATCTATTATCTCCATCTCTATCTGTATCTCTATATCTATATCTGTCTGTCTGTCTGTCTGTCTGTCTGTCTGTCTGTCTGTCTGTCTATCATCACCTGCAAATATATGTTATCAATGTATAATAACCAGTTATTTATTATACCCAAACAGGAGAGAGCTTTGACCCACTAATATCACTGTTACTGCTACATTTCCACCAGATGGCGCCATTTCAAAACAATACAGTCTTAAGTGCCATGCAATAAATTTTCATGTGAGTATTTTGATTCATCAAAAAACTTCAGTTGTAAAGGGATGAACCTCATTGGCCAGTGATTATCAAGTGTGGCAGGAAACAACAAAACTCAAAATGTAAAACCAAAAATCAATGTACCGTAAAGGTAGAATATAGAGAAATCCTTTTATGACAAGTGGGGCTAATTAATTTTAAATGGGAGCAAACAAGTACAGAAAATGTGAAAATAAGCTTATTAATAAACAACATAGGTCAAGTCTGTGCTGAACTTTGCTTTTTTCACCCATGTTAATTTTATAGATGTGACAGTAAGCTATTTTTGGTGTTGTTTACTACATTATAACAACACAGTCTTTTCTTTTTCTAAGATATTTTTAATCAACTATCTTTTCTGTAGGGAATTCCAGTAAAAGTTGATGAAAGCGATGAGACTTTCAGCCCAATCCAATATATATTTAATAAATTAAATAGGATTCTATCTCAAGTAGCTATTCCTAGATCTGTATGAAAAATTAGGAGCAGTTGGAATAAATGGGACTATGTTCTCTGTAAACCAGTGGTGGTATTCAGCAGATTCTGACCAGTTCTGGAGAACCGGTAGCGAAAATTTTGAGTAGCTTGGAGAACCAGCAAATACCACCTCTGACTGGAGGTTTTACAGTATCCTTCCCCTGCCACACCCACCAAGCCATACACACAGAACCGGCCATAAATTTTTTTGAATCCCATCACTGCTGTAACAAATATGTCAAATACTTGCATTTTACTATTCATTTTGATGGAAATTACCACGATCCAACCACACCAGCAAATATGTCCGAACTGAACATAAAAGAGAGCAGAAAAGTTTGTAAGAGATCTGAATAATTAAGGCAATTTTGGATAAAGATACAGCATTGTATGGAAAGACAGCCATCAATATGCAGGATAATATATGAACAAATGCAAGCTTTGTCAAACTGACAATTGCTAGTAATTGTCTAATATTATTGTCTATTAGACTAATTTTATTGTATATTTTCAGCCATCTCCTGTTGGGCTGCTGCTTCTACAGGATTCTGCTTGGCATCTGGCAATTATTTCCAGATCTGTCTTCACTCAAATCTTTTAATCTTCTGTATATGCATCTTTTTAAGAAGAACAAAGTCTAGTTAAGGCCAATGCCATTGACCCTGATACAACACCATTGGTGGCCTTTCTACTTGGTCATTCTGGAATATTATGCAACTTATTTAATAGTTGGATGTTCCTCCCCCCCGCCCCCCTTGTGACTCCTTACTTGTTCAGTGAGTCTATTCAGTTTACACCACTTTGAATGCTTTGGAATAATACAGTATAGGTAGTTTTCGATTTATGATGAAATGGGTCACTGGCAGGTATTTAAGGGGACAGTTGCACTGTCCCAGACACATGCAATCAGCATTTGTGATCTTTCCACTGGCTTCCAACAAGCAAAGTCAATGGGAGAAGGCAGATTTGCTTAATGACTGTGATTCCCTTAACAACTGTGGCAAAAAAGGTTGTAAAATTGCGTGCGACTCACTTAACAACTGCCTTGCTTAGCAATGGAAATTCTGGCCCCAGTTGTGGTTGTAAGTCGAGGACTACCTGTATTTGTCGGATAAGCGAGATCGATGCAACCTGTATCATTCATTTAGAACTTTAGACTGTAATCTAATTTGACTCAGCAAGGATGTGTAATAGTGGTGGGATTCATTTTTTTTTACTATTGATTATGTGGGCGTGGCTTGGTGGGTGTGGCTTGGCTTGGTAGGCGTGGCTTGGTGGGCATGGCAGAGGAAGGATACTGTAAAATCTCCATTCCCTCCCCCCTCCAGGGGGAAGGTTACTGCAAAATCCCATTCCCTCCTCACTAACCTGCTTTCCAGCTCCGTTCTCCTGTGCAGGGCAACAAAAGAAGATCCAGCCGATCAGCTGGGACTTGGGAGGCAGAGAATAGATGGGTGCGGGGTCAGTCAGAGGTGGTGTTTGCCGGTTCTCCAGAACTGGTCAGAACATGCTGAATACCACCTCTGATGTATAAGTTACTTAGTAAAGGCAATGTTATGTCTTGAACCCTGTGTTCCGACCAACACCTCATTCTAATGAAACATTGATTATTTTCCTGAATAATCTTACTGACTTCATTCTTAATCAGATAACAACTGTGAAATGTATATCTCCAAATATAAATAACAAACAAACAAATAAATAATCTAGGCCAAAGCTATTCATTACTGATTAAAGTTAGAGCCATATCCCTTATTGGCTCCTAATTTAACGTTTTTTCAAGCGGTGCTGAGTGACTATGTCTTTTAGCAAGCTAAAAGAACACAAACAGCTTAAAATAAGGAATTGCTTTAGATAGTTAGGTGTACACAGAACTGATTATATCTTTGGTTTCTTGCATGTTTAGTGCTTTTCTTGGAAGCTTTTCTTTAAAAAAATGAAAAGAAACTGTACATAAAGCTAATAGCATTCATCACATTAAAAAACACAATAAGTCTGCTAATACAAGCTTTTCTAGCAGTATTGCTATAAATACTAGCGATACTAACCACCTAAAAGCCCATTTGAACAAAACAGCCAAGAAAGAACCTGCAAACGGGCTCCAGCAAAAGGAAAACACACTTCAGCCTTCCCATTTTAAATCTTTTCTAGATGGTGATTTTAGGCAGCCACGTGATAGCGTGAACAAGGGAGAGATGAGAATTCAATTCTGCTGTTTTCTCCCAACCCGTGAATTCTTCTAAGCAGTTCATTCATGATGAAAATTGAGAAAGGAGGGGAAATTGTAGAGAAGTCACACGTGCTCCCTCACCGGAGGTTTGTAAGCAGAGATTGGACAATTGTTCGTCTGAAATGGTATCAGGGTCTCTTGCTGGAAGATCTCCAAGGCAAAGGTGGTATTCAGCTAGTTCTGACACGTTCTGGAGAACCGGTAGTGGAAAATTTGAGTAGTTCAGAGAACTGGCAAATATCACTTTGACTGGCCTCACCCCCCTCTATTCTCTGCCTCCCGAGTCCCAGCTGATTGGCTGGGTCTTCTTTTGTTGCCCTGCACAGGAGAACGGAGCTGGAAAGCAGGTTATGCCCACCAAGCCACACCACACCCATCAAGCCACACCACACCCACCAAGCCACACCACGCCTACCACGCCACGCCCACAGAACCGGTAGTAAAATTTGAATGCCATTACTACTCCAAGGTCCCTTCCAACTCTGTTATTCATCCCAGTAATTGGGTGCAAGATTAAGTGCTCTTTTTATTGAGAATGTTCTTTTAATCATTCCCCAAAGATATCAGTCACTAAGCCACAACACCTGCAGAATCCATTGACAACATTCCTCCATTATTGGTTAAATGGAAACCAATATGTATTTTTAAACAAATGCCTAATGCAGAATCACAGACTGATTCTAAACAATGCAATGAACCCCTAAAAAATTGGAAAATCTATATGTCAACATCAAAAGCCAGGTGCTTTTTAAGAGGCCCTTTTTTTTGTAAGTGGAAAAACATGCAATTTCCTATAAACTTAAATTTATATTTCTAATAAATATTACAATTTAAAAAAAACAAACCAAAACAGCCACACTATTTTGCATTTTATACTACTCTGAAAATAATAAACATACATGGATGCTTTTAAAAAGGAATGAACCATCCTCTCCAACATCATGATAAGTCTTTCATAATATATTGTGGAATAATAACATCAGTAAGTGCTGAAGCTTTCCTTTTGAAGAAATAGTGATTAAACTTCATTAAGTTTTTAATTTGTTCCGACAATGAACCTTAACAAATGTACACTGATAAAAAGTTATCCAAGTATTGTTAAAGATCATAAAAGCAATCAATGACAATTACTTTTACCTTCTGCCATCCAGATGTTTCATCTGCTATGATTTCCAGTTGACCATATTTTTGTGAATTCCAGGAGTTGTTATTCAACACAACTGGGAAGCACTAAGTTGAGAAGAGCTGTCGTGAGGTGTATTCCACCTAGACACTTTCTAGGTCCACCCAGATTGTGCAAAGCGTACGATCAACTTCCCTATTATCTTAACTGGAATCTTAAACTCAATAGCACAAAGGACAGGAGGAAGCTGGGCAGGTAACAGAGATGGTATTCAGCCAGTTCTGACAGATTCTGGAGAACTGGAAGCAGAAATTTTGGGTAGTTCAAAGAGCTGGTAAATACCACTTCTGGCTGGCCTTGCCCCATCTATTCTCTACCTCCTGAGTCCCAGCTGATCAGCTGGGTCTTCTTTTGTTGCCCTGCACAGGGGAACAGAGCTGGAAAGCAGGTTAGTGGGGTGGGGTGGGGTGGGAATGGAGACTTTGCAGTATCCTTCCCCTGCCATGCCCACCAAGCCACACCACACCCACCAAGCCACACGCACAGAACTGGTAGTAAAAATTTTTTGAATATCACTACCGGCAGGTAAATACTTTATTTGTTTAATTTATATAATAATATGAGGTTCTGCCTCCATATATTTTGTTTGTTGACACATTGGCATCACCAGTGTAACAAGACCTGCATAATAATGTGGAAGAGAACAAAATACAAGAACAACACTCCAAACCACAATCCGCCCAATCACACTCTGAGCAGGTAGGACAGGCAACTATATGTCGCACAATTATACCTATTATTTAAGTGGCTAGCAAAATACCTGCATAGCTCAAGAGAATTTCTATATCCCAACACTTTGACCCTGAGCAATCTTTCTCTCTCTCTCTCTCTCCTTCCCTCCCTCTCCATTATAATATATCAGTTTCTGGATTTCACATGTTTATCTCTAAGGGAGAGGAGAAGCCTTAACATTTTCTCAGTAATTTAAAGTTTTGACTAGTCTTATTTGAAATTATCTTTGTTAATCCCTAGGGTCAAGAGGCTTAACATTCTCCTTCTACTGCAATATTTTGCTTCTTCCTGATGCATTTTCCCTCTCTACCATTCAACCCACTGAGCAACTTCAACTTTACATTTCTTTGACAGATACAGGCTGTGGTCACCTTGCAGGGGCTTCTGTTCCTAATTTAACACTGCATAACATAAGGTTCTGTATCCATCCTTCTGAAATTTAGTATGTTGCTCGCACAACTAGATGTCAGTGCACTTCAGGTCACCTCAGTTAAACAGTGCTATTTATCTGGACCCCGGAAATGTGTCTTCTCTGTTGTGGCGCCTGCCCTCTGGAATGAGGTTCCACCAGAGATCCATTTAGATCCCACCCTGAGGATGTTTCAGTAGGTTTTAAGAAATTGGCTGTCCTCCCAGGCCTTGTGGTAGGGTGTTTGTGGAGCCTTGCTATTTATATGTCTTGTTAATAGGGACTGTATTTTTGTTTTTATTGTTGTCCTTATGGTTCGCATTTGATGTAAGCTTTCCAGAGTTGAGTGGCTTCTAAATGGAAGGAAGGAAGGAAGGGAGGGAGGGAGGGAGGGAAGAAAGGAAGGAAATGCTAGTGTTTCATGGAGATTTCCTGTAAAATATTCAGGGAGAATGAAATGTATTTAATATCCCAAGTTTGTTTTAAGTTCTATGCATTTAATTATAGGTATATGACTTGATATGGGAACTCGTTTTGGTATAGTGGTTAAGGGGTTAGGCTGAAACTGGGAGATTGTGAATTCTAATTCTCCCTTGGATATGAAATCAATTGAATATCCTTGTGCCAGTCACTTCATCTCAGTGCTAGGAAGGAGGTAATGGCAAACCACTTCTGAAAAAAACTGCCCCAAAATTGCAGGGAAGCATCATCTAGATATGTGGTCTTGATCTTCTAGAATTCTTGGCAATACCTTCCAGGAATTCTGGAAGATTAAGTTCACCTGCTCAGGAAGACTGATATATAGAAAGGAGAGGAGGAGGAGGAGGAGGAGGAGGAGATGATTATTTGCCCTGTCTTCCTCTCTCCTTTGGTTTATGAACAAATAAAATTTTTGTTCATGAAAAAAATGTGAACAAAAACCACCAGGCCAATTGAATGAGTCTACTGAGTCCAAGTCCAATGAACTGTTACACTGAAAGATCTTATTCACATCAAAACAAGTTGGAGAGGAAGATGGTCGATGTCCCAGTTTTGCTTAGTAATCAACAGTATTTTTACTGGTTTTCTAAAACTCTGCAATATTCCAACTGCTTGTCAAATCCTTTTGAAAAGGAAATCAACACAAACCTCATCCTGATTTCCTCCCCCCCACTCCACTTCTTTTGGGACTCACTGTAGTTTCCACCGTTGATGTTCTTGGCAAGTCGTTTCCTTTCTGTCCGTCACAAGAAAGCAAAGAGTAGGAGACCCATTCTTTCATCCCTCACTTCACCATACATTGGGCATTTCTGGAACTCCTGGAAAAACAGGAGCCCATGGTGGGTGACCAGTGGGAAACTCTCCCTCCCATTGACAGGGAAAAATTGGGAGCCTTGCAGGAGCAGATGCCTCACTTCTCACCATGAAACAGCGGGACCTAAAAGAGCCTGATCCTCCAGGGGAGCCATTCACAA
>NW_020769312.1:27317247-27341362 GCF_900518735.1 Pseudonaja textilis
TATGGTAATTATAGCAAATGAAAAACTCTGGGAAGGGTGAGGAGAAAGCAGAGGGGAGGAATCTTTAAAACAAAGCCTGCAGCATTATACTCATCCCTTCAGTGAAATGATACATCCATCCTCTGAATAATTTGATGGAATCCTAAAAACATACATGGTTGGGAATGGATTCTCCCTGCAAAATTCTGTTCATTTGTATCAAGTGGAGTTACAATTGTTCACGGTGCTAACCTTCCCTCACACAGCTTTCTGTTGGTATTCATGAGCCTCTCCTGCTTCTCCCATAATGTTATTCCATTCCTCTGTTATCGTACTTTTGAATTACTGTTTTACATATGATTATAGCATCTGTTTCTTTCAACAACCAGCAGGTGTTCCTGGAATACAGTGTTACCTTGACTCTCTTGCTAAATTATTATTTCCATACTGTAACTAAAGGTCATTTGGCATGCTGTGATTCCATTGCCAGGTATGCCCTTCAAATTACCCTGGGAAGGTGTAACAAAATGATTGTTTCCATGAATAGTCATTAAAAACCCAGTTACATTTCACATAATTATACAAAAAGCATGTTTTGTTACACAGTCCCACACATATTGAGTACAGACTGTTCTGATATTTTACACCATTTGTTTAAAGTTAGGCAAGTCATGGGTGTCACATCTCATGTTTATGACTGGAAGAGTCCCAGCACTTTTCTCTTATTCTTGAGTATATCTGTAGCAAAAGCCAATGTTCTAAATAGCATTATATCATTTTTTCCATACATCCAATCAACCTCTGTGCCATTCTTCTGGTCATGAATTTCTATGTTTGAAATTTATAATTAAAATAAGAGAACCATCCACAACAACAAAATTGCCCTTGAAATACCCTTTCTCTTTATGGACTTTGCACAGAAACAAATTCACCTGTCCTAAAGCATCAGATGTTAACATGGAAGATTGATGACTTGTTGCCATGGTTGCCATGAACTATTCTAATAGTTTCGGGATGGGGGAGATTATTAGGAGAGCTTGAAAACAAATGGAAGGGAGAAATTAACTTTTCCTGTCCTGCCAAGAAACCTTTTACTAGTAGTACTGTCCCTTAGCACAACAACTACTCTTTCAAACAAATGGGTACTAAAGGAGGCTTTTAAAAGTCTAATTGCTGAATTAGACAAAATTTTATTAGGAGCAGGCAAAAAACACAAAAAAATTTTTTTATAATTATTTATTAGAAATCGAATTAGAAGAAGAAATTGTAAAAGGGAACATGACTGCCTGGAGTAGGAATGTAGGATGTAGCATAACCTTAACAGAATGGGAAAAGGTCTGGGGTAGAAACAATAAGATTACAAAATCGGTAGCATATAAAGAAAATGCCTACAAAATGTTTTATAGATGGCACCTTCCTCCTTCAAGGTTAGTGAAGATGTACCCCAATATGAGTCTGAATTGCTGGAAATGCAAAAAAAAAAAAAAGGAACTTTTTTCCATATGTGGTGGTCCTGTATAGAAGCTCAAAAATATTGGCCGAAAATTAAAATTTGGCTAGAAGAAATGACAAAAGAGCAGATTGAATACAAACCAGAGTCCTTTTTGTTAGGGATCTTTGACAAACAAATATCAAAAAATCAAAATACATAATAATACACATTTTGACAGCGGCCAGACTAGCCTTCACCCAATGTTGGAAGCAGCTTCAGGTTCCATCAGAGGAAATGATCATCCAAAAAATCTCAAGCTGTGCAGAAATGGACAAACTAACTTTGGCACCAAAAAACAAAGACACCTCAACATATTACAATAGCTGGAATTGCTGGTATAAATGGATAGACCAAAGATAGATTTTATACTATAAGGCAAAAGAGGACAGGATAAACCCATAGCAGTGATATATAGATATGTGTAAAGATTAGGTGTGTGTATATGGCATAAATTAAGGATTATAAAAAAGAAAGATCTTACAAACTGTTGAAGATGAGAATGTTTTTAATTGCTTTCTATTTTTTTCTTTTTATTTTCTTCTCCTTCTTTTCTTTTCCTTCATTTGTGTATGTGTTGTTGGTTTATTTTTTTAAAAAAAATAAAAGTCTAATTGCTGCAGTGAAGGAGACCTCAGGTGAGACCCTCCCAATTTTTCTATGAATGGAAAACATTAATCTTGCACTAGATAGAGGCTTTGGGTTTTGACAATTCTTTCTAACTCTCTCCTCCACTCCAAAAACCTGCTCTTGAGAATACAGTTATCTTCAGTCAAGCATAAACAACTAAATTCACACAATTTCAAGCTAACTACATTATGTTCTACCTATAAACAGGAATCTCCCCAGTCTGGCAGCATACTTCTGGGAACAATTAGATAAGCCTCCAAGGAATTTAGGGAGGATTGGCCCTAACCCTTTTGTGGTTGTGTTAGCTTCCTCCAGGTTAGCTTCCTCCTCTTTGTTGGACTAGATTCCTCCCAACATTTTCTGAGCAAATATAATACCGTATCATACAGAAGTCTATGATAGATAAGGGTGATAAGCCAAAATTCAGGTCCTAAATTTAAGTCTGAATTCTAGTCTAAAGCAGTTGACTTGTAGAGAATGCAATTATTCCTCCATGTGTAGCTTATTGCTAAAGGAGCTGAGTGGCCATTTAAAAATATGATTGAATGTAATCCTATCAAGACGTAATCAGGAGTGTTTCAGAAGTAAAAGAATCAACGTTGTTTCCACACACGCAGGCAGTATTATGTAGCCCAATAGATTAGATTAAAATCAGACTTTAGGGAACTGTTAGAAATAATGTATCTGTCTGCCTCATGATTTGGTATGTAAATAAATAATTAGGCAGTTTCTAAGAGTCGATGAGTGCTTTGTCCCTGGTTTCTGCTTCTCATTATTAAAACATATTTAATCTGAGGGACAACGATACTGCTCTATAGTTATTAGTTCACATGCCTATTGCAATAAGAATGTATTAAGGAATGATAATTTTATAGTAATAATTGTTCACTTAATTGTGAAGGAAATATCCTTCAGGGGGAAATTTTCTTTCTGGAAAAATCTGCAATAATGCCACCAAAAAACCTTCTAGTTTTCAGAGCCAAGTCAGTGCACTGATGAATTACAGATACAGCTTTGAGAATGTATTGTAAGGATTATTTGTTGTGCCAGTAGTCCAGAAAGTTGTCTGTAAATAGATAGCCCTTGCAATTGTCTCTCACCTTTTCTTTCTCTGTGTGAGGGAGATAAGGTGGGGGAATTTTTTTTGGTATAACATGAAAGGGTGGGGCAAGACCACAGAGTACTGGCAGGATGAGAGATCTCTGCTTGGCCGGGAGGCACATTCAGATTGGGTATAGCTTCTCTACAAGTGGTCCTTGCTTGTAGCACAGAGGTTCCCATGGCATCTTGACAGTTTTCATGATCAGCACAAAATTCTGCTTCATTTAGAAGGTGACATTAGAAGACATGGCAATGGAAAGGCAAGTCATCTGGAAATGCCCTATGCTTATTATGAAGGTCTCTGTGTTGCAGAAAGCAAGTAAGGGAAAAAAAAAAAAACCACACTCCAGTCTATTAATATAGGTTTTGTTGCTAAAGTCAGCAGAGACTACTGTACCCTACAATGAAGGACATAACTTTCTGGTATGAAAGAAAAAGAAGTGCAAAATAGTGCATATGTTATTCTTAGAATCGGTTGTGCCATATGGGTTAATTGAATGCCAGGATGTTGAAAAACCTATAAGAAGAAAATTGTACATGAAATTGTCTAGGAAATATATTGATCAACAATCATTAACTTAGTCAAGGAAGTACACATACTGTGTTTCTCATATAATAAGGCCGGGTCTTATTTTTTTTTGAGCCCCGATAAAACAGCTAGGACGTCTTTTTGGGAATGAATGAATTTCTCTCCTCCCCACCCTGCGCACCAGCTCCGTCTCCAACAACAGCATCTGAGTCACTCCCGCTTTTCCCCCATTCCCGTAACAACATGGGAAAAAAAGATTTTGAGGTACCTGGGAGTGCCACGCACTGCATTTTGGTTTAATCCCGAGTGGCTGGGTGGGTGTGAGAAGAGCTGAGCAAGAGTCTCTGCTGCTGTTACTGTTGGTGCTCCAGCCTTGGGCTCTGCAAGTTTGCAAACGTCCCAGTGCACAGCCTGTTCCTGCATTCCAAGCGCCCAGGGCAAGTTGCAGCTGTCCCTCTCTCACCAGCGCCATCTCCAATAACAGCGGCAGCAGCATCGGGAACCGTGGAAGTTACAGAGGTGGCTCCCCCAACCGAGAAGCGGCTGAAATGCTTCCATGGTTCCCTCCGCTGCTACCACTATTGTTGGAGATGGCACTGGCAAAAGCGGGACAGCTGCAGCTCGGCCTGGGTGCTTGGAATGCAGGAATGGGCCGTGCACTGGGACTTTTGCAAACTTGCAGAGCCCGAGGCTGGAGCACCAAGGGTAGCAGCAGCAGAGACGCTTGCTCTGCTCTTCTCACGCCCACCCAGCCACTTGGGATTAAACCAAAATGCAGCACGCGGCACTCCCAGGTACCTCAAAATGTTTTTGTTTTCCTGTTGTTATGGGGACAGGGGAAAAGTGGGAGCAACTCAGATGCTGTTGTTGGAAATGGCACTGGCAAGAGAGGCGCCAGCACTGGTGGGAACCATGGAAGCTATGGAGGCCTGAGAAGCAGCTGAAAAGCTGCCGGACATCCACGCCGATGTTGCCCACCTGCTGACCCAGGTCTGCAGCAAAGGCGCTTGGTGGGGGTAAGGGAGCCCACCGTGTTCCTCCATGATTGACTGTGAGGAGTGGCTGATAGTGAGGCATAGCTGCCTCCGGGGCACTCCTAATGGCAAGTTCCCCCCCCCAATTTCGCATGTTTTAAAATAGGCCTAAATTTGGGGGGAGGGGCTTAATTTCATTTTATGCCTAGAAAACATGCTAGGTCTTCCTATTTGGAGGGGGGCGTATTGTTGGAGAAACACGGTAGATACAGAAGATGTCCAAATGCTGAGAACCTGTTTTAGGCAGATAAGAAACATTCCCATAATGCCAAAACAGGCAATGAAGTATCCTCCAGATGTTTTGGACATTTGCATCAAGCCCAACCCTATCCAGTATGACATGCCCCCATCAGGAGCCCAGACCATTTGGAAGATTCAGGACTTTAGGCCTTTTGGAAGGCCAAGAAGGTGGGTGTGGATTTCACCTTGGGGGCACAAAGTTCCAAAGGGTGGAAACCACAGCAGAAAAGACTCTTCCCCTGGACCGGGGTGTCAAACTTGTGGCCCATAGTTTGGATGGGTGACGTGCTGGCCATGCCCATGCCTGGTTTAGCAAAGGGGAAAAAAAGTCATGTTACGTCACATAATGACGTGACACCATGAGTTTGACACCCCTGCCATAGATAGTGCCAACTGGAATTCCTTGACTGACAGGGTCTGTAGCATCTCCTTCTGTCTGGGTGGTAAAAAGAAGCACTTGGGGGTGATGTAGTTGAAATCATATGGAGAAGACCTGATAGAAGAAGGTAACATTAGTTATCCTAGTTCCTTATGGACTCAACAAAGAGTTGAGTTTTGTAGTATCGATCAGTATGGAAGAACGGGGGTCTCATGCAAGCTGCAAATGTTGGAGTGAAGTGAAAAGGCCTTAAAAGGAATGAATTGAATATTTGTGAGAAGATTAAGGTGAAAAACAAGCAATCTTAATTCTGATTAAGAAAGGAGTTCATGGAATGGCAATTGGATAATAAATCATTTGTGGTCCTGGAAAATGAGAATCATAAAAAGAAAATGCGTCAAGGCAGGAAGGCATCAGTAGATGCAATGCATCAGTTAAACTGGATTATGGTGAAAGCTACTCTGAAAGAGAAAGAGAGGAGGAAAATATCTTTAGATTAGCGCAGTCAAACTCCTGGCCCATGGGTCTGTCTCACATGCTGGCCACACCCATGCCTAGTTTAGGTAAGGGGAAAAAAGTTGTGATACATCAAGTGATGCCACCATGATTATTTGAGTTTGACACCCTTGCTTTAGGTAAAGAGGTGGAGACGCATACAAGCTGGTCTTTTACTTGTCCCAAATTTCTTGCAATGCCTCCAGGTCAGTAATGGAAGTGAATTTGTCATCAGAATTTCTAAGCTGACTTTCACTAAATTACCAGGATGTAAAGATGTCCTGATAAACTTTGCCTTTTTGCCTCTGATCATGTTTGTTTACATCTTCCTATTGCATCTCATTGAAAACATTACATAATGATAGAGACCCCAATAACTGTATGGAATTGATCACTGATTCTCCTAAATTTTTCCTTCCACTTCTCATTGCATTTGAGATGATAGAATTTGGGTTAGAAACTTTTTCAGAAGAGGAGAGGAGAGGAGAGGAGAGGAGAGGAGAGAAGAGAAGAGAAGAGAAGAGAAGAGAAGAGAAAAGAAGAGAAGAGAAGAGAAGAGAAAGCTAGAAAAAAAATCTCAGGGGGCCAGAGGTTGATTGATTGTCACAAAAGACAAAACAGTTCTGTCTCTGGTGTTTTCAACCCCTCTGGCATCCTTCTCTTCCATTAAATCTTAAGGGGAGACTTCAGGAAAAAATCCCCCCCCCAGGTTGTTTTTTTTAATTTGGGGGGGGGGGGTATTGTCTTGAGTGGGAAACTTTGCCCTATTAAAATAATTAATGAGAAATTTGGAAGAACCATTTAACTAATTTCTCTGCCCACTGAACAGATGGACAATTTCCAAAATCTATTTGTGCTCTTGAATTAGATAAGGCTCACATTCAGGTATTACCCTGAATGCATAAAATATCTATGGATATATATAGAAAAACTTTGCCCCTGAAATATTTATGTCTTCTCCACTGACTTCATATGTCATACTTCCAATTTTGTAAGAAACATTGAGGTAAATATACATGGAAGTCTCTCTGGGTCAGATAGTCTTCATGTGCAGAACTCTTGGTAGTAAACTTACACATTCACTATTCTTATATACTTTTAGATCTTGAGTATTCAGACAAACCTTTCATTAAGGTATTACAGAATAGCCAAATGGTTCTGCTGCAACTTTCTAAGTTCTCCCTGCTTTTTTCTTAACCTCTTGAAAAAGCAAGCTGTAGGGCAGTAACTTTAGGGAAGGGAAACAGAGGAGAAAATCCATTCTGGCATCTTAGAGTATTTTGAAGAGCTTCGCATGTATTATCTTAATAACTGTTTCAGCAGCCATCTCAGTAAATAGATATACTGAAATATATGGGAATCTCTTGGGATGTGATTATCTAAAAACTACATTTTCCACACTCTATTTAACTGCCTGGACCATCTTGGAAAAAGCTGGGTTTTGTTACAGTGTTATTTCTAGTTCTTCCAGAGACATTGCTGTGTTTGACAGTTTTTAGGTGTCCTGATTCTTCTACCCCTCTCATTTAGTGAGAAATTAAAAAAAGTTAAATAAGTTGTGTGTGTGTGTATGTGTGTGTGTGTATACATACATACATACATACATACATAGACACACACACACACACACACACACACACACACTTCAGGTGTTTGAACAGTGCAGTATTTTACAATTGCTATGCTCACTCAAATTTAGTTTCCTTTGGAAGGAAGTCCTGGGAGATGTGATGGTATGGTCTAATGTTTTATTTATATGTACACATTCAAGCTGAACATGGATGGAAGCTTTAATAACTATTGCCCCTAACTCCAGTGCTCCTATATCTTATATTGTAGGGAATACTTTAAAAAAAAAAAAACAGGCCTCATTGATGCTATTCCTGCTGAGGGAGAATTTTCTTTATAGAAAATGTTTCTTATGCATAATATGCATAGCTCTTGAGGTCTATCAGCTTAGTCTCCAAATGGAGAAAGTCTCATAAGTTAAGCCTGATCCAGTCTGATAATTTGTCACTGTTCCCACGAGTTGTGGTCACCTCAAATAGCCTTCTTTTACAATCCCATTGTTAGTACATTAAAATAAATGATAATTTTAATAGATTTATGAAACTCACCTGATAAAGACCACTTCTGATGCAAACTCACTGCTATTGAACAAAGATTGAATATACCACCTGGAGTTATCCAGGATGGGTGGCCATATTAAATTGAATACAATGCAATTAAATTAAATTCCTAACATGTCCTTCACATGCACATGTCCCGTTTAATTTTTAAAGGGATGTACAACAGTGATCCAGGAGACTGCTAAAGAATATTCAGCATCCAAAACTAAAAATATGTTATCAAGGCTGGTTCTACACACATGGTTTTTGTCATTCAGAAGTCTTATTTTCTTTTAAGATGAAGAAGAAGAAGAAGAAGAAGAAGAAGAAGAAGAAGAAGAAGAAGAAGAAGAAGAAGAAGAAGATTATATCCATTCAATCTTGTCCAATTCTGGGTGATTCTATAAACCAGCTATCTCCACATTTTCTGATCTTCTATTGCTTCTTTCAGTTGTTTTATACTCTGGCTGGTGTTGGCTTTGATAGTATCTAGCTCTACTTTTTGGTGGACTTGTTTCTTTTTACCACTAAACATTCCAAGTATAACTGCCTTTTCCAGTGATTTTGATTGCATGACATGGCCAAAATACGTAAGGTGGACTTTTGTGATTTTACCTTCCAGCAATATGTCTGGTTTTATTCACTTCAATATTTGCTTGTTTGTCACCTTTGCTGCCCAAGGAATGTGCAGGAGTCTTCTCCAACACCCACAGCTAAACAAGTCAATTTTTCTCCTGTCTGGCTTTTTCATGGTCCATTTTTCTCAACTATAGGTAGCTGTGGGAAACACAATGGTGTGGACTAATCTGCATTTAATTGCCAGGCGGATGCTCTTGCTTTTTCATATTCAATTTGATTCATGCTCATAATTGCTGAGTGACCCAGCACGATTCAGTGTTTTATTTCTGGAATGCATTCAGTACTTTGATCAATCTGCAATCCTAGAAAACTGAATTCTTGCATGCATTTGATCATTTCACCATCAATTGTTATTTTGACATTTCCAGTCCTCGCAGTGGCCATGAGCTTGGTCTTTTTGATGTTCAGGAGGAGCCAAATTTCTTGCTTTCTTCTTTAATCCTTTTGACCAGATGTTTCAGGCCTTCTTTGGTTTCTGAGAGAAGAATTGTGTCACTAGCATAGATGTTCCTTCCTCCAATGTTTACTTGATTCTTCAAGTAGCAGCTTTCTCATGATCACTTTGTCATACTGGTTGAATAAGAAAGCTGAAAAAAAAATGCAACCTTGCTGTACTCCTTTCTCTATCTTAAACCAATCAGGGTTTCTGTATGATTTTTGCACAATGGCTTCCTGATTTCTATACAGGGACTACACCAGTGGTGGGATTCAAATTGTTTTACCACCAGTTCGGTGGGTGTGGCTTGGTGGGCGTGCTTTGCTTAATGCACACAGCTTTCCCTACACCAGCTGAGACCTGCAGTGCCAATCAGCTGAGAGGATAAAGAAGAGAAAAGCGCAGTGGTGGGAGGGAGCGCCAATCATGCACTTTTCTCTTCTTTTTCCTCTCAGCTGATTGGAGGATTTTTTCCCCTCTTCTCAGCTGATCGTGGGGTTTTTTTTACTACTGGTTTGGTTGAACCGGTCTGAACCAGTAGCATAACACCACTGGACTACACCGACTTGACCAGATATGTCAGCATCTCCAGGGCTTCTAGGGCTCTCCACAAGCTTTGCATGATTGACACAATTGAAGGCTTTCTTGTAGTCAATAAAACAGATGTAGACGCTCTTTTGATATTTTGGAGATTTTTGATGATCCTACATAGATTTGCAATGTGGCCCAACATCCGGTACCAGCTTCAAAACCTGGTAATTCCCTTTGGATGGCCAATGCCAGACATTGCTGTATTATTTTAAGGAGTATCTTGCTATCTCATGAGGGATGAGAGCAACTGTGTTGCAATTGGAACAATCTTTAAAATAACTCTTTTTTGGCAACGGGGTGAACAATGGTCATCTCCAATCCTGTAGCCATGTGATCACTTCCCAAATTTTCTGGCATATGGCTGTGACGGTTGTGGGTGGTATAGGCCTCAGCAATTCTGCAGGGGTGGTATCAACAGCTGAATCCTCGTTGTTTGGCAGTTGGCTCAACACCATACTGCTTCTTCCTGAAGGATGGCTGGATCTATTTCTGCTTCCCTTTGCTCATCATCCCAGGGAGGTTGGACCTCTCTGTTGCTGACATACAGTTCTTCTGTAGGTTTTTGCCATCTGTTCTTGACACCTTGTTGGTTGGACAGTTCAGTTGTTTCTGATAATACTGTTATGAACAGTAAATGGTCTTCAAAATCCTTTGACCTGCTGAAATACATTCCTGCTGTGTCTCTTCCTGTAGTCCTCTTCCAGCTGCTTGCAATGCTGGTCCCACTGGGTTTCCTTGCTGCTCTTTAGAAATCTGTGCTCACTCTCCATGCTTCCTGTTTTCTGGCTGCTTTGACTGGTTTTCTTTGTTCAGCTATTCTGATTGTTTCATTTGAGAGCCACTTGCATTTTTTCCTGGATTCTTGCATGGTACCCAATAATGGTTGATTGAATTTCTTGCCACAGTATGCCCAGCATCTTCTCAGCAGAATCCAGCAATTTAAAGTGGAACCTTTCTTTCATCAATGGCTGCATCAGCACCTGGAGTTCCTGCTGGATTTGCCCCATGTGCATCATTAATGCTTTGACTATCCATTTCAGGTCTTTGCTCTTCCCCAGTACCTTCTTGGGTGCCTCCTGGTCTGGGAGGGGGTCCCAGGGCAGGATCCTCCTATAACCAGTTCCTTTTAAATATTTGTAATGGGCTTCTCCAAACATTTCGCTTTTGACCAGATTCATCAAAACAGATGGTAGAAATAATTCAATGAATATTTGCTGGGTCACCGAAGAAGTATTTTCCCAATAATTTTTTCCTCTGTCCCGTCACAACCCCCAGCTTCCTGGAGGTTGTGGAGTTATTTAGCTTTGAGATTCTTTTGAATACAAACAATCGAAAATGGGCAGTTGGTATTCTGCAGAGCATTATGTTTTATTCACCAGAATGCCATCTGAACCCATATAAGCTCCATCAACAATCTTGGAAGATGAAACGTAACCAGTGGCTGAAGTCTAGTCTTTACATTGGAAGCATGTGGATGTTCCTTCAGAAAGGCAGGTCCTAAACCCTTTAGATTTCTAAAGTTCAACAGCCTTAACATTTTAGTAGGGGCCTGAAAGCTTCCAGAGTTTTCAGATTGTCAACCCCAATGGAAAACATTGCAGTAACGATGTTTCTTGAACCACACTATCATGATGATGATATCTATTGCCAGGAACAGCAGACACTTTGGCAGTTTCAGGAGCTAACTCTGTCCTAAGCAGCAAAACATTTCAAACCAGACAAATTTGCCTAGATGACTGAGAATCTTCACAACATAAATACAACTTATTAATATCACCCACACATCAGGAGCGCATAACTTGCTCTTCCACTTGTACTACATAGATCAAACAACTGCTATACACATAAAACAATGGACTCAAATGTGCAATATTAAAGAAAAGTGAGATAATGACACCAATCTCCAGGGCCACATTAAGGAAACTTATCATTGCATAAAAGAACTTCAAAGCTAGATTTCATCATGAAGCTACTGGTTTACACTTTACCAAGAAGTTCAGTGCTGTCTCTTGTGATTTAAACAAGGACAAAACATTTAAAAAAAATTAATCCAAAGAGCTTAATCAATTCCTACTGTTAAGAAAGTAATTAACACAATTTACACTTTGTTATTTTCTGACAGCAGTATTTATAATCCCCACCTAAGCCAAGGGTTATTCATAACACTCAGAATAAAATTTTATACGTGTGATGAAATGATTTGTAACCCATAAAAGTCATTTGTTAGCTTTTATAATACTGAAAGACTTTTTAAACATTTTTGTTGTTGTTTCTCTGCTGGAATTGACAAACAAATGTATTTCCAGAAACTGGAGTTAAAATATTTGAGTGTTTTGCTCATTTAGGCCTAATTCTCTATGTCTCTAAACCAGGAAACTACCTCCCAACTACTTAAGAAATGATTCTCCAAAAGTGCATTTAATTAAAAATAAGATCTCATTTTGTATGTGGCCTCACTCTTGACTACCAGCTCATACCAAACTGCAGCAGTAAGGTAGTTACCCCAAGAGACAATATAAATGATATGTTTCTACTTTGCATTTTGAAATTTCCATAAATTCATCTTTTTTTCTCTTAATCCTGTATGACGAGCTGCACCTATGAAACTAATATTACTGCCTTCCTTTTTGCCTTGGTTCAACTTCTCTTCCTCATTTAACAAACTGGAAAATTGTGATCCCCAGACCATTGAAAAATCCATAGGCACCAGCACAGATTCAAAATTCGAACCACACAATTAAGAACTGCCCAATGAAGTTTCAAGGATGTTTTTTTTTACTCATAGTTCTTAACATTTTATGCTGCTTTTCAAGAGCCACAAAGTAATTTGATTAGAAGCTTTGCTAACCATACCAATAGGCATGTATATTAATTGAATTCCACCATTAGTAATGAATGAAGTAATTAAATGTTTCTATTCATCCCCAATCCACTCAATCCCAAAATTTGAGAATTTGCCTAGTTTAGTAATGTAACATGCATATTGGATGGATGGATGTTGTTAGATGTTCTTGGTGTATTTATTTCACAATAAATTGAAGACTTTATGGAACAACATTAAGTATCTAGAAAGTGCAATTTTCAGGAGTCCCAGCTGATTATTACAATGTAAATGAAAACTCCAAAGCAAAGGACTGTGAGACTTATACTATAAAAATTAATTGAAAAGCTATATGATGACTTGTTAGGATGCACCGTTTAAAATCCACTGTAATGGAGCTAAAAGGCTTCATTGATTTGTAACATTTTTCAGTCACTTGTTGAACAAATCCAGAATTTGAGATGATGTACAGCCTGCTCAAGCCATCAGATAGATATCTATTAAATTTGGATATTGAATTTAGAAACAAAACTGATTTCAATTATTTGCTGGTGAAAGTGTTAAATGAGGGGATGAATCTGATCTCCTGGGCGAAAGAAGTTCAGATGGTGAGCCAAAGTAGAGCAAGAGATTTCAGATTTAAGACCCCAGAGGCCTCCAGAGATTAGTTTAATGAGCAAGGAACTAGAGTACGAAAAACTCAATGCTGTCATCATTCTCTCACTTACTTTGCAGGAAATTCTGAACAATTTTGTGCACTGAGGAAGTGTTATTATACTTGAGAGACATGTCCAAGCACATCAGTTATAAAAGCTATTTTTAAAGGCCTATTGGCTTCAAGTGAAGGAGAAAGGGGCCTGGAGTGCTATGGCCCATGGGGTCACAAAGAGTCAGCTACAAATTAATGATTGAACAACAGCCACAAATTGACCTCAAATCAGTAAATATTATTTAGGAAGTAAGAAAATCCTTTAACTTAAATGGGGTCTGCATACCCATATACTTTTCTGCTGTAATATTTCGTTTGAAATTGATATAACTCTAACATATTTAAACAATCTGATTTTCAAAAAAAGTAGGTGTATACTATAAATAAAATAATAAATATATGATCCTAGACTCCCAAAAATATATCTCAACAATCAACTTTACCCATCAGTTTGAAATTATTGCTTCAAATCAAATTCCATCTAGGACTGCATAAATTTATGTATTTATTTATAAAATACAGGACAGCCACTTGTCTGGAATGATATAGGATCTCCCACTTGAGCAGTGGGTTGGACTAGAAGACCTCCAAAGCCCCTCCAACTCTGCTATTCTGTTATCTTTAAAAAGAGGAGGATCAGTATTTTAAAATGACCTTTTCTTATGCTCATTGAACACATCCTTATTTTGTCCAAATCTATACTAGGTTCTAGTCAACTGGTCAGAAGAAACTGAGTGTATTGTTTTATCACGATGATAATAGGCAAAATGAAACATAGTTCCAAATAACATATCATAGTAATTTTCATATCTTAGTTATCTTAGTAACAATAAGTTTCTCTCTATGGTGCAATCTAATAACAATGTTGTGATAATACTAATACTGGTAATAATGTTGACCGACCAAATCTTACATTTCTTGTGCAAAGAAATCTTGAGCACTAATGTACATATTTTTCATGAATCACTTGCCAAAATACAGATTGCTTCAACTGGCAGAATTTCTTCAAAAGCACAAGGAAAATCCTTCTCATAAAATATGAAACTTCATACAAATTGTTTATTTCATGGGCTCGTTGCCTTGAGATGATTAGCAAAATTAGATTTCATGCTAACCTGCTCAAGCAGCTAGTATTCAATTAGGACCTTGATGATATAGGACAGTGGATTTAAAATAAATTCATTCAGGCTGTAGTGAATGTACATATATCTCCCCAACACACTTTCTATATTTTTAATAGTTCCCTTTCCCCTAGATACATGAAAAGAAATACGAAATGAACAGGCCAGTTTCAAAAAAGACAGAGAGATATAAGTTCAGACGGTTAATGTGAGATGAATAACAGAGAGAATCTGAGAATATAAGGAGGTTTACCTTGATTTTATTGTCTCCAGAAAGGCATTGGATTTTATAGAACATGCCAGAATGTGGAGTATATTAAGGCCAGAAGTTCTGGATTTTTCTGAGGAATCATCACAATGAACAAGAAGCTACCATAAGAATTGAATTTGGAATCAGAATAGAGAAGAAAGTGGGATAATAGTACCTGTTGCCCCAATACATTTTCTACAATGAAAATATCAGAATAGCAGGATTGGAAAAGATAACCGCTGAAATCAAAACTGGAGGTCAAAACACCAAGCAGTTTAGGATTATTTAAGACAGTGAGACTGTTCTACTATCTAAAAGTAAAGAAGACTTAGAGTAATCCATTTTAAAAGTATACCGTATTTCCCCATGTATAAGCACCCCCTTTGTATAAGCCACCCCCCCAATTTTTGGACTGTGAAGTTTTGAAAAAAATATTTTATTAGAGAAACAAGTTAAGAAGAAAGAAAATTTACAAAGAAACAAAATTCGACGTCTAGATCTACAACTTCAGTCATGACGCCGAAAGCGGTGCGGGCGACGCTAGCAATCTACGCATCGGAACGAGAGTAGGAACGAAGCATTCAGGCTGATGCCTAGCGTATGCATTTCTATCGCGTACTTGCACTCGTAATCGTATCATCACGTACAATTTTTACAAAAAAGTATAGCATACTGCTGGAAAACCAGTTTATTCCTACTTTATTATTTTATGCATTTTTCACGTATAAAAAGTGTACCTGCTTTGTATATGCCACCCCCCTACTTTTTGGGCTTGAAAATTTTGGAAAAAAAGGGGTGGCTTATACATGGGGAAATACGGTAAATAGAAAAGAACAAATCTGCATTAAAATTTAATGTTAAGAAGACAAAGTGTACAGGTAATCCTTGACTTATGACTGTTTGTTCAATGATGGTTCAAAGGTACAACAGCCTCAGAAAAAGCAACTTTTGACCCATCCAAGATTGCAATTCAGGTACTCATATTTATGATGAGCACGTGTGGTCATGCGATCACAATTTTGTGACCTTCCCAGCCAGCTTTTGACAAGCAGCATCAATTGGGAAAACTGGATTCACTTAATAACTATGTGACTCACTTTGTAATGGTAAACAAAGGTCATAAAATCAGGTTCAGTTACATGATCAGATTGACTTAGGGTGGAAATTCCAGTCCCAATTAGGGTTTTAAGTTGAGAACTACTCATAATAGGCATTCAGAAAGTGAAAGAAAGAAGATAGGTACTTGTAAATTATGGACTTGGTGATGAACCCCACGAGTACTGTGTGTTGTGGCCCATCAGTGGCTAAAGCCACAAGTGGACGATGAATGGCCCCTCCCATAGGGATTAAAAGAGGAGCAAAAGGCTTTTGCAGGAAACAATTTGTTAATTGCAGCAGTGTGAAGTCCTGTCTGTGCATTTCAGAGTCACTGTGCCCAGCCCTTCCTTGTCAGCACTGTGTTTGAAAATATTTACTTGGCAGCTCTCCAAGCTAGATAAGGCCTGTGCTTCTAATTACACCTTGAAAGGCTGTTTTCAGGCCCTTTGGCTGCATGTGAATGCAAGAAATTCACCTTCATTTAATAAAAGGGTTTGTGCTGGGACAAAGAGTCTGCTTAGTGCTTTGGGGGGAAGCCTAGCCTAGGTCAGAACACTGTGGACTCAAGACAATCATTCCATTTGTAGGAGAAGAAGGACTGGTTGCTCCTTTAAGGTGATGTTCAGGAAGCAGAGAGTCACACAGTACATTTCAAGAAGGCAATAAAAACAGAAGATGGACTAGAAAGTCGTCTCCTGGGTAAGGTTGAAGGAATTCAAAGGAGGAGAAAGCAGCAAGTAAAGTTGATGGATGGGGATCAAGGAAAGCATTTGGAAACATGATGGATTATCATTTTGGATAGTATGAGATGGCAGGCATTTGTCCACACAGTCTCCAAAAGGTAGACTTCCTCCTAAAACTTCCACCCAACTTCCTCCTAAAACTTATGAAATTAAAGAAAACAGCTCAGTATTACCAGCTATGGGAGTGCAATCTCTTGCTTTAGAGCTCTGGCTCTAAGCTAGCAAAAAAAAAAAAAAATCCTCTATTGGCCGAATTAGTCTGGGAGAAATGGCACTGAGAAAATAACAGAGGGAAGCTTTCTCTATAGCACAAGTTGCACTTTCTTTATGGCTCGGTTAAATTTAGAACTTGTCTTTCCTTTGGGTAATCTTTCTCCACTTTATCCTCCCAACAGCCACCTGTCAGATAGGTTGGGTTGAGAGAATATATCTGGTTCACCAGTTTGCATGGCTAAGGGTGGACTTGAACTTGATTCCTTCCTGTCCAAGGTCAACATCACACCTATAATTGTGGTGCTAAGGCAGAGCTTCCATACTGTATTTACACTGAGATGCTACTGTACAAAAGAGAATAAAAATTGGATTGTGGTTTTTGCCAAACTTCAGTATTTAAATTCAAAAAATTTTATGTCTGCCTACTGAGAAGCCGGTTGTATTGAATTCATTGGTAACTACCAACAATGAAAAAAAAAAAAAAAGATCTGTGGCATTAGGTAAATGTCCAGTCTGAGACCCAAGATGTCATTATTAATGTGACAAAAGAAAGGCTTCCAAAAATAGTGAGAGGTGATATTAATTGCACTTACAGTGGTACCTTGGTACTCATCATTAATTGGTTCCAGGAGGCACAATGAGTATCAAAAATGATGAGTGTCAAACTGTTTTTTTAAAAAAATAAGGAATAATGTAGTGAGTCACAAGCCAGCCTTCAAGTTCTAGCTTGTGCATTGAGTACCACACAAATGATGAATAGCAGGACAAAATGTTTGAATCAAAATGTGTTGAGTACCAAATTCAATTAATACCAATGTAGTTGAGTGCCAAGGTACCACTGTATTTAATTTAGGAGGGTAAGATGATAGTTACCATTTAAAAATAAATATGAATAAACTCAATTCTTTTTATCTGTCCCAATCTGTTCTTTAAATCTCCAAATCTAAAATGTTCTTATGAACCCAGAGAGCCTATGAAATCATAATCTTAACTTCTGTCAATTCCAAGGAGAAAGATTGTGGTACAGATTTAATTTTTAATATAAGGATTCAGATTTCAGCTCAGTACAGTGCCTGCGAATAAGTGCAGCATGGGATATGGGGCTCTGTGTGTAAAACCACCACGATACTCTGTGTGGTATTCCAGTATCCCCAGTTCTCCACTGGATTTTAAAATATGAAAAATAGCATTTAGTCATCATTAGGGTAGGTCATGGCAGTCCTATTAAAGTCAATTTATCACTACTTGATTTCAACCATATCAATTTTGATGGGTTCCCTTTACAGATAACCAAAGCAAGGATCCAAATCAAATGACTCTTGTGGGCCTGTCAATGAATTACACCCCAAATAATTGCTAGCATGAATTACCTGCTAATAATGAACACGCTCCAAGTAGTACAGTTGAATGTATCTCTCCTGTATCTTGACACCATGGTAGGGATTTAATTATTTCTAAGTCACAGCTGGATTATCGCTCTTAAAAGCAAGAGCAATAATCAAAGTAGAAGACTCACATTTTAGCATTTTTCATTAGGTTTTGCCCTTTTGTTTCTCACACATGCGTCTTCCATAGATATAGGGATACCGTTCATGCTCCTTTTATTTCTTTGTTACAGTAGATTCAATTTAAAAAAAATCTTATCCGGAAGAGATGAATAACTTGCAACTTCTTCCATCAACTAAGTAACAGTCTAAACCAGATGTGCAAAAATTATACATATAAACCAATGTGGATTTAAATCAGCAGTTGCAGCTATAATATTAAAAGCACCCTAGTACAGATCATTTGGCTGTCAATAAAAAGTAGGTCAAAACCCAGCAGTTTGAAAGCCTTCCTGAAGAAATGAAATTGTACAGGCTTTATAACAATAATAATAACAAAAGAATTGGTTAGAGGGACCACCTAGTGAAAATAAATTCTTTGGAAAGTTGCCACTTCTTAGAAGACCTGGTTTAGTATTGCCTGTCAGGTTTTAGATAGTGCTGGTGCTATAAATAAAAGGCGCAGCCAGACTTTTAAATAAAACTCAGAAACAAAACTTGAGAAAATCAGAAAGGCATGTTAAGGATGTGGTAATATAACTTAATGCAATATAATGATAGATTTAGTTAGAAGTTGACAGTGAAATAAAAAAAATCAATAATACTTCCTTTTTAAAAGATCATGAATATGAAAATATAGAAATACCAGCATGATAACATAAAAAAAAAAAAAAACAAATCACAGGAGGCCAAAGCAACAGGAGCTAAAGCCATCATCAGAACTGTAGGGAACAGAAGAACCAGATGGAAGGAAATGTAATAAAATAGCTGTCTCATTTTGACTAATGGAAACTCTGACCCTGCTTTCAGGATCCGGAGTAAAAGGGGACTCTGAGGAAGGTTTTTAATAAGGAACGTTGTAGATCTTAAACACTACATTAAAGTTATCCAATCCTCCCATATGCCACCATAACAATAATCCAATTTTGAGATTCCCATCAGAATAACCATATCTCTTAGATCCTCAAGAATCCTTAGTAGGAACTAATTAATTAATGTCTTAAATTAGTATCCATCACTTCTCAACAACCTTCCTCAAGAAAGGGAGTCTGGGCAATAGAAATCCAGGATGACTAGATTCCAGGATGCTCTCTTAACAAAGAGGATATTTAAGCTTCTTGTAAGGTTGCTGACTTGGGCCCCTTTCAATTCCCATGTGAGTTTCTCCTCCAATCCCCTTCTTGAGATGAGTTGAAGGAAATACGTGTGAATCTTCCTTAAGCTTTTGAGAAGAAGTATTTTGGGTCAGGTTGAAGCACTCATAATCTAGTAATAGACCAGTGTTTCCCAAACTTTTTCAGTCCACCGCCCCCTTGATGCTACAAACTCATCCTCAGTGCAGGCTGAGGATGCCCTAATTTGAGGGTGTGGCTTGCTGGTCACATTACTAGGTGGGCGTGGCCTGCTGGTCACGTGACTGGGTGGGCACGGCTTGTTGGTCACGTGACTGGGTGGGCATGGCTTGCTGGTCACGTGACTGGGTAGGTGTGGTTTGGTGGTCATGTGACTGGGTGGGCATGGCCAGGTGACTGGCAAACCAAATACAAGTGGTCCTCATTTAATGGCCGGTTGTTTAGCAAGTGTTCTAATTTATGACTGGCCTCCCCAGAGCTACTTGACCTATTTTTGGAGTTTTGACAGCCATGCACACACATACACACACACTCCCTTCCAACCCTGCTGGAGCAAGTCATTGGACTAGAATCTGCAAAGCATCTCTGATTAGATTCTAGTAGTGAATAGAATCTAATCAGAGATGCTTTGCCGATTCTTGTTGATTTGTTTTATTTGTATTTTTTTATTTTATGTTGCTGAATTGCATTGACGTGTGTGTCCCTTCTTGTGCACAGCCCAGAAGCTTTTGTGATTCTTTGCAGCAAAAATTACCGACCTCTGGCTTTGCTCTACTTTTCAAATGTGCTGCCACTGCCGTGTTCTAGGTGCCGGCCCTGCAGGTCCACCCCATTGAGCCTGCTACACTGGAGGGACCTGCCCAAGCAAGTCAAAGCAGAGTGGTGCACCAAGTCAATGGGGTGAGCCTGAGAGCAGGAAAGAGAGAGAGAGAGAAGAAAGAGAGAGAGGAAGAAAGAAGGAAGAAAAGAAAGAGAAAGGAGAAATAAAGTGTGTGTGTGTGTGTGTGTGTGTGTGTGTTCTCCTTGTAATTTACCAGTACATTTTGATTTTGCCTTCTTCAGAATTGGCACTGTACTACATTGGGGAAAGTAATTTTTTAGGGTGGAGATCTGGTCCAATGGATCCTGTTTAAAGCTCAACAACATGTGAGAGCTTTCTGATAGTCTCTTGACCATGTTTCATCCACAAAACCTTTAATAGAAGCCAAAGATGTTTCAATATAGAAAAGGGCCTCAGTCTAAACTAGGCCTCATTTCAATCTGATGCATCAGCGCTCTCTTGCTCTCTCTCTCTCTCTTTCCCTCTCCCTCCCTCCCTCCCACCCAGACTGGCTTTGCTCTACTTTCCCAATGTGCCTGCAGGGCCGGCGCTTTGAACATGGATGGGTGGATGAATGGATGGATGGATAGATAGAGAGACAGATATAGATAGATAGATAGATAGATAGATAGATAGATAGATAGATAGATAGATCTATATTGGTAGATAGGTAGGTAGGTAGGTAGGTAGACAGAAAGACAGGCAGGTAGGTAGGTAGGCAGGAAGGCAGGCAGACAGACAGACAGACCTTTTGGATGGATGAATGGATGGATGGATGGATGGATGGACGAATGGACAGACAGACAGCGGCAGCACTTTGGGAAAGCAGTGGTGGCAGCTTTGCCCAACGTGCTGCCGCATTCAAGACGCTGGCTCCAGTGTGGTACAACGGTCAATGGACCTGCAGGGCCAGTGCCTCGAACGCCCCCCTGTCACCTCTTAGTGCCCCTCTGCCGGGCCCCTTGGGGATGCTAAGAGGTGGCAGGGGGGCATTCGAGGTGCCAGCCCTGCAGGCTCACCCATTGACTGTTGCACCGCTCCAGAGCCGGTGCCTCAAACACCCCTCTGCTGCCTCTTACCACCCCTCTGCTGGACCCCTTGGGGATTCTAAGAGGTGGCAGGGGGTGGTGAGTTGAATGCGGCTGCGGTGGCACCTAACATGCCGCCACTGCCGCATTCGAGGAGCCAGCTCTGGAGCAGTGCAACAGTCGGTGCCTCTTAGCCCCCTGCCGCCTCTTAGCACCCCTCTGTTGGCCCCCTTGGGGATGCTAAGAGGTGGCAGGGGGTGGCGCATTCAATGCGGCCGTGGTGGCACATAATGTGCCACCGCGACCATATTTGAGGAGCTAGCTCCGGAGCAGTGCAACAGCCGGTGCCTCGAACGCCCCCCTGCTGCCGCTTAGCACCCCCTTGCCTTGCCTCTTAGCGCCCACCTAAGTCATCCCACCCACTTTGGGAACCACTGTAAAAGACTAATAATATCATGGGAAAAGTTGTGCAATATATACAATGGATAAATAGATTTTGATGGGATTTGTATTGTCCATTTTGAGGACCTGGATGAAACCTGCTTCTTACAGGGAACACTGAAATATTCTTATAGTTTGTTCTTCTGTGTCTTCTGGTTTTAAAATCAATGTAAAGGACAAGGAAAGCTCTATTTATGTTCTATTTATAGGAATGCAGCCAAGCACACTTTTAGGTACTCAAATCAGCATTTATCTTCTGAGTGTCAATGAAAGGGCAAGGTGGTAACCAAAAAGCAAACTAACATAGCCTTAATTTCATCAATAAAGAACATTTTTGTTCTTTGCATTTAAAATTTAATAAGGTTTTGCTGCAAATGTGGCAAATGTGCTTTGCTTAGGAATACATCACTTATCATATAAAATGCCTTCCTGGGTCAGTAATAATGAATATAATATGATGGGCAAGGAATACTCCACCTTCTATATTTCATATTGCCATCAAAAGTGCAAAGTGGCACTTAAAATTCAGTCATAAATCATGTAAATCCAACCAAGTTTAACTGAAAGTGCTTTGGGATAGGTATGACCAGGGTTTCCACATTATCCCAAAGCAAAATAAAGCAAAATAAATCTACCAAAGAAAGGAACCATGTTGTATAGAATGTGTAAACCAGTCAAGTAGTTATACTTCCATGCTACTTCAGTTATCCCTTCATGTGAGCAACTGTCTATTCAACCTTTCTTTTCATTATTTCTATAGAAATTAAGCATTTTATTCCAGGATCACCAGCAATATTTCTTAATTCTGCATAAACTATATTGTAGACCAGTGATAATGGTTTAGTTCCTTAGCAATGTTCAGTTAGAACATTCTCTAAGGATCTATTCATGGGATATTCCTACCATACATAACATTGTGGGAAAGGCAATTTTTCCAGTCCAGGTTGCAGTCCTTTTATATCTAAAAAAAAAAATTTCCAAAGTCGGGGGTGGGGTGGGGGGAATGGAAGAGGGCCCACAAAACTGACAAAAAATAGGTTTAGCATCCTGTCTTTCCTTCCATGGAAATTGTTATGTGAATTTATTTAAGTCTACTGACTAAACTAAACCCTGCTAATTCTGAAAAGCTGAGGGAAATCAGAACGAGATTACTAGTTGGGCTATCAGGAAATCTGAATGCTGTAGACTGAATTAGGAAGTTAAAAAAAGGAATTCCAAAAGAAGGCAATGACAAATCACATCAATACTGTTGCCGAGAAAAGCACATGAATGTGTCACGAGAACACCAGGAATTGAGATCATCTCAATTTTCCTTTTCCTTTCAGAACTGTGTTACAAATAATTATCTGAAAGTATTTGAAAGTTGTCAGACCTGACCCCATTCACCACACAGGATATTTCATACCCAAAGAGACCAACACTGGAGATGGGATGGGATGGGGTAGGAAATCCATGACCCTTCAGATGTTCATGAATCCCAATTCCCAGCAGTCATATTATCTATTCTAAGGTAGCTGAAGACTGTTCAACAAATTTGATTTCCCCCCGAGAACCATACATAAATATGAAAGTGGTAAATACTACTGAGTAATTTGCAAGACAGTGGGTATAAAAGAAGAGGCTCTGATCCAAATGTTGAATTTCAATCTGACAAGTCACTATCATCTCCAGGAAATGTACTGGCTTGTTGAAAGATTGATCCATCTAACTTAAAACATAACAACACACACACAAAAAAACCTTTAGAATTTTAGGTTTGCACCTGAAGCCTAGCCAATTTATGCAACATAAAGTGAGTGACAGTGAGGTCAAGATTTTTATGTGAACTCCATGAACTGATTTGCAATTTTGGCTTTGGATTCATATCTCACCAGTTTAGTCTTCCTATAAGACATGTCTTTTTTTTAAAAAAAAATCATGGTACTGTTAGAAGCTACAGTGTTTAATTTAGAAGAGACGAGAATTGAATGAGCACAGCTTGATCTGAGCTGCAAATATATGGATAGTCATTTGATGGAAGCAAAGTGTTAGAGTTAGGGGTCTAGGCCTAATGAAATGCCAATCAAAATTGGAGCTTGCTGTAGCCACTGTAAAATTCTGCATGCATTGCATGTTAGGTTTTATGTGTGAGAGAAAAGGGGGAAGGGAGGGAGGGAGGGGAGGGGAGCAGAGGTGGTATTCAGCCAGATCAGACTGGTTCTGGCATACCGATAGCGGACATTTTGACTAGTTTGGAGAACTGGCAAATATCACCTCTGGCAAATACCCACCCCTGCCCTTTCCTGTCCTATATTCCCTTGTTTTTTTAGCTCAACTGATTCGCATGGCAAAACGGATTGCTGCACATCAGCTGAGCTAAAAAAAAGCACAGCTCACTAGTGCTGACACAAAGGGCTGATTTTGAGCACTATGCACGCACGAAGCACACATGCACGCACAAAGTGCGCTCCCATAGAATCGGTAGGAGAAAATGTGGAATCCCACCATTGGAGGGGAGGGAAAGGAAAGGAAAGGAAAGGAAAGGAAAGGAAAGGAAAGGAAAGG
>NW_020769312.1:27341372-27353248 GCF_900518735.1 Pseudonaja textilis
AGGAAAGGAAAGGAAAGGAAAGGAAAGGAAAGGAAAGGAAAGGAAAGAATAACAATCTGATGAGTGGACATTCAGTATTTCTTGCTTTGACTCTCAGGAGAGTTTTATGCAGTGATGGTATTCAGCAGGTTCTGACCAGTTCTGGAAAACCGGTAGTGGAAATTTTGAGTAGTTCAGAGAACCAGCAAATACCACTTCTGACTAGAGATTTTACAGTATCCTTCCCCTGCCACGCCCACCAAACCATGCCACAGAACTGGTAGTAAATTTTTTTGAATTCCACCACTGGTTTTATGTATTTCTTTACTGGATCTTATCACTCTTACAAACAGTGCATTGCCTAGCCAGAATTTGAATGGCTTGAAGGCTTTGAGTTGCAGTGACTTCACGTACTGTGATATTTTGGGGATTTTTATTCTATAGACTTTGTGCTACCTGTGATCAATTTTAAAAAAAGGCTCAATTTTAAAAAGTGCTTTCCAATGGCCTTCCAAATATATTTTCAATCTCTGAATAGAAAGAGTCACAGCTGTAACTCTTATCAAACTTGCCGCTAGCAATGATAGGGCACCATGGGGCTATTTCACCATGACTGGAAACATCAGTCCAGGCTTGTTATCCATAAAGAACTGAATTTCCAAGTGAGTCAGGGTTTTTTGGGGGGTTTTTTGTGGCAGAAATATCTAGGCTTTATAATAACTTGGTAAGAAGCCCTTTTTCTATTTCCATTCATCCAGAAAGAATGTCACTTTTTGTAAGCAATATAACAGGCTTCTAAAGCACAGTCCTGTGCGTGTCTACTTAGAAAAAAAGCACCAGATATAGGCATAGCTACAGTCTATAGGATTTCAGCAGCTTATTGCTCAGAGTATCTTATATTAAGATATGGCTGTATCAGTTTCATCTGTATTTGTTCCACTTTTTTTCCTGGCTGTCTCTTTGCTCCTTCTGTTCATCAAATACTAATCTTCAGACTAAACCTCTACTCCCTTGTGTTGCTTCTCATCTCCTCTTTTCCTTTCCCACAAATCCTTATGCATAAAACTTTCTCCCCTTGGACAGTCTTGAGGCCCTTTCTTTGTCCTTTTAAAGAAATTATTTAAAACCCATATCCCGTTACCGACTCCTCTGTCTTTCTCTTTATTGTTCTGTTATTTCCTTCATGATGTTGTTCGGTTTGATCCTTTGGGCTTTTTTTTATTTAGCTTTGAGTTAGCAATTGTATAGATTTCCCTTTTGTTCTCCTGTTGATGCTTCTTCTAGCTTTGCCTACCGAGTGCCAAATAATCCCTTTTCCTCCAAGTCCCCTTCCATTTGCTTCATATTTGTATGTAGATTATGAACCAATGAACAAGGATTTGTTGACTTTGATCAAAATGTAAATGTCTAGCGTTCTTCTGGGTACGTTTTTTTTCAAATGTGAAAAAATAATGCGCTAAAGTTCTGTGCACTGCTCACTGGCAGCCTTCAGAAGTTTTCCACTCTTTAGCGGGATGTGGGGGGGAGGAGAAAGCAAGAAGACCATAAAAAGATTTTTTTTCCTACAACTCATCATGAATAGAAGATTCAGGATGGGCACATTTATGTTTCTATCTGAGTTGACATCATACTGGTGTTTTCTATCATCCATAGTGCTTTGGGCTATGAACAAATGCCCCTGATCAATAAATGTATTTTTGTGGGATTTTTTTTTTTTACTCCAGAAAGTTCACTTCTGCTGTATATATCGGGATGTGATATTGATGAGGTTTTTTTTCCTTACGTACACATGGATGGCATATAAGACTGAAATCTTGTGTTGGCTTTCCTGAAAGCAAGCTCCATTAAGTTTAGCGAGATTTCCTTCTGAGCAGGCAGCTATTGGACGACTGATGAGCCAAGCTTCAAAGGGCAAAATTGATTTGATAAAGCTTCAACTGACTCAACCGCTGAAGCAGAGTCACAAATCAAAGCAGAGTCTTACTTCAATACAGCAAATCAAAACCCGTGACTGCCAAGTACTTCATATCCTTTTTTTTTAAAAAAAATAAAGTTTTATTTGGGTTTTCACACATACAAAATACAAGTAAAACATCTTTTTTGAAAATAGCATGGTCCCGGGTTGAACTTCTTTATACAGACACAAAACTCAATTTCATGCTCCTTTTCGTATTCTATTCCATATCTTATACTATTTTACATTTTCTATATAGTTTTTCCCCTCTTTTAATTTTCTCAATTTTATTTTGATTATCTCATCTCAATTCAAATCATTAGATTTATACTTTTGTCTGTTCTGTTTCAATTTCATATTATCTTTTCTCATTAAACAAATTTTCTCCTGTAGTTACTAATTGGAGTATGACACCTTTATATCTTTTAATTACATCCATTCAACTCTTATTTAAACTTCAATATATACCTTAAGCTTATGACCTTCAATATAGTACATAATACATAACTTCCAATCGAATTCTGCTTGGCACATTTTTATAATACATACTATATTCTTTAAAAAAAAAAAGATTATAAATATATGTAATTAAAAACCCTCATCCCATTCCAGTTCAGTACTATCATTAATAATCATTAAAACCATAACATCTTTAACACTTCTTTTCAATTAAATATCATACTTCCTTAAAACACATATAATCTCCATAATTAATTTTTCCCTTATTTCTCTTCACATATGTTTTATAAATCATTAAATATACCTTTTCTTACATTTATTTATTGACAAGCATTCCACTGAATTACGATAGCTATTTTATCAGACATTTTAATCATAAATTGTTTCATATTTTCTAAAATTATTTCTGCTTCTAATATAACCATACTATCTTATGTACCTTCGCAGAATCCCTTTTTCCATTAAGTTTTCATCCATTATCTCTAAATAGACCCTGTTTCTCTCTATTTTGCTTCTGTCCTTTATAACTTCTTTTCCTTTCTTTCTTCCCTCTCATCTTCTCTCTCCCCTTTTTACCCCCTTGTCTCTCTAGTTCTAATTCTCTCTTCTGCATTTCCCTCTTCTGTTGCTTTCTGATTTTATACTTATTTTTCACTCTTTTTTTTGCAGGGGGGGAAGTTGTTTTCCCAATCTTAAACTTTCCATTCTCTTTCTCCCCTTTCCTTTCTTTCCCCCATCTAAGATTACTTGTTCATTAAAGATGGCTTCTTCTTTGTCCCAATCTTCTTGTTCTGCAGGCATTTCTTGTTCTTTCTCATAATTCCAAATCTCCATTGCTAAAAACTGAAATACAAAGCCAAAAGAACCTCTCCCTTCTTATGCATCTTCTTTGTACTTTTTAAGTTCCATTTTCTAAAAGTGAAGCCATTTTAAACAGTTTTAAACAACCACCCGATTGATTTTAGTCATTCAAAACAATAACCAGGAATCCAGATATCATCAAGTAATCCAGATAGTCCTGAGTTATATCGTCTTATTTCTTTTCCGACTTTCTCTTCCTGGGGTTTTTATTGTGATATTTCAGTTAGAATGTATCTTTTGGAAGTCTTGTTGAGATTTTGCTGTAAGTTCTTTTTTAATTCCAGGCAGTCTCCTCCCTTCCAGATCCTGCCCTTTTATTCTTCCTCTCTCCTTTCCTGTTTTCAAAAGCTTTTAATTGTCCAGAAATCTTTATTATCCTTTTGACTTTTTATTTTCAGCATTAAATGCCTATTGATGTCAAAGTGGATTTTTTTCCAATTTCTTGCTTAAGTCTCTTAGCTGTCAGTATAGGAAAAGGAGAAAACCAAATCTTTTCCCTTTCTCTCTTCTTTGCAGCTTAAAAAACTTCTTAGGGAACAATGTTATTGTTTTTTAACAGTTTCAATTCCAGGGTACCTTATTTGTTGCTTTTGCTGTTTAACCTGGTCAACCAAAACTTTCTCTTCTTATCTTCCTCCTGCACATTCTTTTCTGGTCGAGTTCTTCTTTGTGGTGGCCATTTCTGACCACCGCTGAAACCGCCTTCGAGAAAGGGAGTAATGGCCAGCTGGGGAGGAGAGATGCGGCTCTCCTCAACCCTGCAGGCAGTCTCTCCCCTCTTCACCACCTCTATGGGGTGGCTTAGCCCTGAAACCAGCCAGCTCGGGGCACTCCAGCCGCGAGCACAGATCGAAGCCTTGCAGAGACGAGGTTTCGGTCTGTCACTGAAGAAGCTCAAACCGGAAGTCCACCAAGTACTTCATATCCTTTTGAAGTGCTTTCCATTTTTCATCCATGTATGGAAAACACTGTCGGGAAGGAGAGAATTGAGTTGTCTGATGGGCTCTGTGACAGCAACAAGAATAGCTGGTTTATGGCCTATGGTCTATGAGTCCAATCATCTCATAAAAAATCTCTGCCTATCAGAGGTCGTTTGGTGGGATATCAAGACAACATTGCTTGGGGCATCATTTCTTTTCTCATCTCTCAGCCTCTTTAATGTGGACAGACAAAAACTTGAACTTTGGTTTCCCTCCAGATGATGGCATGTTACTTCTGGGCTGGTCCTGCTACTCTGGCTGAAAGATCATGTTAGCCATCCCAGTAAGGATCCAAGGCTAGTCAATTCCAATCCATACGCTTACCAGGAAACTTACTTTTACATTTTGAATTACTCCATAGGTAATTAAAGTTTTCAACAAAAACTGAATGACCACTTCTTAGTGCTGGCTTTTACTTTTTTAGAATGGTGGTGGATTTCCATTTACTTGGGGGCTTTTTCTGTGAGGCTGGCTAATTCTATGCCATTTTAATCTCACTCCACTAAACTCCTTCAACTCCCTCTTCTAACCAGCTCTTCTAACCAGCTGACCATTTAATTATTGATCATAGCCTACAATCCACACTCTTGATCCAATCAGCTAGAAGAGGCCAAGCAAGCCATGCTAATATCCAGTACCCAGCTTGATTCTTCCCTAAAGCCAGTAATGAAGGGATCTTTACCAGGAATGGCCAAAATTGACATTCACTTCAGTCAAGTCTCTTGACACCCTAAAAAACAACAATCATACTACTCCACAGTATCATGGCAAATCTAACATTCCTGAAAAGAGAGCTGGAAAATAATGACCCCCTCCCCTAATTTCCTGAAAGTCTTTATTTTTAAGTTGGTGAGTAGCACTTTCTGCATTGGTTCTGCCCAACTTTATCTAGTGTTAGCTAAAGAGTTTTAACAGCTTCTGTAATGTCCTTTCTTATCCCAGCTAGCTTTGACTTAAAAGAGCTGTGGGAAGAATATTTTAACATTTTAATGTGCCGAAACCTTTGAAGGTATCAGGCTGAAACTTGGCAGGTCTCTAAACAGTCTATCATAATGTTATTTCATTTTGTTCACTCATAAAAAAAGAAGCAGCTGCAGATATTTGAAAATCTCCCCATTCTAGCCTATGGATGAATCTTTTCTCAAATCAAATCTTCAAGTGATTTAAATGGAACCAGTCATGCTATCTTTGAATTGCCCATCTTACAATCTTTATGAACTGTTGCCTTCTGGTAGAAGATATAGAACAATTAAAACTCAGACCACACATTTTCTGAATAGTTTTTATCCCAGAGCTATAATGGCATTTAACAATGAACTTAAGGACAATATCAGTGAGCTGTTGGACAGTATTACTTGGTCTGTTGTGTGGATGCTTGTGTGTTTTTAGGAGGTGGGGAATTTTGGCAGGTGGGGAGATGTTTGGGGATTGTCCTGTGTGTGTGCATGTTGAGTCTGGTCTCTGGGTGTTATATGAATTTTGTTGTATGTATACTGTGTATATATGTACAATGACAATAAAGAATTCAATCAATTCAATTCAATTTGAATGGAATCAAACTTGATTTATGAAAGCCTAATGCATAGGATTGTAAGTGGGACCATTCATGTTGAGAAGGCCCCATGCAATATTTCTGGGGAAGCAATGAAAGACTAAGACATCTTCACTTTTAGAGGAACCAATGATTGAAATGGAAAATGGAGCTGTTTCATTCACCATCTCTCCAAATTTCTCTCCAGAGGGAGGACTTGGGATTGCCCAGAATGCTCCTTTACAGATACTCATAAAATAGTGGTTTCCAGGAGATTTCAGAGCTCTGGAAGTTGTGAGAAACAGCTTTTCCTGTTCCACAGTCCTGAGTCCTTCAAAAGGATGCTGACTTTGTCTACTTCCCTACTTAATCACTTTTATTGGAAATGGCTTGTGAATTGCTTTTTGGACATTGAGAACTTCCAGAAGGACATGTTTTATTACACTGGGTTATTTTCCGCCAACCCACAATGAAAGAAAATTTATGTAAGTTAAAATTGAAAGAAAAACTTTTTAAACTTGGAAATAAGCAGGGAAAGTGATTAAAATGTTGATTTTGGAAAGTTTTTAAACGGACTCAGGGGCCAGATTGACTGAAAACAACGCTTGGAAAAAGTTATAAGAATACCTCCTGTAGTTTTGTATAAAACCTTATTAAAAATATATGAAGGTTTGGATTTAAGTATAAGAAATCTCTTCCTGGGAAAATATTCTGGAAAGAAATATTTATAAGAGGAGAACTTGAAAGCTGTTCACTAGAGGCAGCCAGAAAGAATTAAAGTTTATAATTAGATGAGAATTCCCCCTAATACAGAATAGATTTTAATATTTAAAAATATTTTATCTCTGTAAGAATTTAAGAACATTTGGCAACAATGTACCCAGAACTTGTTCTTTAGACTGTCTGATACAGTAAAATGGGCTTAAAAGAAGAGACAGAAAGGATATAACTGAAAATCAGACTGCTTTGGATAGGGATTTAAAACAAGAATGATATTGACATAGATGTTATACAGGATCTATAAAAGAAATTACATGAGGTTTTAATAGTTAAAAGGGACATACTAATACTAAACCAGAAGAGTGACTTGGATACATGGATTTTAACTCAGAGAAGTGAGTTGGACAATTTTCTTACTTTGGATTTACAAAAGAGATGTGTTATAAAGGAATTTTTGAGAAAAGGAAAGGGGAAAAGAAATTATATGTTGGGACATTGCCTAAAATAATAATTAAGACCTTTAAAACTTAAATGAAGGTTTGCAAAGTTGGCTTATTTGATCAAGGTTAAACTGTATATGATATTTTTTTCTAGTAGCTTTAATTATTTTTAACCGGGACTGAATGATAAAGCTTTAGTTAAAGGTTTGTTTATAGATAAGATGTGGAAAGAGGAGTGTTTTTATTTTTAGAGAAAATAAAATTGAGAAGAGATGAAGATAATAAGAAATTAATATGTGGAACTTCATTTGAAGGGGTTAAAGATTAATATTTTTAAATTGTTGTTTCTATAGTAGTTTTAATGGATTTTTAAAATTAAATTTGATTAGGTTTTAGAGGTTTGTTTATGATATAAGACATGGGAAGAAGATTTTTTCTTTGTATTTTTTAGAGAAATGACAGGATATTGTAAAAAGGAAGGAAATATGAAATTGATTTACTTGTTTAAAGTTTATACATAGACATAGTTATTTTTGGTAGCTCTTAATGGACTTTTGCTGATTAAGACTGAAAGATGAGGCTTTATTACTTGCCAATACAAAAATGATAAGATATTGGATGAACAAATTTTTGGTTGCAATATTAGAGAAGGTATTGAGGTATTTAAAAAGTTGATACTTGTCTTGGTGGAAGTCATTTCTTTCTATATTTTTTTATGGTGGATTTTTTAAAAATATGTTTCCATTTTCTATTTCCCCTTTTTCATTACCCCCTTTTTTCTTTTTTTCCTTAACTTGTATTTATATTTTCCTTAAGTTGTATTCATTAGCTCAACAACAAATTATAATGAAGAGAAAATCACGTGCAATGGGCCTTCAGTTCCCAACCTCCATGGACGCACCTTCCCTCCCTTGTTTCCTCCCCTCTTTCCACAGCCGCTCTAGCCATGAGTAACATCTCTCTGTGGTTGTCCTCCTTGCCATTTACCTGCTCACAATTCCTCAGTTCCTCCTGCTTAGGTCCTTCCAGACCAAGACTGGGTCCTCTTTCTAGACATAGCAATGGAAAAAGTGAAGGGGAAAAAAAAGATAGATGAACCAGATCATAGTTTATAAAACCAGATGGCTTATTCTTTTCTAAAGCAATAGATTTAATATGTACATATAATGCGTGTGTTTTTATATGTATGTCTCTCTGTGTGCAGTTTTTAAATTGGAGAACCACCTTTTTCCTCTTGAATCAGTTCATCTATTTGGAACATTGACTCTAAGCAACATTTGTTACATTAAGTTGTGATGACACCCCACCCCTCAAATTAAAGAAAATCAGGACAGAAATATTAATTCAGTAATCATGGTCCAAAACATTCAGTGTCATATATTTCACCAGACTTTCTCAAAAGAATGTGAGATCTACAGAGATTATCTCCTTCCTAAAAATATTAGAGGTTAGAGATAGCGCATGAAAGTAATTGCTGCTAGTTTAGGAGAATAAGAAAAAAAATCTGTTTATGCAGCAAACAGAACTAATTTAGAAGATTTGTTGCTATAAAACAGGAGGAACACATTTGGCATTAGGGAATTCTGCAGGGGGTGCACTTCAAAAAAAACTAGATAAAGCCATAATAATAATTTTAAAAAGTAGATGAGCCTGGAATGAAAATAAAGGAGATTTTTTTTTTCAATCCTAGAAATTAAATGTGTTCAAATGAATTTTGGTAGTGATTCAGGAAGGGATAGATATATCATGTGGGTTAGGGATTGCCCACACCTACCACAGTTGGGAAGGATGTCAGATGACATAAAAATACAGCAATTCCATTTAGTGACTATCTCAGTTATAAACCATTTAAAATTAACAGTACTAAATAGTATGTAATCATTTTCTGACCAATGCACACATTTACATATCACCAAATTTATGCACCGGACAATAAAAGCCTTCCGTCTGAAACCGACCGAGGTCTGGTCAGTTTCAGGCAGCAACTGGAACTGGCAGGAGAGTTCTAATCAACTAATTAAGGTCATAGAACTGAGCTTGTTAACTTGCAATTAGCACTTTCGAAGGAAGTGCTGTGCTGCAGAGAAAATCAGCTCAGGAAGATATAGCTTATTCAGATAATTTCTCTGGTCTGGGAGTGTAACCCCCCACCCCACTCCAAAAAACCCCCCCAAACACCACAGATCAATCACAAGACACTACAAGAGAACTTTATCTGAATGAGATGGCAGCAATATAAGCAATGTAAGCAATATAAACGATCCTCTTGCTCTCTCTCCCCCTCCCCTTCCCTCACATGTGAGGGAGTCACATGTTAACTTGGGAACCATTTTATTTAATGACCAGGCCATTGGAATAGAGGACACCAAATGAGGAGAGCTTGTAATTTATTAAGTTCATGGGAGATAGCAATTCTGTTTACTCACGGAATAAAGCAGCGAATAAAGCACAGTGATTGCAACAAGACTTCCTTCCTTCTAGAAGATTTCCCTCTAGCTTCTTTAGGATGGATTGTGCCCTCTTTGCAGTGTCCTCTTTACAGAGATGATTTTGCTGCACAGATCTTTCAAAAAATGGCAGCCAGTGAAATGAAATGTGCCCTGAGCTTTTTTGCTCTTAAACGTCCTTTGCAGAACTAAAAGGACCACAGGAAGGGGAAAGAAATGGGTTTTTTAAAAAAATGCTGTTGCTTTTGACAGCCACTAAGCACAAATAGCAAGATTTGGTTTTGGCCTCGAGGAGAAATTTGTAAGGTGGAGACTTTTTGTGTGAGGATACCAGTGAGAAATAACACAAATAGCCCAAGATGATACATTTCCTTGGAGAGTCAAAAAGAGGAATACACAAAATTCATCTTGGGTTGGTGTTTAATTAAAATTACTAGATGAATCAGTCAGCAGGGGAAGGGAGTTATTATTTTCTTTCTGGATCATGGAAAGTATAAAAGCTGTTTATGAGATTATCTCTAATTGTGGAACCGGGATTACTTCACAATCATCTGGAAACACTCTAAATCTTCTGTAAGGGTCCTCAAACATTATGCAGTAAATGTATGAGATGCACATAGTTGGGATAGGTGGGTGGGAAACCCTCAGCCAGGCAGGGGTGAGACCTCAAGAGTGGAATTAGCCTTGAATAATTGTTCAGATGTAAGATATCCAGAACTGAACCCCTTTAAGCTCCACAGAGCCTTATCTACCTGTTCCCAAGCTGAGATTGGCAAACTGGGGAGATTCCTGTATGATAGGCAGAATATAATAAAGCACTATGCTAGAATTCTAGATCTGTTTGCTTGTGCCTGACAGTTGAGTTAGAAACCATTCTCTTGATAGAACGATGGACAGCCATTGTTTCATCCAACAATGAAACATCCAGCTCACTGACAGCACAGACTTCCATATATTTATCTGCTTAGAAATAAGTCCCACAACTGTAAATCCCTTTCCAAATAAAGGTTGGAAACCAATCATCTAAGGCAATGCTCCCCACCATTTTAAAGAGAAAGAGCACCTCACACAGGTAGGATATAAACCGTCCATGTTGCTTGCATCTTGCTTCATCTACTGAGTGGAAATCCCAATTAAAACTCATACTTAATTATGACATTTATGAGGTAAATCTTGTGTTCTCCTAATCTCCTTCACAAGACTATTTTAAAGATCAAACTGAAACATTTATGTTGCCAGGGATTCTCAGCTGGGAGAGGAGGGTTATGGAAATAAAATTTTGTTCTTTCATACAGCATTATGTTTGGGAATGTCTGTAGTGCACTATACAAAAGAGTGTATGGATAGTCCTTGATGTATGACTGACTATAAAGGAGTCTGGGATTTGCATTGTAAGTCATGAGAGCTGTAAGTTGAGGCACCCACATGATTGACCTGATTTTTGACCATATTTTCATAAGCAAACATGGAGGTCATTTTATTCCTATTCATGTGTTTTGTTGACAACCAGCCAAAAAGTTTGGAAACTGGAAAAAAAGTCATAAATTGTGGTCACATGACTGTGGAATGCTACACCTGGCTATAAAAATGAGCAAATTGCCAAAAATGTGTCATGCAGTCAAAATGCACCATCGGGTCATACTAGTATCTTTTTTGGGGGGGGGACACCCCATGACTTCAAATGGTCACTGTGCAACTGGTCATTAAGAGAGGACTACTTGTACAATGCACAGATATAGCAATAGCATAATGCAAAGAATCTACAGATTCATTTCAGTCTCAACTTACATATAAGACTTTGCAGGGCCAAAGATTAAAAAAGGAAGTTTTAAAATTCCAAGCATATCTAACTGAAAGTTCCATTTCTTATTTCCACTCCCTTGCAACATAATAGGAAGTTAATGCAACATTTCCTCACTCTGCAAAGTGATTAGGCAGATCAATTAATTACAGTTCCTATATCACTGTGAAAATAAAGGGCTGTAACTGATGACAAACTGCTATTATTGGAAGCCTTATTAGTGGGAGGTAGCCTTCCCTTCAAAGCTTGGTTTGGTTTCACAGCTATTCACAATCATTAACTAATTGAAGAATATAATATCAGTGGAGCAGCCGAAATCTTCAAAGATAGATTGCTACTTTCCTAAAAAAGGCAGCCAGTGTTTATATATGAAACTGTGGAGAAATGCCTTTATTTATGAAGGTGTTTAAAACATAACAAAAGGGCAGCATTCGACCCAGATTAACTGTTTGTGAAATCAAGGTCCTTTATTTAGAAAGAAAAATTAAGGAGACAAAATGAGTCATAAACTGTGTTTTATCAGAGAGGGCTAATTGTCTGAGAAGACACTATCTCTACCCTATATGAATATTGCTCCCTTCCATGCCATCTTTATTAATGTTAAGTTCATTTTAACATTAATATTTATTATTTTAATATTTATTGTTCTACCTTTTACTATCTATCTATCTATCTATCTATCTATCTATCTATCTATCTATCTA
>NW_020769312.1:27364759-27397616 GCF_900518735.1 Pseudonaja textilis
GAACGGACCTGGTTGGGAACTTTGGTCAGTCTTAAGGACATAACAGTGTGCTTCTCTGAAAAAGAATTCACCTAAGCCCTCATATTCCAAGATTATGGGAGTGACTTCGTCCAGTTGTGAGATTCAATTTTTTTTACTACTGGTTCTGTGAGTGTGGCTTGGTGGGCATGGCAGGAGAAGGATACTGTAAAATCTCCAGTCAGAGGTGGTATTTGCCAGTTCTCCAAACTACTCAAAATTTATGCTACCAGTTCTCCAGAATGGTTAGAACCTGCTGAATACCACCTCTGACATTGTCCCATACTGGTGCTCTCTAGGTCTCTAGACCTAAATTCTCAGCCAAAATGGCCAAAGGAAATTGCTGGTTTGGGTAAACTGATATATATTCTTCTCCACACATAACCAAGAAGGTTGAAACTTATAAAGATGCCACCTTTAGAGCAGGCATTAAAAGGTAGATGAACTCTAAACCTGTGCAAATTTTCGAAGGAAAGGATCTCACCAGTTTCATTGCCTTATTTTTTTAAATTTGAGTTTTTCTTTTCCTCTAGGATACGAGTGTCAAATTTGTGGCGTCATGTTGCTGTCATCTGATGTTTCACGATGTTTTTTCTCTTTGTGAAGCTGGGATGGTTGTGCATGACGATTCCATCCCACGGGCCACCAGTTTGACACTCCTGCTCTAGGAATTTACCAGTAAAAGTTGGTTTTACAGTAGATGCTTTCCCATGTCTGTTTAATTTGGCACCAATAGACCAAACTGTCCTTGAGTATAAATTGCCTATTTTTGCAAGGTCTTCTAAAATAAATATGTAATCAGCACCAAATTTGCCAATTTGTGTCTTAGCAAAGAAATTAGGTCTTTGTCAGTTAGCCTCTGCCCACTTCGGAGTGGAGATCTGACGAGGGCATGTTGTGATTGATGAGGTTGTCCTGATCAGGAGTATTTTGTGCTGCCTCTGCTCTCGGGAGCTTTGGAGGCACCAGCAGGGTTGGCAGATGCCTCTCATCATTGCCTTTGGTGGAGAGCCAGGGTGGGCAGAACAAAGCTTTCCCTCTCCTGGGCCTGACTTGAAAGAATGATTCTTAATTTGCCCTTGTGAGTAGCACAGCTTTGCTGCCTCTGATTTCTGAGTTTCAGGGTGCCAGCAGGGTTGGCACTGCTGGTTGGCAAGCTTAGCTCTGTTTGGAGAAATACTTCTCTGCATGTGGTAAGCCATGATTGGGTCAGGTTGAGTTGGTTTGCTGGCTACATTCCTAACTTTTCGACTCTATATTGGGCTTGAGCTAGTGAGCCCACATTGGTTATCGTTACTATGACTTATACAGAGCACAGAATGGCAAGAATTTAGCAACTTTGGATTGATGGATTGAAGCTCTGTAAGGAAATGATTAATCAAGAGTTCTGGTCAAGACTTTATAGCAAGAAACAATCAGTCTGACAAGTCAGGATGAGGCATTAGAAAGGATCAGGAAACCAGTTCAGACGATTTACAATTGAAAGGAGCAGATTCAAACCTGGGAGGGGAGCGAACTTTGCCATTTGAAAGAATAATATGAGGGAAGGGAAATCCATAGAGCAGAATTGGCAACAAGACAGAGAGTAGGAAGACTATTTTTTTAAAAAAACTTTTTGATAGTGAACTTTCAATTAGGCACAGATCCTAGAATCCAGAAATCTCCAGAAGAGTGGTTTCTAGCAAATGAGATTTGAAAAAGAGAATCACCCTGTTATCAGGGACAAATGTAACAATTGTGCCAGTGGTAAAATTCATTTTTTTTAAAATTACCAGTTCTGTGGCCAGTTCTTGGTGGACGTGGCAGGGGAAGGATACTGTAAAATCTCCAGTCAGAGGTGGTATTTGCCGGTTCTCTAAACTACTCAAAATTTCTGCTACCAGTTCTCCAGAACTGGTCAGAACCTGCTAAATACCACCTCTGAATTGTGCAAAAAAAACCAAACACGTTAAATTATTGTATAAGATTTGATTGTGCTAGAAATCTGGTGTGAGAGAAGCACTACTGACTGCTGATCTACTTTCTGTAAAATAAATATAGCAATCAAACTATTGCAACTTTTGAATGACTTTTGAAGTAAGTTATTCCATAGGGTTTTGATTCTTTTTCATAATTTTATTGAATATTTTAATTACAATAGCAAAAGCAAGTTAAACTTGGGAAAGAGAAATGGAAAGAAAAAGTACAAAAAAAGAAAAGAAAGTAAGATAAAGAAATGAAATATATAATGAAGTGACTTCTGATCTTTATCACAAGTATAACAAACTTAATAACTCTTAACTGTTGATAAGGTTACAAATAAATATCTCTTCTTCCAATAACTCATCCTTTATTTATAGTGCGATGAGAGGAACATTAAATGAATTTGGGAAGGGAGAATATTTCCTAGTACATATGGCTAATTCTCCTTATTTTTCTTCCTGCTGCTATCCATCCCTTTCTGCTTTTAGGCTCTGCTTCATTTGACTTTCACTGTAGATTAAGGGGTGGATTCTCCAAAGTGATCAACATTGACTCCTAGGGTTTGTCGCACAAACATCCAGATCTTCATACCGGATTTGGCATTTTTATTCACCTATCCAGTCCTTCCCACAACCTGGGATAGGTGGATATTGATATTTTATGGTATTAGAGGTATCTCCACAAAATGGAAACTGTTCTGAGTAAAGTTGACTTTGGCCATTGACAGGTGTGAATCACTATTTTTGCTTTCTTTTGACACAGTTGTTCTATTTCTATTTGCATCTGATTATTTTCTCCAGTTCCTTATTTTCTATATGTAGCATTATTAAGGTATTTATTAAATGGTTTCCATATAGTAAAAGTTTAGGAATTGATGAGCATAGTGATACTTCAGAAAGGGGTCGATGAGCTGAAGCGTTTGGAGACCTCTACTTCAGAGACTATAACAAGAAAATTTTCTTTCTACCTTCTCCATTTGAATGTCCATACTTGAGACATCTCATATCTGCACAGAACCCTAATGAAATGTACTATACACAGCCAAAACATTGTATTTTGTAACATTTTATGAACTTGCTATTGTTAAGATGGAAGTAATTTCCAGATAATTGAACTGGGATCCTGAAGACATTTTACCATGAAGGGATTGGCAATCCTTAAGAGGAACTTTGGAGATTTTAGCCAAGGTAGGACTCCACATTCATGAGGTTTTGGAGCTGATTGATTATTCTTACCCTCTGAAAAAATGCTGGCATTTCAAGGAAGAAGCATTTATGTCTAAGGCTGATAAGAATTGAGCTCATACAAGACACACAAATTGCTACTGACAGCCTCCCACTTCTAGTATAAATAGAACATGTTGATTAATCAGGTTTTGTGTTTCCATTACAAATTATTTGTTCAAGTCAAATATAGGAAGCTCCGTCTTTGTTTTAATTCCTCCTTCTTTGCTTCCTCCTTCTTGTTAAAATGATTATCCCATGCTAATCAAACCTTAACTGAAGTAAGTGTAATGATTAGAAAGAAGCCATTAAAAAATGTTAGTCTTTATGTTATTTTGGCTTAAAAGGTTATTTACAAGGTATTGTTAATGAGTATGTGTGCAGGGGTGGGATTCTACAGTTTCGCACCTATTTGCTAGAACCAGTTGTTAACATTCTAAGCAGTTTGGAGAACCGGTTGTTAGAAGAAATTACTGGCCTAATCCTGTAAGGAAGGCAGGAAGGAAACATTCTGGTGTTGCTTACAGAAACTGCCTCTCCGTTAACCCTTATTACGTTTTTGGCAGGATTAGACTTCCTGTCTCAGGAGCTTCTCCGGAATTTTTTTCCCTCCTTTGTTAGTACTTTGCTTGTATGGAGTGACCATTCCAAGTTACAATGGCACTGAAAAAGTGACTTATGACTGTTTTTCACACTTATGACTGTTGCAGCATCCCCATAGTCATGAGAGGCCAGGCAAGGAGATGGTGCCTCAGTGTGAGTGATATCGAGTTGGCCACACCCAGCCAATAACATGACCACTAAGCCACATCCACCCAGTAACATGACTACCAAGCCATGCCCACCAATTAAGCCATGCCCACAGAACTGGTTGTTAAAAAAATTGAATCCCACCCCTGCATGTGTGTATAAGAACACATAAATATACACTATTGCTTTGCAAGTGTATTCATCAGTTCACAGGTATTATAAATAAATGCACTGAAGTGATTTCCTTTGCAGAATAACAGAATATTTCATTGGAATACCAATATGTTGCTTTGTCTCAAAGGTAAGACAAAAGCAGTTTTGAAAGATCAGTGTTGCTGTGAGAAGGGGGACATTTGATGAAAAGGCTGAGGGGGAGAAAGGAGTCAATCTAACATGGGCCTAACAGAAATTACTCATAATTAAATCGCATTGATTTAATTGATGAAAAAATGCCCATGGACTTGGCAGTTTCCTTTGCCTTTTGTAGCCTCCTTTTATATACAATTTGCCACTCCTGTTTAGGAAGCAGGAATGTGGCTGGTTCAGTGAGGCCATTTTTGCACACATTAATGAAATTGTTATTAAGGCAGCTACAGTTATATTCGTTTTCTATTTCATCGATTCTCATTGGTTAGAATCTCTTGTCATTTAATCTGTTGTAACACTGTTCCACGCTGTGAAATCAGCCAAAGCTTCTAATCCATTCTTAGGGTCAACACTCATTAAAAGATTACTTTGATTTAACCTTTAACCTCACAATAACCTTTATATCATGAACTTCCAGGGTAAGTGATGATAGATATATATTTTCCAGGCCAAAGGAAATGATTTACTGTTGAGATGAATGTTTTAGACGAAGCCCAATGTTTTTTTGCACCAGTCTCTCGGCTAATGGAAGCATGAATTTCTGTTACTGTATGAAATTGCATTAATTACACAAATGTGCTGAAAGCAGATTGTGAAAAATTGTTCTGGAATTTTTTTCCCCTTTATAAAGAAACGAGTAATTGGATTAATTTGTCCTTCTTTTCTTCCCTATTAACTTGGAACTGCGTAGATGATTTCCAGTTTTATGGTGTGAACTGTTTTGTGTTTAACCTGATTCTTGTTAAGTAATTTACTTTTCACTGAACTTCTTACAGGCTGGACCTGTGATACAAACTTCTCCTTACATAAACTGGGGAGAAATCTGAAATCACAGCTAAAGTTGAGATTTTCAAGCAAGAGACTCTTCTCACGGCTGAATAAAAAAGATCTTCCCTCACAGTCTCTTTTTATCCATGCCAAATGTTGAGTGCAGCACTGTTGTTCTTGGAAGTGCCTCAGAATATAACATCACTCAGCAGGAGACAGATGATTCATAATGAAGCTCCTGTGCACTTTAGAAAAATGTTGTGCTGCACTTAATTATAGGGAGAGATTGTTCAAACAACTTCCAATTACACCATTTGCAAATAATTGCAAGTTTCTGTGCAGACTGCAAGGGGATAGGTGGCTTTCACTGGTGGGGTAGTGGGGAAGGAAAGATCTTTTGTCTTTTAGTAATTCATTGTCCTTTGCTCTTAGAATTTTAATGGGCAAAAGCCAACTTGACATAGGCTGTCTCATGGCGGAGAGTAGTTTATTTCATAATCCAGGAGAAAAAAAAACAGCGGTGCTTAGTTTGCCTGTGATGGCAAAGACAACCTTACCCAGTAAAGATACATCCAAGATTATGGCTGAGGCTGTCATACAGAAGAGAGGAGTTGGAAATATTTATTACCCATTCATTCCTTATTAAACTCCCCTAATTGCTTCAGAAAAATTGAGAATGTCAAGCTCCTCCTCCTCCTCCTCCTTTTCTTTCTTTCTTTCTTTCTTTCTTTCTTTCTTTCTTTCTTTCTTTCTTTCTTTCTTCTTTCTTTCCTCCTCCTCCTCCTCCTCCTCCTCCTCCTCCTCCTCCTCCTCCTCCTCCTCCTCCTCCTGTAGTTTCACTTCTTTTTCTTTCCCCCCCAAAGGCTCTGAATGGGTAACACTGAAATGATAATATAACAAGCTAGGATATCTTTCTTGGTCCCTTGGCTAATTAAATAGGTTTCAGAGGAAGAGTTCTCAAATATTTTATCTTTTTTTCTTTCACTTTTCCCCATTTCTTTGACCTCTCAGATTCCCCATATCCAGATCTAGATGCAAGAAACTAAATCTTAAACAATGCAAAGCTTTTTCCCAGGTAAGATTTACCCCAGGCAAGAATAAATAGGGCTGACTGACCTAAAGCAACCCTGATGTTGAATTACATGGCATTGCACTGGTTCCCCGTGATATCCAAAGGTTTGCAATACAGCGATAGAATCAGAGACTCTGTTTATTTCCCATTTGCATATCTGTGCATTTGTTCTTACAATAAGTTTGTCTCTCGTTATTTATTTATTCATTTTAGAAGACTTATGTGTCCACTCATTTTGTAAAGATAAACATGGAGACAGACAAAATAACAAAAACATCCCCCCTCCAGGAATCAGAATAAAAATCAGTTAAATGCTGGCTTAGTATTTTCTCCTTCCCTGTTTAACATCTACCTGGAACTGCTGGGTGAGGTCATCTGACAGTTTGGTGTGATGTAAGCTGATAATTCATAGTTTTATATCTCGACTGAAAGACACCTGTGTGATGCTCTGGAAGTTCTGTCTCGGTGCTGGAACCTATGGGGGCTTGCATGATGCTTGGAGTCACTTAGGTGGGATGGGTGGCTATATAAATAAAATAAGTAAATACATTTAAGTGAGCAGCATGGTAGCCTAGAGGTGAAGACGCCTGCCTCCCACTCGGAAGGTTGGGAGTTCAATCCTAGCAGTGGCAGATGTTCTCTATCAGGGCACAAAGAGAAAATATCTGCTGTCAACTTCACATAGGTGTCAGAAAGGGCATCTGGCCAGTAAATGCTCAGCTCCATTCAGTCACCCCGATTCCACCCCGAATAAAGGGATTAAAGGGTCATAGAAGAAAAAAAGTAAATGCATCTTATTAAAACTCTCCCATAAATCTACATACCAACTCATTGGACTCCAGCCTCATCCAACCTCAATATTTATGCCATACAATGGAATGGGAAGGAATTCGTTTCAATCAGCCAATGTCTAAATTTTTTATGGATTGTAGGTGGAAAGGAAGAGTTAGAATCATTTGAACATTCCTTTTTCAGGCTCAGATGTCTTTGATTTCAAAGGGGAAACCAAACAATTCAGTTTCTTGGTGATAGGATGGCAGCCAAATAGAGCATTCTATTAGTAGAGACAAAGTGCTTTGACACTTTCAGAGGCAAGCCTGACTTGATGGTCCCCTCTTTGCTTTTATTCTTCATCTGCCTTTGTTCTCTGAGCTGGCTACCAGACCAGAAGCTTAATAGAAGTAATCTCTTTCATCTATGGAAAGAGTTCTTCAGAGAAGTTTACTGGTGCTATGTGGAGCCCTATTTCCACAGTTCTCCTTGAACCTGTTGCTTCATCTTTTGCTTCATCTGCTACTTCAGACTACTGTACAATTGAATGTATTTGTGCTTTAATTATTTTAATTTAGATTGCTTTAATTGGCTTTTTCACACTGTAGGCAAATTAGGTTCAAAACTAAATATTGGAAATAAAAGGACATTTACAATCTTAAGACTTTTGAAATAAATCTTATTAGCCATTCATTTTATTTTTGACTCTAGCACCGACAGAGTTCAAGTGGTGCACAAGCCATAATCTGCAATAATCTTATAATTGTAATAGATTGGATTAATATCACATCTTCCATTGAATAATTCAAGGCTTCTTTCCTGAAGTCAAAAGTGTCTTAATTTGACTACTCACAATAGCAGTCTGTGAAGTAGATTGACTATGGGAGATGGTGACTGCCCCAAAGTCACCCAATAAGTTTTTCATGGCTGAAGATAGAAAGGAAAGTCAGTTATCCCATTTCTAGTCTAATAACTTAACTACTATATCAGGAATAGGCTGGCTAATTCCAAAGAAAGCAGGGCTTTGGGATCTTTAATACTTAAGGAGAGAATTTCATAAGCTACTGGTATATAAATTGTATAAGTTCAGATCCAACAAACGGAGTCAATTAAAAAATCAGATCAATCTGATTCAAGTTGCAATTTAATTTGAGTCTTCAATTTAAAATATAAAGTGGGTCGATTTGATTCAAAAGTCTGATTCAGTTAGGATAAAAAGGGTCAATATGCCTGTGCAGATGACCTTGCTATCATCTGAATTTTCTGAAGCTAACCCATTGAACTGACTGACCAATTTCCATGGAGCCGGGGCTGTTCTGAAGTGTTGGAGGAGGACTGATTCTGTAGTGTGGAGATCTGAATAAGCTTAAAGGAAACTTCTGGCACTGGCATTAAGTCTAAGGAAAAGTGTAGGAGCCACAGACACTCTTATTGACATTCTCTCAACTAGTGTTGGAATCTATGGGAGCAGCTATGCGAGCTGGTAGAGATGGAATAGAGACCAGAGCAGACAACCAGAATGCTTGACTCCAAAGGTACAAGAAGAAAGAAAGTTGGGAAAGAGGAATAGACAGAGTGGAAACAGAGGGAAGGAAAAAGAGTAATCCTTCCTTCAGAAAGCTGGGGGATATTAGAATGTAACTATCAATTGTAAGTGACCAATGTGATTGCACAATGCATGATTGAGAGACACTGGCTTTAGTAGTTAAATGGAGATAGAAATAGAAGGAAGGATAATAGGGACATTTATTTGCATTTCCTATTTCTGATTCCTGACTCTCATTTCATGAACCTGGTACCTGGATTACTAGGAGGCTTGGGCCAGGTTAATGCTGTGGAATCCCTGAATTGTTTGCAATAAATCTTATCTCATCCATGAGATAAACATGGTTTATTTGGGGTTAGGTTGGATTCATGGCTCCTGGTGGAAAAGCAGACTGAGATTGGGGTTCCAGAAGTTCAATAATTATGTTTGTTTCTGGAGATAGTCATTCAGGCCAGTATCATCTCCTGAATTGATTACTGCTTGAACACCACCCAGAAACCTTCACTGGAACAAAATGCAATTGCCAATATTCTTAAGGGATAGTCTTGTTACAGTTGTGTAACCATTTGCTGCAGGAACTGTATTGGATATCAATGAGCTTCTAAATGCAGTTCAAGGTCCTACTAATTACCCAGCAAGTCCTATGTAGCTTGACTTTGCCTGGCTAGCCTCAGGAACTAAAGAATACCTGCTGAAAGTTTATGCCTGCTAAGATTAATGCCAGGAAGGGGGCAGAAATTGGACATTCATTCTTCGTTGGAGCTTTCCTCTTATGAAACAGCTGGTTCCTACAGCTTTCTAAACCCTTAGAAAAATATAGCTCTTGTGAATGACCTTCCCTGATTGATGGGAGTCATTGGTGTTGATGTATAATTGCTAATTCTAGTATTAACATTCATATAGCGATATTACATCAATAGCAAAAAAGTTGATATTGTTGTAGTTCTCTGTACTTATTGTTGCACTGGCTTCTCATTGTTGCTCAGTGCACCCCAAATCTCTTAAAAATAAAATAAGTGGTTGAAGTTTTATATAATCAAAACAAGAGAAATAGTTTCCTGCCTCCAGATTTCCAACAAGGGTAACATCTGGTATTGAAATTCCTTTTAGACAAGTGCAGTACCCCTCAGCAACCATAGACCTGGGTGGGGGGAGAGAATAAAGGAAAGAATAGAATGAACACCATAATAAAATGAAGAGGGACAAAATCTCATTTAATCTTTATCAAAATATTCAAGGAACATCAAGCAATCACAGTATACTACTAAATGTGTCGAGCAAAGCTACTTATATTTATAAATCAACTTCTCCTTGGCAGTGTTCAACCAACCCATCAAGTCTAAAAAATAATTCATCTTGCTTCCATGAAATACTTGTAGGGCCAAGTTGTCGGTAAATCAAGAGGCAGCAATATAATTGGTATATAATCTAAACATAGCATGACCAATATAAAGGGTTTCTAAAATATTAGCTAGATCAACAGCCTGGAAAATTCCTGTTCAGAATTTCACTGTCAATGCTTGGTTTTAGAATTGGTGTATTAAAGTTAGTTGGTTCTTCATAAATTTGGATGAAACCTTATTTGACAGATGAAAGGGTATGAAATGGTTCACATTTGGCTACATCAGATGCCAATTGAGAATTCTGGGAACTGTAGTCTGAGCTAAGGGCACCATGCAGGGGAAGACTATAGTACACAAGGCCATAGTCATTGGCTTCAGACTGAATATTAACTGTGAATGAGTGCTATGAACTTGTGGCAGGAAAGTGCGCATCCAGAAAGGCCAATGATTTCAAAGGTTAAAAACAAGGCAGGGTCCATACCCAAAGGCCTCTTCTTTTGTGCTATTCTTCATTGCTAATTCTATTTTATTTTTTGCAAATTATATTTATAGAGTCACTACCAATTATTCAGAAAGTCTTAAACATTCTTGCTTTAAAAAAAATAAAATAAAATAACCCATATTCATTTACAACATATTTATAACACTCTTTTGCACCCAGGGTCAGGATGAAAATGTGCAACTCATTTAAAAACTGTGGATGCATGAACAGACTAATAAAGAAGTCATCAGTTGGACTTCTCAGGGAAGGCTGTTCCATTAATAATCATGCCCCATTGAAGAGACTTCATTTTGATTTATCATCTTTTCATCAGGCAGGAATAAACTATCCAGGGCTTTTGAAAATGATTCTAAAGTTTAGATAGGAACATTTCTGAGAAAATTGTTACTGAAAAATCTAATATAACACACAAACTCCTCTAATATACTTATCTTACAGGTGATTATCAGTCAGCTTCCAAAAGGATGAACCTACAATGGTACAAATTTAATTTCCAGTGGATTTTTCTATGACTGGTCAAATTTCTTTGTCTTGGTCATATGGTTTCATTCTCTTTTGACAAAGTTTCTTCTAATATAAGTTCAAATACCAAAAATCAGCGTTGAATTTTAAAAGAGGTCTGGGTAATTTATAAGGCATGTGATATTCCAGGGATATAAATGCTGCTCTCAAACAACCTAAGAACATGCACCCTACAATTCAATGATAAAATAAAGACATTTTGACAATGTAATTTTTGAATTTAAAAGAACAAAGTTAAGCACAATACTGTACTATCATTTCCATTGTTAATTTTGCCAAATCCTAAAAATTCCTGAAAGTAACCAAAAATATGTAGTTTTCTCCTTTCTAGTAGTGTCACCAAGTCTCTGGGAAATCTTTGGTGATCTTCCACAAGATTGTGTTTGGGGCTTCAAATCCATAAAAATTGCCTCTTTTTAATTGTGTCTATTTATATCCTGAGGCAGATCCACAGTTTGTTTGGCTTACCAAACACAATGAAATTACAAGAAAATGTGTAAAACAATGAGAAGGGACAGTTTTGACCATTCAAATGGTCAATCTAAAAATGGTTGCTGAGAAGTCAATTTGTCCAACCCTGGAAATAATTTTGATTATTAATACTATAAAAAGGTATGCTATTTATTTCATGAAAAGGCTTTGAATGAGCTGTGATGAACTGGATCACATACATAGAACAATAAAACCTTCTACACAGTCTCAGGTGTTGCCTAAGTATATAAGAACAGTTGAACAATGTTGTAAAAATGCATATCTTTTCATCTATCAGTTGGAACGAAAAATTAGGTGATTAAAATACCTTCTGTATTGAACCCTTTCAGTGTTGAAAAAGAGGTCAGTAAACTTACAAATATCAGTCCAGTAATATATCTCCTCGCAGTAGGAGTCAAAACTCCTCTCTTCCTTCAGCAACTCAGCAGTAGGGAAAACACGCAGTTAACAAACCATCAATCCATCAAACCAGTCAATCGTCAGGAATCGTCAGGTTCTTTTGCTCCCTCTTATGGCGGTTCAACACCGCACCCAAAATTACATGCTTTGCAGTTTAAAGTGACACACACTTAAACTTACTATCATAGTTTATATATATTATTTTACCCAAACTACGTTATATAACCTATGTTATTCCTAACATATACTAAGCTTCCTATGAGAAGCCATCTCTCTGTGTGTAACTGGCAGCCCAGTACATCCCCACCCCTAATATTAGAGACAATCCATTCAAACCCTTTTACATGATATGAGAAATGTTGTGGGATGAAATGGAAGCAACGAAACACTGGTAAGACTATTTCAAAGCTTTGTATGGGGATGTAGTAATATATCAAAGAGTGGAATTGGAGTGGATGCTCTAAATCAGGGGTGTCAAACTGGCAGCCCACAGGATGGATGTGTCACATGCAGGCCACGCCCACCCCAGTTCCACGAGGGAAAAACATCAGAATACATCATGTGATGGCAACGTGACACCGCAACACTCTTTGACACTTGCTCTAAATTACAATATTTTGCTTAAAAAAAGCTGTTAAAATGAAGTCACAAATGCTGTGCGAATGTTGAAAATGGTAATGCTGCAGGTGTAGATGACATAACTGAAAAAAATGTTAAAATATGAATAGGATTTGTTTATCAGGTAGGTATGCAAAATGTTGAACATATTTGTAAAGAACCCATCTATGTCAGGCAACTGGGAGAGTGCTATTTTGCTTTCCCATATGAAGGGAAAGGTGGCACGAATGAACGTAAAAACCACAGGGAAATCAGACTATTAATAGTCTACATAGGAAGGTGTTTGATAGACTGAAAGGATACAACCAATGAAAATGAGCAAAATTTGGAAAATGCAAAGAAACTTTATGTGAGACTGGAGTTGAAATCCAAAGTTCTTCTCTATAGCACATTTGAGAAAGTATGAATTCATTACACACTTTGTTTATTTAGGGAAGCTTATGATAAAGTGAATGTTCTGTATAAATGTTGCATTGAAGGATGGTTACTGAATGTAACAAAAGCAGTATATGAAAACACATAGATTAGAGAATAATTCAATAGTGGGGAGGGAAAAAGACAAGTATATATGATGTGTCATTGATTATATAATGTATTTATGTATAAATGTATAAAGAATGCCTATGGTGGCACTAAAGATGTGTTGGCTAGGGATGTGAATGTTCATACATTTTTGTCTGGAGGAGATGCTATCTTGTTAACTAAGAACCTGAATGGTTTGAAGCTAATATTAGATTATCTGAAGCAAATTAGGAACATGGATCTGACAATTAATCTATCAGAAACAAAGGTATTTTTTGAGCGACAGGGAAAGTGGAACAAATGATCACAAGTCATGCAGAGAAGCAGAAAAAATAAAGAATTTTACTCCGTTGTAGAAAGGTATAGCTTTGTACTGCAAATTCTGGCGCAAAGGTAATGTATGGTATGTGGTCTGTTGGAGAGGACAACTACAGAAAAAGGTGAATGTGGGTGTGTTTAGGAGTGTGCTTCTGTCCATTTTGATATATGAAATGAAAAGGGATATGCCAGAAGAAAGCTATAAGTTAATGCATACTTCAGAACTGATTGTAGTCCAACAAGAAGCAAGAAGGTCAAGAATGACTGGGTGATGAATGAATGACAACTGAATAAGAAACAACCTGTAGAAAACATGAAATATGTTGAGATGCTTTGGTTGTATAATGGATGAATAAGGATTGAATTGAAAATGAAATATTTGAAAAAAAACATGAATGGGTTGAGAGGAAGGTGAAGACCGAGAAACGTTATGGTTGAATGTAGTTAAAGAGATTGTCAGAAAGAAGGGTAAGAACTTGAGATGCTTTCCAAAGCCAGACAGAGGTGGAAAAATATAGTGAGTGGTGTCAGTGTAAGATAATAATAATATTTTATTTGCGGTCACAGACCAAAACACAAGTACAACAAAAGAACATGGGAAAATTAATCATGAACATTTAGTCACCAAAAATTTGACTAAGGCGAATTATAGCGTTCTCCTCTGATGGTTACAGCTCTTAAAAAAAAAATTGGAAACCTGAGAAGTGATGTATGAGGAGCCATCCCCTAGACAATATAAGAACAAATTACTAACGATGGGTCTAGAAGAGTCTGTTTCAAGGAGAGACAGTAACTTAGATCTGCCTGCGTTATACATAGGGCAATATAAAAGGACATGCTCCACAGTTTCAAGCTCAGCTCTGTCACAGGGGCATAGCTGCTCATTAATCGGGAGCCTCTTAAATCGCCCATCCAGTAGTGCTGAGGGCAAGACATTAAAGCAAGCTAGGGAGAAAGCGCTTCTATACTTGGGGATGGTTAGAGCGTAAAAATAGGAAGCCATCCTCAGTCCGTAATTATTATTTTTTTCAATAAAGTTTTATTTGGGTTTTCACACATACAAAATGCAAGTAAAACATCTTTTTTGAAAATAGCATGGTCCCGGGTTGAACTTCTTTATACAGACACAAAACTCAATTTCCTGCTCCTTTTTTGTGTTCTATTCCATATCTTATACTATTCTACATTTTCTATATAGTTTTTCCCCTCTTTTAATTTTCTCAATTTTATTTTGATTATCTCATCTCAATTCAAATCATTAGATTTATACTTTTGTCTGTTCTGTTTCAATTTCATATTATCTTTTCTCATTAAACAAATTTTCTTCTTAATGATTTTAATAATCATTAAAATCTTAATGTCTTTAACATTTCTTTTCAATTAAATATCATACTTCCTTAAAGACACATAAAATCTCCATAATTAATTTTTCCCTTATTTCTCTTCACATATGTTTTGTAAATTATTAAATATTCATTTTGTTACATTTATTTATTGACAAGCATTCCACTGAATTATGATAGCTATTTTATCAAACATTTTAATCATACATTTTTTCATATTTTCTAAAATTATTTCTGTTTCTTTTTTTTCTTAGTTTTTTTTTAACTTTTTTTTAAAGTTTTATGAAAAACTTTATTAATTTTACCATTAAAAACAACACATCTACAAATTATATACAGAAGAGAAAGCAAACAGGCCTTGGCAGAGACCAAGAGGGAAAGAAAGAAGGGCAAATGGGGGAGGAGAGGGAAGAGTAAGGGAAGGGGAGGGGATAGAATGGTGAAAACAGTTAAAATAAAACCATATTTTTGTGACTGTCTGTAAGATCCTGTCTTCTTCAAGTATATCATCAGCGGTACTTTTCAGTAACTCTGCTTAGGTAGCCCTTGGCTACGATTTTTCTCAAAGTAGTCTATCTTTGATTTAGCCAATTGTACCAAGGATTCCAATTGTTATGATAGGTTGAGGATTCTTTATTTTTTAATGATTGGGTTAGTTTGTCCATTTTGGCGCATTCTAAAATTTTCTGAATGATCATTTGTTCAGTGGGGATAGAAGATGATTTCCAGCACTGAGCGAACACCAGTCTGGCCGCGGTTAGGATATGAATTATAATATACTTCAATTTTTTGGATACTTGTTTATCAAAAATTCCTAGAAGGAAGGACTCTGGTTTGTACTCAGTTTGTTCCTTAGTAATCTCCTCTAGCCAATGCCTAATTTTTTGCCAATGTTTCTGAGTTTCTTTGCATGACCACCACATATGGAAGAAGGTACCTTCTATGTTTTGACATTTCCAACATTTGGGACTCGTGTTGGGGTGCATTTTCGCCAATCTCAAAGGGGACAAGTCCCATCTATAAAACATTTTGTATGAGTTTTCTTTATAAGCTGCTGATTTCATGATCTTAATGTTCCTATTCCAGATCCTTTCCCATTCTGCTAGGGTGATACTCCGTCCCACGTTTCTGCTCTACGCAATCATATTTCCTTTGACAATCTCTTGTTCTAGTTCCGTTTCCAATAAGTGTTTGTAGAATTTAGATTTTTTTAAAAAATTCGGTCCTAATAGAATTTTGTCTAAAGTCTGCAATTTATTGTAGATTCCGAATTCCTTAATGTCTTGTTTATATCTACTATGAATTTGAAGGTACACCCACTGATCAATTGTGAATCCTCGCTCTTGTAATTCTTGTCGTGTTTTCAGCTTTCCTTGTTATTGCAAGTCAATGTCCACAAGCCATTGGACTACCCTAAATTGGGCATCCTTAAGGCCATAATCTCCTAGGGCATCCCCCGTAAAACCTAGCAGGTGTAATTTCTTCATTAGCTCCCTCTCCCAACGAGAAATTTGAGAGTCATCAAACACCAGGGAGAGGTAGCTACCAGGAACTGCCAGAAAGAGCACCCAAAACCACATTTAAAGGTGTTAATCCATGCCATACATTCTACTGATCGAGTGCCCAGTTCCAGGTACATTGGAGCAAAACCAACACAAGGAGGAAGACCCAGAAGTTTTCTAAGAAAGACAGCCTGGGTTCTTTCAATACAATCCTTGAAGCCCTGTATCCATATGGGAATTCCGTAAAGAGTTTGAGCCAAAGTTTTGGCTTTGTAAATATGCAGAGCAGAAGGAATAAACTGGCCTCCCTGGGTGTAAAAAAATCTTTAAAACTGCTGGTGACTACAGGAGGCTGAATTCAGCACCTGGGTTTGATGTCTAGTCCAAGCACTGGTGTTCTGAACTTGAATACCTAAATACTTAAAATGGAAAACCTGCTTAACAGCATGACCATTGATAGCCCAGTTATACAATTTCTGGGCTCTAGATAACACCAGTATTTTGGATTTGTCATAATTAATGGACAAGTGGTTCTCAGCACAGTAAGACCCAAATGCAGAAAGTAATCTTTTCAGACCTGACCTTGACAATGAAAGGAGGGCCACATCATCAGCATAAAGGAGAAGTGGGATCTTCATAGTTGACAACTTTGCAGTGTGGGACTGAATACGTCCAATGTGAAAGGCCAAGTCAGATAAGAATAAATTAAACAAAAGAGGAGCCAGAACACAACCATGCCTTACTCCGTTCTTAATCGGGATAGGATTTGAAAGTTCTTCCTGCAAACCACATCTGACCTAACTAGAGGTCTGGTTGTACAAGGATCTAATTAGGAACAGAAGCCATCTATCGATAGAACTTTTGAGCAGTTTTGACCACAACAGTCCCGTAGGGACTGAGTCAAACGCTGACTTTAGGTCGATAAAAGCAGTAAAAAGTTTGCCACCTGGTATGGTAGTATATTTATCGACTAGGTGTGCTAAGACAAAGCAGTGGTCCAGTGTGGCACAACCCGCTTTAAACCCAATCTGTTCAGCACCAATAATAATGGACTCCTCAACCCAAGTGAGGAGTCTACGTTGGAGATATTTAGCATACAATTTTCCAATGATGGAAGCAGGCTTATGGGGCGATAGTTGGCTGGATTGTTCCTATTTCCTCATTTAAAAACTGGAACAATAATTGCTAAGCTCCAGGAGGTAGGGATCCTGCCAGAGGTATTGATATGCATGAAGAGTCTTGCTAAGAGAGGAATCCACCACTCGGGATTGGGTTTTAGCAGATCAGGGGGTATAGCATCAGGGCCAGGGGCTTTGCCTGACTTGATTTCGGAGATAGGCTCGGTAATCTCAACATGAGTCATGGGTTGTCAGTCAGGAACTGCAGGAGGCAGCTGTGGCCCAAGCATGATCGAACTTGTTGACATCTGGGAAATTGCCAAGAAATTGTTTTCCCAATCTCTGTTGGAAATACAGCAGAGAAGGAGTTCTTGATGACCCGGCAAAAAGCTGGCAACAATTTGCCAAAATAATCGAGTGTTCTTCTGCTGGACGGAGAGGAGAAGTAGATCCCACTTCTCTCTCTCTTTAGCTTTCTTTTTCTTAGCAATTAGTCTTTTATACTCCCACTTCAAGTGATAGTAGTCCTCTGGTGGGCATTTATTCTCTCGATTACAATAGAGCAGGTAAACCCAATTAATCTGGTTCCTGAGCATCAGACACTCTTTGTCAAACCAAGAATTACTTCTTGAATGATATGGATCACTTGCCCTACGGACAGCTCCTAGCTCCCTTTGAACACTATTAATTAGTGATTCAATGGCCAAGATTGTCCCTGGGCCACTACTTGTTAGGGCCTGATTGTATAAGCTGAGACACTCTGGAGATGATAAAAAGGAGTGAAATTTTCTTTCAGTATTAGAAGACTATTTGATCCTCCTTGTATACGAAGCCATATAGGGATCTCATATCTGGGGACCCCTAGGGAGATGTATATTTGAGGAAAGCCCAATGATTGTAACCGGGGGTAGTGGTCACTCGCCATAAGGCAGTCCACATTAAAAGCACAGACTGCCTTTCTAAGAAGCTGGGACACAAGCACAAAATCAATAACACTACTCCCATATGAGGAGCTAAAAGTAAACTCACCAGCTAGATCACCTAGGATACTCCCATTAAGAATTATCTTATTGTGTTGGGCTGCTAAAAAGGCTAACTGAATGCCAGCAAAATTTGTTAATTCATCCTTAGAATGTCTGGCTGAAGTCAGGTGTCCTATGGCCTGGAGGGTTTCTTGGGAGTAGAGTGCCTCAATTGATGGGGGAACTTGGACTCCCAATCGGGTGTTAAAGTCGTCCCCTATAAGGATGTACAACGCTGGGAATTTAGTTTCCATACAAGTAATGTTTTCTCCAGCATGCCCCATTGAGCCTTAGTATCAACTTGCCTCATCGTTGGGGGAAGATAAACATTGAACACTAACAGTTTGCTGCATCCTCTCTTAATTAGGAGTGCCATAGCTAAAGAGCCACAGGGGGGCAGCTCCACTGTCTCCACTTTCAAGGAAGTAGAGACCAAGCAAGCTAGACCACCCTTAGGCCTTCCTGTCATCGATTGTCTGGTGGTGGCCAAGGAAATGACCGTAAATCCTGTAAGGGATATTTTATCGCATGCCCAGGTCTCCTGAAGCAGGACCACATCAAATGAGTGAATATAGTTAGCGAATTCTGTGGTATCACACCTTCTCCCCCAACCTGCTACGTTCCATGAGAGGCACTTAAGTGTGCAGGGTTTTTTTTTTTTTTTTGCCAGATTTAAGTCATTCTGTGTGATTAATTTTTTCCAGAGCACCCTTCAGATCCAAAAAGATACACCCATTGTTAAGTGGCAGGGTCATCCTCTTAGGAGGCAAAGGCAGGGAAGGAGGGAGGGGAGGTGAGCCTCGTTCATGGGGCTGTAAGGCTCTAAACGCACTCCAGTTCATACTTGTGGCATTAATTGATTGCTTAGCTGGCAAGTATTCAGCAGCATCAACAGACGGAGTTTGAAGCAGCCCTGGATCTTCATATTTATGAATTAGACATTCTGGAGAAAGAGCCAAGGGAGCTTCTGTTGGTAAATCAGTATAGACTTCCTGGAGTTCAAGGGAACCCTTATCAGGTAGTGAAAGACTCTAGAGCTTGGATTTAACTGCATCCAGACGCTTTATGATTTGGGCCCTTTCTGGTTGTGGAAGTGCACAAAAGGAGTCGAAGAGCTGTGTCTCCTCCTGGTTCCAGAAATTATTTTGACATAGTCAGTCTCATAAATAGATGGAATCCCAGAGGCTCTGACCTGGGGCTTATTTACTAAGGAACCTTGGGTGCCTTGGGCTGGTGTCGCTTCCTTTGGGGCCATTTCTTCCCAGCTGATCAAGTCAAGGGAAGCTTCCTGGTAAGATGTTACTCGCTGCGGGGGGTTAATTTGACCGGTTGTTGGAGGAACAGTCAGGCTGCCATCTGAGAGGACGCCGACTGGATGTTTTGTGGGAATAGGTGTATAATTAGTACGTGATATAGTATCCGAGATGGCATTCAAGGTTGGCACATTAATATTTGCTGCTGAGGATCTTTTGGGGGCAATAAATCTCCTGCCACTCACAAATTGTCGATTACTCAGGAGTGGCTTAATCGACATATCTTTGAAGACTCTTCTTGGTAGAATGCTGAAGGATCTTAACAGGAATCCTCTTCTGAAAAATAGTTTTGGGGTGTTACAGTTGTCAAAACTGAGTAGCACTCTAGTGCAGTATTCAGGAGAGGGTAAAAGTTCAACCTTCTTCAAATCATCAGCTTTTAGCCCCAATAACTGTAATATATGGCCCCTCAGCACCTGTGTTGAACCCCAGTGAGGTAAGTTGCCATTAATGGGATTAATGATGAGGGCCACCTGTTTTGACTGTAAGACCAGGTGACTGTTTGTGTGAAAAGATGTAAAGTTCGAACTATTGGTAGGATTTTGCTGTGGCTTGGCAAGGAGAACCCTGTCGCCACATCAGGCTGCCGAGCGGTCAACCCAGGGCACCCACTGGTAGTCCAGGAAAGTAAGTAGTTTAAAGTACGTAATATTTTATCAAGCTGGAGCTGAATGCTCGCTGTAGTTTCTGCAACCAAGAAACATTGCTGAGCCAAAAGTTCTGTAAGGGTGGGCTCACTCAAGGATTGGTTGGGGGCCATAGTTTTAAATAAGCCTTTGTTCTCAACTCGGGGGGCGATGCCCTCAACCGTCGGAGGATCATGACAACTGGCAGAAGCCAGACAAAAGGGAGCAGGAGCTTTCAAACCGAGAGGCTGAGCTAAAACAAAGTCCTCAATCTTGGATTGCTTCAGAGAAGGTTGAGGAACCAGGTCAGTGAGAGATCTGCTCCTTTTCCTTGTCTTCATTATATTAAGTAGCATAGAGTCTAGTCACTGAAACAAGTCCTAAATCCAAAGGAAAAGGAATCAGGAGTCGAGAAGAAACGAGTCCTAATGCAAACAATGGCAGAGCTCCTCACAAGTATACCAAGGATCCTGCCCTCCTGACAGAGCAGGGAACATGAGTAAATAAAAATGATAAAATAATAAAAATAGAATAAATCAGATAAGAGAAATCACATCAAAGCTAGGCATTGCTAGACTTTCAGCTAAAGGAGTAAGATCTGTAGAACAACAACAAAGAAGCAGCAGCAAACCCCTCCTATAGCTGAGGCCCAGCTCGGGCTTTTTTAAAAAATACAGCTAAACCGTAGCTGAAATATGACTAGAAGTGGATTAGTGATCACACTGCAAAAATTTCAAAAAATGTAAAGGGTTTAAAAATAAAAATAAAAATTTGAAGACTAAGATATGATAGAAAAATAGCCTTAAAAGCAGGTAAGAATTAGAATAGGTTAATTTAATCTTAATTAAGCAGAGAGCCTACTTGCCTGCTGCTCCCATCTCCTGCCTTCAGCCTAATCTGTCATCATGTAATTGCTTCCATCCTTACATATATATGTGGCACGAAGGATACAAAATAGTCTTTGGGGTTGTAACTGCTTGGCCGGTTGGGTCTGAAATGGGAAAGAGCTGCCTTTCTGACAAAGATTTAACAAGCAAATGTTTTCCTCGCCGCTGCAGTGCAGCTTCTTAGTAGGCAATGCAATGTTGTGAATTGTCCAGTCAGTGTAAGATAGTTTTAGCTGTATTTCCTTTTATTTTCTTTTAACTCTTGTGGTTTGCTCTCTATCACCTTTTCTGTTCTCCTATGCTTTGCATAATGTTGTTTGCCCAAAAGGGGATCAGATGGTGGATCTTTATATACATTATGTATGTCCACCAAAACTTCTCGGTAACTTTAATCATGAGTATAAGTCCAAAACTGTCGGGCCAGTATTATAGCAGTTCCGAAAGAAACGGTATGCTCATTTAAAAAATGTCAAAATGACATTACAGCTCAAAAAAATGCAACAAAATATATGAAGAGTATGTGTTCTAGTATCAACAATGGCAATCTTGTGAAGAGTTACACATATATCTGGCTTCAGAGAAAAATGTTTTATTTCATATCTGTCAAAGTGGTGTCTTCCATTATTTTTGGCATACAGGATATATTTCCTATGGATTGAGGGTGATGTAATTCAATTTTTTGAAGACTGTCACATTGAAAGAGTGCTTATTTTTTCAGAGGAAATGATCCCCCACTCCCCAGATTAAAAAAATCCTGAAAAAAACAGATAACCAATATAAAAGCCTCACAGGCAGCAACTGAAGGTACAGCTCTTGATAACCCAGCTTTATTGCAGACCTTTCAAAAAATCATTAATAAAGAAAGCCGCCACAAGAGATTGCATGTTATGTATGTATAAGAGAAACAAAGTTCAAATCTTACTTCTGTCTTTTCTGCTTATCAAGCATAATGGACATTCTTGCTTTTGAATGGGAAAAATGGTTGATTCCTGTGTATTGTTATTGTGTCTGCCTTTGCTAAATCTTGCCCCCCACACCAATCTATGTCAACAACTTTAGCACAAAAAATCAAGCATCATCAATATATTTTTTCTCTTACAACTTTCAGCTCCAGGTTCCATCAAGTCTAGCTTTATGGAATCATTTCATTACATTGCAGCTCTGAGTGGCTCAAATTAAGCTCCTGCTAGCTCAGCCTATGACCGTTAGAAAATGCCCTGGGTTCAATTGAGCTGATTTCTTCTTGTTCAGTTAAATCTAATCTTCTGCTTTAGAGAATAGAGCAATCCCTAATGGTGACCAACTAAATTAAGCTAGAGCTTGGCTCTAGCCAGCTAGTTAAAGAGAAATTTTTAGATGGTGCTAAATGGACTGGATAAATGCATTCAGCACTCTCCTTGCAAGGTACTATCAACCTTTCTGACTCACCCTAAGGCCTTTTAAACTAGTCTACTGAATATTTTTCTGTTAAAAAAAATGAAATCACAGCATTTCATTTTTTGAAGGGAGTTTAGAGGGCCAGCACATAGTTCATTAAATCAAATAACAAGATGCCTCTTCATCTCCTTGCTTGTGGTTTCTTAACAATTAATGTTTCCAAGGGATCCTTGGTGCTCTCTGGAGCTTGGTTGTTTTCTTGCAGATGTTTCATTGCCGAACAAGGTAACATCATCAGACTAGCACTGATGATGTTACCTAATTTGGGTAATGAAACATCTGCAAGAAAACAACCAAGCTCCAGAGAGCACCAAAGACTCTTCAGTTCAACCCTGAGCTACAAATATTCTTCTTGATTTGTTAATATTTCTCCCTGTTGCAGCTTTGAGCACCATATTTAAAGGCTGCTTCATTTATCACATGGTTAGATGCAAACAGTGCTTCTGAATACTTGCTTTCTAAAGCAGCTGCCTATGACACCACCACTTATTGTATATCCCCCATTCCAATTAAGCACATCCTTCCCATCAAAAAGAAATAACCAAAAGAAAGTTGCAGTTCAGAGCTGCTAAACAAGCTTGCAAACCAGATGCACCTCAGTTAAAAAAAAAACTTTTAAAATTAATGCTGTATGAAGGGGTTAATGGGCATATTTATTTTTATTTATTAAATTTATAAGCCACCCATCTCACTGACTGGCCAGCTTACAAAACGCATGAAAATAAAGGTACAAAACATTAAAATATTAAGTATTAAATAAACCCATAACAGAATAACAGAGTTGGGAGGGATTTGGAGGCTTTGTAATCCAACTCCCTGCTCAAGCCAGAGACCCTATATCATTTCAATAGCTGTCCAATCTTAAAACATACAGTGATGGAGGACCTACTCGCATAAGGGTTGTGTTTGACCTCAGGGGGTGGTGGTGGGCCTGGCCAGGGTGGGCTTCGCTCTGCCAGCAAAGAGGCTCCCAAGCTCCATTTTTATTTATTTATTATATTTATTTGGTTTGCCAATTGTTTACAAGATAATAGGTATAAGTAAAAACATAGTTATGAATACATGGATACATATAAAAAAATAAAAGAAACAATAGGACAGGGATGGTAGGCATGTTGGTGCACTTATGCACTTCTTAGGAAAGGGGTGAGGTCCATTGTAGACAATCTAAGGTTAAAGTTTTTGGGGTTTGGAGAAGAAATCACAAAGTCAGGTTCCAGTCATTGACCACTCTGTTGCTGGAGTTGTATTTCCTGCAATCAAGTTTGGTGCGATTAACCTTGAGCTTGTATCTATTGTTTGCTGTTGTATTGTTATGTTTAAAGCTGAAGTATTCATTGACAGGTAGGACATTGCAATGTATGATTTTATATACTAAGATCAGACCGAAAGCGGCGTAGTTCTAAGTTTTCTAGGTCTAGAATTTCAAGTCTGGTGGCATAAGGCATTCTGCAACGAGGAGAGGAGAGGAGAACTCTTCTTGTGAAATAATTCTGGACTTTCTCAACTGGGTTAATATCAGATACATAATGTAGGTTCCAGACTGATGAGCTGTATTCAAATATTGGTCTAGCAAATGTTTTGTATGCTCTAGTTAGTAGTGTGATATTACCATACGTAAGATTAGGTTAACAACTCTTAACGCCTTTTTGGCTGTGTAGTTACAGTGGGCTCTAGCACTTAGATCATTAGAGATGAATATTCCAAGGTCCTTGACAGAGTTTGGATCATCAACAAGATCTTGACTCTTCATCCTGTATTTTATTTTCTGATTTTTTTTGCCAATATGTAAGACAGAGAATTTGTTTGTTGAGATTTGAAGTTGCCATTTGTTTGACCATTCTGATACAGAGTCAAGGTCTTTTTGAAGGGTAGCAGTATTGTCTGTGGTGTTGAATAGCTTTACATCGTCAGCAAAGAGGACGCAGTTGCTCTTAATATGATCACAGAGGTCATTTATGTAGAGTATGAAGAGAGTTGGTCCTAAAACACTGCTTTGGGGGACACCACTGTTGACAGGTACAGAATTTGATAGGACGCGCCCAATTTTGACCATTTGTTGTCTGTTTGACAGGAATGCTTCTATCCAGTTATGCAGGGGTCCAGAGATACCATAAGATTTCAGTTTTAGGACACTTCCGGTTGTCGGCTTTGGTGACAGCAGGGATTCGCCTTCTCTGCGATTCCTGCTGTGCTAGCCGCCTTGGTGCCTCCGATCCTGACGGATTTGGAGGCTAAGGCTGCCCTGTTGGGGCAGCTGAAGATAGGGGGGATCCGGACGGGGGTGAGGGGCATCGCAACCCCCCTCCAGCCGGCAATAACCCCCTTTTCTCAAGACGGTGCAGCGGTGGTCTTTTTATGGCCACCATAAAGAAGCCGGCAATTGGATAAAGAATGCGCAGGAGGGAGAAGGAGTTTTCTTTTTTTTTTTAAAGAAAGTTTTTTCTTGGTCGAACTGGGACCTTAAGGATATATTTAACACCTGGGAAAGTAATGACTTGGAAGCTATAATGTTCCCGATTGATGTTTTCAGCTGCGAAGAAAAGTGACGAAAAGGGGAAGTTACTCTCCCTCCCTTATGGAATTAACAAATGGACAAGGGAAACCAGCCTTTTGGTAGAAGGTAAAACCTAAACTCCTTTGTTATAAGTGGGAAGGGAGAGGCTTGGGAAAACAAATTTTTACTCTAAGACTTTGCTGGAGGAGATGCCTTGAAGATAAAGAGAATAGAAATTAATTATAAGAAAGATTTAAAGCACAGATTGGACGTTTTTTCTTTCCCTAATTTGACTTCACCCCTAGAAGAGAAACTGTAAAAAGAAGAAGCTTCTACTCTGCCTGGACTGTTTGATGACTGTGGGACTTTGGGACTTTTGGGAACTGTTTTAAGCTTGGAAATAACTGATTGGTTTAAGAAAAGGATACAGAAAGAGAAGAAGAAACAGTTTAAAATGGCTCTATCTCTTGATGAACTAAAAAAACAATATCTAAAAACAAAGAAAGAAGGCAAAGATGTTATGGGAGAAGCCCTTTGTTTTCTAGATATGGCACTTGTCATGTGCCAGCAAATTAAACAACAGCTGCGAGAAGCCGAGGAAGAAGAAGCCATTTTTAATGAACTAAAAGGTGTGACTAAGAAAGAAAGGAGAAAGAGAGGAGCGAAAAGGAAGGACTTAAGAAATAAAAAAATGTTTATGAAAGAGAAAAAGAAGATGCAAAAACAACAGAATGCTAGAAAGCAAAAGGAAAGAGGAATGCAGAAAGGGGAAATCAAGAAGGCAGAGGTTTTGAGAGGAGGGGGTAAAAAGTTTAGGCGGGCTAAGAAGGAAAAGGAAAAAGGGGAAAAAAGTTACAAAGATATAAGACAAGATGGAGATAAGGAAATTTTTTTCAGGGATAATGGGTAATATATGGGTTTTTTTTTAAAAAAAGGGGGGGATTCTGCAAAGTACACATGAGTATTGTAATAGTGGTATTTGTATTATAAGTAGATAACCAGAACTTTTTAAGATCCAATAAAAGGCTAAAATATCAAGGTATAACTTTAAAAGGTTTAATAATGAATGATAAGAAGTTTTAATAAAATACTAAAGGGAATGTTTAAAATATTAGTTTGAATATAGAGTTTAATGGATTAATGTGTTGATTGTTATGGATTTATTATTGTAGTATTGGTTTTTGAAATAGTAGAATGTACTAAGCAGAATCTGATTGGGATTTAGGTGTTATTTTAAATTTTAATTTAGGGGAATGATAGAAAGGCATCATACTCCGATTAGTGATTCCAGGGGAAACTATTCTTTCTTAAATTGGAAATGAGACAGATGTAAATGGAGAAATGGACAAAAGATATAAAAATATTTTTTTTAAAAAAAGCAAGATTAAATATATAAAACAGAATTAAGATGAGGCAAAAGTGGAGAGGAGTTATATAATAGATATAGAATGGTAAATAAGATGGGTAATGGTATATAAGAAGAGCGTGAATACAACTGAGTCCATACAAAAAGAGGTAATCTGGGGCCAAGTTACTTTCTAGAAGAAAGTTTTATGTTTTTATGTCTGTGTTTTATGTGTGTGTGTTTAATTACGAATTAAATAATAAAATCTCGGAAGAAGACTAGATGAGAATAATTATAAACAAGCCAGAGGGAAATATAAAGTTGATGACTGGATAGTAGATAAATCAGAAAGGAAATATGATTGAATAATGATTAAAGAGAAACAATGTGGAATTTGGTAAAGGGAATTTACGTGTTTATATGGAAATGGGATAAATTATAAGTACGTGATATAAAGCAATATGTTACCTGCCTTGTAAGGATCTGCAATGGAAAGAGGTTTTATGTTTTTAATGTTTAATGATGTTTTGTCTTGTTTGTTTGTTTGTAAAATCAATAAAACTTGTTTTTTTAAAAAAAGATTTCAGTTTTAGGAGTAGTTTGTCGTGTACCACTGAATCAAAGGCTTTACAGAAGTCTATGTTGATTGCATCTATTGCTTTGCCCTGATTGAGTTGTGTAGTCCATATGTTTTTGCAGTGTAAGAGTTGCAGATTGCAGGATAGTTTTTTTCTGAAACCAAATTGTTTATTAGAGAGTAGGTTGTTTGTCTCTAAGTGGAGGATAATGGATTGGTTAATAATTGATTACATGACTTTATAGGTGATGCAGCATAAAGAGATTGGTCTGTAATTTTCAACTAGGCTGGGGTCTCCCTTTTTGAAGATGGGGATGACCGTGGCTTATGACCATAGTTTTGGCAAGGAGCTGGTCCTGAAAGATTTTTCAAAGATTGTGCTTAGAGATTTGGCTATGGCAGTGGATAGCTTTTTTAAGAAGTAGGCACATATTCCATCCAGTCCAATAGATAGAGATGGTTTTATATTGCGTAGTGCTTTTTCAACATTGCCTTTTGTAAAATCAGTATGTATTAGATCATTGTAGTTGTCTGTGGTTCGACGAGGAAATACTGGGCATGATCCATTGCTATTTACAAATACTTAGCCAAAGAATGTGTTAAAGAGGTTGGCTTTAATGGTGTCATCATTGCAGTCTTTACCATTAGGTCCTTTCAGGGGTGGGATGGACCTTGAGTATTTCAGTTTGTTGTTTACAAAATTGTAGAAAGTGCAGGTGGAATTGATGCATAGAAGGTTTTCTTCTTGTTTAATGTGATAATTGGTGCATTCAGTCTTTATCTGGTGACATAAATTTTTGTATTGGCTTTTGAACTTGGCAACGTGACCAGATTTGTTTTTCCGCCAGAGTGATCTCTTTTTGGATTGAGGCTTCCTTATTGTTATGGGTAATTTGTTTTTTCTGGTTTTGGGAGTTGTTAATGGTACATATAGTTTGATGACTCTTTTGACTTCAAGTAAAAGTATGTTGTAATGGTCTTCTACAGTATTGCATCCAGTGAATAGAAATTGCCAATCAAGGGATGAGAGATCGATGTCTATAAAATCATAGTTGGCTTTTTTGAAGTTATAATTGGGGATCACATTGTTGTGCTGATTTTTGTGTGGATGTATGTTGAGACAAAAGTCAATCATGCTGTGGTCACTGTTGGAAAAGGGTTCTTTAATTTGTATTCCGTAAATTGAATTCAAACTATTGCAGAAGATGAGATTGATTGTTAGGTCTAGTATTGTTGGTTACTAGTTGTTCCAGTCCTAGGTTTGTTACAGCATTGTAGAAGGTTGCATGTATGGGTTCAATTTTACATTCATTTAGGGTCCAGTTAATGTGAGGTAGATTGAAGTTACCAAGATAGATAAAAGCATGTGGGCAGGATGCTGCCCATGGTAGTAGTGAATTTAGCTTGTTTACATGTTCGATGTCATAATCAGGGGCTCTGTAACATAGTAAGAATCAAAATGTGATATTTAAGGACAGTTCACAGACGATGGTCTCAGGAAGAGCAAGCTCTTGGGTAACTTGGATGTTTTTTAGATGTAGGGACTTTTTATAGAAGATAGCAACACCACCTCCTCTATGGATTTCACGATCTGATCGGTAAACGTGATAGTCTCTTACTGTGGTAATGGAGTCAGGGAGACATGCATTGAGCCATGTTTCACAGACAAATATGATGTTGAATTTAGCCATATTTAGTAAGAGGAGAAATTCAGGTATTTTATTCACAAGGCTAATTGCATTGAGTATTTACATTTCACTGACAGAGGGTTGCAGGAAGCTGTGGCAGCTGAAAATGGAGCCTGGGAGCCCATATTTGCTGGCAGAAGTACCACGGTGTGGTCCTTTACTGCTTTCAGGCTAGATCTAAGTACCTGTGGGCTGGATCCGGCCCCCAGGCCTTGAGTTTGACATCCCTGATCTACAGCTTCTGAAGGCAAGGTTAATTGTTCCCACTGTCAAGAAATTTCTCCTTATTTTTAGGTTGGATCTCTCCTTGTTAAGTTTCCATTTAAATAACTTAAGTAACCAGAATACCAAGGGATGGGGTTGGGATCTTCTTCCTAGTCTAACAACTGCCTTCAATATGGAATGCCCCCATTGGGGCCTGAAATCAGTAGGCAGAGTCAGGTTTACAGATGGCCAAGAAGGTAGGGGAAAATCTCACTTTGAGGGGCACAATATCCCAGAGGGACATTTTTGAGGAATATTCAAATAAACACAGGATGGAAAAGCTGTTCCTTGCAAAACATCTCCAAAAATGGCATCAAAGATCAAGCTATTTCAGAAACGATTTTTCATCAAAGTGGAAAGAAGCAAGACTGCCTGAACCTAATTGAGGTGCATAATGTGACTGACAAATGTTCATATATTTTTCTTTATAGGCCGTAAAATTCTACTGGGGTCCAATTAAATGAAGCAATTAAGTTAGTTTTGAATAACTGAATAGTCATATTCTACCTTTTGAAAAGGAATTTACAATTTGCTTTATATACTTTGTATTCATTGTGTCTCTCACCATTTATAATGACATTATTTGGAATTTAAGCATTTTATAGTAATTTTATTCAACCTTATAATTAAAAAGATTAAAATTAGTACAAATTAAAAAAGGAAAGAAAAAAATAGAAAATGAAGAAAAGAAAAAACCAAAATAAGAAGAAAGAAAAGGTATAGTAAAGAAAATATATACAGTATATAAAAATGACTTCCTCTTTCTTCACAAGTATAAACAATTTTAATAATTTATCACCTTTCCTTAAAATGCAACAAATGGTATCTTCTTCCCATATTTCACCTCTTATGTATAAATAAATACTTAAAGTTTTGTTGTTCAGTCCTGACAAGCAAAAGTCCACAAAGAGTACCCAAGATAATGTCTATTTTCACCTTGAAAAAATAAATCAACTTCATATTCCTTTCTTTTTTTACTTTTAATGGGCTTTAATTCCTTCAAATAATTGGTTGTTTTTCATTTTTTCTTTGTCTTCTCACAAAATATTTCAAAACATTATATTTTGTAAATATAACATAGGAAAATTATCCTAGCCACTCTTTTGGCTTGTTATTTACATAACCCTTTTAATTATTAAGACACCAGCTGGTTTAATTTGTATATAAAGTTGAGTGACTTCTTCTTCCATAACATTCTTGTAGTCTGTCATTTTTAAATCCACTTTCAAATCAGTCTCAACCTTATCTGCTAAAACTTGTTCCTTTCTATAATATTTTTAAATCTATAGTCTTAACCACATATAATGGTGGATTTTCTTAAAATTACATTATATTTAGGTTGCACTATGTTTAGGTTCAATTTATTTAAAGTTAAAATACTTTGCTCCGTTCTGTATTAGAAATCAAGTGTAATTGTTATCTTCAATTTTTTTCTGGCTCCCTCTAGTGTCCAACCTTCTAAGTCCTATCCTATCAATGTTTTTAAAAAATTTAAAACATCAGCACTTTCCCGTGGGAAATTTCAAAATCTTGTTTTTGAAATTAATCTGGATCCTGAGTCCATCGGTAACTTTCCAAAATCTGCATTCTAATTAACCTTTTGCTATTTATTCTAAAAAAGAGAGAACTTGTCGGGAACAAGAGTTGCCTTTTTCCAGTCTCACGTGCCGACATCTGGATACTTTGCTGTGCCTTGTCCTGCTTGCCTGGCTATGTGCAAATTCTCAGTGACGCAATTCTGCTCTGGGTTGTGCTGCAGTCCTGGTGAACTCTTTCTGTGATGAAGACTCCTTGTACCAAACTCCTTGAACTGTGGCTTCTCTCAGAACTGTGCTGCTCCTCAGGACTAATAGCAGCCAGGAAGTATTGAAAGTGTATGTTTAGAGCTTTGCTCCTTGACTTGCAGTGAACGATGGGACTTTTGGGGAAAAGTTGAATCAATAAAGGGCAGTTAAGCCTTCGTTCCAGCTGTGTTGCTTCTGGGTCCAGTCCCGGGTCATAACAGATTATCTCAAATCCTCTCCTTGTCCAAAGAACCTTTCAGTGGAGAACATGAGAAGGTTAACCAACTATTGCAGCAGTATTTAAGACGTTAGATTTCTTACCAGCATAACAACTGCACTGATCTCATAGTTCTTGCTAAATTTGTTTTCAACAATGCTGCCTACTCCTCTGTTAATATCTGATCCAGGCAACGAATGGATTCCACCCACAGGTCTTACCAACAACCAGACAAGAAAGTGCTATTCTTCACACCCCCGATTTTCTGGAAAAGAGACAAGCACTCCAAATGTCAGCATTCCAAGTAACAAACTCCAAAACAGATCAATCTGAGACAATCATCTTCTCAAAGTTCCACTTTATTAGAGATGTCATATTGACCACATCTAGGAAAACCCGAATCTGAGAGTTCCGAGTTTTCCCTTCCCCAAAAGAAAATCAAAGATCCATCCCCTGCTTTCATCAGTCCATCACATGGCCCAATCATGTCTTTGTCCCATCCAGAGACTATCCCCAGTCACTCCCCCCTCCAGGTGCAGGTTGAAAAGTCCTTGACTCTCCTAGAAAAGAATGTTGTTGTGGCTAATCATCCACTGCTCCTTAAAAAAACCCTCCCAAATTCCCAGGCACTAAATGTGGCAGCCTAGAAGCTCCAGAAGGAGCTTAGGCTATGTGGCAGCGTGGAATATGGCTTCCAAAGCTGGCAAATGGCTTCCCAGGCTGACACCTAATGAACAACTCAAACTAGCAAAAGTGTTGTACAAATGAACAACTCAAACTCAAACTAGCAAAACTATGGTACAAAAAATGCAGCTGATACACATAGACAAGAGGGAGATAGAATTGTAGGAGATTTAGTGCAGCTTTCTACACAATTTTTAAATTGCATGCGACCTTCCGAGAAACTAGACTCAAAATGTACTGGTCCTTTCCCAGTAACTAAGCAAATCAGTCCACTAGTATTTTGCTTTTAGTTGCCAGTTTCAATGAAAATTCATCATCTAATGGTTACTTGTGAAAGAGCCCCTTCCTCTTTGCTAAACCTGGCACTTTAAGCATCTAGTAAAACTTGTCTCTCCCCCTAGCACTAGACCATTTTAGAGGGAGTAATTGGTGGGTGTTTATCACATTAGCTAGGAAATCTATCAACCATTTCATCTTAACTTGCCTGGCAGTACATATTGAAACTGCACTTTGTAGTCTCATTACCAAAGGTTGAGTAGAGATTATCTATGAAGTTAGAACAAATTTAGTCGTGCATACCTTCTGCCACCCAGTTGATTGGAGCAAAATATTCAAAATAGTTATTTAACTATGCTCTAAGAGTGCATTTGCACACTTGTTCACATATCGTGAGACAAATTTTGCAGTCAGCTCATGTTGTAAATGATCTGGTGAATAGATAGATTATATTACACACATTCTTTCCACAAACACTTTGTTACTGTCATGTAATTGTTGCTAATGTTTACTAGCCCCGATGAACTGAATACATACTGGATAGGTTTCATAAGTTTGCTCTAAGTGAGATTTTCAATGAACCACTGAGGATAAAACTGTCACATGAAATCACCCATTGTAATATAGACTCACAGTCACCAATGACTTTGGGACCACTGTAACACTACAAAACTGGTTAAATGTGAAGGAACTTAATGAAACAATACCTGTGAGCTTATCATTCACTTCTCAGATATCTGAAGTTGGATCTTTTAGTAATGTTAATAAGTGAATATAGGAGGAAACCTTAAGGCCTTTTTGAAACAGTCAAGCATGGGCCAGATCACTGCCCACCTGGGCAAAAACACATTGATTAAAATGGGTAAAGATGGTCTTCAAAAGAACAAAAATCTGTGTATCTAGATCCGTGACATCTTGTCACATCCTTCATATGCTATGGTGGAGACTGATCTCATGATTAGACAAGATCAGCCAGATGCTCACTAGGCATCTATCCATCCATCCATCCATCCTTTATATCTATCTATCTATCTATCTATCTATCTATCTATCTATCTATCTATCTATCTATCTATCTATCTATC
>NW_020769312.1:27397626-27470879 GCF_900518735.1 Pseudonaja textilis
ATCTATCTATCTATCTATCTATCTATCTATCTATCTATCTATCTATCATCTATCTATTTCAAATGGTTCTAGGAGGGAGGGATTGAAACAAAAGGACGCAATGCACGGCACATGTGTGTGCATTTGGCATCCTGTCTCAAAATAAATAAAAAACAGCATTAGAATCTATGAACACTAAAGGCCACGTCACATAATTTTAAAACTGCAGCAGTATCCTTGCCTACCAGCCAGGACAGCCCTCTTTTTTTCTTAAATCCAAAATGAGTTTCAATGTGTGGACATGCTCCTAACTGACTCTTCATCATCTGCTTTCATCTTCTCAACTAGCTCCTGTTGATGGCCGCAGGAATGGAATGCCTGCTGTTTTATTATCTGATGTACACTCCAGTCCCCATGGTGTCAAGTAATTTTTAAAAATAAGTCAGCTGTGGGATACTGGATCACTTCAAACAATATAGAATAAATGTTTGGTCCTCAACTTGGAGTACAGGGCATTTTGTCTCTGTTTCAAGCTCAGAACGTTTTTCACACTCCCAGAAATAGCAGGGTGATGTATCAACCCTGTTCGCAGCAAGGCTTTTTGCAAGAACTGCATCAATTCCTGGTACTCTGAGACAGCCAAAATCTTACATGCATTAGTTACAGCTAGTTGGACTAGAATATTATTGCAGCTATACTTTTAACTAGATAAAAATGACATAAGCTGAAATGAGTCTTCTCTTGTACCGTGTTAATTCCCAATTTCTTCTAAATCCAAATCAAGGCATTGCTTACTACCTCTAATCCACGAGCGACCAAGTGCAAAAGTTGCATTGCAATGATCACATTTTATAACCCACAAGACATTGCAATTTGGGGTAGGGGTGTGAGGAGACTTTATTTTTTGGGAGATGAAGGGGCAAAGTAGGAAGAGTGTCAGCTTTGGAAGCCATATTGAGACCAGACGCTTCCACACTGCCACATTCTTGAGCCTGGGAAAATGGGAGGGGGGAATTTCTTGGAGTGTATGTGGTTAGACATAATAGCATTCTTCTTCTAAGTCAAGGTCATGTTGTTTTGTACCTGGGTGAGGGGAAGTCTCAAGTTGGGATGGATGGTGATTGGGGCATGTCATACGAGGATGGGTGCATGGGGTGGATTTGTAGTTTTTACTTATTGCAAGGGAACCCGGAACTTTCAGATTCGGGATTCTCCAGATGTGTCAGTTTACTATCCAAATAAAACAGAACTTTTGAGAAGACGTCTGTCTGGCAGTTATTGTTTGGAGTGGAGGTTTTCTGGAACGCTGACATGCTCTTAAAACTGGCAAAATCAATAAGAGTTAGTCAATTATTTCCCTTTTAGGGGTAGCATTTGCCTCCTCTACTGTACCCTTCTTATAGTGTATCTTCTTTGCTCAGAAACATTTCAATGGCATGGGATGGGATGTGGAGTTTTTCCAAGGGTTGTTTCCCTTGCTTTCAGCAGTTCACTGACTTTCCTGTGTTCCACAGCAGGTGGAGACTTCTTTTTAAACCCAACATTTGACTGCGGTTGTTTAGTTTTCTTTAGTGACTCATTGGCTTTTTTACATTGTCAGTTTAGGTATACCTTAATCTGAATGCATGCGTACTCCATCCTATATAAAAAGGATGTGTGTTATGCTTAAAAGCTTAATTTTGAGGGAAAAAAAGTGCTTTCCCCCCAAATAAACTGCAAAGCACTGCAGTTTCCATTAGAAAAAGCAGGGGTCCAAAATATAAATGACATGCAAAACACAGATAATAGGAGAAAGAAATACAAAGATGCATTCATATTGTTTATAAGCAATTATACCAAGCTATAATGTTTAATTTAAAAAAGAACATTGGTAAATCCATAGATAATAAAACCACCAATTTCTATTTTGGAATTAAACCACTAGAAGTCCCGATTTACTGGCAATGTTACCTTCCAAATGGACCATATTAGAATAATAGGCTTCTGTTGAGATGTGTTCCTTGAGACCTAGGCATGCAAAGCTGCTCAAAAAGAGCATTCTGATTTGACCTCGGAATAGCCAACATATAACATGATCCTGATTTGTAACATTTCTGAAAATCCCAGTGCTTTCCCCATTCAAAACTTTTTAGAAGAGTGCTAAGGGCAAAACATACTGTAGAAATCAAGCTTGGAAGTCAGAAATAAGTTCTGATCTAGCTAGAAGGGAAGAAGATCCGGGGTGGGGGTGGGGGGTGGAATGTAGACCTTGTGACAGGTACTGATAATAGGAAAGGTATACTTGTTCTGATTCAGTCAAGGAATCACTGAGAAAATGATGTTTGCTTGATATTTTCAGTATTTTTTGATGCGCGCTTGTGTTGAATCTTGCCAGGTGATAGCCACCTGGCTAATCTTGTGTGTGCTCAGAAGTTAACTGAGGGCTGACCTGTTCATTGTTTGGATGAAAACTCAAAGGAGTGTTTATTTCGTTTAGATTATTTATTTATTTCAATTTTTAAAATCATTTTTATAATAATATTATTTTTTATGAATAACTCAAGACGGCAAACATACATACTACTCCTTCGTCCTCCTGTTGTTCCCCACAACAATAACCCTGTGAGGTGGGTTGTCCCAAGAGCGACCAGTTCAAAGTCACTTAGCCAGCTCTCATACCTAAGGTAGGATTACAACTCAGAGTCTTCTGGTTTGTAGCCTTGTGCCTTGCTGGTCAGACTGGGAAATAAATAATAATTTTTAAAAATAGAAGTTCAGTTGCTTCTATATGATTTCCAAGAAGGCTACATGACATACCAGAAATAGAGCTTGAAGGAGGCTCTACTTGGTTTTATCAGAGGCATTTAGACAGGGGTCAGATTCAATTTTTTTTAACAACCAGTTCTGTGGGCATGGCTTAATTGGTCAGTGTGGCTTGGTGGTCATGTGACTGGGTGGATGTGGCTTGGTGGTCATGTTATTGTCTGAGTGTGGCCAACTCAATGTCACTCACATTGAGGCACCATCTCCTTGCCTGGCCTCTCATGACTGTGGGGATGCTGCAACAGTCGTAAGTGTGAAAAATGGTCATAAGTCACTTTTTTCAACGGTCACTCCACACCAGCAAAGGAGGAGAAAAAAACTCCAGAGATGTTCCTGAGACAGGAAGTCTAGTCCTGCCAAGAATGTAATAAGGGTTAACGGAGAGGTCGTTTCTGTAAGCAACACCAAAATGTTTCTTTCCTGCCTTCCTTACAGGATTAGGACAGTAATTTCTTCTAACAACCAGTTCTCCGAACTGCTTAGAATGTTAACAACTGGTTCTAGTGAATAGGTGCGAACTGGTAGAATCCCACACCTGCATTTAGTATTTTAGAAATATAAGTGCTTTGAATATCATAAAAAGATGCAACCAGTTACCATTTGATGTACCTATGTTAATTCACAGTGAAAGCAAAGATAACCATGGTATTATGAATCACCTAATCGTGATATTATGAATTACCTGAAACTAGATTTTGAAAACTAATGAAATAAATAATTGAGATTTGTTTATAGCACAAATGTCCCCATGTGCACATTTTTAAAAATTACCATATTGTATTTAGGAGTTCAATGAGGAAGGTTATAAAATAATATTTGGGGAATCTTCCTAATCTTGACTGTTGAAAGAAATGCAATTTTATGCAAATGGCTTCTTTTCAAAGAAGGATCATTGCATTTTACCTCCCAAAGAGAACTCCCCCCCACCCCCGGATTATGGGTTACTCATAGTTTTTCTCTTTACCAGTTTATGTGTTTCAACCTACTTAAAGACCAATTCTGTGCATCTTTAATACAATAAAAGGGAAAAAGTATAGACCTCAAAATTATTTTGCAAAGAAATTTATAAGGTTCCATATGTTACATTTCAGTGGTTTATGTGGCACCCTTCATGCTCTCATCTCTGCAGAAAACAGGAAATGCAGAATTCCTACCAGGTTTCTCCGATGATATTCTCCTTCACAGAGAGACCAAGATGTTTAGTTGACATTAAATTTGTAGAATTGCCCCAAGCCTTTATCACCCTCATCAAGCACACAAAGAAGTAATGAACTTGTATCTCTTTAATTTCCAGAAAAAATTGGCAATAGTGTATGCACACTATGCATTCTCTTCCTGAAGTTTTCTATAATCTTGTGCTATCTCTTAATTTAATAATCATCACAGTGGTAGGGAACCTTTTTGCATTAGAAGATGTCTTGGTTCCTATAGGTCAGAGGTGGGCAACTATGGCCCCTTTATGACCTGTGGACTTCAGCATGGCTAGTTCAGGAATTCTGGGAGTTGAAGTCCACAAGTCATAAAGGAGACATAACTGTCCACCCTTGCTATCAGTAGATACAGTTGGGCCACAAAGCATACTGTATACACTTATCTGCAATACACATTTATATCCATTTTTTTTCCTATAGTATCCTTTTGGGCTACCAAGCTGGATTGGTTCTTGAAGATTATGTTGGAAATCTGAACTAAAATGTTATTAGCAAGCAGATGACACATTTTTCTATAACTTATCTCTTTTGACTGACAGCAGGAAGGCTGTACAATTTCTGACTAGGAGATGAGAAACACTTTTAGATGAATCCCAAAGCTCATTCAGACAAGATAGAAATGATGGAAATGCGAGGAAGAAATTATTCCAGATAAAGGCATTGTACCATAGAATTATATGCACACTGTAACACTATATTATATGCAGAGATATTAGCTTCTTTGCATTTTGATCAAATATAATGTATAAGGCACCTATATCAACAGATTTTATGGTGGGAGAGAATCAATGAATGATGAAACAATTTAAAAAAAACAATAAAATACACAATAAAAATAATAAAAATTAAAAAAATACATGGTGCAGCTGAGACTCTAAAGTTTGGATGCCAAGTTAGCTCTTCATTGACAGGGTGAAATGAAATCAACGTGAGTTCCAGATTGGTTTTTGCTAGGAGTGCATTTCATAATCAGTGTATCACAGCTGAGATTCTGATGTTCTGATGTGATTTATTATATTAATATTATTATATATTATAAAATCTAAGGGGCTGCCACAAAAAAGAGGGGGTTGACCTATTCTTCAAAGCAACTGAGGTCAGGACAAGGAGCGATGGATGGAAGCTAATCAAGGAGAGAACCAGTCTAGAAAAATTGGATATAAATGCGTATTGCAAATAAGTGTCTTGATAGATCAGTTAGAAGTCCCTGATGGAACAACTAACTAGTGGAAAGGCTTGCCTTCAGAAGATGTGGTTGTCATTGAGATTGAAATGGTGTAGGGTCTCCTGCTTGAGCAGGGGTTGGATTAGAAGACAGCCAAGGTCCTTTCCATCTCTGTTACTCTGTTATTGACTCCAGTGATGGATAACCCAACTAGGTGCACCGTCAAGCTACAGGTATTTCAGCTTATTGAGGGCTCTGAAATCACTTCTAACCTCCACCCACCCACCCACTAAGTCACTAGGCAATGTAGTCCCTCTATAAAAACCATAGAATTCATTTCTAAATAGTGTTCTCAAGAACACTCCCCCCCCCTTCTTTGAAAATACGAGCTGATTGGATTTAGACCTCCTCTGGAAATGGACAGTGTGTTTCATTGTATGCAATTTATCATACACAGTACACTCTCTTCTCGGCTGCGGTTAACGTTTACTGTTTAATAATTGAGGGGTTGTCAGTCTTGTGCTCCTGGACTTGTTTCAGCATGCAATTTGTAAAGCAAATCTTTCCCAACTTGCATGCAAATCTATTTCCCATTTCATTCAGGACTAGTGGTTAAGTGGCACTAAGTGTCAAATTTCTCATTGCCTCCATGTCAGAAATCCACTTTGACCATAACTGTACTGTCATTATTGAGTTTTAGGATGCTAAGCATGGAAGCGAGCCCACCCTCAAGAGGATGTGAAAGTAAACAGGCAGAGAATGATTTACATTGACCACAAGTGAACCATTCACTAGCTTGTTATAAACCATTCATTTGCGAAACCTTTCAGTTGGAGAGTCATGCTTCTAAAATGAATGCAAAAGGATCTCTTCCCTCAATGAAATTCAGCATCTTTTAGCACGGGTGATAGCAAGTGTTCAAAGTAAGGAGAAAAACTGCAGAGATCAGAAGTTGTATACAATATACACAATCAATTCAAATACCTTGCTCATTTTGAGCAGCAATGAAGGGTAGGGCGGGATAACTTGCCTGCTTTTCCTGTGAGGAACAAAAACAACAACCCCTTTCTATCCCGACAGTTCCACATTGCTTTTACAGTTGTCTCTTTCAGCTTTTGCTGCCTTAGGAATTCTTTAATGTTTCAAAATAAACAGTTTCCCTTAACAATGGCGCACCTTTATATTTACCTCTGGGGCATCTTGAGAAAGAATATTTGTCAGAAGAGTAAATTGTGACTAGTTATCTCCCAGTTGTGTACTTGGCAGATGTGTTATTCATCAGTGGTTCACATGACATCTCTCTAAGATGGTGAGTTGGAAGACTATGCCAATTTTACTAAGCGCAGTCCTCCACACCCATTCAATGAATAAGAACACTGTAGCCAAAGAAGCAGAAACTGGATTTTAATGTCTGTTGCAGAAATCTGCCTACGTTAGCTGGGTGGCAAATGACTTTCTGCCTTCGTTAGCTATACTTTCTGCATTATATGAGGAAAAGTCCCAATGGTCATCAGGACCAACTATAGAGATCTATTTGAATGTACTTCCCTGAGGAAATACCCCATCAAACTGTTTCCCAGTTGTTAAAGTATCTAAAGGTAGGAGACCAGGACAGAATAGAATGTCCATTGGTGATTCATCTTCCATAGCTGCAATGTCCTCACTTCCTGAGCTAGTTGAGGCAATCTGGAGACATCAACACAGCTGCTCAGATTCAGGAGAGACTCAGAATTTTGTGTCTTCTACATAAACCTTTTGTTCCATTTGATGTCTGATCTTGTTTATACAGGAAAGCCTTCTCTGGCCAGATAATATTGCTGTCATCATGAAAGAATACCTTATACTAGGGGTGTCAAATTCAGATTGTCACAGCAGCATCACATGACATATAGGGACTTTCTCCCCCTTCGCTAAACAGGTGTGGGCGTGGCCAGCACGTGATGCATCTGGCCCATGGGCTGGGAGTTTGACAACCTTACCTTATACTTACAATCTTAGCTCAGTTTTTTAAGCACGGGCATTATTATGTGCTTCCATATGACACTGGGAATATAAAAATAATAATAATTAAACATTGAAAGGGGACAGTCTCTGTTTGGCCTGTCTCACAAATCGTTTTGAAAATAACAGGTGGCTGGCTCCCATGATTTAGGGACTATCTTGGGGGAAAAAAAACTAAGCAGGTTGCCTCTGGTAAGTAGGGGATGAGAGAGCACCAAGAAGTTCCAGGATTGCAGGCTATATTAAAAAGTTATAAAGTAGAAGGCAATAAGAAGAAGAAACCACTTCTACATTGTTGCTAAGAAAAAAAAAATGTCCAAATGTCAAACTGGACTTGACAAAATTGTGTATCTATTTTTAGAAGTCAGTTGGCACCAACTAGAATATTACTGATAATGGATTGTCAATCTCCCCCTCCTTTTTTTTTATAACAGTGCAGTGTTCTGCAGTAAATTAGTTAATAAAGTTCAAGGGTCCTTCCATCATGGCTCAAATAAAAATAATAATAGTGATTTATAATCCTGATCAAAATAAGTATGTGTGTGTGTGTGTGTATGTGTTCAAAACTTCCCACCTCTAGTTCTGAAAAAGCTACATAACAGCTACATAATGTTTGTTAAAATCAAAGTAATTTGACCTTGAAAGACTATTTTGTCTGCTGTCCACTTGTTCGAGAATATATATATCCTGAATTTCAGTTATGTTTTTGTATTCATGTAGCAATTGTTTAGTGCAGTGTTTCTCCCTTGGCAACTTCTGTGGACTTCCAACTCCCAGAATTCTCAGCCTCTGTGGAATTCTGGGAATTGAAGTCCACTCATCTTAAAATTGCCAATGTTGAGAAACACTAATCTGGTTGAAGGGTGCGAATCAAATGCAATCCAATTAATTTGCACTGGGATTTTTCATTTGTAAAGATGAGCCTCATCTAATTTGGTTTCCAGTTTATTTGCTGGGATCCCAGCTTCTAGAATTTTCAACCTACAGGCTCATATTCTGGGAATTGTGTCCTAACTTCAAGATTAAAGAGGGAAGGGAAAAATTGCAGTTTATATATGCCATATATGCCAAGTTCTAAATCAACTTTAGCTTCTAGAAAGAAAGCTCAGTTACACTCAAGTAATACACAGTAATCCATTCTGTAGATACAAAATTGAATTTTATAAGAAGACACTGTAGGTCAAGAGGAAAGACTTGCACAATGAAATCAGTCCAAGAAAACATTTTGGAGGATTTAAAGCTGCCATCACAAGATTGATAAGACAGTTATGTGGTGGAAAGATAAAGACAAATATGAGTGAAAGGGAGCAATAGAAGACAAAAAAACAATAGAAGGTACTAACCAATGTTAGTTGCAAAGGGACACATTTCTCAAGGATTACCCAAGTAGGAGATTCACGCTGCCTGCTTTTTAAAAGATTGCGATTTCACCCAGACTCAGTGCATTTATGAATACACAATTTACTGCCATTTCCCAAGAAATGCTATTGATTTTCTAAGAAAGTAGTTCCCAAATAATGTTGGATTTGAATTGCCAGCTGTTCTTTATTAGACATGCCAGTCTCAGCTGTCAACAGGCAACTGACAATTTTTACAAGGAAAAAAAGACATTAATAAATAAATGAGGAGAACTTTCCTTGCCTATAATTTTATATTTCTATCTGCTTAAATTTGAACAATATTAAGAGATACTGCTGGGAACTCAAAAGTTCTGAAAGCTGATCTGATGAAATTGCAATAATAAGTGACCCACCTCCCCATACTTCCACTCCTAATATTTTTGCAGGTTGTCTGCAAGGTTTCAAATGAAATCAGTCTTACTGATGTAGTTCAACTTTCACATAAGTATAATTCATTGAAAATGAGGCTTTTAATTTCATAGCATTGGTATGATTTTCTTTTTCTTTTTTGCATTTATGTTATGTAAAATGAGTTATTGTCCCTTGCAAATTAGGTCTCTCCCTAAACCTGATCACTAAATAATTTAGGAGTAGCTGTAATACTATTTATGTTCAAGTGGCACATAGAGACCTGAAGCTATACTTTGACTGCCATTTGGGTTCTGTATATAGACCATCCAACCTTCTATCCTGAACAGAAAGATCTAAGAAGAGTTTGTAGAATTGTGATTCATTTATCTTCTTTCTATAGGAGTAAATTTTGACTGGCATGGTGGCCTAGTGGTGAAGATGCTCGCCTTGCACACGGAAGACTGAGAATTCAACCCTAGGTAACAGCAGATGTTTCTCTCTCAGGGCACAAAGAAAAAAATATCTGCTGCGAATTCCGCATAGGCAACAGGAAGGGCATTCAACCAGTAGATGCTTAGCTCTATTCAATTATCTTGACTCTATCCTGAATTAAGGAACATTAGGGTTGAAAAAAGGAAAAAAAGGGGGTAAATTTTATAAGAGACTGAGATAGCTGGAAATGTAAGGCAGCATTGGTAAGCCATGGCTCCTTCAGCCCCATTAATGCAACCTGCCTGAATCACTCAAAATCTCTGTTTCTAAAGACACAGTTTTCTCCGGTTGTCCCATGGCAGCATTTTATCATCTATACTGCATGTAGCCCCCAACCACAGAAAGATTTCTTGCTCTTAAATTAAACTAAAGCTATAATGTAAGATGTAATATATGTCTTTTACATCACCACCAATGTAAGGTATACTATATTAGGAGCACCTCTGGGAGTCATACAATCCCAAATGAATGAATGAAATGGAAATGCAGATGACTGAGAAGAAGAAAAACACACAGTCCACCTGAATGGCTTAAATATCTAATCAAATTCCTAGGCAATTAGGTAGCAAGAAACTTTCAAGAGACTCTGTAAAGAGATTCCTGAGCACACGTACAGTGGATGATGTTTCTCTCAGTTTGCTCAGTCAACTTGCCAGACTAGATGTTACTAAAGTTCTCAGTAACTGCCATCCCAAAAGACATAAACATTTGTTGACAGCAAATTTCTAAGAGTCATGAACAAACTCTTAAGATGTTGTTGCTTCTTTCAAGTTCATAAAACATCTTTCTAGAAAGGTACATATTTGTGGTGGATAAAGCCTATTCGCATTCATTTGTTATCAAGCAGAATTTTTGAGTTTGTAAGTTATTGTTTCTTCAATATATTATATTTTAAAAAATACATTAAACTCATCTTGGACCATCTTAACATACTGCCAAAAAGAGATGACAAGCCTATCCATCAATGTAACTTTGTGCACTTCTCTGTGTGTAATAATTTGACAACCATTTAAAAGAACATTATTGATTTTCTTTAAGTCAGCTTTCATTTCTGCATAGAGAAATGCTGGGATATTCTGCAGTGGTATATGTTTAGAGAAAATTCAGATATTAGGCAAGCATCCTGAAAAAATGTAATGGATCAAAAATGTATAATGGATATAAAACACTGAAAGTGAAAATTATGATGTTCAATAGATGAGTATTTCTCAGCTGTTTTTGAAACTGATATTTATGGAGATCTTCAGTCATCCAGGTCATGAACTGAGTCAGAACTGAAGAAGCTTCTTGGATGAGAAGCAAAACATCTTCAAGGAAAAACAAAGTCTAGTTGCCTTTGGGATTTTGAAACTGATCTGGTGCATTTTCTGAATTTGTATACGCAGGACAGTAGAATGCTGGAGATGGAAGCCCACAATTTAGACCGTAGCTAAGAAGAAATTGGTAGAACAGATTAATTAAGCGATTCAGCAGAATAAGAAAACAGGGTCATAGGGAGACAAATAAGAAAGGTGGGAACATCTAGCAATAACAATAAGTCTTAAACTTAGATATCACTTCAGTGCTTTACAGCCCTCTCTAAGCAGTTTACAGAATCAGCATGTTGTCCCCAACAATCTGGGTCCTCATTTTACCAGCTTCAGAATGATGGAAGGCTGTGTCAACTTTGAGCTGTTCAGAATCGAACTCCTGGAGCAAGCAGTGAGTTAGCCTACAGTAGTAGTACTGCATTCTAACCACTGCACCATCATAGCTGTTATGTAGGTGATTGATAAGCATCCAAAGCCCAAAAATATATTAAATAAGAGTAGCTGGCTTTCTGGACATATTGGATGAGTTCTGGAATGTGGACCAGTTCTAATACAGAGAAAAAGAAAAGTTGCTGAAAGGAACAGAAATCTGAATTTTCTGCAGAAAGCTAGGTAGAAAAACACAATGGAAATAATCATTTCCTTCCAACTTTTTGTGCAGTCATTCATTCAATATGAATGCACATTCATAGATGGTTTGTTTTGGGTTTAGACAGATTCCCAAAGAAATATGCACAGGATTATGGAAAAGTTCTAGGGTAAGTTAACTTTGGTGCCAAGATCCTAAATCAGCAAAAATATTCCCAACCAACAACCTTAAAATTCAGATCCTCAGTTTGGCTGTTCCATCTTTTCAAGTTAATAGCAATGGCAAGAGTACTTAGTCTTATATACCACTACACAGTGCTTTACAGCCCTCTTTAAGCAATTTACAGAGTCAGCATATTGCCCCCAACAATTTGGGTCCTCATTTTACCCACCTCGGAAGGATGGAAGGCTGAATCAACCTTGAGCCTGGTGGGATTTGAACTGCAAATTACAGGCAGTTGACAGGCAGCAGAAATAGCCCAGTACTGCACTGTAACCACTCTGCCACTGAGGCACATATTAAAGAGGTTAAATTAAGGAAGTATATTATGAGTGCCTGATCCCAAAACCTGAATCTATCCTGTTCTGTCCTGCTGTTCTGTATATACCGTATAGCTGTTCTGTAGTATGCAGTAATTAATGCAATAACAAAAACTATATCTGGAAAAAATTATAATGATTTCATTTGGAAATGACTTTTTAATCTATTCAGCTTATTCATTAGTGAATACCATCAACTGGCACAGACCTCTAAATTTACAATGAATTGTTGGGCCACAGAATTTTCAATATATGTTGGAACTTCTATCCTGCATCAAAGAATGACCTAATTTCTCTTCTGACGAAACAGAAAAGTATGAAGGATTTGAAATGAGAGGTCCTTGGGGCTCTCTAAGTTTAATTGTTTTGCTCCAGATGTTTTTTTTTGCAGATGTTTCATTACCCAATCTGATGCACTGATGGTGTTATCTAATTTGGGTAATGAAACATCTTCAAGGAAACAACCAAGCTTAGAGAGCATCAAGAGTCTCTCATTTCAACTTTGAGCTACAAATATTCTCCTTTATCGAAGAATTTGAAATATTTTACAATTACCACCACCTCTGGTTTGTAAAAACTTGAAAGACTACTAGATGGTAGCAGAGAGTTAGAATTTTCTCTCCATTTTTTTCCTGAGAATCTCTGGTTGTCTGATTTTTTTTGCAACACAGTTAAACAATAGCTCTAAGCTCTTTTTATTTTCTGGACCAGTTTAACAGAAGAGTGACAGACAAAAATCAAACAGTTATTTATTTCATTGTTAAACATAGTCATGAGATGATGGAAAATAGTTTACTTGCTATATGTCCTGGAGTCAGACAGGTGAAAGCAAAGAAAACACATATTTGGCAACCAGACACGGAACAAAAGAACTCAGTACATATTTAATTCCTGGTAAGAAATGTCATGAATATATAGAGATTCTCAGAGGAAAACTAAAAGGAGTGGGCATTACTTCCTCATCAGTTAAAAGCACTTTCTTCTGAGTTTGCTGCAGCTAAATAGGAAATGAATTTCAAGAGCCTGATTAAACATTAATGCTACATTAAAAGAAGTAATGATCTGAAGAAGTTTAAAGAAGCTACAAGTGTTTTTCTTCACCAGTCGCCCTTCCTCCCAGGCCATCCCATTCCGTTTATAGATGCCAACTGCTCTGTTAGTTTCTACAGAACTGTCAAGCACAAGCAACCAGGAACCACTCATGACTAGTCCCAAGTAGATATTTCTTCGTTGATCCCCTATATTACAAGAATCTCATCAGACTGTTTGCCGTCCATTGTGAAATGGCAGATATAGGGTTTGACCTCAGTTGTTTCCTTCCACAAACAGAACTTAAACGGGATGATCTCTTTACTACTCCTAGAGAATCTCCTCCCTTTCAGCTGGTGGTTTCATCACAATAGCATTGCATAGAAACCAATGGTGAGGATCGTCATCTACACATGAGTACAGGGCAATGGGCATGAAGACTACTCTGGACCAAAGCCAAAGCAAAGAGACAGGGAAGAGGCTGGAGAATTGCAATCACAATGCACAAAGATCAGCCATTCCCCTATGCCAAAGTGAGAAACCCTTAGCTTGTTACACTCCACAGGCAAAGAAAGTGAGTTAGATTTTGAACGTTGGTTCATTTATATATATAAATCTTGAGCATTCCACTCTGCAGTTGCTGAATTTTTTCAATGTTCCTAGTTGATAGCAGCATAGGAATTAACTGCTGGGAAGAGGTCATTCAAGAGCATATGATATGACTCTGTCTAATCCTCAGATACTCCCAGCCAAGCTTCAGAAGGTACTTAGTAGCACCTATCTGACTAACAAGTTTTATCAAAAGACATAAGCTTTTATGGCAAATCCCTTCTGATTCTGTAACACAGTTTGTTTGTTTGTTTGTTTACTTATTTATTTACTTATTTATTTAGTCAACACTAAATATAATAGAAATAAGAATGAACATAAGTTTAAATATATGAAACAGGAACTAATAATTGGGGACAATAGGACAGGGATGGTAGGCACGATTGTGCGCTTATGCACGCCCCTTACGGACCTCTTAGGAATGGGGTGAGTTCAATCGAGGTTAGTTTGAGGGTAAAGGAGTGGGGGGTTTGAGCAGGTGACAACAGAATCAGGTAGTGAGTTCCAGACATTAACCACTCTGTTGCTGAAATCGTACTTCCTGCAATCAAGTTTGGAGTGGTTTACATTAAGTCTATATCTGTTGTGTGCTCTTGTGTTGTTGTGGTTAAAGCTGAAATATTCATTAACTGGTAAAACATTGTAACGTATGATTTTATGTAGTATGCTTAAGTCCAATCTTAGCCAATGTAGTTCAAGGTTGTCTAAGCCTAGAATCTCAAGTCTGGTGGTGTAGGATATTCTGTTTCAAACAGAGAAGTGTAGTATTCTTCTGGTAAAATACTTCTGGATTTGCTCACTTGTATTAATGTCTGATATACAGTGCAGATTCCAGACAGTGGAGCTATATTCAAGTATCGGTCTAGCAAAGGTTGTGTATGCGCTAGTTTGCAAATCAGTATTACCAGAGGAAAAGCTTTGTAAGATTAGATTTACAACTTTTAATGCCTTTTTGGCAATGCTGTTGCAGTGAGCTCCGGTGCTTAGGTCATTCGATATGAGAACTTCAAGCTCTCTTCCTACAATGGCAGCTAGTCAGTACAGAACACAGGCAGTTATCCCATCTCCACAGGCAATAACACCACAGTAAAGTGGCCTTAGTTCTGAGCTCAGGAAAAGAAATCACTATCTGTAAGTGAAAAAAGAAGAAGAGAAAATGGATCTGCGGGAAGGTGCAGAAGGATGTCTTAAGTAGCCTTCCCAGAACACAACCCCACAAAGGCAGGATACCTTGCATAGACTCAATGAAAGAAGAAAAGGAGCATTAGTCTAATGCTAGCTGCCCAGAGTCACTTGGGACAGTGACATGAGCAGCATGCGAATTTAATAAAGAAATAAATAAATTCTAGGGAATGAGCAAAAGAGAAGCGAAAGTTGCAGAACAGCAGCACCTGCAGAAAATCCCACAGGCTGAGATGCTCAGGAAAAAGGCATTTTGTGTCATTAATGTAAATCAGTCTGTGACACAAATGTGTCACAAACACAAACACTTTTCAACAATTTTCCCTTCCTTGTTTCCTATCAGTATTTCTTCTGATATGGATCTACTTAGACTAAAAGCCCCAAAATTTCTCCCAGAAGGTTCTAAGGCAGAATTCGTTTTTTTTTTTTTTTTGCATATCTACTCCAGATGTATTTTTTATCCCACATCTGCATTTACATATAATTAAGTAGTGAAAATAAAAAGTAGTTGAGGATTTGGAGAAATATAACTATTTAATGGGTCCTATTTTGGTCCTTGTAAAAATGAGCTGCTACCCTTTTATTGAGTTTGATAAGCTGTGCCTTGTGGCAAATATTTGTTTCTCCTTGGCAATCTTTCCCACCCTCTGGACTATATGATTTTTGTAGAGTCATTTATCAGGCAGAACTTGCATTTTTCTCCCTTACCACATCATGAAGGCTATGCTCGCATGACACCCACAGCCATAAACAATCTGACTATAGTTATAATTAGCATGATTCGTAAACCCACTGTGGGTTGGGAATGCTGCATCTGCATATCAATAATTTTAAAAGTACAGCTGCTTTATTAGAGAAGAATTACTACTATTTCCCTGAAAATAATGTAAACTGACAACCTAATTTCATAACATGGCAACACATTACAGTCTTGATTATTCCTTGGTGAATGCCATTACTTTCGCCTCTTAGGATGTGAGTAAAATTACATCTCCTCACCCCCATTGCTTCAACAGATAATAAGGATGTGAAGGAACAGACTTGTAAACAAAGCACCATGATTTAGCTTTGCATGCTGCAGATGTTAAAAACTGTGTCTCACTTATTTTCGCCATGTCCTGTGGGAGAATTCATTGGAGAAACCAATGATGTTGGGCAGGGGTGGGATTCAAATTTTTTTTTAAATAAAGTTTTATTTGGGTTTTCACACATACAAAATACAAGTAGAACATATTTTTGGAAAATATCATGGTCCCTGGTTGAACTTCTTTATACAGACACAAACTCAGTTTCATGCTCATTTTTGTGTTCTATTCCATATCTTATACTATTCTACATTTTCTATATAGTTTTTCCCCTCTTTTAATTTACTCAATTTTATTTTGATTATCTCATCTCAATTCAAATCATTAGATTTATACTTTTGTCTGTTCTATTTCAATTTCATATTATCTTTTCTCATTAAACAAGTTTTCTCCTTAATGATTTTAATAATCATTAAAATCTTAATATCTTTAACATTTTTTTTCAATTAAATATCATACTTCCTTAAAGACACATATAATCTCCATAATTAATTTTTCCCTTATTTCTCTTCACATATGTTTTGTAAATCATTAAATATTCATTTTGTTACATTTATTTATTGACAAGCATTCCACTGAATTACGATAGCTCAATTCAAATCATTAGATTTATACTTTTGTCTGTTCTGTTTCAATTTCATATGATCTTTTCTCATTAAACAAATTTTCTCCTGTAGTTACTAATTGGAGTATGACACTTTTATATCTTTTAATTATATCCATTCAACTCTTATTTAAACTTCAATATATACTTTAAGGTTATGACCTTCAATATAATACATAATACATAACTTCCAATCGAATTCTGCTTGGTACATTCTTATAATACACATTATATTCTTTATAAATATATGTAATTATAAACCCTCATTCCATTCCAATTCAGTTCTATCATTAATAATCATTAAAATCTTAACATCTTTAACATTTATTTTCAATTGAATATCATACTTCCTTAAAGACTCATATAATCTCCATAATTAATTTTTCCCTTATTTCTCTTCACATATGTTTTGTAAATCATTAAATATTCATTTTGTTACATTTATTTATCAACAAGCATTCCACTGAATTATGATAACTATTTTATCAAACATTTCAATCATACATTGTTTCATATTTTCTGAAATTATTTCTATTTCTAATATAACCATACTATCTTATGTACCTTTGCAGAATCCCTTTTTCCATTAGATTTTCATCCATTATTTCTAAATAGGCCCTGTTTCTCTGTATTTTGGTTCTGTCCTTTATAACTTCTTTTCCTTTCTTTCTTCCCTCTCATCTTCTCCCTCCCCCTTTTACCCCCTTGTCTCTGTACTTCTAATTCTCTCTTCTGCATTTCCCCCTTCTGTTGCTTTCTGATTTTATACTTATTTTTCACTCTATTCTTTTTTTGGGTTGTTTTTCCCAATCTTAAACTTTCCATTCTCTTTCCCCACTTTCCTTTTTTCCCCCCACCTAAGATTACTTGTTCATTAAAGATGACTCCTTCTTTGTCGCAATCTTCTTGTTCTGCAGGCATTTCTTGTTGTTTCTCATAATTCCAAATCTCCATTTCTAAGAACTGAAATATGAAGCCAAAAGAACCTCTCCCTTCTTGTGCATCTTCTTTGTACTTTTTAAGTTCCATTTTCAGTTCTTCTAAAAGTGGAGCCATTTTAAACAGTTTTAAACAACCACCCAATTGATTTTAGTCATTCAAATGCAATAACCAAGAATACAGAGTTCACCAAGTAATCTAAATAGTCCCAAGCTGTTTCTTCTTATTTCTTTTTCCACTTTCTCTTCCTGGGGTTTTACTATTTTGTTACGATGTTTCAGTTAAAATGTATCTTTTGGAAGTCTTGTTGAGATTTTGTTGTTGAGTTCTTTTTAATTCCAGGCAGTCTCCTCCCTTCCAGATCCTGCCCTTTTAATCTTTTTCTCTCCTTTCCTGTTTTCAAAAGCTTTTAATTATCCAGAAATCTTTATTATCCCTTTGACTTTTTATTTTCAGCATTAAATGCCTATTAATGTCCAAGTGGATTTTTTTCCAATTTCTGCTAAAGTCTCTTAGCTGTCAGTATAGGAAGCGGAGAAAAAAAAACCAAATCTTTTTCCTTTTCGCTATCCTTCACAGCTTAGAAATCTTCTTAGGGAACAATGTTATTGTTTCTTTTTAATAGTTTCAATTCCAAGGAACCATATTGGTTGCTTTTGCTGTTTGACCCAGTCAACCAAAACTTTCTCTTCTTATCTTCCTCCTGCACATTCTTTTCCAGTCAAGTTCTTTGTGGTGGCCATTTCTGACCACCACTACAACCGCCTTCGGGAAAGGGAGTAATGGCCAGCTGGGGAGGAGAGATGTGGCTCTCCTCAACCCTGCAGGCAGTTTCCCCCTTCTTCATCACCTCTACAGGGTGGCTTAGCCCCGAAACCAGCTGGCTCGGGGCACTCCAGCGGCGAGCACAGATCAAAAATGTGCAGAGACATGGTTTCGGTCTGTTGCCGAAGAGGCTCAAACAGGAAGTCCCAGGATTCAAATTTTTTAACAATTGGTTCTATGGGCATGTCTTAGTTGGTGACGTGGCTTGGTGGTCATGTGACTGGGTGGACATGGCTTGGTGGTCATGTTATTGGCTGGGTGTGGTCAACTCAATATCACTCACGTCGAGGCATGCATCTCCTCGCCTGGCCTCTCATGACTGTGGGGATGCTGCAACAGTCATAAGTGTGAAAAATGGTCATAAGTCACTTTTTTCAGTGCCATTGTAACTTTGAATGGTCATTCCACACAAGCAAAGTACCAGTAAAGGAGGGGGAAAAAACTCAAGAAGTTCCTGAGACAGGAAGTCTAGTCTTGCCAAGAATGTAATAAGGGTTAACGAAGAGGGAGTTTCTGTAAGCAACACCAGAATGTTTCCTTCCTGCCTTCCTTACAGGATTAGGCCAGTAATTTCTTCTAACAACCGGTTCTCCAAACTGCTTAGAATGTTAACAACTTGTTCTAGCGAATAGGTGCAAACTGGTAGAATCCCACCCCTAATGTTGGAGAAGTTAGAGGTAAAAGAAAACCAGGCCATCAAAGAACACAGAGGCTGGACACCATCAAAGCTGACAAAGGACCCGAGCCTAGAAAAACTCAGAGAACTGGTGCAAAATCAGAAGATATGGAGAGACAGAATCATGAAGAGTTGGGCTCAACTGAATGGACATCATCATCATCATCATCATCATCATCATCATCATCATCATCAATTCAATTGCTTATCCCTCTTAAATTGATCCCAATTTTGTGGAATGGAGTGGTATAAAACCATTCCAGTGTTTGGATTGGTACATATGATATTCCTGTGCCAACCCCAGAAGCAGACAGTAACACGACTGGAGGAATAGTGATGTTCTCTCCTTCAATTAATCAGAACAGTGGCAGCGAGACTAGATAAGGGTTACCATCAGGCTTAGCCACACAAAGGGGAGTCTACGGCAATAAGCCCAGATTTTTACTGCATAGCCCAAAGCAGTGTAATATTACATTTAAATCCATCAACCATATCTTCAAAGGAATTAAATTCACAAGGGAAGAAGAAAACAACAACTCTCTACTCTTCCTGGTTATCCTCATCAGCAGAGATAGCAATGGCAAACTAGAAACAGGTCTAGTGAAAAACTACCCATACCAACCAAGTTCTTCACTACTAAAACAGTTAGGCAGAAGTTACTAGACTAGTCTTAACAGAATTTGGATAGTAAAGTAAAAAAAGCTTTATTGCTGTTTCTTGTAAATAGTTGTTCATTAAAAAAAAGTGGGAAATTGGACAAGGGATATTGATCTGTTTGCTGCCTAATTCTTGTACCACCTCAGAACTTAATCATTATAGTATATCTAAAATTTACATGTTGCACCATGTAATACTTTTTAAAATCCACTCCGGATTAGTGAGTAAAGTCTACACTGGCCTAGCCTGCCATATGTTCTTTTTAAAAAAAGTGCAGTCCGTATATCATTCCTATAATCAGGACAAGCTTTATTATTGCACAGGCAGGCAGCTTTTATAGTATTTCTAATTTTTGTTCAGTGTTAGAATAAAGTGCCAACTCTATCTATTTTCTGGCTTTACTCCTATGAATTGGAAGTCAACTATCTGGAATATTAAACATACGGTTCAATTGTATAGCGTGCCTGTCAACAAATCTGCTGCTTTTCAATAGGTATACCCACACACATGTATACAGTCGATTGCAATGTTAGGTTAGTGAAGGAACACAGCATTCTTTCTTTCCCTGCCCAAAATAAGGAAAATGTTAGTTGTTCCATTTGGAGATTGCACTAGCCTCTAATTTTGAATAATAAGCCATGCTATTATGTATGGCACTACTAAAATACATAATATTAGCAACTGGAAAAAATCAGCAACAGAAGTTTAATTTATCTGTGCAGTTTTATAAGAAGGTTAGGGGGGAGTTGTGGTGAAGATATAGTGCTAGGACTGAGAAGATCCAAGTTCAATGCTATCTTTAGCTACGGGGACTTACTGAGTGATGTTGGGCCAGTTACTGTTTTTCAGATTAACCTACTAACAAAGTTGTAGGAGGATACTAGAACTTCTACTTTGATGAAGGACATAAATCCAGGCTATGGATCAAAGACTTTATGGCGTCTGGATTGCATAGTTTGGATGGCATTGGAAAATAAAGTCTATTATGACAAGAATTTCATTTTGGCCCTTGCTCCATGCCATTATTTTTTTTAGTTTAACCATTGGCATTCCATTACATAGCCCAGTATAGATTTGACTCCTCCAAAAGTTACACATTTTCATAATATAGAACAAAATCCTATGGGCTCCAGGAAGACATCATGTAAAACCAGTGCATAGTTTATTTTCATCAGTTTAACATGAACTTCCCAGTTCAAATCTAGTACTTAAATCCATATTGCTCTCGTTTTTTGGGGTTGTTGGAAGATTTCTTCAATAAAAGAGAATCTCCTGGATCAGTGGCACCTGATCATTCTTCACAGATTATTTCCTCCCTTAAACCATAAAGTATTCATAGCAATAGCACCTAGACTTATATATCACTTCACAGTGTTTTACAGTCCTTTCTAAGTGGTTTACAGGGTCAGCATATTGCCCCAAACAATCTGGCTCCTCATTTTATCCACCTCAGAAGGATGGAAATCTGAGTCAACCTTGAGCAGGTAAGGATCAAACCTTTGGCAGTCAGCAGAATTAGCCTGCTTAATCATAGAGCCACTCCCACCTGATCAATTAAACCCATCATAGCATTTAAATTTGTTTTAGTTATCACCTGTCGAAACAACCAGTCAACCTACTTGAAACCAGAAAGCTACAAAGGATCTGTATGTCAGCTTAAGACCATGCAGCTTTCTAAAGAGGGAAATTTGACTACACTCACGGAGATTTGCTAAATGTGGGCAAGATTGTGGCTGCCTTATTGAACCGTATTAAAGGATATGAGTGTTTTTGTGGTATCTTGAAGAGTAATAACCTCTAATGGCAAAACTGAGATCCAATAGTGATGAGGCTGACATGCTTTTTCCTTCCCTATGCATGGTAGGCTCTGCTGAGCTACTTGGGAAATCATGGCTTCTTGATCATCTTAGCACCGAATGAAATCTACAAAACACTGCACTCCGAGAATGGAGGAAAGGTATCTATTTGAACAAGCTCACCTTCCATGTTTGTTCGTCCCAAACAAGAACATCCATTAAATGGCCTTAATTTGAGCATTATACATTGTACCTTAGAGCTGTTTGTCATGGGCACTGAAATGATCAAATAAGTGATGACATGTCCTCGAGTAAAAATGCCAAAAGAAAATGACCTAGTTTTCTTACTGGGAGTGACTGTTCCACACTACTTGCACTTCAACTATCTTGGTTGATTTGTTTGTCCTTCTTTTCTGAAGTTTACAATACCCATTCAAGTGGTAGAGGTCTATAAGCTATTCCCCCCCACCGCCGGGTCAGGCACCTGCACTTCGATATCCACTCTGATGCGCAGACAGAAACTCTAATCTAACTTTCTGATCCTCTCTAGCTCTTGCTGTGAGCCTGGTGTTCTAGGCAAGCATACCAAACAGAAGACCGAAGCTTAGGAGGATGTACCCCTTGGAGACTCTGCATATTTGTAATCTAAGGTTGCATCTGTATCACAGCTAGGCTGTTGCTCTCCTGATCTGTAATAGGATCCTGAGGACAGAAACATCTCTCAAGATTAATTCACATCCCACAGAAAGCGAAAATATAAATCTTGCTCTAAGAAACAAATGCTCTTTTTTTAAAAAAAAATAAGAGAAGTAAATATTTCATTTTGACCACTGCATATCTGCCTTCCCCCCCCTTTTTTTAAGACTTACAGTAATAGGCTAAAAACAGAAAATCTCAAGAACGGCTCCGTGTTGTTAATATGCTTCTCCTAATGGTTGAGTAATTCATTTTCATTTATTGCTTTTCTCTTGAAGGCTTAATTTATATTGTTGATGGGGCTGTGATCTCTCTTTCCCCTCACCCTGAGACTGAATGTGGTTCTCACCCATTAGTTGTTAGGCTTACCAAAGTGCGTCCTGCTTTAGAACATGTAATCTCATTATGATTGAGTAGCCACATTGTTTGCTTAATTCAATAGCTCCGTCTTTCCAAGCATTGGTAGATAACGCCTCCTACTAAAGAGATCCTTAACAATTTACCCAGTGCTAGGCTTACATTTTATTACTTGATGTGTGTGTGTGTGGGGGGGGGGAATCAGTATTGCAGAGTTGCAATCAGAGCTGCAACAATGCTACAGACTATAATAGCCTATTTTAAATTCTCCTTTGTTTCCTTCTCATATATAGCACACTTGCCCATAATGCTAAATGTTGATCATATTGCTGCCCAGAATTGTTTGAAATGAGATGGGTTGCAAATAATTTATATATATACATATTTGTGTGTGTGTGAGTGTGTTTGTGTGTGTAAGGTAAAAGTAAAGACAAAGGTTCCCCTCACATATACATGCTAGTTGTTTCTGGCTCCAGGGAGCAGTGCTCATCTCCATTACAAAGCCGAAGAGCTAGCGCTGTCCGAAGACGTCTCCCTGGTCATGTGGCCAGCATGACTAAATGCCGAAGGCACACAGAATGCTGTTACCTTCCCACCAAAGTGGTCCCTATTTTTCTACTTACATTTTTACATGCTTTTGAACTGCTGGGTTGGCAGAAGCTGGGACAAGTAACAGGAACTCACTCTGTTACATGGCGCTAGGGATTTGAACTGCCGAACTGCTGACCTTTTTGTCTTAGCCACTGAGCCACTGTGTCCCTCTGTGTGTGTATGTGTATATAAATATTGGATATTTCCTTTGTCATCTTTTTGTGTGGGTAGGTAGAAAAACATAATTTAGCAATATCAAGTCCCATGATCTCCATTCTGGAAGAGACTGTAGGAAGACTGCCCTTTAGTTTTTCACCAAAGATGCACTGCTTGTAGACTTTTTTTTTTCTTGTTTGAATGCTGAAAAGTATCTACAAAAGCAGTTTTTGAATTTTCTTCATTCTTGATTTTTCTGTTTAAAAATTATATTCTTGTGCTGGCGGTAGAAATGTAATTTTTAAAAATACAAGATAGCTAAGGTAACCTTTGGCACTTAAATCACGTTTGAAGTGACCCTGGGGAATGGAGCAGAGGCCAACTAAGAAGTCCAAAACAAAAGTCAAGTAAAGGGTAATTTAAAAGGGATATTTTATGATTGTTACAATAGTGAAGGAATGTAGAACTGGGTGAAAACAAGACTGTGGTGCCTATCTCCAAGTTTGGAATTTGGCAAGGCTTGTTTATTGAACGTCCTAGATGTTTTAAAAGGCTGGCTTTCAACCTTATTAAGCTTAAAGTATAAAAGTAGTACAAAATGTTCACTTAAATCAGTAGCTTTATTTAATGGTTTTCAAGCCATCCACCTTATCCATAGCAACTCTGGATGGCTCACAACAATTGGATAAAAGTCATCAATATAGAAATGACACATATAAAAATTGTTAAAATCTACATTAAGAAAAGGGTAATGTAAATAACAAAGCCCTAGGCAAAGAGAGGATAAAATTGGCCACTTCAACAATGGAGCCATTTGAGCATTTCTCTGGTTCTCTGGGACTCCCAGATCTGATTATATATGATGTCTTAGCAGTGCTCACTTTAGTTGAAACCCATCATCTTGTTTACGAAGCAGTGCTGTGGTTTGCCGGCAGCAGGTGTGGATGGCTGAGGTCTTGGACAGTGAGGACTCAGATTAGGGGACTGCGTGTGATGCAGGGATGGGGCCAGGACCATCAGGGAGTAGGATGCTGCCTTTGGAGATTGTGGAGGCTGGCAGCAGTAAGGAAGAGGTCCCCAAGAAGCCTGTGCCCAGTGCACATGCATGCAGGGCTGCTCGAAGGAAAGAGCAGCTGCAGCAGCATGGGTGACTCGGGAGTAAGGCTGCAAGCTAATGGACCCTACCTCAAGAGATAAAAGCCAGCTGAGAAAATGGAGTTCTTCGCAGGAAGCAAAGAAGTTTTTGCACTCAAGCCTTGTGGACATTTGGAATATTTTGGTTGGTGTTTGGAGACTCTTTGTGTTTGAAATATTTCTTAGTAACTTTATCTAGTATTCTTGGCAGCCTTGGCAAGGCTCATTCTTATCAGAGATAATTAATTTGAAACAGTCTTTTAACTGAAAGAACGGAGTTCGTAAAGAATCATTAAAAGGTTTTTCTGTTACCTCTGTTTCGTGTTTGTTGACTTACAGTTGTAATGAAGCCTACCCATTACAGTCAGAAGTTGTTGACAGCCATAAAGTAGGTCACCCACATGACTGACTCAATTTTATGACCTTTTTTGTGGCAGCCATTAAGTGAATGTGGAGGTCATTTAAATGAACCCCTTGTTCACTGAGGGTATATATGTTGAAAACCAGAAATAAATGACAGTTCTTGGCAAAAATGACATAAATCTTGGTCACTTGATGGTGGGACATTGTAAAGGGCCATAAATGCATCCCAGTTGTTAAATACCACAAGTGACTGTAGCAAGGGGGACCAGCCATCAGAACCAGGATATAAGAACCTTTTTGGGAAGGTTTGAATGGTTATTAAGCAACCTGTCATAAATTAAGGACTGCCTGTAATTTAAAGCCAGAATAGGTCAGCATTCCAGAAGAACAACCACCAACACCAAAACTCAGAGACAGGCATTTTGTCAAAGTTCCATTTTATTAGAGTTGTCAAACTGCCACATCTGGGAAAACCCGAATCTGAGAGTTCCGGGTTTTCCCTCAGTAATTGAAAATCAAAGACCCACCCCCCTGCACCCCTCAGTCCATCACATGGTCCAATCCAGGTGATATTCAGCAGGTTCTGACCAGTTCTGAAGAACTGGTAGCAGAAATACTGAGTAGTTCGGAGAACCGGTAGTGGAAATTTTGAGTAGTTTGGAATACCACCTCTGACTGGCCCTGCTCCCATCTATTCTCTGCGTCCTGAGTCCCAGCTGACCGGCTGGATCTTCTTTTGTTGCCCTGCACAGGAGAACAGAGCTGGAAAGCAGGTTAGTGGGGTGGGGAGGGAACCTTCCCCTGCCATGCCCATCAAGCCATGCCACGCCCACCAAGCCACACCCACAGAACGGGTAGTAAAAAAATTTGAATCCCACCACTGGTCCAATCACCATTTGTCCCAACTCGAGACATCCTCTAACCACTCCTTGTCCAGGTGCAGGATGACATGACCTTGACTGTAAAGAAGAATGCTATTAAGTTTAACTGCATACACTCTAAGAAATCCCCCCTCCCAATTTCCCAGGCAGAGGAATGTGGCAGCGTGGAAGCTTCTGGTGTTAATATGGCTTCCAAAGCTGACAGAATAATCTTTTCACTATACCAAATTTAGGTTTTTTTAATATGTATATGAAGTACCATGTATTTATTGAGCATGGAGTGCAGCAAAAAAAACATTACTGTTCAGTGTTGGAAGGTCAACGAAATGCTTGATTTATGATTTTGAATGGACAATAAAGATTTGCTCTCTGTTTATGGACTGGCTTTCTATTGACATTCTGAAAAAACTGATCAATATTATGGATGTAGTTATAAAAATTAAATTGAGTGGGTCCTTTTTTATATGCATTGTTACAATATGTATTTTTGTTTCTCCCTTTTCCCTGTTCAATGTTGCATTCTTTTAATTATTTCCCTTTACTTCCCTCTCTCATATATTAAAGTAATAAAACATTGAGAACACAACATTCTCTGGTATTTTAGGTTTTTTTTTCCCCTCATGCAGGCTTTTAAAGCACATTTCCTACCCACTTCACATACCATTGAGTAGATTTTTTTTAATGGCCAAAAATGGATTTGAGAAGATTCTACACATTATTTCCACATGTGCTACGGTAGAGCCAGATTTGGTCAATCCCACAAGTCTTCTTCTGTTGAGATTAGTGGAGAATTCTTTTTATATTTTACTAGGGTAGAGGAATCTTCATCAGGCTGCAACTGAAGAGAACAATCTAGTGGGAAGAAGCAGAAGTTTAGAAAATTGAAATATCTCTAATTGTAGCCCTTAATCCAGTTGTTCAATCGTTAAGTTGCAGATCTCTGCTGTGACAATATCTAAAATATGCCAGCTTGTTTCCTTAATATGAGCCAATTGTTTGCCAATGTCCTGAAAATTGAATTCTGCTTGTAGTTGTAAATGTAATAATTGGCTAGCCATGATATGAATGCAGCAGCACAGACAGGTCTTTCAAGACTTTTTCTGGTTTTGTGCCTAGCATTCATGAAAACCAACCAGAGGGAACGCAGCCAGTGCTGAATGAAGATTGGATTGGTTTAAAATCTCCTCCTTGAGAATAGATTTGCTTGAACAAATAGGCAGCCCACTTTTTTCATACTACTTTGTGTTGTCATTTCATTTCGTTTGTATGTGCATCAAAACTTCAGCCTGTCTCTTCAATAAATTCTCATGCTCCACAAAGGGAAGGAGTATGTCTATATTTTTATAAAGACTTTCCCCACCACCACAAAATCATGTACAACTGTTGTTACAAGAGATAGCAAACTCAATCTTGCTAACTACATAGAAACACATCTATATAGATTTCCTGGTAAGTCTACATGGGTGATATGCTATTGCCTTCTGCCAGGGTATTCAGGATGCTTTCATTTTCCTTCTGTCCCACAATTCTGGTGTTCCTCTGTGATCTCCTGTTCAAGGACTAACCAAGTCTGACCCTCAACTTGCTGTCTCTCATCTTAGTCAGTTTTCACCACCTGCCACCAACATTAGAAAAAGATTAAATTCTGGATTCCTCTCTCAGCACATCATGTCTGTCCTAATTTATATCAAAACATTGATTTAGTCCACTACAACTGTTCTACTCTCAATCAAAAGTTATTTTCAAACCAATACAGGTAGTCCTTGATTTACAACCATTCATTTAGTGACCATTCAAAATTACAATGAGCTCCGTCTTGTCCTTCTCCTCTGACCCAGGCTCCAATGGGGCCATGACACTAGCAATTCGAAAGTGTGAACATGCAAGTCGATACTACTTCAATGGGAAGGTAACAGCATATGACCACAGAAAAGGTCTTCAGACAGTGCTGGTTCCCTGGGCTAGGAAATGGAGAATAGCACCACCCTCTAGAGTAGGACATGTTTGAACAGGGGAAACCTTGTCCTTTTTCATTTAGGAGCTCAAGGTAGCATATATGGTATACCATCCTTGTATTTTTTCCCAACCACTACCACTCAGGTGGATTGAAAAGAGCATGCCTAAAGTTACCTGATGAAGATGGCCTAAAACCTGTGTCTCTGGCCATCAACAACTTCACGACCACACCACAGTGGCTCTCATGCTTCCACTGAGCATTGAAACAGCAACCTTCTATTTGCAAGGCAAATGGTACAACTCCTTTATTATTATAGCATTCGTGTATTACACAATCCTAAGAGCTGTTGTCCAGCTGATATAAAGGAAGCACAAAGGGATATGTAATGATCTAAAATGTACTGCTAAAAGTAAAACTGTTACTTGGGTTCCTGGAATACAGGGGTGTCAAACTCAATACCCGGAGGCCAGGTCTGGCCCGCAGAGTGCTTAGATCTGGCCCATGGGACCACCATGGAAATAGTGAAGGACCGGTCTGCAGTGCCTTTGCCAGTGAAAACAGAGCTTGGGAGGGCTGCACATGGCCCCCACAAACTCCGTTTTCACTGACAGAGGGTTGCAGTAGGCCATCACAACCAAAAAAGGAGCGCAGGAGCGCATTTTCAGTGGCAGAGTGCTCAGGCAACCACATGCACTCTCTCCAGCACAAGTTATGTCATGCTGGCTATGTCCACTCTGGCCACGCTCCCCCAGCCCCTCCTCCAAGGTCAAACACAGCCCAAATGCAGCCCTCAATGAAATAAATTTTGACACCCTTGCTATAATAGAACGGTTTGTTGGTTCGGAACTTTCCGAATTGTCCATAGTTGCACTAATTTAGTATTGCTCAGTATCCCATTTTATTTGGGGTTGATATAGAATGATTGTACCAAAAATGTTCAAAAGATCTGATATTCTCTCTGTATTTTTCTCTCCCCTCCAAGTTTCTCTTATTATTTCCAAAGCTTTTTTTTTAACCTTTCTATCTACCTTTCCATGCCAAAAAAGAAACCCATAGACTTTTTTCTCCTGACCCTTTAGAAGCAGGTAATTGAATGAATGACTCTTGCTTGGTCATTTTAATAGAATTGGCATAGACTACTGACAGGAAAAGTTCACTTTAGTTATCTGAAATGCTTTTTCTATTGGAATGAAAGATTGAAGTTCATAGAATTGAAGAAACATCCCTAACTTAATCATGCTGGCAATTAAGACATCTTGCTATTTTTGCCAATAGTTATACCCTGAGTTGATTGGCGAGTCACTACCTTCTGCTTCCAAGATATCAAATTTCTCCTTTGACATATTTTAAGTACTTCAATGCTAGTTTGTATGACGGAAACTGTATCGACCTATTCTCTAAATGTTTCCAGTTAACTTGTGAATCACAATCCATTCTTTGAAAATATGGTATTCAATAGATTCCCACCCATTTTGTGTTCTTTTAATAGTTTAGTTATAATCACCACCTTCATTATTTTAGCCAATGTCTATCCACTGCAGGATGAAGGCCTCTTCCATATGTTTCCAATGTATACAGTCCTGAGCATTCTTTTGCCAATTGGGCATGACATTTTCCATACACTTATTTGATTAACTATCTGTAAAGCTATATGGGTGCCATCATTATTTTTACTATATAGTGACTATAAATAAAGTTTGTGTACTAAATGAATAGGAATAAATTTTGTACACAGGTGAAGTTTTCCTTTGCTAAAGAATTACCAATAAAGTATCATCTATGATACATCATAACTGCCATTAAGATTTTCTCTAAAATGACATTTGAAGGAAATTTAGTATGTTTCCTTTCTAACAAACAGTTCTAAAAAATTTCAAAGGATGCCAACTTCTGAGTCAGGAATGGTGAATAACAGGTTTCTGGAAGAGCACCCACCCAGTCCCCCCCTGAGATCAACCACAGCCCTGATGCAGCCCTCAATGAAATTGAGTTTGACATTCCTGTTCTAAGGTGTTTATAGACAGAGACATACAGTGATACATCACCAGGGTGTACCAAGAGACAGAGCCCATAGGACAATATATACATACATACATACATACATACATACATACATACATACATACATACATACAGTGTGTGTGTGTATGAAAGAGAGAGAGAGATCTTAGCATATATATATTGTATATATATTCATAAATTTAATAAACACTCATTTTTAGATATTTATGGATAACATTACAGCTTCTAAGAAGAATATAAGACTTACCTCAATAAATTGAGTAACCTGACAATCAATGAAATTTCTGGACTATAGCAAAGCATTCATAATTATCATAAAACATAATATGTCACCAGCATATAATAATTTATGTTCAACATTACTGGCTGGTATGCCTAAAAGAAGTACTCAGTTGCCTTACAATAGAGGTGAAAATTCTACTGTCACATTAAATATAAGACAAGTACCATATACCATGAAAAGAACTATTTTATTCATGAAATACTATCACCATTGCAGATTCCACCTTTTCTTAATTCTCTCTAAAATATTTAGGTAGAATTATCCGAGCTTGTCACATTTTCATAAAACTAAACTGTGCAGGATGGATAATTGAAGATAATATCATTAGTTGTCTATGTGATGGGGTTGCTGTCAAAATTGGGCATTAACATTTAACAAGGAAATTGGGCAAAAACCTGAGACATCAGCAGAATCTTTACCAGTTTTCAAAATGAGCTATATAAGCCTCATTAAAGGTTGTTGGAAACCTTGATTAAAACGAAACAAAAAAGCCAAGTTCTCATTTTAAATTTCTAACAATATAAGAGTGTAAAGAATCAGTATGTCTCATAGCATTTGATAAGATGCAGATCAGGGGCGTTTTCTATTTTCGTAGATTTAACAGCATCTATTATTTCCTGAAGGGATAAATGTGCAGTTACATGATAGTAATACCATTTAGGCTTATATAGAGCCCCATAGTGTTTTACAGCACCCTTTGGGCAGTTTACAATGTCAGCATTATTTGCATATTGCCCCCAACCATCTGAGTGTTCATTTTACCGACCTTGGAAGGATGGAAAACTAAATCAACCTCAAATCCTGTCAGGATTGAACTCAAGACTGAGGGCAGAGTTAGCTTGCAATGCTGCATGCTAACCATTGCACCATCAGGATAATAGCTTCAATGTATGTATTCTTTGGAAGAATTACAATATTGAAAAATGTTTCTTCTTCCTCAGTATCCTTCGACTTGGTCTTATAAAGTTGAGTATAGCTTTTTTCAATACTTTTATTAATTTGTTTTGTGCCACTCTAATGAAGAAAGTATAGGTAGTTTACAGCAACCCATACAAAGCAAGAATTAAAAGAAAACATAAACTATAGTAAACAAAATAGAAATAACATCAGCCTCACATGCCTGTATCTCAAATTGCTTACCTATTAAATAATAAACAGAGTTATTAAATCATATTTATTGTATACTTTACCCTGAGCATCCTTAATTGTAATAATATTATTTGCATATGTATGTATGTATGTGAAAATGTTGGAACAGAAGGAAAATATTGCTTTAGACATCACAAAGCCCTAAGGTTTTTTTTTCAGGGTTAATGCTGGATTTCATACTAAAAGTGCCCTGCTAGATCAAATCAAACAATATATTTCTGGGGGTGGGGGGTGATTTTATTATATTAATTTATTTGATTCTTTTTATTAGTTTTATTGTTTTAAATGTGTTTTTAAAATTTGTAAGCCACCTTGAGTCGCCAATATACATTCTAACATTCTAACAATAATATACATTCTAACAATAAATAACAACAACAATGACAATAACAATATCTTAAGAAAGTACTTAATTGATACCTAAATGCTAGTAGCAACCTGTATCAACCATTAGCACCAGCCAATGGTATTTGTGATGCATTTTTGAATGTTCAGTTGACTTTCATATTTAATGAATAATGATTATTATTATTATTATTGTTGTTGTTGTTATTATTATTATTATTCAGTCTGGCACCTTGTTGCTAACGCTGTCATCTGATTGCTTTTGTGCCTGTTCACTGGCTTTTTTTAAAAAAAACTTCCTCTCAATATGAAAGTTCTAATTTGCTTGATGGACACCATCCATGTAATCATTTGACCCTTCTTAAGCTAGAACCATCATAATTTGTTAGGTGTACTTACTGTGACAACTAAAAAAGAATTTATTACATTAGTAGTAATAAGGACCACCAAATGTCTGTTCATTTAAGATGAACTGGCCGGGTTGGACAAACAGTGCCAGTGGCTTCTTGTGGGACCTCTGAGATAGGCTTCCCTATAGCCAGCCCTCTTCTCTGGAGAAGCATTATCATTTAAGTCTACATGGCCTAAACTTTACTGAGCCAGTCTGGTCTAGTGGTTAAGGCACTAAACAGAAACCAGGAGATGGTGAGTTCTAGTCCCATTTTAGATATGAAAGCCAGCTGGGTGACTTTGGGTTAATCACTCTCTCTCAGCCCAATTCATTTCACAGTTGTGGCCAAAACAGGAGGAGGAAGAAGTGTTAGAAATGTTCACCATCTGAGTTACTTATAAAAATAATAAAAGTGGGATTAAAACATTGAAATACATAAAATATTGGAAACTGGCTCCTTTACCAGGCCCTGAAAGTAATGTGTGACTCTGTTTTAGAAACTGACTGATCTTTTGTATTCTTACTTGTAGTTTTCTTGATGATAACTTATTGAACGTTTTCTTTTCAGCTTGTGCTTTTCAAATATACCTATTATGCATTGTGAGTCATCTACAGGTGCTACAGTGATTGAGATTTATAAATGGATTAAAGAAAAAGCAGAAAAATATGATCAGAGTCAATTGGACTGTTTGTTCAAACAGCCATTTTGGACTTCACTTTTAATTGGGGGGAAAATACTTACTTATAGTTGGCTAATTGCTGGATTTTTTCACTTCTGAAAGCATCAGGGAGGTTTTAATATTTTGTCTCTGCTGCTGGTTGCTAAATAATCCAGCCAGACATACAAAAATCCAGTGATATTTAAAGTGGAAAGGTCAATCTATCGATTTAGAAAATGAAGCTTTAACACCACCTTCCTTTATCACAGGTCTTGCCAAACTTTATAATATATATTATGGGAATTATTTATACCTATTGTGAAATCCCCATCCCTTAACTCCTGAAGTGTCAGTCCTCAACAGACATTCAAGGTGCTTTTTGTCACACTGACTTTTCTGGATATTAACAAGTCAGGAGGAGCTCTTGTGAACATCCTTAAATTCATTTTTGAAAAGGTAACAAAAGTCAGAATTTGTCCCAGTCACTATGTTCTGTGACAGGAAAGGACAACAATGCAGCCATCAGTTGGCATGGCTGCTCCTAATTCCATTTTTATACTCCTTGGAGCAACTAAACATGCCGTCACATTCAGTGATAACACACCCAAATTCAGCAGTCTGACATTTTTAGATTATAGTGTGTTGAGCTGTGTATTTCTATCTTCCCCTTTCTTTTCATTCTTCACAATCTATTTTACAAGTTTATCTCTCTAATATGGTTACATTGGAACATGGCCTAATATAAGCATTTTTGTCTGCACCTTTTCATTATATTATGTGTACCCTTGGCTTGTAACTCTGAGTTGTAAAATACAATGCATTTGAGACAATCACAGATTTTTATGTACCTTTGCATTTGGGTGTTACAAACTGGGTCAATGCACACAAACATTCAGTTGGTACTGACTTCTCATCCACCCCAAAGTCCAGTTCTCCTTGTTTCTGAAATTAGCCAGATTATGTTCTACAAGGTGTTTATTTGGGCAGCCTCTGACGGCACCCTTTAAGTATTAATGTCAGTTGAGTTTGCTTATTCAGTAGCTTTATTTAATTCTTTATCAAACTTAAATACCTGCCCATTTTATCCACATCAACTCTGGATGGCTCACAACAATTGGATAAAAATAATCAATATAGAAATGGCATAAATAAAAATTGTTAAAATCTAGGTAGTATAAATACCAAATTGTTAAAAGGAATAGGTAGTATAAATACCAAAGCCCTAGGCAAAGAGAGGATAGAATTGGCCACATCAACAATGGAGCCATTTGAGCTTTTCTCTGGTTTTTTGGGACCCCCAGATCTGATGACATAGATGGTCTTGAGGACCTTCTAGAATGTCAACAGGGATGGAGATAATCTAATTTTGGGGAGAAAATATTCCCATAAGGCATGTGCTACTACAGAGAAGGTATGACTCCTAGAACCCATCAAATATAGATCTCAAGCTGATAGTTTTGACAACATGCCTTCTCTGCAAGATCTGTTGGGGAGGGGCTGAAATAACCAGGGAGAGGCCGTCCTTCAGATACACTGGTCCCATGCCATGAGGGGCTTTAAAGGTTAAAACCACCATCTTTGAATTGAACCCAGAAACAAACTGGCAGCCAAAGTAGTTCATAGAGCAGAAATGTAATGTGTCATTCTTTATCTTTGCTCTTTAACTTCTTTTCTTTTATGCTGCTGGTATTAATCCTGTTAATTATTTATTAATTGTCTACAGCCAACTTGAAAACTCTACCTAAAAACAACTTTGCAATTTCTTTCTAGGCAGAGTATACCACAGTGAAATCTAAAAGTTTGCTTTTGATAGTCCCCAAACATATGTACAAGATGCCTTGGGATGACTACAAACGGATAAAAAAATGAAGTCTGTTGGTTCCAATAGTGATCAGCTGCTGCTAAAATAGCTAAATTTCTATACCAGATTTAGAGGCAGCCTAGACTGGTAAACCTAGGCATAATAGAATTATTTACATGTTTTTATACAGCTGCTAAAATAATTCAGTCCATTAAAGGTATTCTGCAATGTTTTCAAAGTACCCAGAGCAAATATCTATCTTGAACTGACAGTAAAGCATAGGGGATATAGCTCATACTGCTATTAAATAAACATTTTAAACTGAGCTAGCCACTAAACTAGCAGCATATTCTGAACAATTTCACATATGGTAATAACATATCTTGTAGTCCAATGGTGAAAAGGAACCTGAGAAAAATATAGAACATATTTCTGATCTGAGAGCTATTTTGGACTATTTATAAAACACTGAAGCCTATGCAACCCCTTTTGGTCATCTTCCCTCAGACACAGTTAATCTGATACATTTAATACATTGCCCCCCACCCCCACCCCCTTGGTGCCATTCTTAATTTTGCTTGTAGTAGAAATCCTGGATCTTTTCTACTACAAAATGTTAATTTCTCCTACAAAATGTCAATCCTGGATGTTTGTCAGACTTATCAGTTCTAAGAAGTGGAAGAAATGAGAAACAAAATCATAATAACCCTGACCCTGTGTGTCTAAGATGGAGTCTTAAGACTCTAAGAGTTGCCTCACAGCAGGATAAGCAGCAAACAAATTTAATAAATAAATAAAATAAAAATAAAAGGGGGTAGAGGGGAACTTAAGTTATTTCAAGATTCTCTCATTCAGCTCTACAGCAATAAAGAATTCCTGAAATCCTTGCTGCTTCTGTTTCTTGATCTTACCTACCTTGAAGGGCTGACAAGAAACTGCAGGCTATTTTCAATCTTTTCTGGGGAAATTAAGACAACTCTGGGTACAATCTGAACTCTTAAACAACCTCTGCTACTAAAGCAGGAAACCAAAAGCAACAGAGTTAGGAAGCTGATTCCATAGCCTAAGGGCCAAGGTCTGGAAGACTTTTAGCCAAGAAAAGATGGTGGGAGAGGAAGCCCTTGTCATAATTGCCTTAAAACACCTATTGAATTAATTGGTGGGATTAACCGTGTCTCTAAGACTTTCTCATGGCAACTAAATGAGATTTCAAAGTCCTTAAATTTGGCTGGATGGTATGTTCAGTAGTTAACACTAATTGCTAAGTAGCAAGGGGGAGAAAATGAGCATTAAGCCTTTTCCTTCCATGAAAGAAATGTTGTAATGGGATTCTTTTCTTATGAAAGTATGGAAGGAAAACTAACAGATAACCAGAAATGACTTGAATTGTTGCAGACAACATATAATACAGAACTGCTATTATGACTTAACACCCAAGCACCATGAAACTTGTCTTAGCTTATCATGAAATGTCATGGAGTAGCTTTTAGATTCATCTGGGTATAATTTTCAAAAATGTGCAGTTCTTAAATTTCCTCCACATTCTGTAGCTATTACTGAAAAACTGATTGGCAAATATTCTAATGATCTAACAGCCCTTGGAAGAATGCTAAAATCCAGAAAATAGTTTAGTTGTTTTTAGGGTTTTTATTCTTAATGTGATATTAAGCAGTTCTGAACTAGACTAATGTGCTTTTTAAAGTTATTTCACAGGGCCTGGCAGTTCAAGCAGCTTTGCTCTAAGGAATGAATACCTGGAAACTAAAGATTTATACAAACACATTAGCGAAAAGGATCAATATATCTATGATACAAAAGCAGATAAAAGCAATCTAGATTTATTTGGCTTGACCTGTCTGGTGGATACAGTTCTGCCTGCTTAAAAACAAGAAAAGGAAGAAAAGAATTACTTGTTAAGGAGGAAGGAAATCACATTATTTAAAAGGTCACGTGCACAAAGTGAATATTAAATATTTCTGTGTAATTTTTAAGAGTGAAAATGACACTGAACAATCTTTGAGTCTAAAAGTGAGAAAGAAGGACCAATGTAGGGCTCAGTAAATAAAAAAATTATGGGATGGGAAGAGTTTTCCCAGCAATCCTGACTTTTCCTAAACATTTTAAAAGAAGCCATTATCCATTATCATAGTGGAGTGAAAGTCTGGAGGAAAACAAACAAACCCAGATTTCATCAGTTGAAGATCAACAAAAATTTGGGATCTTAATGTATGCCAATTAGCAAAGAGAATGCATATATTTGCATAACTGGATATGCCACATAATATTGCATGATGAAGAGACTTCAGACCCTTAAATTATAATTCAAATCATTAATTATCTGAACAACAGAATACTACCAAGTTAAATAGAACTTGCTCTAATATAAGAGAGTGAAGCACGGTGGTCTTTAAAAGTGCCTCTCATTCCCTGGTTGAAAAGTACAATTTGAAAGCATTGTTTCTTAAAAGTTTTTTTTAAAAAAAATCTTAAGAAATGGTCTTTAATCTTCCTTACAGATTTGTTTTGAGGATAAAATGTGGCAGAGGAAGCCTTCATTGTCATTTCAACCATGTCTAACAATATAGTATAGAATAATGGCTTCGTTCTCACATGATATACAATGGTAGAAAGATACTTATTATTATGAAGCATGCATCACATTAATAATATTAATAATAGGAATCACACTGTTGTCATGGGGTTAAGGAGATCACTTTAATAGGCAATATACAGAGAGTAAGGGTTGGGGCAGACTAATAGCATTCTGTTGAACAGTAAGAGGAATTCCTGAAGAGGAATTTAATTTTTAGTCATATGAACAAAAAGCAGAACTCTTTAGAATCGAGATCTGAAGCACTGAAGACAATGTAAAAACAGACAATTTTTCCTTTTTCTATGAATGGAAAAAAAAGGAGATACCAGTATAGGGGTAGAAAAGGTTGAATGAGGAACTGAAATGTTCTTGGCCTTTTAGAAATTTCTGCAGGAAAAGCTGATGGAGAAAAGGGCAGAAATGGATAATACGAAGCACTTGCTCTGAATCTTTTCAATTCCTATTTCTGATAACTCTTCTTTTTCCAATCGTGACCTGAAATAACAACAAGAAGAAAAATCTACAGCCATTGTTTTCAGTGCTCCAGGACTCAATTTGGATAAATTCTACTCCTCCTGTTTATATGAACCATTCAACATTTTATAATAAAAAACATTTTATTGTGAACCTGAATAAAAGGTGCCGTAGCTTTAAGGGTGATAGGGATTTCTTAGAGGACGGGTGTCAAACTTGTAATGTCACAGCGGCATCATGTGACATATCAGGACTTTTCCCCCCTTCGCTAATCTGGGTGGGGGCGCATCCAGCCTGCAGGCCACGAGTTTGATACCCCTGTCTTAGAGCATTACTTTTTCAGGCTCGTGTGGAAAGCTGAAAAATGTTAGTCTGTTTTAACAACTAACAGAAAGGTGCTATGCGGGTACAAGGTTTGAAGTCCATTTTTCCAAATCATTTGTTGAGTGACTGTTCAAAGTTATAATGGTTTTGAAAACAGTTGACATATGACCAGTTTTCACACTTACATCCCTTGCAGCATCCCTGTGGACATGTAATCAAAATTCGGACATTTGGCAACTGGCATGTAATTTATGACCGCTGCAGTATCCTGGGATCATCTGGTCATCTGATTTGTGACCTTCTGACAAGTCCAGTTGATGGGGTAGGCAGATTCATTTAACAACGGTGTCACTGACTTAACAACTGCAGTTAACAACTGTCATAAGAAAGGTTGTAAAAGGGATCAAAATTCATTTAAAAATGTGTTGCTTAGCCACAGAAATTTTGGGCTCATAAGTCATAAGTCAAGGACGACCTGTACAGATTAACACTTATAGTACATCTCAACATGCAGAAGACTCCAAGTAGGTAGCTTAATAGCCTGCCCAGTTTGCAATACTGCTGCTAAGGGGTGATAGCCACTTTCAGTCACTTATTTTAAAGGTGTTTTTCTCTTCAAATGGCAAAAATGATCCTTTTTTTTTCTTTTTGAGGAGGAAGAAGAAGAAAATGTTTTGCTTCTCACCCAAGAAGCTTCATCAGTTTTGAAGGTGAAGGGATGGAAAGATAGATACTGACAGTTGAGACTGGATGGTGAGGGGGATGGAAGGATTTTATTCATGGTGAGATTCAAAACTTACTACTGGTTCTGTGGGCATGGCATGGCTTGGTGGGCGTGGCATGGCTTGGTGGGCATGGCATGACTTGGTGGGCGTGGCAGGGGAAGGATATTGTAAAATCCCCATTCCCTCCCCACTCCTGGGGGAAGGTTACTGCAAAATCCCCATTCTCTCCCCACCCCACTAACCTGCTTTCCAGCTCCGTTCTCCTGTGCAGGGCAACAAAAGAAGACCCAGCCAATCAGCTGTGACTCGGGAGGCAGAGAATAGATGGGGAGGGCCAGTCAGAGGTGGTATTTGCCAGTTCTCTGAACTACTCAAAGTTTCCACTACCAGTTCTCCAGAACTGGTCAGAACCTGCTGAATACCACCTCTGATTGTATTTCTTTGAAGTCATCTGGTTGTTAACACTCTCCCTGAGAGCTGTTGAGGCTATTTGAGGGTTTATCTGTGCCTCAGGGTTACCTGAATCAGATGTGCAATTGGTGCCTTTTGAAGAAAAAAAGCACCTTTGAGACAACTATGACCTGGATTTCCGAAAACATCCACAGTCAAGACTTATTCTTTTCTTGGTTCAGCCAAAAAATGGAGGACTAACATCTAGAAGCCTTTAAAATTCAAACCTATTGTCCATAAAGCAAAACAGATGAACAGGTAGCTACCTTGTTCTCAAATATCTCAGAAGGAAAGCTCAGAGGAAGGTGTGGACTAGTAGACTGAGGATTCATAACTGTTCTTTGATAAGTCTGCAAACCATTCCTTGACATGAAAAGAAAAAGGAAAGGCCCATTCATTTCTGCTCTGCTTATATGAGCATTAAATTAAAGCATAGCGATGATTGAGTGCCCATTCATTTCATTTTGCCAACTCATTCCTTTGAGGAAAGATGTATTTATTATTATTAAAAAATTTATGTCATTTCTCAATTACATAAATCTCAAAGAAGGATATGAAAGAAAAGCAATGCATTCAAATGGTCAAGACGTTAGTACCAAGGAAGACCAATATATATGGAAACTAAACTTCTGTTATGGCAGGAGTTTTATGCGCTTGTAATATAGATCCCAAGTGCATAAAACTTCATATCAGAAGTTAGTTTCCATGTCATCACCAAGAAGCAATGCACAAGTCACAGAAGCTTTTCTCAAAATTTCAGATGGGAAAATTTCAGATGGAAAATTGGGATAAATAAGTTTCTTTAAGATATGCTCATGGCCAATAAGGTAGGAATAAACAACGTGTGATCCTGGGCCCATGGCAGACCCTTATGTCCCTTTCTCATTTGATCTTGACTGCTGAAAATAGCTATTTTATTGATTTATTGGTTACATCTCCATCCTGCCTGTTGTTGTGAACTCAAAGAGGCATGTACAATACAGGCACTCCTTGACTTACAACCATTTGTTTAGTGGCCATTCAAAGTTACAACGGCACTGGAAAAAAAAAGACTGATGACCAATTGTCCCACTTACAACTGTTGCAGCATCCCCGTGGTCACATGATCAAAATTCAGCAAGTTGGTAACTGGCATGTATTTATGAGGGTAGCAGTGTCATAATAACAACCTCCCATAATAACAACCCTGTGAGGTAGATTGAGCTGAGAGAGAGTGATCCCCCCCCAAAGTCACCTTGTTGAGAGTAGACTAGAACCATAGGTGGTATTCAGCAGGTTCTGACCAGTTCTGGAGAACCACTAGTGGAAATTTTGAGTAGTTTGGAGAACCAGAAAATTCCACCTCTGACTGGAGATTTTACAGTATCCTTCCCCTGCCACGTCTACCAAGCCACGCCCACAGAACCAGTAGTAAACAATTTTGAATTCCACCGTTGACTAGAACAGAGTTCCCCAACCTTTCCAAGTTGTGGCCCAGAGCGGGGGCTGAGGGGGTGGGGAAGAGGGGATGGTTTTGTGGGAGGGCCTGTGAGCACCTGTTGCTGGTGAGAGTGGGGTGGAGAGCACCTGCAAGCAGCTGCAACGCTCACACAGTGGGGCCACAAGCATTAGCAACGCTTGTACGAGTGGGGCCCTGAGTGCCCGGAGCCGCAGAATGGTAGTGGGCTGTGGTCCACAGGTTGTGGACACCTGGACTAGAGGGGGCCTTCCTGGTTCCAATCCAACATCTCCATCACTATATCACATACACTTGCCTAACCGCATACAGCGCTGTGATGGAAACCAGATGAAGACTGTTTTCATCCAAATTAGCCACTTCCAAATTGGCACATTTTTGTCAAAATAAAAAGCAAAGCGGGGGGGGGGGGGGGGATGACACACACTTCTCCCATGTTGTTTATATAACATGGGTCCACTCACAATGTGGGCTCTCAACTTTCCCAGACAAAATTTAAGTGAGGTCCTTTGCTATGAACAACTGACCTCCCTCTGGTGTAAAGCCTAGAGCAGCACCCTGTATTTCTAAAAAAAATGGCAAGAATTATTACACCGTGTTGCTTAGTGAGGTAATAGGAGGTGATGTATCCAGGGAATTTTCTGTACGGAGGGGGGAGGTTTTTCAGTGATTTGAAAGTCACTGACATGAACACAGTGCAATAAGATGAATAAAGTCAAACAAATTGTACAGGATGTCTGTCACTTGCTTTTAAAACTGGGATCTTCTTTTTAATCTGGCAGATCTGATGCCTCAGTGGAAGAGTTTCTGCAGCTGAAACGTATATGCCATTTGGATGGAAAACATTATAGTCATCAGAAGACAGGCTGTAATCTTCTATTGTAATTATTACAGAAACCAAACAAACAGGGGAAAAGGAATTTGTGAAGAAGTAGCCAAATGGGCAAGGCAATAACAAACAGAAATAAAATCAGTGAGGCTGCCAGAAACCAAGTGATTGTTTACCAAGTACACACTGACACTATAAATTGAAAGGGGAAGGAATGAAGACTGATCTTGAATAGGGATCTGGACACTGATTTAACTATTCAGTCAAGATGGAGTACCCGAAAAAATAGCTCTTTGCAGGGGCTTTGAAGTCCCTTCAGTGGGAAGGGTTGAACCTTACTAAAAATATAACATACCTTCATCGTCAACTGGAACAATGATTTTTTTAAAAAAAGTTCCCTTTTACCTTTTGTTAAAAAAAAAGAAAAGAAAATCAAAGATGCCAGAAATAGTTAGCACTGCACAAACTGAATGGAAGAGTCACATGAATCCTGTCTGAGTCAGCAAGAAAAAAAAAAAGCAGTACTTTGGCACTGCAGTCATTTCCAAGCGAAGGTGTCATTGTCAAAGCCAGAGGAGAAGAGAAATGCTACTCTAAACATTAAAATCTGTTCAGGTAAGTGTTGGTTTGATTGTGGACTGCCAATGAAAGGAGAGGATAGAGTCTCTGGAAAATATTGCCTAGTTCAATTGTCAGGATAAAGCAATTAGATACAGGTAGTCCTGAACTTACGACCACAATTGAGCCCAAAACTTACGTTGCTAAGTGAGAACTTTGTTAAGTGAGTTTTGGCCCATTTTACAACTTTTCTTGCCACATTTGTTAAGTGAATCACTACAGTTGTTAAGTTAGTAACATGGTTGTTAAGTGAATCTGGCTTTCCCATTGAGTTGCCTGTGAGAAGGTGGCAAAGGGGATCACATGACTCTGGGACACTGCAACCATCATAAATATGAGTCATCAGTCACTTTTTTCAGTGCCATTGTTACTTTGAACAGTCACTAAGCGAATTGTTGTAAATTGAGGACTACCTGTATACAGACAGTCCTCACTTAGACAAGAATTGGGACTGGTAACTCCATTGCTAGGAGATGTAGATGTAAAATGAAACAGGTTGTGACTGTGCACACTTACAACATGAGTTCTGGTTGCAGCCATTCAGTCAATCACTCCCAATCGCTAAGCGCCATATGACATGACTGCAACTTGTGACTTCCTGCTGGATTCCCCATTGAACTTGCTTGTGGGAAGCCGGCAGTGAAGGTTGCAAATGGAGATCCTATGACCGCAGGATGCGGCATCCATCGTAAATCCATGCTGGTTGCCAAATGCCCAAATTGTGATTGTGTGCTTTACTTTTTAATAGTGGGTACACAGTGACAGTCGCAATGTCGAGTTCCAGTTGTAATTCTCTCTTTTTAAAAATATATTCAGCTTTGAACAAAGGGTTGGTAAGTGAGGATTATCTGCATAGAGCCCTCAAGCATCTGCTAAACAATGCGGTGTGGGATTAATAATGACTGAGGAGGTAGGGGTAGTCCACACAGGACTATCTCTCTAATATCAGATTTCCAGCATCCTCAACTGTGTCATGCATTGGCATACATTTGAAAAGAACTCCATAATAGAACAGAAGTGTTTTCAGTTAGTAAAAGAAGGCTCAGAGGCCCAATGGACAAAGAATCAGTCTGTCTCGTGTAAACCCAATTCAGATAAGGTTCTTTATAATAGAAGGGGGGGTATTTCCCCTTTCCAATTTCAAGCATGCCAAAGACATCAAGTCTCATCAATTTCATCAAAAGTGATGCAGGACTTTTTGAGCTACGCTCCTTGGGGGAAAAGCAATTTGGAGGCAAAATTTGATGAAATTTGCCGAGAGAGCAGACCTTTGGTAGGAAACTGCTGAGTCGGATTCCAGACAGAGAGATTGAAAGGAGGCCTGTGTAAAGGAAAGAACTGTGCCTGACAAGTGGTGGGGATCGGGGGAACTGGTGGATGGCGCATGAGCACAGGAATCAGAATGTGATGACAATTTCATGGGTGTAATTAGAAACACATTTTGTTATGTAATACACAAAAGGCAAAAGGTGCCTTAGAATCATACAGGAAATGGCATAAATCATATCCAATGCATTGTGTGTGCTTAAGCATAGCATAAATGCAGTGCTAAGTGGGAAAAAAAAACAATGAATTCAACAAACCCAAACAGCCAGTCTCAAACAAAAGGAAGTTGTTAGGATGAGAATTGTCTACTGGTAGACAGAGACCAATCCTAACCAAAGGAATTCTATTTTTTTCCTTGGCTTCATGTGATTGAGTTCTCTATGCTGGCTATTCTGAGCTGAAGGGGCATCTGCCAGCAATTAAAATTCAACCTCTGTTCCCTGCATCTCCTGTCCCTCCCCATCCCATGTGTCAAAGAACAACATTTTTGGTGGCCAGGTTACAACTTGAAGCTGAACTGGGCTAACCTGACTTTGCCACAGAGCTTTAAATGGGGCGACCGTATTACTTTACTTCTAGATTTCATGCTTACTTACTTATTTATCTACTTCTTGTTGTTGTTAGGTGCCAAATCATGTCTGACCCATTGCAACCCCATAGACCATGTTCCTCCAGGCCTTCCTGTCCTCTACCATCTTCTGGAGTCCATTTAAGCTACTGCTTCAGTGACTCCATTCAGCCACCTCATTCTCTATCGTCCCCTTCTTCTATTGCCCTCAATCTTTCCCAGCATAATACTCTTCTCCAGTGAGTCCTTCTTTTTCATTAGGTGGCCAAAGTATTTGAGTTTCATCTTCAGGATCTGGCCTTCTAAAGAGCAGTCAGGGTTGATTTCCTCTAGGACTGACCCGTTTGATCACCTTGTAGTCCAAGGAACTCACAGGAGTCTTCTCCAGCACCAGAGTTCAAAGGCCTCAATTCTTTGGTGCTCAGCCTTCCTTATGGTCTAACTTTCACAGCCATACATTGCAACTGGGAAAACCACAGCCTTGACTATAGGCACTTTTGTTGGCAAAGTGATTTATCTACTTACCTACTTACTTATTTAATTTTTTTATCTATTTATCCTATTTTATCTAGGGAAGGAACTGCTGATTGTAATTGGATATACCAATAGTATGTTTATATTCAGTGACTCATAATGAACTTGATATACTAAGGAACTGCTTTGGTGGATAGTAATGTTTATTAGAGGCAAGTACATTTTATCTGAGTGTTGCTGCAAATATACCATGGCCTTGCACTAGCTGGAAGGATTATTTTTTGCATGGCATCCACAGGGAAAAGGTGACACATAATTCATACCTGTAAAACTGATTACACAAATACTTCCTTCAAATTTATTTAATCATACTGTCAGGACTCTGAATATTCTTTTTATTTAGGAAACTAAAGAAACACAGATGCTAAGGAAAAATAGTACCAATTTAAAAATATTAATGAGGGAAAGACTGGCCCAGGCTTTGAAATATATCTCTAATTCAAACATCAATGGGGATTTCAAGGTCAGATATTTCCAAAATCATAACATGACCTTTAGAACTGCCTTTTGGACCACAAATTGGTGATGGTGAATCAACTTTTAATTTTATATTAATTGTTTGATTCCACAAACTTTGCTTTGGGCTCAGAAAGAAATTGACAGTGAAGACAGGTTTTTCAGAATCAGTCTAAGATAATTTTGCTTGACTGAGCCAATTAAATTCCTGGAAGCTAGATTTTCTACCAACTGAAGTACCTGCAGGTTTTTCAAAGGTAGATTTATATCTAATTCATGAGAATACTTTATGCTATGCATGTAGTTTACTCGACAATAATCCAGAAGGGAGCTGTCATTGCCTTCTTCTAAGGTATATTTCCCCTCAATTCTAAGTCTAGTTCATAGCCATTTCTTTTTGGTCTCCCATCCCAGTATAAACTTAGTCTAAATTACTTAGCTTTTTTGAGATCAGCCAAGGTGAACTAGGTGATGCCACTCACTGAAAAATACCTAAGTTATACAATGTACTTTTACAGGGCTAAATCAGAATGGGATATATCAGATGGAGAATCTTTTCTGAGTTTCAAAAAAGTGTTCATGGTGTATTCAAGATGTGGAAGTGAAAAAGCTTAAGAACCACACTTTTTTTTTTTTCATATAAATTTTATTGAATTTACAATTAAAAAAATAACATAACAACATTACATAAGAAACAGAGAGAGAAAAAGAAGAAAGAAAGAAGAGAAAGAGAGAGGAAAAAAAAAAAAAAACGCTCGGTCTTGCGACCGAAAAAGGAGAAGAAGAAGTATAAAAGAGAGAAAAACAAAAAACAAAAAAACAAAGAGACGGAAGAAAAAAGAAAATACGTTAAAACCAGACAAATATTCTTTTTGACAGTCTACAAGATCCAATTCTCCTACCTTACTTTAAATATACACATCTTATCGCTATTTATGGATATTTATGCTTATTTATGCTCATTAAACAGTTTATCTCTGATATAACCAATTATACCATGCATTCCAATTATTATCAAATGCTGAAGACTCTTTATTTTTAAGAGCTATGGTTAAATTGTCCATTTCTGCGCAGTCACATATTTTCTGAATGACCAATTGATCTGTAGGTAAACGGGATGATTTCCAGCACTGGGCAAATGCTAATCTGGCCGCAGTTAGAATATGAATTATTATGTATTTCGTCTTTTTAGGAAAATGTTTATCAGAGATCCCTAGTAGGAAGAATTCTGGTTTGTATTCAATTTGATCTTTGGTTATCTCCTCCAGCCATTTTCTAATTTTTTGCCAGTATTTCTGGGCTTCTTTACAGGTCCACCACATATGAAAGTAGGTTCCCTCTATGTTTTTACATTTCCAACATTTTGGACTAGAGTTTGGGTTCATTTTCGCTAACCTCGAAGGGGGTAAGTGCCATCTATATAACATTTTATACATATTTTCTTTGTACGCCGCAGATTTCGTAATCTTAATGATTCTATTCCAGATCTTTTCCCATTCTGTTAATGTAATGCTTCTTCCAATATTCCTACTCCACATTATCATGTTCCCTGTCACTATCTCTTGCTCTAATTCTACCTCCAATAAATATTTATAAAATTTAGAAATATTCTTTTTATTTGATCCTAATAAGATTTTATCTAAGTGTTGTAATTTGCTATAAATTCCAAACTCTTTGATATCTTGTTTGTATCTACTATGGATTTGTATATATAACCACTGATCAATTTTAAATCCCTGTTCCTGTAAGTCCTGTCGAGTTCTTAGTTTCCCTAAAGGATCTAATAAATCTTTATATTTAGTCATTTTTGTTATATCCAAATTGTTGGGATGAACCATTGCCTCCATTGTTGAAAGCCAAATCGGAATTTTTAAATAATGTTTTTTACATATTTTTTTCCAATTAGTTAATAGTGAATCTCTAATAAGATGTCTATGAAAGTACGCCTGTTTAGTTTTCCCCACATCCCATAGAAATGTGTGCCATCCTCTCTGAAGGTCGTGCCCTTCCAAGGCTAGAGTTCTTTTATTCCGTAAATTGACCCAGTCTTTTAACCATAGTAAGTTGGCTGCCCAATAATATAATTCCCAGTTTGGAAGCGCTAGCCCACCTCTACTTTTTGCATCTTGTAAGGCCTTAATACTGATTCTAGCTTTTTTCCCTTGCCAAATAAATTTAAGAGTTACCTTATTTATATCATCAAAAAAATTTTTTGGTAATTTTATTGGGATTGTCTGGAATAAGTAAAGGAGTTTTGGTAAAATGTTCATTTTGATTGTGGCAATCCTGCCCAGTAAAGAAAGCTGCAACTTATTCCAGGATTCTAGATCTTTCTTAATTTGCTGTAACAGTTTATCATAATTATTCTCTTTGAGTGATTTACTATGTGGTGTTAACCATATGCCTAAATATTTGACCTTTTTTGTTACCTGTATCCCCATGGTTTTTTCTAATTCTTTCCTCTGGTTCTCTGTTAGATTTTTAGTCAGTAATTTCGTCTTATTTCTGTTGATCTTTAGTCCTGCTACTGAACCATATTGTTCTAGTTCTTTTATTAGATTATGTCCTTTCTCCATGGGATCCTCTAGGAAGAAAACCATATCGTCTGCAAACGCCTGTAATTTATATTCCTCTGCCTTGACCCTAACCCCTTGAATTTCAGGATTTTGTCTTATCCGCGTTAACAATGATTCTAAAGCAAATATAAATAAGAGGGGTGAGAGAGGGCAACCCTGTCTAACGCCCTTTTCAATGCTTAGTGGGCCTGTTTGTTCACCATTAATTAGTATATTGGCTTGTTGGGTATTGTAAATTGTTGTGATAATATTCTCGAATTTAGTGCCCAGATTCATGTTATAGATTTTTTGTATTAAGAAGTGCCAATGTAAGTTATCGAATGCTTTCTCCGCATCTAGAAACAAGAGTGTAAATTGTTTCTCTGGATGAGCTTCATAATATTCTAAGACGTCAATAACGGTTCTTAAATTGTTTTTAATTTGGCGGAATGGAAGGAAACCATTTTGGTCTTCATGAATGTATAAATTTAAAACTTGTTTTACTCTATTCGCAATAATTGAGGTAAATAATTTATAATCGGCATTTAAAAGTGAGATTGGTCTATAATTGTTGATATATCTGGCATCCACATCCTCCTTCGGACTTAACGCAATCAACGCCTCCCTCCATGAGTCTGGCATTTTGGCAGCCGAAAGTACTTCATTAAACACTTCCAGCATCAGAGGCCCTACTAAATCTAATGTGGCTTTATATAATTCTACTGGAATCCCATCTGGACCAGGGGATTTATTATTACATTGATTTTCCATTGCAGATTTTAACTCAGACCATGTAATATCCTTATTTAGTAATTCTTTGTCTCCTTCCCCTATTGTTTTATCATTCGTATTCTCCAGATAAGTTCTTATTTTATCCTCATTGATTTCTTCTTTTTTATATAATCTTTGGAAATAGTTTAATATAATATCCTTTTTCTTCTCAATCTCATGTTGTGGGATGCCTTTCTCATCTATTAATTGGTGTATCAATCTCTTTTCTTTTTCTTTTTTAAGTTTATAAGATAGCCATCTTCCTGGTTTATTGGCGTGTTCAAAATAATTTTGTTTGGACCTTCTCAAGCTAACTTCTAATTTATCTTGTTCAATTAAATTCAGCTTATGTTTGGCTAGTATTAACTGATTTTGTAGTCCTTGGGTCTTAGGGGTTTTTTGTAATTGTGTTTCTAAGTCTTGGATTTGTTGTTGTAACGCGTTTTGTTGGGCATAAATTCTCTTGTTTCTCATAGCATTATAGGAAATTGTTGTGCCTCTTATAATTGCTTTCATAGTATCCCAAATGTTCTGTTTTGAAGTTGTTTCATTATTATTATCTTTTAGAAAATAATTTAGCTCCTCTTTCAGTTTATTAATATACTCTTCTTCGTTTACAATTTGGTTATTTAGTGTCCATCTTTTTTTTATTCGTCTCCTATCCCTCCAAATTAGCTGTATTGGGTTATGATCAGCCCATTCATTCGGTAGAATTTTGATTTCTTTTATTTCATTAGCCAAGTCCAAATCCATCCAAGCCATATCTATTCTGGTCCAAATCTTATGTGGGTTAGAATAATATGTAAATTGTTTTCCTTCAAGATTCCGTTCCCTCCATAGATCTTTTAAATTTAACTCTCTCAACATTTCCTTACATGCTGCAGAGAGTTCCCTTTTCCCCTTCTTGTTTTTCCCCATATTACTATGGTCTTTCTGGTAGTCTGCAATGGAGTTAAAATCGCCAATCAAGCAAATGTTTCTTTTTTCAAAGCCTACTATTTTTTGGTGAAGGTGTTTAAAAAATTTCCCCTGGTCATCATTTGGGGCATAGATTGCTACAAGTAAAAATGTGATGTGGTTTATCCAAACTTGTATAACCAGAGTTCTTCCTTCGGGATCCGACCAGATTAGTTCTGCCTTTACATCTTGTTTTACATAAATTGCAATTCCTTTTTTCTTGTGTTGGTCGGCCGGTGCTGTAAAAAGTTTACCTAATTTTGGACAAATTAGATATCTTTCATCATTCTTCGAAATATGTGTCTCTTGAAGACATATTATATCTGCGTTATGTTGAATAAGTTTTGAGAATATCCTTTTTCTTTTTAATAATGAATTTAATCCGTTTATATTGATGGAGAGCAACTTCTTCCCCTCCACCATTTATCTACTTCTGCTTAGATTTTTGCCTAGTAATGATTCGGTTCTCTTGTTGTTGTTGTGGGATTTGCTCTTCTCTCCCATGTTGTGGATTATCACTTCTTGAAATTGGAGAAAGTCGTTCCTTTTGGGTTCTGTGATAATATCGGACCTCCTGTGGTCTTGTTTTAGGTTCTTCTTTGGTGGGTTGACTATTCTTATCTGTGAGCTGTTGATGAAAAAACTTGGGCCTGTTCTATCGATTCTATTTTGATTTTCCTCTCTTTCCATGTAATTAACATCCCTTCCGGGATTAACCATTTAAAATGGATTCCTTCTTTATTTAAATCATTAGCTAAAAATTTATAATCTTGTCTTATCATCCTCACTCTCTTTGGAATTTGTTTTAAAATCCTAATTTCTCTGCCCTTATATGATATTGTTTCCTCCCTAGACATTTTCAAAATTAAATCCCTCAGACATCTCCTAGAGAAGCGGATATGAATTTCTCTTGGACAGTTGTTACGCCTGGCGTAGCTTGTGCTAACCCTATATACCTCATCAAACTCTTTAATTAGATCATCTTTTTCCTTTCCTAGCCATTCAGCCAATATTTCTGCCATCAAATGTTCCAATTCTTCATTTTTGGCTTCCGCCACATTCTGGAATCTTAAATACGCCATTGCTTTGTCCATCTCGAGGTGGATCAGAGAGTCTTCCGTTTCTCTAAGTACATTTTTAAATTCCTCATCCATCCTTTCAAAGTTAGACTCCATGCGTGTTGTTCTACTCTCTATATCTTTTATTTTCACTTCGTTTCTCTCCATGGCCTGCTGTAGAGACCCTATCTTACCCTCCACCTTCGCTATATCCGCTTTCATTTCAGCCTTCAGTTTCCCCATCTCATCTTTCAATTCACTTATATCTGCTCTAGTTTCCTTGTGATTATTAATCATCATTTCTTGCATTTTAGATATAGCTTCCTGCAAGGCTAATATGGAAGTTTGTATATTAATATTGGGGACATTGGGCTGCTTTTCCCCTATTAAAGACTCCTCGATAGTTTTTTGAGATGTTGGTGGGGTGGCTGTCAACGTAGTTGATAGGGTCGGGATAGCCTTCTTTCCTGTTTTTAAGGCCATAGTTGTTGTGGATGTCATCTCTCTAAGTATTTGTTTTTGTTGATGCACAATATTAAATATATTATCCCAAATCACCATTCAGTATTTGGGTTCTGTACTTGAAAGACTATTCACGTATTTCAATTTTATATCTCACTCCACAGTCTTTTCCCCTATATCATAAATAGAGATCTGCAACAATATTCTAGTCAATGTAATAAGAAAATTGGTCAACAATAGTACATCAATTAACACTTTAAGGAATTAATCTTAAATGTCGTAAGTAGTCTAAATAATTTATAAATAGATTATATCAACAAAGTTTATCCCTTTTTACTATTAATACTTACAACAGTAAACTCTTAACTCTTTGATAATAGTGTATCCTCCTCTTCCCCCCCCCCCCCAGTAAGTAAAATTATGTAAAGTGTTTAGGAGATACAATAGGGAGGCAAGGGGCAAGATAATAAGAGAAGGGGTAGAAGAGAGATTACCACAGCTTCAGAAAATCAACAAACAAACAACCACAAGGAAGTCATCTTAAAGAGAAAATAGTGCCAACTTAGTAAACTTAAGTAGTACCACGTAATAAAGAGAGCAAATTGGGTGAGCTAAAGTTCCATCTTCCAGCTAGAGGTTTCTTTTCATCCTTCCAATCAGCAAATGGTGAAAAGTGCTGACTAATCTGCAGTCTCAAAACCATCTTTCCCAGCGTTCTGTTCGCCTCTGGCTTCTTCCTCTTGCTGCTGCTTCTTTCTTTGCTTTCCAACTTTTAAATCCACATACAAATCTTTCAAAGTCCAATATAATGCTCAATTTATCTTCTCCCCAATATTAAGTAGATGTAATAGTCATGTTGTGCTCAGACCAGTTCCGGATCTCCAATCTCCAGGTTTTAACAATCTCTCTCTTTCCCCAAAGCTTCCCCAATTGCTTTTCTGGCCGCTCTCCGCCCGACTTCCAAGAGGTGCTTATCACAACCAGGAGAGAAGAATTTATGCTATCATTCTTCTGTCATTCTACTCCCTTCAGACTTCAAAGAATCCAAGATATAAACCGTTTCTCTGTTCCTGTTACTGGATCTCGCAGGCTGTCACTGCTTTGCTTATTCACTCAAGTGGCAGACCGGATTGGAAGCCGCCATAAAATGACAGCTTACTCTTTAGCGCCGAGCTCGGGAGCTTCCCTCTTCACTGTTGGGGAGTTGCCTTCCCCCCTCTGCAGCTCGAGGATCTCCACGTTGACACGAACCTCTCCGGGGTTCATGTATCCCTGGGGGATCGCTCCTGACGCCAGAAAAGGTGTTCGAAGCCTGCACCAGACTTCTTCACCTCCGATCTCCTGTCCTCTCGCTTGAGACTCTCCAAGAACCACACTTTTAAAAACACATTTCCTCCCTAAAGTCTCTCCTTAATTGAGATTCATTAATGACATTTTCATCATCTAGACTCTTGGAAATGAGTCTCTTATCAAACTCCATCATGATTTCAACAAATACAACCCCACTATTGATCTCAGCCTAGACCTCTCAACAGAAGAAGTCCGCTTCCTTAATGAACCATAAAACTACACACTGGACAAATAAATGCCATATGATACAGGAAGTCAACATATCACCATGCAAGCCTATAGGTTCCCAGATTCCACCCAGGACACACTATCAAATCCATTGTCTATAGCCAGGCTCTGTGCTACAAACACTTTTGTTCTGCCCTACATGACAGAACAGCTTAACTGATGGGATTAAACCAGGCATTAGGAAACTGAACTACCTAGCCAATGAGATCAATAGACAAATCAATAGAGCCAGCTCAATTCCCAGAGGGAGTCTATTAAAAGATCAACCACAGAAACAGTACAAAAGAACACCACTGATTATCACCTACAGCTCACAACTAATTAATTTAAATATATTAGTAAGCTACAGTTTAGAGGCCACCAGCACTGAACTTTCCCAGCTACTGGGTATCAGGCCCATATTCACACATAGATAACTACCCAACCTGAAACAGATTCTCCCAAGCAGCAAGAAACAGCTATACAGTGATGCCAACATGAGAAACAGACACTACAGTAAAGTCAGATGTCTATCTTGCCCCTCCATTTGCATCACCAACAACATCACAGGCTCCAGGAAGTTTAGAGGTGCCTTCATATGATCTTCCTCCAATGTGATTTACAGGTGAAACTCAAAAAATTAGAATATCGTGCAAAAGTTCATTTATTTCAGTAATGCAACTTAAAAGGTGAAACTAATATATGAGATAGACTCATTACATGCAAAGCAAGATAGTTCAAGCCGTGATGTATCATAATTGTGATGATTATGGCTTACAGCTCATGAAAATCCCAAGTCCACAATCTCAGAAAATTAGAATATTATATGCAATCAATAAAACAAGGATTGTACATAGAACGATATCAGATCTCTGAAAAGTATAAGCATGCATATGTACTCAGTACTTGGTTTGGGCCCCTTTTGCAGCAATTACTGCCTCAATGCGGCATGGCATGGAAGCTATCAGCCTGTGTCACTGCTGAGGTGTTATGGAAGACCAGGATGCTTCAATAGCGGCCTTCAGCTCTTTTGTATTGTTCAGTCTCATATCTCTCACCTTTCTCTTGGCAATGCCCCGTAGATCTCTATGAGGTTCAGGTCAGGTGAGTTTGATGGCCAATCAAGCACAGTAATCCCACAGTCATTGAACCAGGTTTTGGTGCTTTTGGCAGTGTGGGCAGGTGCCAAGTCTTGCTAGAAAATGAAATCAGCATCCCCATAAAGCTCATCTGCGGAAGGAAGCATGAAGTGCTCCAAAATCTCCTGGTAGACAGCTGCGTTCACCATGGACTTAATGAAGCACAGTGGATCAACACCAGCAGATGACATGGCTCCCCAAACACAGACTGTGGAAACTTCACACTGGACTTCAAGCATCTTGCAGTGTGTGCCTCTCCATTCTTCTTCAAGACTCTGGGTCCTTGGTTTCCAAATGAGATTCAAAAGTTGCTCTCATCAGAAAAGAGGACTGTGGACCACTGAGCAACAGACCAGTTCTGTTTTTCTTTAGCCCAGGTAAGATGCTTCTGATATTGTTTGTTGTTCAGGAGCGGCTTGACAAGAGGAATATGACATTTGAAGCCCATGTCCAGGATCCATCTGTGTGTGGTGGCTCTTGATGCACTGACCTCAGCCTCAGTCCACTCCTTGTGAAAGTCCCCAACACTTTTGAATGGCCTTTTCCTGACAATCCTCTCCAGGCTGCGGTCATCCCTGTTGCTTGTGCATCTTTCTCTTCCACACTTTTCCTTTCCACATAACTTTCTATTAATGTGCAGCTCTTTGGGAACATCCAACTTCTTTTGCAATTACCTTTTGAGGCTTTCCCTCCTTATGGGGGGTGGCAAGGATAGTTTTCTGCACAACTGTCAGGTTAGCAGTCTTTCCCATGATTATGATTCCTACTGAACCTGACTGATGGACCATTTAAAGGCTCAGGAACCCTTTGCAGGGTTTTTGGCTTAATTAGCTGATTAGAGTGGGACACTGTGAGCCTAGAATATTGAACCTTTTCACAATATTCTAATTTTCTGAGATTGTAGATTTGGGGTTTTCATGAGCTGTAAGCCATACTCATCTCAATTATGCCACATCATGGCTTGAACTATCCTGCTTTGCATGTATTAAGTCTATCTCATAAATTAAGTTCACCTTTTAAGTTGGATTACTGAAATAAATGAACTTTTGCACAATATTCTAATTTTTCGAGTTTCACCTGTATGCCATCATCTGCCAGAAATACCTCTCTGGATTCTACACAGGACAAACAGAATAAACTTTACCCCAAATAATTAATGGATGCAAGTTTGACATTGGGGCTCAAAACGAGGACAAAGTAATGTCAGAATGTTTCAGCTTCTCAGGATACTCTCTGGCAGACCTCAACCTGATTGTTTTGAGACAAAAATGACTTTAACAGCACTACCCAGTGAAAAACCTCAAAACAGGTTTCAGACAATCTCAGAAAGTCTCAATGAACACAATGAGTTTTTAATATATTACAATTGTTGTAAAACACTTGTACTCTGTCCCATGTACAACTTGCATTTACATAGCCCTCCTATTTCCCTTATTTTCCCCATTTCAACCCAGTTTAAATCCTACATTAATTTGGTCACTCTATACATCTAGTGGTGAGCTGCAGCTCACAAAAGCTGCAATATAAAAAGCAATAATAAAAGTTGCTAACATTTGTTAGGAAGAAAAAATTAAACCCAACTCTTCTCTTCTGTTTTGTTTTTTTAATAATAACCAGGTTTACCCAGCTGTTTTTTTTCTCAAGCCAGTACTAGAAGTCATAGTCTCTCACTTTCTAGGCTTGTGCTTTTAAGTACTAAACTAAATTTTCTCTCAGGTTTTACTTAGAGCAGGAGGACTTTGACCAGTGGACTTCAACTCCCAGAATTCCCGAACCAGCTATGAAGTCCTCAGGTCATAAAGGAGCAGTAGTTGTCCACATCTGATTTAGGCAGAAGTGGCTTTATATTTATTGGTTTATTAGATTTGTTTGCCACCTATCTTGCTGTATTAGCAGAAAATATTCATATTTGGGCTTAAGCATGACTAATTCAGGTGTTCTATAAATGTAAAGTCAGACGAAAAGGCTGACAACAAATTTTTGAATCTTGTTTTCCTGTATTTCTAATTAGATATCTCTAATATGCCTATAAACAGGAGTTGGCAGTGATAGACCACTCTTGAATGTGTTATCTGAGGCTCAAGTCTTCTGATGCTGGAAGCAAAATACAACTATCATAACTAATAGATACATCTCCATCAATAAACTTTAAACTATGTTGGTTTTTCCATTTCCAATTTAATAGCATTTTCTTCTATGCTTTCAATCTGTGGAGCTGTGAAGACTTTTGAGAGTCATTTGGACTGCAAAGAGATCAAATAAGTCAATCTTAAAGGAAACCAACCCTGCCTTTTTGGAAGGACAGATATTGAAGCTGAAGCCACCAAATGAGAAGAGTGGACTGCTTGGATAAGACCCTGATGTTAGGAGAAGGGGATGGCAGAGGATGAGATGGTTACATAGTGTCATCGATGCAAGGAACCTGACTTTGGGCAAATTCCAGAGACAAACTCAGGATGGGGTGGCGGGTTGGTCCATGGGGTCGCAAAGAATTGGACATGACTTTGTGACTGAAAACAACAAATGCATGTTCTTTTAGATGAAATAACTAGCAAATGATTCATACCTTCACATGGCATTACCAAACTTTGCAAGTCCTACAAATTATAATCACTATAAGCAATCACCCTTCTGATCATCTTCATTATTATCATCTGTTTAGTGCTTGGACACACCAAGTATGGGTCAGAATCTTAACTGATTAATTACAAAAGTTTGTATTACTTGGAATGGCCCATATATATGTATCCTAAGGCCTTAAGAAGTATCTGTTAGTCTGGCTGGAATTGATACTTTTAACTATCTTACAGACTTTGTATAAATAGCAATTATCATCATCATTCAAGGTTGGACACTTTTTTGGGTCATATACAAACGTACATTCTGTTTGGTTTCTAAAAGCAAAAATGCAAACATCTTGTACCAATTTCAATTTTGCAACATGTACATATCCAAAATAATTGCTAAGTTTGAAAATTTTCATATGAGCATAATCATGCAGAGTAACAGATATCATTAAAGTAGTTAACTTTTAACAATATGTCACCTACCTTTTAATATTTTACATTCTAAAATAAATTATTACAAGCTGAACAAAACAATGTAAAAATTAAATTATTGCCAGCATATGCTGGTAGCTATTAAAAATATATTGTTCTGAATTAGAGCCTATGCTAGTATTTCTTTATTTAGAGTATGCATTCAGGAGACAACCCCATGTGTATTCTGGATTATAATATCAGGATCTTTCCTTTACATGGATTTCTGGGAATAAAAGAACTAGATACAAAAATATTGGATGACAATTTGTCTGAAATGGTATAGGGTTTCCTGATTGAGCAGGAGGTGGACTAGAAGATCTCCAATATCTATCCCAACTGTGCTATTCTGTTGTTATTCTGTTATATGGAGCAAAACTCTGGGAAGAAAGAAAATTCCTGAAGGAACTTCAATCTCAGATAACACTTGAGAAATTTCAATGGTATCTAAAAACTGGAACAAGCGAATGAAGATTTCTTTTATTGTAATCATTGCATTCTAGTTCTTATAGTCTTGCAGAAGCTATATACTTCATACTTCATACTACTTCAAAACTACCTACAGGTCAGCAGTAAGATGCTGGGCATGTTGACCGGAAGGTCGGCAGTTTGAGACCCAAGTACTGGTATCACGTAACGGTGAGCTCCTGTTCCTGCCCCAGTTCCTGTCATGCAAATGCAAGTAGATCAATTCCCACTTTGGTGGGAAGATAACAATATTCAGTGTGCTTCAGCATACAATCAGGTTGGTCACATGACCACGGAAGTATCTTCAAACAATACTAGCTCCCTTGGTTAGGAAATGGAGATGAGCACTGCCCCCTAGAGTCGGACATGACTGGACAAAGACAAATTTTACCTTTACCTTTTAAATATGTATAATATGGCTGATCTCTTAACCACTTACGATTTTACAACCTTTAGAGCCTCAAGGAAAGGTATTCCTGAAATTAAGTAACCCAATAGATTGGATGGGAATAGGGGGTTGAGGGAGGTCCAAGCAGAATTGAATGGTTGTATATTTTGGGTGTTAGGGCAAGCTGAGTCCTGGATATAGTCCTAGACCATCATACATTTTAAAAGATTACAGTAAAGTTTAATCGACGGTGGTCCCTCTGGCAGGGAATCCCCTAGGAAGATTCTGCAAGGAAAGACTTTTTATTAAGCTGCTACTCTAATCCTATTCATTTATGTCGCAGATGCTACCTCCTTTGTAGCATTCCACCAGAGAAACAGAGGAGAGGAGTTTTATAGAGACTCAGAATCACAATAGAATAAGCTCAGATCCATCTGTTCTGCTGAAAAGAAAACCTAATTTGTTCTAAATCATCCCTATCCTTGGTTGAGATTGGCTAAATTTGATGCAAAATATTTGATTGCTCTATACTTACTGAGACATTTCAATAATAAAAGCAGCTGCTTTATATTAAGATTAAGCCCCATTTTGTTGACACTAACTGAAAGTGAAGGTGGGCTTCCATCCCTACCTGAAGATGCCAGAAGTTGATCTTGGAATTTTCTAGGTGCAGGATATGTGCTGTGTAGTTCGTCCACAGCCTGAACATTGTGTTCTTTTATTTTGCTTCTTTTTAGCTTCCTTGATCTGGTGATCAAATTCTTTTCTGACTATGACAACTTCTAAAAAATTTTGATTTTTTTTTTTTATCAAGGCACCTCCTTGTAGAATAGAGTGACTTTCTGAGAAGAGAAAAAGTGATTGCCTTACTTTCTGCTACATCAGGCATTGGACCTTTTCCAGACACCCTGCAGCTTTCCTGAATTTAATGCATAGAACTTGGGTCAATGATATTTAAAGAAGTGTAATACTAAGGTTTTTTTTTTTTCTTGGAAGATCGCTGCCAAGTCTTTTAGTCAACGGAGATAACATTTCCACCTCATCATTTCCTAGAATGGGTAGAAATTACTAGGAAAGCTTTATTCAGACTTATGAGGAGAAAATATTGCGAGGGTGGGGAGGGAGAGAGTCATTTATTAAGGAAGAAGGAAACAGACCGACATCATCCCCAAACACTCATTCCTTTTGGCTGTCAAGCAGCTTTTTTTTTCAATGAATGGAACAAAGTAGGCTTATTACGAACAGGACAGGTAAAAATTAAATAATACATTTGAAATGCTGATTATCTTTTGGATGTAAATTAAATCTGACTTGGGATCTTCATTATTCAGATTTTTATATTAAGTATACAATCTAAAGTTGTAGTAAAAATTAATATATTACAGTCATTGAGCCCTAGGCTCTTTCGCATTTAAAAATCCAAAGGAAAGGTTTTAAAATTTCCTGTCCTCTCAGCTAACTAAATACCCCCAGGATCAGGGTGGGATTCTACTAGTTCACACCTATTCACTTGAACTGGTTGTTAACATTCTAAGCAGTTCAGAGAACCAGTTGTTAGAAGAAATTACTGGCCTAATTCTGTAAGGAAGGCAGGAAGGAAACATTCTGGTGTTGCTTACAGAAACTGCCTCTCTGTTAACCCCTATTACATTCTTGGCAGGACTAGACTTCCTGTCTCAGGAACATCTCTGGAGTTTTTTCCCCCTCCTTTGCTGGTACTTTGCTTGTATGGAGTGACCATTCAAAGTTACAATGGCACTGAAAAAAGTGACTTATGACCATTTTTCACATTTACAACTGTTGCTGTTGTAACAGTCATGAGAGGCCAGGCAAGGAGATGCGTGCCTCAATGTGAGTGATATTGAGTTGGCCACACCCAGCCAATAACATGACCACCAAACCACGCCTGCAAACTAAGCCACGCCCACAGAACCGGTTGTTAAAAAAATTGAATCCCACCCCTGCCCAGGATCCCTTCTTTCCCTTATGGACTGTGGGGCATTTCATTTAAGCTCTGCTTTCTGATAGACTACAAACTGCATACTCAAAAGATCTAATCTCACAGCTAGAAGAAACATCTGAGAGGGCTTAGAATGAGATCAGTATGCTGGATTTCTACCAACTGGATAAAAGATTTGGGTAGGTTTGTAGGAAAGTGTAGCTCTGAAACAAAGGCATTCTACTGTGGGTCAGAAGCTATTAATCCAAGGAGGTAAGGTCTCCTCAATACCTTGCTACCCCCCATTTTTAGACCAATTTTTCCTCCCACTGAATTCTGTGTAAAAAAATTACGATGGCCTATCAGAACAGTATGAGAAAAAAAGCCATTTTCTCCAAATCATTTTCTCTAATGACAACTCCCAACAGATATTTTCATGCCATTCTCTGGTATTTGGGGTTTTTTTTTTTTTTTGCATATCTTGTTTTCGTATAGATTCCTATTTAGATCTCTCTTAGAAGACCAAAGATTGAAATGCCTCCAGAAATAAGACTGTTTTTTTTTACTGTAATTTTTCTGCAATGTTCATTTTTGTTTCTATTAGGTTGGCTTCATATGATTTAAAAAAAATATTTTCTGTATGCAAATCAGATCCTCAAATTCTGAATTTATACATCACTTATGATGAAAAAATAGACTCAATAGGTATGTGGCGTGACTGGTACAGAGATTTGAATTAAGCTATCTCTTTCCCTTTTTAGTTTCTCACTAGGTCACAGCATTTCTGCTGAACACAATGCATGTGGGAAGGAGGGAAGGGGAATAAAAAATTCTGATTTCCTATTATTTCCCCCCAATAATTCCTCACCAATTGGGCAAGTTCTGTCCTTTTTGTTTATGACATTAAGAGCAACACCATTTGAGATGGTCAGCTTATAGACCTGTTTCCAACTTAGATTGAACTCAAGTCAAGCTTTATTTCTCTTAGCAACACAAGTTTTCTCAAGATCTCCATCTTCTTCTCAAGGGAAGAGGGGAAAAGTTATCCTCGTTTAAAACTGGAACTTTGTGGAAGGAAAGGATCATAATGATAGATGATGAGATGATGAGTGGTAGCATCGAGAGAAAGGCCTAATAGAAATAGCACTTTGACTTATATACTGCTTCACAGTGCTTTACAGCCCTCTCTAAACAGTTTACAGAATCAGCATATTGCCCACCCAAATTTGGGTCCTTGTTTTGCCCACTTGGAAGGATGGGAGCAGAGGTGGGCTGCTGCGGGTTCGCAGGGGTTCAGGAGAGCCCCTAGTTAAGATTCTATGCAGTTTGGAGAATGCCCAAATCCCACTCCTGGCTGGCCCCACCCCCCTGCCCCTCCCAGGAGTCCCCACACAACCAGTTTTGGATGCAGGTAAGTGCAGGGCGCACACCAAGGCTCAGGGAGGGTATAAAACAGTCCTCTTGGAAGTTTGGGGAGACTGGTTATGGGCCTGTTTCCAGCTTCCAATGAGCCTCCAGAGCCCTAGGAGGCTGTCTGAACCTTCCCAGAGTCTCGAGGAAACCCTCCAGAGCCCAGGGAGGGCAAAAACATCCCCCACACCATGGTGCAGGAGGCTGACTAGGCCACACCCACCATGGCCATGGCCACCCAGCAACCAGACAGATAACCCCTTGCTAAAATTTTTGAAGCCCACCCATGGATGGGAGGTTGAGTCAACCTTGAGCCTGGTGAGATTTGAATTGCCAAATTGCAGGTAGGCAGCAGGCAGCAGCTTTCAGACTATTTTACACAAATAGGAGATACATCACATGAGAGTACGGATAAGGGATTTGAGTTCCAAGATGATATATCAGGTTAAAGTTTGGACTGGAACTGAGATACCCAAGTTTCAGTCTTTACTCATCATGGTTACATAACCATGTAGCTATGGAGCAGAGCAGACACTTTTTTTCAACTTAACCCAACCTAGTGCACATGATGATTCTGATGATAAAGTGTGAGGAGAGACCCCTGCATGCATACCGCTCTGTGTCCTAAGGGAAACAGAACTATAAAAGTAAAAATAAATAAACATTTAGCCTTCTGGCAGTGTGTGATCAGCAACACAAGCTGTCTAATTTTGAAGCTTTGCTAAAAGCACCTCTACTTAGATTAAAGAATAGCCACCATGCAAATATTTCTCCCCCCGCTTCTCCAAATATTAAAAATTCATCAAAGAATTAAGAATAGGAGGCTGTCCCCTCCTTTTCCCTAAATACAGGTGCTACTGCTAGCAAGATTTCTCTACAGCACTAGCACTGCAATGCAATGCAACAGAAAGTTGTTCAATCTCATACTTGTCTTTGTTTTGTTTAGTTTTGTAAAACAGCAACAAAATCCACTGTGCCGTTAGAGATGTGGTCATAGAAATGCATTCAGCACAAGTCACAGATCCATCCCAGGCATGGCTTTATGGAAAGACAATTTACTCAGAGACACACTTAAAGGGTATGGCATATGGAATCCGGTCAGTGTTTAGACGAAAGCATCCAAGTTGAAAGGCCAGTATCTTCTGAACTGCCTACCTGCCGATACATTTTAAAAGCCAGACCTTTCACTTTCCGATAACCTAGTTTAGTCAAAACAAAAATATGTGTGGCTTTTAAATTGGTCTGTTCCTGTAAGCCTTCTCCAATGTACACACACTAAATCTATAGGCCCATCAATATTTTACAGTACCATCAAAGGCACTTAAGAGATTATGCTGTTAATATCTATATAATTTGTTTTCCCCTTCCATAATGACCAAGTCTTTCTCTGGATCTCTGTGTATTTCTTATAATTATGAATGATTGATGAATTATCTAAATAGCTAGGCTGTCTAAGACACAACCTCAATGCCCCGAGAGGGAAGACACCCCCACTTAATGGATTCTTCTAAATACTACCAAAAATGTCAGAATGACTCTCAACAGAGGTCAAAGTAGAATGAATTGAATATGAACAAAGTTAAATCACTGCTTTAAAAAAAAGTAAGTGCACCCTGAATAAGATGTTTGGGCAATTTATCTTAGGCAGCAGAGACAAGTCAAGATAGGGTGATTGATACCTCTCTGGTTTCCTTTAGCGTCTCAGTCATCTCTTTTGTCAGTTGTTAAAGCTGTAATCAAAGAGAGTTCACAGGTTTCTGAAGAGCCATAAATACAAAAAACCAAAGAATAGAAAAGATAACAGAATAAATGTGCCAACTCTAAGCAGCAAATCTCTTCATACATATGCATCTGAGAAGGATTTTCTCTTCCTGCCTTTTCCTTGCCCTCCCTGCAAATTGCTTTAAAGATATCCCAGGTTCAGTGCCATGCTGGATACTGAAAGCAAAGGAAATCTATTCCACCAGCTGTCTCTGTCCAACTGACAGACATTGGTGAATATAACCTTTTATACCTCAACAGGCTCATTGAATTGTGGGGTTCTTGCTGCTTTCTGAGCTTGGTTGTTTTCTTGAAGGTGTTTCATTACCCAACTAGGTAACATCATCAGTGCTGGCTCTGTTGATGCTATTTAGTTGGGTAATGAAAATCTTCAAGAAAACAATCAAGCTCAGGGAGCACTTAGGACTCCACAGTTCAACCCTGAGCTATAATACTCCCTTCTGTTGGTAACACATAGGATTGTTGCTGTTTCTTTTGGTGAGAGTCGGTGGCTGCTTTGTATTTTGTTTTATTAATGTTCTCTGTACATGTTTTTAATGCTTTAATCACAACTGTGTGGAAAGGTAACTTAGAAACCTGATAGATAGCTATTTAATTACATACTAAATACTGGATGAATAATTGGTTCAATTCATTGTGTTCCAGTTCTGGTTCAACATCCAATGAGTTTGAGTTTGAAGGAAGCGAGAGAAAGAAGAGCCAACACATTCAATTGACCAAAAAAACTGTCTCCAAGTTTAATTTATATCATATGTTCAATAAAGTACAATAATCGCCTATGATTTCGGTGTAACCATGAAAAGTGTGTTCCATTGTAACAGCTGTTAGCAACTAATAGATGGATGCTGCCATTTTTAATATAATCATCTGGGTTTATATTATGTAGGAGGTGTAAAAATACAAATTTAATGTCTGGCTCGTCACTCAAATTTTTGGGCTTTGTCCATTTTAATTTAAGGGTGTACTGTATGATATTAATTCCCCGTACTCATTAATTGTGATGGTTCATGAGTTGCTGTTGTTTACTAGGCTTATTATTTGCTTTACGGAAAGTATTTTCTCTAGAGGTCCATTGATGTAGGCCAGGCTAAAAACAAAGTTGCATGCAGATAATCTACAGAGACTCCTTCATATCAGTGAGACAGAATAGATATTGCAGGCTGAACTAATGGAATGTGTGTGTGTGTGTGTGTGTGTGTGTGTGTGTGTGTGTGAATGAGGGGAGAAAACAATTCCTAACACCAACTGTCCAGGTGCATAGCATAATTAACATGCATAATGTCTGCAAAGCCAGGAGCAATCCAAATGTTTCAATTGCTGTTGTTCAGGAGTTTGGCTTCCTGAAGACATTGGAGATATCCTGACCAGAAGGGAGGTCAAGTATCTTGAGGAAGAAGACACCAAGAATGACAGCTACTGGAAAAGGTGTTGTGATAACACAGCTGAACCTTTAATAAGCTGGAGGCAGTCTGCATTTATAATTTATAGCAGGTTTATCCTGGACACTTTGGGGGAAGGAAGCGGCCAGAGCAAAATACAGGTGCAACTTGGAACAGAAGCTTTTGGAAGATGGACTATCTGCCATGTACTCAAATGGCATGAAAACTTCATGAAGGCAAATTCTTATGGATACTCTGCATAATGCAAATAGCTGAAGTTGACATTTGAGGCTTTGGCAACCAGCAATGAATTAGAAATATGGGGAGCTCTGGGAAGACTTTCCCTCATTAGAAAATACATAGGCACCACTTTTTAATTTTCTTTTCTTTTTATCTTCTTCACTTTTTTGCAGAGTTGCAAGTTTGGGAGGTGCCAAAAATGATAAAAGGGGATAAGCAGAAAGAGAGAGAGAAAAAAAATCTCTTTTTATCTGAGTAACAATCTTAGCTTTCAAATCAGCAAGTCTCTTATAATGGGCACTGGATGGGAAAAAAGAAAACAAGTAGATAAAGTGAAAAACAAACAAGAGTAAAGACTGTTTTGCAATATAGTTTTAATGCACATTAATCTGAATACCAGATCATGGTACAGAGTTCTTTCTTTGCTTAACTTGGGAGTGCCGTTGTAGATGGCACTGTAGGAAGCAAAAAGGGGACTCTTCTTGCCTAATGTTATTTCTTTAATAACGGGAAAGAAGAAGGAAGAATGGGTCATCTGGAACTGCCCTTTCAAAATACCCCCAACATCTTGAGATGCCTCCTCTTCCGTAGTGAACCTTCTGCTCTCAGCACTTGCTGTAGCACAGGGGTGTCAACTTCATGGCCCCTCAGCCCGAATGCGTCATGCACTGGCCATGCCCACCCTATTTTAGCAAAATGGGGAAAAGAGTCATGGTATGTGTTATGTCCTGAGAACTCTAGGAGTTCTCACTCAGGTCCACTCACTTTGTGTGGGCGTTCTTCCCCTTTCCTCATTGGTTGGTTCTCCCCAGCAGCCAGCTATAAAAGCAGGCTGCGGGGTCCAACCAGTTGCTGATTGCTGCGAGCCAGTTCTAGGCGTGGTAAGCACGGTCAGCCCTTTATTGTTATAATAAAGTATTGTTGCACTCATGCTCTGGTTCAGCCTCTCATTGCTCAAACTTAACTCTGGCGACGAGGATGGGATGGCTACCAGAAGCACCATGCAACCGCTGAGTCACTAGCCGCCGATCCGCAGCCCAGAGAGAGCGATCGGTCGGCGATAAGAGAAACGCTGATCCGCAGCCAGAGAGAGCGGTCAGCCAACAAAAAGAGCAAACAAAAAGAGCAAACGCTGATCCGCTGACAGAGAAAGCGGCCAGCAAGCGATAAGAAGTGAACGCTGATCCACAGCCAGAGAGAGCGGTCAGAATCGAAAGTTAGAAGCGTCTGTAGCCGCTTGTTAGCCCAGCTACAGGGAAAGTGAAGCGCTGCGAGCCGCAGCCGCTCAGTATCAGGCGCGAAATTCAAACGGTTGTCATTTGAATTTCAAACCTAAAAGGTACAGCACAGCGCTGTAGCCAGTCACTGACGCCCACTCAGGCGCGAATCCAAATGCCATCAACGGCTAACAGCCAAACGTGGTTAACCCAGAGAGAAAGAGAGGATTGCAAACAGCCTCTCCTGAGCTGAAATCACTTGCCCACCACGGGCACTAAAACATTGTCTGCTGCCCCAGAGAGATTTTTTCCTCAGGTTGTTCAACCGGTCCCAGCACCATGAGTTCCAATCCAGTCTTCCCGGCGTTCAAGCCAGACGAGGAGAAGTGGGAATCATATAAGAACCGCTTTAATCATTATATCGATGCAGTTGGCCTGGCGGATGCGGGAGAACATCGGAAAAAATCGTATTTCCTAATCTACTGTGGAGCCACCGTCTATGATACTGCCGCAGCGCTCGTGGCTCCTCGTGAGTTGAAAAACGTTCCGTGGTCTGAGTTACTCGAAATTCTCACTAACCACTATTCCCCCAGGCCCTCACAGATTGCCAGGAGGTTCACCTTCCGTATGAGGAAGCAATCGAGCAAGGAGACCATCAATCAATATATGGCTGCCCTCAGAACAGCAGCAATGCATTGTGGGTTTGGAACCTACCTGGAGGACATGCTCCTCGATCAATTAGTCTGCGGGGTCAAGGACCTCCACCTGCAAAGGCGCCTTCTCGCAAAAAAAGACCTCAACCTTGCACAAGCAGTCGAGGAAGCCTTGGCAGCTGAGCTGGCAACAAACTCAGCCACCGAAATCCAGGGACCAAGTGCCAAGCTGACATCACTCCCAGTCCACTCCGAGGAGGTGGTAGCAGAGGAAACCATCAGTGATGAAAACGAAGTCCACCGCCTATCCAACGACAGACGGCCGCAGGTAGGAGCCAGACAAGAAAACATCGGTCCACCCAAGCACATCACCCCGTGCCTAGCCTGTGGGGGATCTCATCAGAGGGCCACATGCAAGTTTAAAGGAGCCACCTGCAATAACTGCCATAAAAGGGGACACATCGCGAGAGTCTGCCAAGCCCCCCAAAGCGCAGCACAAAGGCACCCTCCCTCGCACTCGGGACCACAGAGGCAAGTACTGAACTGTCGCACGCACCACCTTGCCAAGCACACTTGCCACACTGTTAGTAAAATTTCTCTCTCCGTTTCCCTAGAAGGTAAACCGTGCTGCATGGAGGTTGACACAGGGTCAGCGCTCTCAATTATCTCGTGGAACACCCTTAAGAGGCTCCAACCAAGCCTATCCACTAGCCGGCTCCAGAGATGCCAGTTTGGCCTGAAGGACTACCAGGGGAAGACCATTCCTGTAATCGGCAGAGGCAAGTTTCTTGTCAGTTTTAAAGCTTTTAAAGGTCACCTACCTCTAGTGGTAGTTAACGGCAATCTACCCACCTTATTGGGGCTCGATTGGTTTCCCCATCTCGGCCTAGGGCTAACAGGAGTCGATGCTGTCTCAACCTCAGACACTGACTCCTTATTCGCTGATTACTCAGATGTATTCAGCGAAGAGCTGGGGTGTTATAACGGTACCCCCATCTCATTCTCAGTTGACCCCCAAGCAGTCCCAATCAGGCTAAAACCGCGTAGGGTCCCATTTGCTATTCGGCCAAAACTAGATGCGGAATTGGATAAACTATTAAAACAGGGGGTCATTGAGCCAACAGATTTCACCAAGAGGGAGACGCCCATTGTCACACCCCTCAAAAAAGAATTTGCTCGGACTACAAAACGACAATCAATAAATTTCTACAAGTTAGCGCTTATCCTGTGCCCGTCATCCAGCACTTATTACACACATTCGAACCAGGCAGCATTTTTGCTAAATTGGACATGTCTCAAGCATATCAGCAGTTCCCTGTAGATAACCAAACAGCGGAACTCCAGACAATTGTCACTCACAGGGGTGCCTTCCGATGCAAGCATCTCCAATTTGGCGTAAGTGTTGCCCCTGGTATTTTTCAATCCCTCATGGAGCGGATTTTGCAGGGCCTCCCTGGTGTAGTACCCTACTTCGACGACATCTTAGTCTCGGCCAGGGACAGACCCCAACTCTTCCAAAGAGTTCGAGCAGTGTTAGAGAGGTTCAGACAGCATGGCCTCAAGTTGAAAAAAGAAAAATGTGCCATTGCCACTAGACAGGTGGACTTTCTGGGTTATAAAATTGACGCCTCTGGCATTCACCCCCTGGAGTCCAAGGTTAAGGCAATCCACGAGGCACCCACTCCAACCTCCAAAACTGAACTACAGGCGTTCTTGGGGCTATTGAACTTTTACGCATCCTTTTTGCCCCATAAAGCATCAGTAGCTGAACCCCTACACAGATTACTGGATAAAAAGTCACCCTGGCACTGGGGGCACAAAGAAGACCATGCCTTTCACGCCGTCAAATCACTACTCACGTCAGAGGCGGTACTTATTCAATTCGACCCTAACCTCCCCTTAGTACTGGCAGCAGACGCCTCCCCTTTTGGAATTGGGGCGGTACTAAGTCACAGGCTTCCCAATGGCGCCGAGGCTCCCATCGCCTTTTTCTCAAGGACGCTCTCTGCTATGGAGCGTAATTACAGCCAGATCAATAAGGAAGCCCTAGCAGCTGTTGCAGCCGTGAAAAAATTTCACGAATTCCTTTTTGGCCATTTTTTCGAGCTGGTCACGGACCACAAACCCCTCCTGGGCCTACTAGCCGGGGACAAGCAGACCCCTCAAGTCCTCTCCCCTAGGATGACAAGGTGGACTCTCTTCCTAGCAGCCTACTCCTACAGACTTATACACCGCCCGGGTAAAACACTGTCCCACGCTGACGCACTCAGTCGCTGCCCCTTGCCTGCCCCGGCTGAAGACCCTGCTCCTGTCCACGCTATTTTCGAGATCACCCAGTTGGACCTACCCATCACTGCCCTGGACATTGCCGCTAAAACCAAGGCAGACCAAACACTCGCCCAGGTGCTCGACTGGGTGAGGAGGGGGTGGCCGGGTGGCAATGTTGATAACAAATTCACACCTTTTAAGACTCGCATGCAGGAATTGTCAAGTCTGCAGGGCTGTCTACTATGGGGCACTCGAGTGGTCATCCCGGCCTCACTGCGTACCCGAGTTCTGGAAGCATTGCACGAGGGACATCCTGGCATCATGAGAATGAAGGCGTTAGCACGCAGCTACGTGTGGTGGCCGGGTCTAGACGAGGACATTGTCAATTGGGTAAGTTCCTGCAACATCTTCCAGGAATCCCGTCCTGCTCCCCCCATTGCCACCCCTACTAGATGGGAAAGCGCCAGCGCTCCTTGGTCCAGAATTCACATCGACCTGGCCGGCCCTCTGCATGGGAAGATGTTCCTAGTGGTCGTGGACGCCTATTCCAAATGGATTGACGTAGCACAGCTATCCACGACCACCACACTAGCAATCACAAACGTGTTAACACGCCTGTTCGTTATGCACGGGCTACCCGACTCCATTGTCTCCGATAACGGCCCACAGTTCGCATCGACTGAGTTCAGCCATTTCGCTGCCAACCTGGGTATCCGCCACATTTTCACAGCCCCATTTCACCCTGCCAGTAACGGATTGGCTGAAAGGGCCGTCAGGACCACTAAAGAAGCCCTGGCAAGATTCAACAAGGATGACTGGCACTACAAGCTCTCGCGGTTCCTGATGAGCCAGCACTCAACTCCTTGTTCAGTGACCAATAAGTCCCCAGCTGAGCTCCTGATGGGCAGGCGTCTGAGGACTGTATTGGACAGACTACACCCACAGTACTGCCCTGACTCTCCCCTCGCTTCCACATCGGGGGTTAGACATTTTATCTTACAGGAGCCAGTTTTCGCGAGGAACTTCACTGGAGACCCCCTGTGGATCCCGGGCGAGATCGTAGCCATCACCGGGCCGTGGTCGTATCGGGTCCGACTGGAGGATGGCCGCGTCTGGAGAAGGCACATAGACCAACTGCGTAGACGCCTCAGCACCATCGACAGCAGGGACCCAGAGGCACAAGACGAGGGGAGGCTTCATCCTCAGCCTCACATCCACATCACGCCCGGCGATCAGTTCGCACCGACAGCCGGTTCCGGAAGCCCGAACACAGACAGCGGCGCCCAGACAGTTGATCAGCCCGATCCAGTCTACAGAAGCACACCCCCAGTGATCAACCCTACGAGCCCCGGGCAGGCCCAAACCGAGGGGCACACTGGGGACACTTTGCCGACTCTGCCTTCCCAGGCAGACCCCGGACGGACAGACGATGTTCCAGAACTACGCCGTTCCGGGCGCCAACATAAACCTCCTGCCTACCTCAAAGACTATGCATGTTCGCATCTGGGGGGAAGGGGTGTTATGTCCTGAGAACTCTAGGAGTTCTCACTCAGGTCCACTCACTTTGTGTGGGCGTTCTTCCCCTTTCCTCATTGGTTGGTTCTCCCCAGCAGCCAGCTATAAAAGCAGGCTGCGGGGTCCAACCAGTTGCTGATTGCTGCGAGCCAGTTCTAGGCGTGGTAAGCACGGTCAGCCCTTTATTGTTATAATAAAGTATTGTTGCACTCATGCTCTGGTTCAGCCTCTCATTGCTCAAACTTAACAGTATGTCATGTGACGACAACGTGACGCCGCAAGTTTGACACCAATGTTGTAGCGTCCTTTGCATTCGGCACTCACTACTCCCAAAAGCACAAGACTGCATTTAGCTGAAGGCAGGTGGGATGGGGTGGGGAGCAGTGGTGGGATTCAATTTTTTTTACTACCAGTTCTGTGGGCGTGGCTTGGTGGGTGTGGCATGTCTTGGTGGGCATGGCAGGGGAAGGATACTATAAAATCTCCATTCCCTCCCCACTCCAGAGGAAGGTCACTGCAAAATCCCCATTTCCTCCCCACCCCACTAACCTGCTTTACAGCGTCGTTCTCCTGTGCAGGGCAACAAAAGAAGACCCAGAGGTTCAGCTGGGACTCAGGAAGCAGAGAATAGATGGAGGAGGAGCCAGTCAGAGGTGGCATTTGCCAGTTCTCCAAACTACTCAAAATTTCCACTACCAGTTCTCCAGAACTGGTCCTGATGAACCTGATGAATACCACCTCTGGTGGGGAGAGAACAGGAACAGACCAAAGCTGCTCCACAGGGAAATATAAATGCACCCATTGGAAATGAGTTTAATGTTCTGCAAAGAGCAAATCTAAACAAGTGCGAGATACTAATGAATCTGAAAGGAAGCACTGGTGATACTTGGCCTTTCTTGAGGAACAAAGTAAAGACCAAGGAAAGCTTGGGGACCATTTTGTTTCAAGACAGCTCCCAACACAGCTAATTTGGAACTAGCTTTAGTAAACAAGATAGACCTATGACCTGGAGGATCCTATTCTTGAATGAGACATTCAATGAAGCATTTTTAAAATAATGTCTGAATATGCCTAACACCCACCCCCACCCACATGCTTGTTCATTTTGCATACCTAGATGCTTTGTAACTGCATCAATTTTTTAATGGTGCATTTTTTTAATAATATACATATCTGTCAAGAACTATGCAAAGTAATTTTCCTACAAATTAGGAAGCATTACTACTGCAATCCTTTGGAACTTAATCAAAGTCAGGAGGAAACTGGAAGCATGATTTCTATAAATTTTTAATGGGAGTTCTCCCTAAAGCCATACAATCAGAAGTGCTTGGAAGAGAATATTCAAACAATCAGAATTTCTGGAAGTAGAAGAGACCTACTCAAAGGTGACTTTGGTTCCAAAGATACCTTTAACCCTAAAAATGTTTGTGCTTTATAGTAATTACATAATTACTTCTGGGAATGCAATATGGATACTCCTCAACTTACAACCATTCATTTAGCAACTGTTTGAAGTTACAAGGTACTGAAGAAGTGTCTTAGGACTATTTTTTACACTTACGACCATTGCAGCTTCCCTATGGTCATATGAACAAAATTCAGACGCTTGGCAACTGGCTCATATTTATGATGGTTGCAATAAGCCGGGGTTCAACATGAGTAGAATCCACAAATTCTTTAACTTATGTCAAGAGTTTGCAGCTACTACAAATATGGCTGTTTCACAACACCCCACTATGAAATGTTTTTGAAATACAAATTATATTTTATATTTAGCAGATTATGGGAACCACCTCTTTGTCTGACTATACCTTTAGGAGTATTTTTGTCCAATTTTTTTTCTTTTTATTTCTTCCAAAGTTATATGGTTGTCTTAATGTTACTAATATGACATTCATTCATTCATTCATTCATTCATTCATTCATTCATTCATTCATTTACCCATTCATGACATTCATTCACTTATCTCAAAAAGATTTACTCTGAATAAGCATATTTCTATCTCTGATCCATGTTTCTATCTACAATTATTCAGTAAGCCACGGAGACTTGTTTCTAAATAGACATAAATAAGATTGCAATGTTCTATATTGTCTATTTCAAGGGGATGACAGAATACAATGCAGAACTAAATCACCTGCCAGAAAAAAAAAATTGTGTGTGCTACTTCACACCCATGAAATTATGATCTGCATACAGATAAGTGTATTATTGGGCAGAAGAGTAGTCACAACATTATTTGTTTAATGCTTACATTTATTTGATTTATGTGTTGCCTTTTGATCCAGAAGGATAGCCAAGCCAGCTCACATAAAATAGCATTCTACGGTGATATCAAAGCTGCCTCCACGCACTCAGGCAAATGTCTCTCAATGGGCTAGTGTATATTTCTGTGCCTTCTAGGCTGCAGGGTATTTAAGACCAGAAGGCAGCAAGAATAGTAATTTTGCTTCTGATGGTATTGTTGATTTAGATCTTAATTTTTAAACATTTTTTTTACAAGATACTCCCTGATAAATTTGGAGAAAGCAACATTCACCCTTTTCTGGTTCTTGCCTCTTTGCTACTGTAATTCTAGCCCAGGGCCCTCTAAAGCAAAATGGGAAAACTCATCATGGCCAGCTTGCCATGGGCAGCTCACCACCACAAAATCACCAGAGCCAACTCACTGCTGCCAAGATGCTGTAGGACAACTACACACAGCCAACTCACTGCAGAGACAACTTGCTATGGCTGGCCAGAGAGAGAGAGTGAGGCAGGTGAGGACAGAGCACAGAGTGGCAGAAGCAGCTGGGGGCTTCCCATTTTCACACACTCTGCAACTGCCACTGCCACTAAGATCAATCTCCGAGCCGAAGAAACTAGGGATGGTGGTAGTGGCGGCAGTGGGCAGGGTGGCAGCAGAAAGGTGGTAGCAAACAGGGGCTCCCATTTTCACTGCCGCTGCATTATGTTCTGGGCCAAAGAGGCCAGGGATGGTGGCAGTGGCAGCAAAGTGTTGTGAAAATGGGACGACCCTGCCCACTGTCACTGCTACCCGCATCCTTGGCCTCTTTGGCTTGGAGCTCAGCATGGTGGCAGCAGCAGTGGCAGTGCTGTGAAAATGGAATACCTCTAGAAACCTACCTCTGCTTTGTAGTCGCTGGCCTGCCCGAGCTCACTCACCTGCCCATCAGGTTCTCCCTCCAAACTCCTGAGGTGAACTGTCTCTGTGATGACCCGATAGTCTCTCAAAATAACCCAAAACCCAAACATATATTAAAGTCCAGCAAGGCCTTCAATTTAACTTCACTGTTTTATTAGGCACAGTTTAAAGTCACAAAAGTAAATAATGTGACAAACAGAAAACAAAACAAACCGCATTGATGAGAGTTTTGAAGCAAGCCAAGATAACTAATCATAAACTCCAGGAAAATAACTGAGAAAAGTCCATGGGAAGAATGCCAGCAAAGATAAACCTCTTTCAAGGTGAACACTAAATTGACTCCTGCAAATTCTAACTGTGCAGTTGCAAACTTATATACATAGCTCCCACCTGCAAGCCATGAGGAGGATCATGGTAATCTCCTCTTGAGTAGACCTCACTTTTCCCTGATCCTCTCCTTCCTGCGTGACCTAGGATGGATAGGGGATGGGACTGCCTCTGCTCTTCCCCAGCCTCCTCCACCACCCCTGGAGCCACACTCCCACTCCCTGTTGGCTGTTCCTCCTCTTCCTCAGAGTCAGTCTCCACCAGGGGCATGACAGTCTCCATGGTAAGTTATCCATATGGAGTTGTCTTGCAGTGACTTGGCAGTACTAAGTTGGCAGAGATGACTTGGCAGTGGTGAGCAGATAGCGATGAGCTGGCCATGCTGCACCAAGTTATCTGAAACCAGGGGTATGCAACTTTAAACCCATTTAGACCCATTTCCCACAGAAAAGAAAACACCGGGATCCACAAAACCTGGGTGGGTGTGGCCAACCCAATGCCACTCACCCCCACCCAGATTTTGTGGCTCCCAGTATTTTCTTTTCTGTGGGAAACAGGTCTCTCTCTCTCTCTCTCTCTCTCTCTCTCTCTCTCTCTCTCTCTCT
>NW_020769312.1:27470889-27561830 GCF_900518735.1 Pseudonaja textilis
TCTCTCTCTCTCTCTCTCTCTCTCTCTCTCTCTCTCTCTCTCTCTCTGTGTGTGTGTGTGTGTGTGTGTGTCTTTTTCTCCCTCTCTGTCTCTCTTTTTCTCCCCCTCTCTCTTTCTCCTCTCTGTCTCTCTCATCTCTTTCTGTATCTGTCTCTCTCTCATCTCTCTGTTTCTCTGTCTCTCTCTCATATCTCTGGTTCTGTCTGTCTCTGTCTGTCTGTCTATCTCTCTCTCTCTCTCTTATGTGTGTGTGTGTGTGTGTGTGTATGTGTATATGTGTGTTCCCTCTTGAACTATTTCCAAAAACCAGCCAGGGTTGGATTTATTTATTTTTTGCTGATGTTGTTCTTTCTTCTTCTTTGGGTCCTTTTTACCATATGATTTAAATCAAGAGTCATTTCAGGTTCCCAGATAAATAAGGCTCTTTTGTCCCACTGCTGTAGCTCCCTGTTGGCTGAACCCACCACTGGCTGGCCATGAGAGCATAAATTTAATTTAGCCGGCCCGGTGTTCTTGCAATGCCTTTCGTGTTAACAGCAGCTAAATCTTGTGTGCTTCACAATGGTGGAGACGGTGTTCTTTCCTCCTCCTGGAGCCCATTATGAAACACAGCATTGGCCACAGCTGGGCTGGCAAATGTCTCAGGGCAGAGAGCAAGTTGTGTGTCTCCCCAAGCGAATGAGGTGCACACAGCACCAACAAAGGCTGGAAGACACACCAGTGAGAGGAGAAAAGTACAAGGCACTTCGCTCCCACTCTGGAATATGAAGTGAGTCTCCAGGTCAGGCAAAGAGTGACTGTGAGGGGAGAGTGAAGGATGGGGCCAGCTAGTGGCAGGTTTAGCCAACAGGGAGCCACAGCAGAGGGACAAAAGAGCCACATGTGGCTCTGGAACTATGTGTTGCCAACACCCAGACCCTTCCAGAGTAGGCTGGAGTGTGGATGTGAGGGCTGAAGAGCAAATAACTTCCATGAAACCTGTGTAGAAGACATAGGGAATGGCCTTGAAGGAAAGGAGGAAAGCTGCTATCTATTGTCAGATGGGGGGCTTGAGCCCCCACCAGGAAACTAATTTTAAAAATGTCTTAGACAAGACCATCCCTATTTCACACAAATATAATGTGAGAAAGTAACAAAGCATCTTTTTTTTTAAACAGATTTTATTAATTTTTGAAAACAATACACAAACAAACAAAACATAGAATATAACAACATAAGAGATCTTTTCTGGAAAAACAAATAAGGCATCTTATTTAAAAACAAAATAATTCTAAATTGTCATATTTCCATACAAACACAATTTAATATGTATATTTATCTTATCTGTTCAACTTCATATCTTTTCCCAACTTCTCTTTATTTCTCCCTTTCCTTCTATTCAATTATATTTCTTTTACCTTGAATTATATATATTCATTGTATCCATCTGCCTTATTTACAATTTCGTTATTCTCTTCCAACGTTCTTCTAGGGTTTTAATTCAAACATAGACAGACATAACACAAAACATAAATACATAAAACTTCTTTTTGGAAAGCGGCTTACCCCGGGTTACATCTTTTTGTACAGACATAAATCAAATTCATGCTCACAAATATACTATTTCATATCTTATTTAACATTCTATACTTTCTATATGTTTTCTCTCTTCTATTCACTCTCTTAATCCTATTTTATTTATTTCACCTCAGTTTAAATAATTTTACTTGCATCTTTTGTCTGTTCACTTTCAATTATCTATTTATCTTTTTATTCTAATACAATATTTCTCCTATGATCACTGGTTGAAGTATGACAACTTTTTATCTTTCCCCTAAATTAAACACTTAGAATAATATATACTTTCCATGATGATTCTGCTTAGTACATTCTAAATACTACATTTTGAAATAATCAAACAAAAAAAGGAGTATTGAGGTTTATAATATAGTAAAAACAATATTTCTTAGGAAATTCAACTCTATTGTTAAATCTTAAACATTTTTATAGATTCCCTTTATTGCATTATTAACTCATGTAATATTTCCATTTTCTAACTCAGTTTCAAATACTAATCTCTACAATACAGTCTTATGTACTTTTGCAGAATCATTTTTAAAGTTATATTTTACCCTTTATCTCTGAAAAAAACCTTTTTTTAACATCTTGTTTCAAACCTTTATGACTTCTCTTTCCTTTTTCCCCTCCTTTCTTATCAATTCTAGTCTTTTTGCTCCCCCCCCACCATCTCTCAAACTGTACTCTCTTAATCTTCCCTCTTTGTTGTATTTCTCTTTTCTGTTGCTTTCTGATATTATCTCGATTTTTCTTATTTTCCCCTTTCTTGGTTGCTTTTTAAAGTTCTGAATTCTCCATTCTCTTCCCCCACCCTTCTGTTTTCTTCTTCCACTAAGATTATTTGTCCATTAAATATGGCTTCTTCCCAACCTTCTTCATCCTGTTGTTGTATTTCTTGATAGGTAGAAATTGCCATTTCTAAAAAGTGGAAAATAGATCCAGAAGAGCCCTTGCCTTCTTGTTCTTCTTCTTTCAGCTTTTGAAATTTCATTTGTAATTCTTCAACCAATAATGGCATTTTTAAAATAAATAAAAAAACAACCCAAATGTTTTTGATCTTTCAAAAAATAGTTCCCAAGAATCCTAAAGTCACAAAGCAAATCCAAATCAGAACAAATTGTTCCATTTAGCACTTTCTTCTTTTTATGTTTTCTCTTCCTCGGGTAGAATTCAATTACACAGATCCAAAATAATTTTCTAGAAGTTTTATCACCATTTATTTCTAGTCTTATAAAGTTCAAGCAGTCTCCTTCAATACAATTTTAAAGTAAGTTCTTTACCTCTTCCCTCCCACTTATAGCAAAAATAAAATAAAATTAAGAAATGTTTTAGTTTTTAATTCCAATATTCAAAGATCTGCTGTGCCCAAGCTGGTTTTCCAGATTCCCTCTGCTATTTCCGTGGGGAGGGAGAGTGAGAGAAAATAACTTTCCCTTTTACTTTTCTTCCGCCGCTTTTGGATCGGAGGAACTTCGGCGGCGAGTGCAGCAGGAACCGCACACGATTGCAGATTCCTGCCGCTGCCGAAGCCTTGTAAAACCGGAAGCAACAAAGCATCTTAAGGCTTGCAAGATCCTGTTATTATAACTGTTGCAACTAAATATTACTTTCTTATTCTGGTCTATCTTATTTGGGCTAACAGTTGCTCCCACTTCTTCCCACCAATTAGAAGCTATTCTGTGAGCTCTTCCTAGATTTCTGTTTATTTATTTAAATAATTTATATGGTCACCAATCTCCAAACAGTGACACTTGACATACAAGGATTAAAACAAAAGCTACAGATGATGATGATGATGATGATGATGATGATGATGATGATGATGATATCCATTCAGTCAAGTCCGACTCTTGGCAATTCTGTGGGCCAGGTTTCCCCATGTTTTTCAATCTTACACTACTTGAATTGTTCTATGTTCTGGCTGGTATCAGCTTTGATAGTGTCTAGCCATTGTATTCTTTGGCATCCTGATTTCCTTTTACCACTAACTCTTCCCAACATAATTGCTTTCTCCAATGAATTGCCTCGCATGACATGGCCAAAGTAAATGTGATGCAGTTTTGTGATTTTTTTTCCTTCCGGTGACATGTTTGGTGTTATGTGCTCCAGTACTTTCTTGTTGGTCACATTGGCTGTACAAAGACAGATACAAACTTTCATTAGCAAATAGAAGGAGGTGTTTATTTGCTGTGAGCCCTCTTTGTCATGTCCATTTTGTTCTTTTCATTTATTTCTTTGTCTAAATTTATTTTACTCTTTATTTCTTTACCAGGACTAAAATGTTGGCAGAAACATGTTAAGGTTCAATTCTGCCCCCGTACATGGAATTAATTTTATTATTTAGGATAGGGTTTCCTGCCCGCCTAAGGCTCATATAAATGAGTCAAAAAACCAACCCAAAGCTGTGATGATATAAGTTATAAAATTAGTCAATCAATTTGCAATATAGAAAAAAGTCTACACCAACTTTCCATCAGCTAATTTCAGTTAAGAAGAACTTTCCAACTTCCCGAGATATATATGAAAAAGCTATTGGTAGAAAAAGATCTAGTTAATGAGCTTTATCTACATAGCCAGCTAGCAAGCAATTAACTGCCAACATTTGGAGAGCTGGGGAAAAAAACAAAACATAATGGCCACCCTGGCATTAGATATGCTGTTATTGTCCCAACATGTAGTAATGAATGCATTTCATTGTATCACATCCAAGGCCCAGTTGCAAGTTGCTAAGGCATTATGGACGATGTGATGAGAAAGGAAGGAAATTGCCTTGTACCAGAATATTGCCTTTTCTTATTCTGTATTTCCTGCTGTGTCTAGAAGCAGATCTCTGGGATCTGAGGCCCAAATCTTGGACCTCATCTCCAACTTATTTTTTTTTTTAAATGGAGATGCCAGAGGTTCCTCTTAAATATTCTGCATATAAAATATATCCTGTTCTTGAAAATTACATTGAAAGCCCATGAGATTTCCTCTTCATATCTCGTAGCGATATTTGGGTAGTCAAATGCCACGTTATTTCATTATTTAATGGGAATGGATTGTTTTTCAGAGTAGGAATATCCCCAGAAGATCTGAATAGTGCTTCGAAGAGGCATTTTGATTTGATGAAGTTTCTTTTACTCAAAGCACACCTTCAAAGTGAAGCACTGAAAGGAAGCAGAGTTCTCCTTTGAAGCATCAGATCAGAGAGGCTAGGCTGCCTGCATCCAGATGCTGAAAGGGACTACCCAGCTCAGATTGCCACAGCAGTCCATGATCCACTTTGAACAGATCGAATTCCCAAGACAGGACAGTATGATGAAAGAATAATTAATAAATGGCAACTGGCTCTGAATGATTGCAAAGAAAATATGTATAATGTCTAACAAGCACATGTTTGTCATTCAGATAACTTTTATTTTAGTTCTCCAAGTTAAAATGTTACTTTAGTTCAGGGATCTCCAAACTTGGCAACTTTAAGACTTGTGGACTTCAACTCCCAGAATTCTGCTTTAGTTCTTCATATTTAAAGAAACTACATGATACTGAGCTAGGACTCAATTTCAGCCCTCTGCTCCATTAACATTAAATGAAAATGAATTAATGCAAATTATCAATAGTTATTTGTTAGTGAGCACAATGGACAATGAGGTAAAATAGGTGGTTCATATGTTGGTGGCATTTTGTGTATGTGAAGAGATCTTTTATTTCTTAAAGTTTTATAAAGCTTTAAGTTTCAGGCATTTGGGTATAGTTTTTGTATGCTTTCTACCTCAAAATGATTAAAATATATAACATATAATATATATATATGTGTGTGTTAAAGCAATTTCTGAAAACACTCATAAATTGTTTTGTGAGACTTTTGCTCTAAGGTGTTTAGAGTAATCTGTATTGCTGTAGTACTACTCACTAAAAAAAAATTACCAACATTCTTCCATTTTTGGTACAGTTTTCAGTATAAATTAAAGAAGAAAGCCAAGTAACGTAATCAGAAATGCTCTGTTCCTGTATTACATAATAGTTGAGGCCATGGCATAATATTGTTGAGGCAATGGTATCACTGGCAAAATTTACCAAGTTATTTGTTGGTAATTATAACATTGAAATGAATGTAATTCAGATTTTCTCAGTCTAAATTGTATGTAACCCACTCATAATAACTTCAGCAAGCTAAGAATTCTAGATATGAAAGAGACTGATCAGGTTGGGAAAGTCTAGTCCAGACTATTAACAGAAGTCTTATTAGATTTTTAAAGATGAAAATGTATAACTCAATAACATATTCCGAGAGCGATATCTGAGTTAGCTAAAAAAAGAGATCAACTGATTCATTGCAAGGCAGTTTTCTTTCTGTAAGAACCGCTCCAATTTTGAGGGTTTACAGGAACATCACAAGGGCACCTATTTGCTATAATGCTGTGTTCAATAATTTATTTTACCCCTACTTTGTCCATAGTTAAATACCACAGGAAGCAAGATTCATGTGCCTCTGGTATCCATTGAACTTTATACATCTTTCTTAAACAACGTGATTTGTACTTTTGAGGCAGAATGTTTTGTGAACTCATCCTTGTAATTTGTAAGCCATGTTTTAAAGGCCATTTTTTTTTTCATGTGAGCCAGGATATAGGTTTGTTTCACACAGGGTACTAAGCTTTTGGATTCTGTTGGTTGAACAAGTAATGGGAGTTTGATTCCCACTTTATTGAAAACCATAAATCCTGATTGACAAACCAGTAAATCTGTGCCCAGCTTTGCAGGGGCATTTTGCTTCAGCGAAAATGGATCAAACATTGCATCAAAGCTACTTTGTGAAGCCATGTGGTCCCATTACTACTAAGAGTGTAATTATGTGACCACATGACTTCTCTTCCCTCTGCATTGGATGCCAAAGGAAAAGGCAGAGAGGAAACTTTTTCTGCAGCAAAGGCCAAACTGCTTCAGCCACCAGCGTGTTTGGGCAGCTTTTGCAGATCCTCTAGAGAGGCCCACACCACCTGCCAAGCCCTCCTAGCTTACAGACCTACCATTTTTCTTCCTCTAGATTGCTCAGTAGAAGCTTTGAAAGAGGCAAGTGTTGCATCCTAATAGCACTTGCCTGTGGAAGATGTGTGGAGTTTGTTGTAAAGGAAGAAAACAAGGTGGATGACATGCAGCACACCCACAGCTGCTGTGAAAAGGTCTCTGCCTCATAGAACATAAAATAATAAAATTGGAAGGGACCTTGGAGATCATCTAGTCCAACCCCCTGCTCAAGCAGGAGAGTCTATACCATTTCAGACCAATGGCTGTCCGGTCTCTTCTTGAAAGCCTCCAGAGATGGGGCACCCACAACTTCTGCAAGCAAGTTGTTCCACTGATTGATTGTTCCAATAGAATAGAATAGAATAGAATAGAATAGAATAGAATAGAATAGAATAGAATAGAATAGAATAGAATACTTTATTGGCCAAATGTGATTGGACACACAAGGAATTTGTCTTGGTGTAAATACTCTCAGTATACATAAAGAAAAGGTACATTCATTAAGAATCATAACGTACAACACTTAATGATAGTCATAGGGTACAATCAACAATCAAATCATACTAGGAAACAGTCAAGTGGGAGGGAATAGTTGATAAGGAGTGGTGAGAAGATTAATAGTGTACTCTTTGTAAATAATTGAACAGTGTTGAAATTAGTTAGGAAATTTCTCCTTAGTTCTAGGTTGCTTCTCTCCTTGATTAATTTTCATTCATTGTTTCTTGTCTTGCTTTGGAAAATAGGTTGACACCCTCCTCAGAAACTATTTGGAAAATAGTTTGCCTCCTTATCGAAAGCTTTGTGTGTTGAAACACTTCAGGATTGGAGTTTTGGGGGCAGAGAATCCTTACAGGGAAGAAGTTAAGAAAAGTCTTCCATTGCAGCATTGCCTGGAGTTGCTTTGCAGAGGTGAATCAGTTCAGTCTGGCAAAATCATATCAATCTAGATCTTATATTTGACGCTGATTTTAAAAGGTGTTATTATAGAACTATTGTAATGTAGGTACTAATGAGTCAATACGAAATGCTTACACCTACCTTTGTTCATCTTTTGGCTATATTGTTTAAATTATTAAAAGGAACTAATTGTTTTAAATCTTATCAAATAAAAATGGCCAACAGCTTTATCAAAGTGAATTTTGTGTTGCTTGACACAAGCCCACAAACCTGCCAGGTGAAAGCAACCAGAACCACTCATGAAGAGTTTCAGCAGTAGTTTTATTGCTGGTCCCCTATGTTACAAGAATCTTGCCAGATTGGTTGTATTCACTTGGGAACAGCAAGAAAAGGCTTCAAAAATTCTGGGAGAGGTTTGGCCTATGCTGCTTACTGCAGTGCAATGATTCTAAACCTAGTCCTCTCTTGACTCTTCCTCCAGTCTAGCTGTTTTGTGATTCTACCACAAAACCTCAATGATTAGATGTACATCTGCTTCTCAGAAGCAAAGAGAACACACTCTGGATTGGTGCAATACAGATTTCAATACTGTATTACTATACATAATTATTACCAACCAATAATTATGAGTGGAAGTGTTCTATCGCCAGAACAAATCAGACTCGAGACCGGAGTTGAATTCAGCTCTTTATTGAACAGCCAGTAACTTCAACTAAAGATGAGCCACGGCAGCCCTTTTTATAGTGGCTGCTCGCGGCTTGCAACCAATGGCACTTATTTAAAACTCCTGCCGCTTAGGCGGCCAATCGGAACTTGTTGTTATCCACCAATCGCTTGGTGGCAGTATTTGTCCAATAGGAATGTAGTATTTCAAGTCTGTAAAACAAGTACATAACACCCCTCCCCTCTTGGTTTGATCCACGGTTATGTGATGTAGTCGCGTAAGTAGGCGGGGCTTTTTGTGTGTCCTAGTTGACTTGTGCAGTTCAGTCTCTGCGTTGCCTTTGGTCGGTTCAGGCAGGCTCGCTGTCCCTCCTGTTCTTCTCTCTGGAACCTCCTGGAAGGGTGAGTCAGACTTGCCACTGCCGCCATGCCTTGGGTTGGTTGAACGGGTGTCGTCGTTCCCACCTGGCGTGCTCGGGCCGGTAGAGTCAGCTTGGCTGCTCCTTCCTTGGATTTCCTTCAGCTCTCTTTTTTGGAATTCGTCAATTGGTAAGTAGTTTTTATTTCTTTTTGGGTTTTCAGTTTCTGGTTGGTGGTTTGTTAATGGAGGGTTTTCTTTTTCTTTATTATTTAATGATCCCCCCCTCTGGTTTTATTATTATTGTCTATTGGGTTTTGTGGATGTATTTGTTCTGTGTTTTTGGGTGCGTCGGAGTTGCGTTCGATGTATTGAGACCGTAATTGATCGATGTGTCTTTTCCAAGATATGCTGTCTGTTGTCTCTACCTGATACAATCGAGGGCCTGTAATTTGTGTGATTGTGGCCAGTAGCCACAATGGTTCTCCGGTAAGATTTTTCGTGTATACCAGGTCGCCTGGTATAAACGTGCGGTACTTACTGGAGGAGTCTGGTGGCTTTTCAGGGTTGTAGGTCGGATGTAGTGTGTCCAAAAATGAGCGCAATTTTCTGCCCATTAAAAGTTCAGCTGGGCTCTTGGTTTTTGATGTGCATGGTGTTATATATTGGATGGTGAGCATGGGGTTGATTTTGTCTTGCATGTCACCTCCCAGAATTTTTTCAAAATGCTTCTTTCATGTAACGAACTATACGTTCCACCCTTCTGTTCACCGCTGGATGAGCTGGTGCTGTCAGAGCATGTCGTATTCCTTGTTCTGCAAGGAATTGTTCAAAAGCTAAAGCTGTGAACTGTGGCCCATTGTCCGATATTACTACATCTGGTAGACCGTGAGTGGTGAAAAGTTTCTTTAGTTGTTTAGTGATGGCTTCAGTTGTTGAACTCATGATGCTGACTTCTAACCAGTTTGAGTATGCATCAACGATGATTAAGTATGTATACCCTTTTGTGGGTCTGGCGAAGTCTATGTGGACCCCTTGACCAGGGGCCTCTGGGTGTCTCCCAGTCAAGGATTGATGCTAAAGGGGGGGTAGGTCTGGACGACTGACATATATGGCATGTTCTTACCCAGGTTTTGATGTCCTTGTCAATTCCTGCCCACCAGACGTAGCTTCTGGCCAGGGACTTCATTTTTACCATGCCAGGGTGTCTCTCATGTAGCATGTTCAGTACATCTTCTTGTAATTTTTGTGGAACAACAACCCTATTCCCCCACAATATCCATCCTTTTTCAATTGACAGCTCAGTTTGGCGGTTTTTGAAAGGTTTAAAAGTCTTGTTTTTGACGTTTTCTGGCCAACCCCTCCCTACCCAGTTCAGGAGTTGGGCCATTAGTGCATCTTTAGCAGTTTCTCTTGCGATGTCTGATGTGGTGATTGGTAGGTTCGATATCGTTTCAATTTGCAGGGTGCTTGTTGTGGGTGCTGGGTCATCACCGTGGTCTGGTAGGGGTGAATGGCTTAATGCATCGGTGTGGGGTATGGCTTTTCCAGGCTGATAGACGAGCTTGTAGTTGTAGGCTGCCAGAAATTCCGACCACTTTGTCATTCTTGGAGACAGGATGTTGGGAGTGGCCCTGTCTCCCACCAGGATTCCAAGCAGTGGCTTGTGGTCAGTAATTAAAGAAAATGTCCTACCATAAAGGTATTCGTGAAAACGTTTTACCCCTGAGATGGCAGCCAAGGCTTCTCTATACAGTTGACTGTAGTTTCTTTCAGCTTTGGATAACGTTTTGGAATAAAAGGTGATTGGTGCCTCTCTGCCATCAGGTAGTGTGTGACTAAGTATTGCGCCTACGCCGAATGGTGAAGTGTCGCAGGTGACAGTCAGTGGTAGCATGCCACTGTATTGGATTAATACGGATTTAGATGTAATTAAGTCTTTAATTCTTTGGAACACAGCTTCTTCTTGTCGACCCCATTTCCAGATGGCTTTTTTATCGAGTAGTCTATGCAGTGGTTCCACAATTGTTGCCTTCTATGGCAAAAAACATTATAAAAATTAATGAGTCCTAAGAATGCCTGTAAATCTGTTTTGTTTTTGGGTCTGGGTGCTTCTTTAATTGCTCGGGTGTTTTTTTGGTGGGGTGGATTTCTGCATCATCAATAAGATACCCTAGGAACTCTACCTGGTTTGTGGCGAGTTGGCATTTTTCTTTTTTGACTTTTAGTCCTGCTTCTCTAAATTTTTGTAAGATTGCCCCTAGCCAGTCCTTCAGTTGTTTTTTTATTTCCAGCTGATATCAATGCATCATCAAAATAGGGGACCACCCCTTTTAGTCCTTGGAGGAGGCGTTCCATCAGGCTTTGGAAAACGCCGGGGGACACGCTGACACCGAATTGTAATCTGTTGCATTTAAAAGCCCCCCTGTGCGCTACAATAGTCTGTGTGTCTGCCATCTCAGGATCAACCGGCAATTGTTGATATGCTTGCGTAAGATTGAGTTTTGCAAAAAATTTTCCTGCCCCCAACGAATGCAAAAGATGTTGGACTACTGGGACGGGGTATGAGCTCTGCTGTAATGCGTGGTTCAGGGTGGCCTTATAGTCACCACAGATGCGCATGGACCCATCTGGTTTCATGGGAGTCACAATCGGGGTTTCCCATCTTGCATGGTCGATTGGCTCTAACACCCCTTGTGCGATGAGTTTGTTCAGCTGCTTATCGATTTTTGGCTTTAACGCAAAAGGAACGCGTCTGGCCTTTAACCTGATGGGGGCTATGTTCAGGTTTAGGCTAAATGAGATAGGGGTCCCACGGTACCTGCCTAAGGTCCCATCAAAAACGTCTCAGAATTCCTCCATCAGGTCTTTTTCCCAGTCTGTTTCAGTGACGCTGTTGATTCCTGTCACTTCGATCCCCAGAGGTATGAACCATTCTAAACCAAGCAGGCTGGGGCGATCTCAGTCAATGATGGTCAGTGGAAGAATTTCAGTGTGTTTCTTGAAATTTACCTTGAAATGTCCCAATCCGACTACCGGAATTCTGTTTCCTTGGTAGTCTTTTAACATCAGGCTTTGCTCTTCGAGTTCTTTTCATCGTATGTCTGGTATCAAGTTTTTTATTGTGTTCCATGATACCATTGACAAATATGAGCCGGAGTCCACTTCCATTTCACAGGGCTTCCCTTCTATCTTGACATTTATCCGAACCTTTTTAGCAGCTGTTGCTCTGGCGTTCCCGATAATAAGCGTCTGTGGTGTTTCTTCCTTCTCATTGAGTCACTGACTTCTATTTTCCCGGTTCCATCGACTTCTGGTTTGCTTCTCCTTGGTTCTGGGGTGGGGGGTACTGCCTTGCCTCTTTGGACTATAGCTCTTTTTGTTTCGGCAGACCCTTGCAATGTGCCCCCGTTTTTCACAGTGTCTACAGATGGCATCCAAAAAACAGCACTCCGAATGTGAGTGATTTCCTCTGCATCTGGCAAATTGGAAATCAGGTTTCCTACCTCTTCTTTCTCGCCGGTTTCGCTCTGATTGGAGTCTGTTTACCACCTCGTCTTCTTCCTCAGAGTCGGTTTATGACTCGATGTCTTCATGGTGGGTAGTTGCGGTAGTGTGTTTCTGGGTACTTTCCGCTTTCTTTTCTCTGCTCTGTTTTGGACTGTTGGCTGTATTCATTTGTTTCATTTTCGCCGTGGATTTTTTTGCTGCCTCGGCTGCTGTTGTTTCAGAGATGGTTTCATTCACGGTAATGTTGGGTCGATTTAGTAGTTTGCTCTGCAGAGTGGCATCTCTCAATCCGAGGACTATGTGATCCCTCATGGCTTCATCCATGTTGAGGAACTCGCATGCCCCTCCAATGTCCCTTAGTACTGCTACAAAGTCTCCAATACTCTCGCCTTCTTGTTGATCCCATTTATAAAATTCATGTCTTCGAATGAGGTTGGATACAACAGGCGCGTAATGGTTTCTCAGCAATCGGTTCAGGTCTGGCCATGCCATCTGTTTTACGTCGTTCGGTTTTGCCAATGCCTTTGCCATCTTAAAAATGGTCCGGCTGCAATGTGTCAGGAATACGGCTCTCTTCCTCTGGTCAGTGATTCCTTGTAGTTTGTTGCTTTCCAGAAACATCAGGAACCTGTCAATATAGGATTCTCAGTCTTCTTTGGCTGGGTTGAACGGTGCGGGTGGCAAATTGTTGCCGGCCATCTTGTTGATTTTTTGGCTTCCCTTGCTACATGCTTACGGTCTTTGTTCCTTCGATCCCACCTTCATTGCCAGTGTTCTATCACCAGAACAAAGCAGACTTGAGACCGGAGTTGAATTCAGCTCTTTATTGAACAGCCAGTAACTTCAACTAAAGACAAGCTGCGACAGCCCTTTTTATAGCGGCTGCTTGCGGCTCGCAACCAATGGCACTTATTTCAAACTTCTGCCGCTTATGCGGCCAATCAGAACTTGTTGTTATCCACCAATCACTTGGTGGTAGTATTTGTCCAATAGGAATGTAGTATTTCAAGTCTGTAAAACAAGTACATAACAGGAAGAAATTGTGTCTTAATGTGAGATGTGAACTGAGCCAATATAAGGCTCACTATTTAACTGCATATCTTGGGGCTGCAGATTGCTATAGCTTGATGGCTGTAAACTGAATTCCTGAATTCATCCATTTAAAAAGGACCGTATTTGAGTTTATGTTAAATTATATGAAAGTACTGCTTCCAGAATACTTGTTCACTGACACTTATTAACCTTTACAAGCTGTTAGTCAATGATGGATTCTTTAAGCAATAAACAGAACATGTGAATGGATTTCTATCAGTAATGCCAACCATATACTTTAGGTAAAGCATAAGTATTGGAACAATCTTGCCAAACTCTTTGGATGAAGTTAATATCATTGCTCTTCATATAATGTGCCAAAATTGGTTAGCTTTATTCATATTTGCAATCAGGGATTAATTTCAAAACAAAGATTTCTGCTGGAAATCCATTAAACCTAATACAGTAGCTGTTACATCTGGTGTGAGACTCACAGAGCTAAACTGCATAATATTTTTTTTTTAAAAAAATCAGGATTTGGACTTTTTTTCTTGCTGCCTGTAGACATAGGCTCTTCTGTCAAACCGTGTTTGTGGGATGTCTGTTTCATCCTACTTTATCTTTGCTTTGTTCGTTTATGTCAAGATAACCCGCCTCAACAATCAAAGTGCTAATTAGGGACAGCACAGCACAATTTAAAGATCATGAACAAAACAAATCATAAGTTATAAGCTGTAAAGCTGCTTATTTAGTAAATGTCATGCAACATGGTTTTACTTTGATGGAACCAAATTTTATCACTCTCCTTTTTCACAGAGCTATAGAAGGGGACCCTATGAGTTCATCTAATCCATCTCCCTGCTTGATCCAGGAATCTAAACTCCCTTTGGTAGAACCCATCTAGCCCCCACCCACCCACCCCGTGTTTTTTTGCTCAGCAGACTGCTCTACTGCTCCTTAGTTTTTAGCCCTCCTAATATTATGGTAATTCCCAAACTCCTATCTTTTTATTCATTCCATTGATCCCTTTATCCTGTTCTCAGTTTTCTGTTATTTCTCACAAACTTCTCTTCTGCAAGGTAAACATATCAAACAGCTATGCAACATTAATTGTACCACACAGGACTTGCCTGCCAAACACCTTACCATCCTGGTAGCTCTCCTGCAAACATGTTCCAATAAGGGAAGAGTCCAATAATGGAATTTCTACCTCTCATAATCTGGACACAGCATTTTCATTCATGCAGCCCAAATTTTTATTGGCTTTTAAAACTGCTGCAGCACACCGTATGCTTGTAATTAGCTGGTGGTCCACTAGTATTCTTTCTTATAGGTCTTCCCAATCCTGGACTTCCCAGTCATATGGGATGTCATATGTCTAAAACATTCTTTGGATTTGGTCCAAAGCACTGGCTGAAGCAGAATCACTTGTGAACCATCACAATTCTCCTGGAGCATAGTACTGTCTAGCTATGTTTACACACTTTGTCCAAAAGGTTATCAGGATGATTTTGTCAACTACTTTACTGAAAGATATATTAGTTCCAAAGCATTCCCTAAATCTATCAAGCTTCTTACTGGGTCTTAAAATAGTTAAATGTAGTCTAAGATAGATTTTGACAATCCCTGCTAGCTCGTAGTAATTGTACCATTATTTTTCAAATGCTCACAGATATTCAGTTTGACATTCTAGTACCTCTTCTAGTTCAAATTCTAGATGACTGTAATTTTCTGAATGTTCCTTCTACTCTTTTTTTTAATATATCAGAACAATGATTGCAGTTATTGTCTTCTGGCACCTCAACAGTTCTCCAAGAGAATGTTTATTTATTTATTGAATTTGTAGGCCATTCCAGATGACTCTGGACAGCTTTACAAAATTATAGCAGCAATAAATACAGAATGATTTTCAAATAATTCATTGGTTCTGAGGTAATCTCTGCTGTGTTTTTCAATACTTTGGGGTATAATTCACCTGGCTCTGGGGACTTGAATTCATTAAAGGAGCAAAGTAGGTTTTTATATGTCATTATTAAGGCTATGCTTCACACTGTCCTTTTCTCAATTGTCTTTGTATAAGAAAAAATAGACAATATTGACAGTTCTGTCTTCATCCAATTCTTGATTGTTACGATGCCCACATTTCACTATGCAATAAATCAACAGCCTCTTTGACATGTCTTTTATTTTGAACATAGCCTCAAATCTTCTTTTACTCTGTCTGTCTGTCTATCTATCTATCTATCTATCTATCTATCTATCTATCTATCTATCTATCTATCTATCTATCTATCTATCTATCTATCTATCTAATTCTTCTCTATTTTCATCTCTATCTGAACTTTGGTTTTTCTGAATCTTTACCTACAAGATCTAGCTACCAGTTGGCATTTTTCCATAGTTACATTATGTCTTCATTTTGCTTCTTGGGCTGTTAGAAAGCATATTACTCACCCTTGCAAATCTCTTTAATTTTTTATTTTATTTTAACTTCTCACAAGATTTATTTGTGTTTTTATTTTCAACATCTAATTTCTTGGGTTTTCCAGGCTGTTTATCCTTTAGATCTTCAAACCATAGCATCCTTACCACCATTATTAAAATCTGCTTTTTCTGTCTTATTGGTCTATATTATATCCATGAACCTGTTCTCTTTTGGTCCAATATAGCTAACTTTATTTCTTTCTCTACTTTCTGAAACTTGAAATTGTCAGCAAGAAAGATAAGGCTTGGGAGCTCCCATACCTAGTTTAGTTAATTTTCTAGCATAAATCATTAGTTGATGTTTTCCATTACTATTATAGATGGTTTTCTGAAAACTCGATGAATGCCACATGAACATTTTTCTACTTGTGTAGACAGCCTATAGTAATCTCCCACAGCAACATAATTTCCAACTTCTTCACTCAATTTCCCTTTTCATTGGTTGGGTCTTTTCCTTTCTTCATTTAACATTTGATATTCCAATTATGATTCTCATTTCAATATCATGGTAACTATTAGGTCATGCTTGTTTTCTTCTGTAATGATTTCTGGTTCTATTTGTTATTCGCTCTATGTAGTACTTGTATACACAGACATCGGAAACAAGGGATGTCACAGTTAGCTGGTCTCCCTACTGTTTATTTCTAAGGATTTCTGAATATCCTTTCCTGATCTTATCCATTATTATGTACAGCTGTGTTCTTAAATCCTCCATGTTTCTGTTCTTGAATTTGGGCTTGTTTCTGTCCCGATTCTGATTTAATTTAACACACCCACCCCACATAGCTTTTGCCAAATACATCATTTCCTCCCCCCCCAACTTTTGTGAGGTGCTACCCATGCCTGCACAAGAATCTTATACACTCATAGTTTAGGACATGGTATAAGAATCGAAATGTCAGGCCAAAGAATCAGGACTACCTGCTAATTTTCAGCACAGATTTATTCATGCCTATACACAAGAATCTGATCAAGTAATATTCAACACTAAACAGATGCCAAATCATTGGAATTCAGGAACGGTTAGACGTGGATTGTTTGTGGCAACACAACAACTCTAAGCTGATGACACATTTAAGTCTGTCTTCCAGCTTTGCCTGCTCTTCTCCTACATAAAACCTTTCTTGGCAACTTAATCTTCTCTGCTAGTTGTTCATTTCCAGGATCCTCCTTTTTCTTCATGTCCCTTGACTCTCAATGGAGCAGACTATTAACACCTCTAGCTACTTTACCTTCTTACCCAAGGCTTTACAACACTTGTAATGTTTTGTAATGATTGCCTTTGTCTAGCAGTGTTCTTTGTCCCCTCTGAAATAAGCAGGGATGCATACCTATCAGTTGAGTTTAATGGCCCTTGGTAACTTTTGCATCATGACATAAATTATGTGTATCGACACACTTCTCACAATAACTTACACCTCTCGCCATAGGGAGTCTATCACAATCACCCCACTCCCCACCACCCTGGACATGTTTGCTCTCTTGATCTCTACAGAATAGAAAGTCTCTTCCATTGTTCCAGAGAGTTGGGAAGGATTAACCCATCTCATTTGAATAGATTATAACTTCCATATACATCCAGAGTATCAACCCCAGTAGCATGACCTTTTCCACATTTTCTTACCACATGGAATGCAAATAACTAAGATTGGAAGCCATTCTTCCTCTTTGGGGCTCTTGCCTTGGTTTCTGGAAAAGTTATTTTATTTATTTATTTTATTTTGTCAAGTGATTATTAGATAACAGGTATAAGTATAAACATCGTTATGAATACATGAAATGGATATGAATAAGAAAAAAAAGAAACAATAGGACAGGGACGGTAGGCATGCTGGTGCACTTATGCATGCCCCCTACAGACCCCCTACAGGAAAGGGGTGAGGTCAATAGTAGACAATCTAAGATTAAAGTTTTTGGGGTTTGGAGAAGAAACCACAGAGTCAGGCAGAGTATTCCAGACATTGACCACTCTGTTGCTGAAGTTGTATTTCCTGCAATCAAGTTTGGTGCAGTTTACCTATTGTGTACTCTTGTATTGTTGTGGTTGAAGCTGAAGTATTCGTTGATAGGTAGGACATTGCAATGTATGATTTTATATACTATATTTAGATCAGACCGGAGGTGGCGTAGTTCTAGGTTTTCTAGGTCTAAAATTTCAAGTCTGGTGGCATAAGGTAATCTGCTACAAGTAAAGGAGTGGATAACTCTTTTTGTGAAATATTTCTGGACTTTTTCAATTGTATTAATATCAGATATGTAATGCGGGTTCCAGAATGATGAGCTGTATTCGAGTATTGGTCTAGCAAATGTTTTGTATGCTATAGTTAGTAGAGTGATATTACCAGAGAAAAACTACACAGGGTTAGGTTTACAACTTTTAATGCCTTTTTGGCTATGTAGTTACAGTGGGCTCTAGCACTTAGATCATTTGAAATGAGTACTCCAAAATTCTTGACAGAGTTTGGATCATCAACAAGGTCTTGACTATTCAGCCTGTATTTTATTTTCTGATATTTTTTGTCAGTATGGAAGACAGACAATTTATTTGTTGAGATTTGAAGTTGCCATTTGTTTGACCATTCTGACACATAGTCGAGGTCTTTTTGAAGGGTAGCAGTATGGTTGGTGGTGTCGAATAGCTTTACATCATCAGTGAAAAGAATGCAGTTGCTCTTAATATGATCACAGAGGTCATTTATGTAGAGTATGAAGAGAGTTGGTCCAAGAACAGTGCCTTGGGGGACACCACTGTTGAGAGGTACAGGTTTTGATAGGATGCTCCCAATTTTGATCATTTGACAAGGGTGCTTCTATCCAGTTATGCAGGTGTCCAGAGATACCATAAGATTTTATTTTTAGTAGTCTGGGGTCTCCCTTTTTGAAGATGGGGATGACCGTGGCTAGTGACTATAGGTCTGGCAAGGAGCTGGTCCTGAAAGATTTTTCAAAGATTATGCTTAGAGGTTCGGCTTATGGCAGTGGATAGCTTTTTTAAGAAGTAGGAAATATTCTGTCCGGTCCAATAGATAGAGATGGTTTTAGATTGTGTAGTCCTTTTTCAACATTGTCTTCTGTAAAATCGATATGTATTAGATCATTGTAGTCTGTGGTTCGACTAGGAAATATTGGGTATGATCCATTGCTGTTTACAACAGTGGTGGTATTCAAATTTTTTTACTACTGGTTCTGTGGGTGTGGCTTAATTTGTGGGTGTTGCTTGGTGTTCATGTGACTGTGTGGGTGTGGCTTGGTCACATGACCAGATGGGCATGGCTTTATGGTCACATGACCAGATGGGCATGGGTTTGTGGCCATGTGATTGGGTGGCCATGTCTTTGTGGCCATGTGGGTGGATGTGGCCATGTGACCATGTGACCAGCAAACCAAATACAAGTGGTCCTCGCTTAATGGCTGGTTGCTTAGCGAGTGTTCTAATTTATGACTGATCTCCCAAAGCTACTTGACCTGTTTTGGAGTTATGACAACCATACACACACACACACACACACACACACACACACTTCTAACCCTGCTATTCTATGATTCTGTAAGGATCTCCTGCTGGAGGAGGGGGTTGGACTAGATGACTTCCGAGATCCCTTGCAGGCCAGCCCTAGATTGCTGTGTGCTTCAAAGAGTCTTCTGAAGCCAGGGTTTGTGTCCTTCCTTCCTCTCCTTTTTTTTCTTCTCTCCCTCCCTCCCTCCCTCCCTCCCTCCTTCCATGTATTTATCCACCCATCCATATATCTCATGCGTGGTCTCCTCCCTCCCTCCCTCTCTTTCTTTCTTTTTCTTTCTTTGTCCCTTCCTTCCATCTCTCCCTTTCTTTGTCTATCCCTTTTCTTCCTTTCGCTTCCTTTCTCTTTTTTCTTTCTCTTTTTTCTTTCTTGTCTCTCTCCCTTCCTCTCTCATTCCCTCTTTTTCTCTTTCCTTCTCTCTCTCTCTCTCTCTCTCTCTCTCTCTCCACCCCCCTCTCTGTGTGTCCCTCTCTATGGGTCTCCCTCGCTGTATCTCTCTCTCTCTCTGCCCCTCTCCTTATCTTCCCCTCTCTCTTTCCTACTCTCTCTCTCTCTCTCTCTCTCTCTCTCTGTGTGTGTGTGTGTGTGTGTGTGTGTGTGTGTGAGAGAGAGAGAGAGAGAGAGAGAGAGAGAGAGTGTCTGTCTGTCTGCCTGCCTGTCTGTCTCTCTCTCTCTCAAAGCTGCGGCTGGGCCAAGCGCTCTTTGCTACTTTCAAGGGACAGTGGCAAACAGAGGAGCTTCCACAGGGCATGAACCACCCAAGTGGAAGGTTTCCCCCCTTCTCCCTAACCTGAAGAAGGAGGAAAGCTGCATTTACTTGCTTTCTGCTGGTTGTCATGGGAGCATGGCAAGCGATGGCATTCGGGGTGGTGGGGTGAGGGGGAGGTTGAGCTTTGCAATATGCTGTGGAGTGGAGCTCTGCAGCATTTGGGGGGCTGTCGAGCTTTGCAGCATGGAATGGAAGGTGGGGTGGGATTTGTAGACTACATTGACAGGGCTGGGGGAAGGAGAAGAGGTGAGGAGGGGGGATTTGTGGGTGGTAGGGCTCAGAAGAGAGCGCGCGCAAAAGTTCTTTCCATTCTTCCCAGGCCTTTTCTGCCTTTGCAGGTGGCGTCTTCTGCAGCATCAGTCCCACCCGCTTTTCCTTCGCTCATCTCTTTCATGACCTGAGGCAGGGTGGGGATTGAGCAGGTGTTTGGGGGTGTGTGTGTGGAGGGCTGAGAGGGGGCGAGTGCTGAATGGAATTGCTGAGGAGAAGGCAGCATAGGAAGGAGGCAGCCGGCCAGACCCACGCACAGAGCAAGCAGAGTGGTGGGTGGGAAGCCCCTGAAAGAGGACAGGGGAGAGGAGGAAGGAGAACTGCGGGCAGTCCGAGGCACCTTGTTTTGCACGGTCAGCTGGTCGACTCCCCCGATGCAGCCAGTTTCTTTAGCTCGGGGCAGCTGATGGCTGGGGGCGGGTTGAAACCAATGCCGCTGCTGCTGCTACCAGGACTACTACTGAGACTGCCACTGGTTCAGCTCTGTGTGTGTGTGTTTTTTCCCCCACTTTCAGCAAGTAACACCGAGGCTGGCACTTGAGGAGATAGAAGTTGTTAAGTTTGGGAAAAGAGAGGCTGAACCAGAGCATGAGTGCAACAATACTTTATTATAACAATAAAGGGCTGACCGTGCTTGCCACGCCTGGAACTGGCTCGCAGCGATCAGCAACTGGTTGGACCCCGCAGCCTGCTTTTATAGCTGGCTGCTGGGGAGAACCAACCAATGGGTGAAGGGGAAAACGCCCCCGCAAAGTGAATGGACCTGAGTGAGAACTCCTAGAGTCCTCAGGACATAACACCCCTTCCCCCCAGATGCGAACACGCATAGTCTTTGAGGTAGGCAGGAGGTTTATGTTGGCGCCCGGAACGGCGCAGCTCTGGAACGCTGACTGTCCGTTCAGAGTCTGTCTGGGAAGGCAGAGCCGGGTAAGTGTCACCAACGTGCCCCTCGGTTCGGGCAGGCCCGGGACTCGTAGGGTTGGTCACTGGGGACGTGCTCTCGTAGACTGGATCGGGCTGGTCCACCGTCAGGGCGCCGCTGTCCGTGCTCGGGCTTTCCGGAATGACGGTTGGTGTGTACTGGTTGCCGGGAAGGATGTGGATGTGGGGTTGATGCTGAGACCTCCCGTCGCTTTGTGATTCTGGGTCCCTGCTAGTGTGGGTGCTGAGGCGCCTACGCAGCTGGTCCAGGTGCCTTCTCCAGACCCGGCCGTCCTCCAGTCTGACCCGATACGACCTTGGTCCGGTGATGGCCACGATCTCGCCCGGGATCCACAGGGGGTCTCCAGCGAAGTTCCTCGCGAATACTGGCTCCTGTAAGATAAAATGTCTAACCCCTGATGTGGAAGCGAGGGGAGAGTCAGGGCAGTATTGTGGGTGAAGTCTGTCCAATACAGTCCTCAGACGCCTGCCCATCAGGAGCTCAGCTGGGGACTTGTTGGTGACTGAACATGGAGTTGAATGCTGGCTCATCAGGAAACGTGAGAGTTTGTGGTGCCAGTCATCCTTACTGAACCTAGCCAGGGCTTCTTTAGTGGTCCTGACGGCCCTTTCAGCCAATCCGTTACTGGCAGGATGAAATGGGGCTGTGAAAATGTGGCAGATACCCAGGTTGGCAGCGAAACAGCTGAACTCGGTTGATGCGAACTGTGGGCCATTGTCGGAGACAATGGAGTCGGGTAGCCCGTGCGTTACAAACAGGCGTGTTAATACGTTGGTGATTGCTTGTGTGGTGGTCGTGGATAGCTGTGCGACGTCAATCCATTTAGAATAGGCGTCCACGACCACTAGGAACATCTTCCCATGCAACGGGCCGGCCAGGTCGATGTGAATTCTGGACCACGGAGCGCTGGCGCTCTCCCATTTAGTAGAGGTGGCAATAGGAGGAGCAGGACGGGATTCCTGGCAAATGTTGCAGGAACTTACCCATCTGACAACGTCCTCGTCGAGGCCTGGCCACCATACGTAGCTGCGTGCTAATGCCTTCATTCTCACGATGCCAGGGTGTCCCTCGTGCAACGCCTCCAGGACTCGGGTACGTAGTAAGGCCGGGATGACCACTCGAGTGCCCCACAGTAGACAGCCCTGCAAACTGGACAGTTCCTGCATGCGGGTCTTGAAAGGTGAGAATTTGTTTTCAACATTGCCACCCGGCCACCCCCTCCTCACCCAGTCGAGCACCTGGGCGAGCGTTTTGTCTGCCTTGGTTTTAGCAGCAATGTCAAGGGCAGTGATGGGGAGGTCCAATTGGGTTACCTCAAAAATAGCGTGGACAGGAGCAGGGTCTTCAGCCGGAGCCGGCAAGGGACAGCGGCTGAGAGCGTCAGCGTGGGACAATGTTTTACCTGGCCGGTGTAAGAGTCTGTAGGAGTAGGCTGCTAGGAAGAGGGTCCATCTCGTCATCCTAGGGGAAAGGACTTGAGGGGTCTGTTTGTCTCCGGCTAGTAGACCCAGGAGGGGCTTGTGGTCTGTGACCAGCTCGAAAAAATGGCCAAAGAGAAATTTGTGAAATTTTTTCACTGCCGCAACAGCTGCTAGAGCTTCCTTATCGATCTGGCTGTAATTACGCTCTGTTGCGGAGAGCGTCCTGGAGAAAAAGGCAATGGGAGCCTCGGCGCCATTGGGAAGCCTGTGGCTTAATACTGCCCCAATTCCAAAGGGGGATGCGTCTGCTGCCAGCACTAAAGGAAGGTTGGGGTCGAATTGAATAAGTACCGCCTCTGACGTGAGTAGTGATTTCACGGCGTGAAAAGCATGGTCTTCTTTGTGCCCCCAGTGCCAAGGTGACTTTTTATCCAGTAATCTGTGTAGGGGTTCAGCTACTGATGCTTTATGGGGCAAGAAAGACGCGTAAAAGTTTAATAGACCCAAGAAGGCCTGTAGTTCAGTTTTGGAGGTTGGAGTGGGTGCCTCGTGAATTGCCTTAACCTTGGACTCCAGGGGGTGAATGCCTGAGGCGTCAATTTTATAACCCAGAAAGTCCACCTGTCTAGTGGCAATGGCGCATTTTTCTTTTTTCAATTTGAGGCCATGCTGTCTGAACCTCTCTAACACTGCTCGAACTCTCTGGAAGAGTTGGGGTCTGTCCCTGGCCGAGACTAAGATGTCGTCGAAGTAGGGTACTACTCCAGGGAGGCCCTGTAAAATCCGCTCCATGAGGGATTGAAAGATACCCGGGGCAACACTTACGCCAAATTGGAGACGCTTGCATCAGAAAGCACCCCTGTGAGTGACGATGGTCTGGAGTTCCACTGTTTGGTTGTCAACAGGGAACTGTTGATACGCTTGAGACATGTCCAATTTGGCAAAAATGCTGCCAGGTTCAAAAGTGTGTAATAAATGCTGAATGACGGGCACTGGGTAAGCGCTAACTTGTAGAAACTTATTGATTGTGGTCTTGTAGTCCGAGCAAATTCTCAGGCTACCGTCTTTTTTGAGGGGTGTGACAATGGGCGTCTCCCATTTGGCGAAATCTGTTGGCTCAATGACCCCTTGTTTTAATAGTTTATCCAATTCAGCATCTAGTTTTGGCCGAATAGCGAATGGGACCCTACGCGGTTTTAGCCTGATTGGGACTGCCTGGGGGTCGACTGAGAATGATATTGGGGTACCGTTATAACACCCCAGCTCATCGCTGAATACATCTGAGTAATCAGCGAATAAGGAGTCAGTGTCTGAGGTTGAGACAGCATGGACTCCTGTTAGCCCTAGGCCGAGATGGGGAAACCAATCGAGCCCCAATAAGGTAGGGAGATTGCCGTTAACTACCACTAGAGGTAGGTGACCTTTAAAAGCTCTAAAACTGACAAGGAACTTGCCTCTGCCGATTACAGGAATGGTCCTCCCCTGGTAGTCCTTCAGGCTAAACTGGCACTTCTGGAGCCGGCTAGTTGATAGGCTGGGCTGGAGCCTCTTGAGGGTGTTCCACGAGATAATTGAGAGCGCTGACCCTGTGTCAACCTCCATGCGGCACGGTTTACCTTCTAAGTAAACGGAGAGAGAGATTTTACTAACAGTGTGGCAAGTGTGCTTGGCACGGTGATGTGTGCGACAGTTCAATACTTGCCTCTGCGGCCCCGAGTGTGAGACGGGGGGGTGCCTTTGTGTTGAGCTTTGAGGGGCTTGGCAGACTCTCGCGATGTGCCCCCTTTTATGGCAGTTATTGCAGGTGGCTCCTTTAAACTTGCAGGTGGCCCTCAGATGAGATCCACCACAGGCTAGGCACAGGGTGATGTGCTTGGGTGGACCGATGTTTTCTTGTTTGGCTCCTACCTGCGGCCGTCTGTCGTTGGAGAAGCGGTGGACGTCGTTTTCATCACTCAGGGATTCCTCTGCTACCACCTCCTCGGAGTGGACTGGAATTGATGTCAGCTTGGCAGTCGGGCCATGGATTTCGGTGGCTGAGTGCGCTGCCAATTCTGCTGCTAAGGCCTCCTCGACTGCTTGTGCGAGATTGAGGTCTTTTTTTGCGAGGAGGCGCCTTTGAAGGTGTAGGTCCTTGACCCCGCAGACTAGTTGATCGAGGAGCATGTCCTCCAGGTAGGTTCCAAACCCACAATGCAATGCTGCTGTTCTGAGAGTGGCCATATACTGATTAATGGTTTCCTTGTCCGCTTGCTTCCTCATACGGAAGGTGAATCTCCTGGCAATCTGTGAGGGCCTGGGAGAATAGTGGTTAGTGAGAATTTCAAGTAGCTCTGACCAAGGAACGTTTTTCAACTCACGTGGAGCCACAAGGGCTGTGGCAGTATCGAAGACGATGGCTCCACAGTAGATCAGGAAATACGATTTTTTCCGATGTTCTCCAGCATCAGCAAGCCCAATTGCATCGATATAATGGTTAAAACGGTTCTTGTATGATTCCCACTTCTCCTCATCCGGTTTGAACGCTGGGAAGACTGGATTGGAGTTCATGGTGATGGGGCCGGTAGAACAACCTGTGGAAAAAATCTCTCTGGGGCAGCAGAAAAATGTTCTAGTGCCTGTGGCAGGCAAGTGATTTCAGCTCTGGAGAGGCTTTTCGCAATCCTCTCTCTCTCTCTGGGTTAGCCACGTTTGGCCGTCAGCCGTTGGTGGCGTTTAAATTCGCGCCTATGTGGGCGTCAGTGACTTGACTACAGCACCGTGCTGTGCCTTTTAGGTTTGAAATTCAAATGACAGCCGTTTGAATTTCGCGCCTAAACAATGAGCGGCTGCGGCTCGCAGCGCTTCACTTTCCCTGTAGCTGGGCTAACAAGCGGCTACAGACGCTTCTAACTTTTTGTTCTGACCGCTCTCTCTGGCTGCGGATCAGTGTTCGCTTCTATTGCTTGCTGGCCGCTTTCTCTGTCAGCGGACCAGCGTTTGCTCTTTTTGTTTGCTCTTTTTGCTTGCTGACCTCTCTCTCTGGCTGCGGATCAGCATTGCTCTTATCGCCGACCGATCGCTCTCTCTGGCTGCGGATCGGCGGCTAGTGACTCAGCGGTTGCATGGTGCTTCTGGTAGCCATCCCACCTTCGTCGCCAGTGTTAAGTTTGGGAAAAGAGAGGCTGAACCAGAGCATGAGTGCAACAATACTTTATTATAACAATAAAGGGCTGACCGTGCTTGCCACGCCTGGAACTGGCTCGCAGTGATCAGCAACTGGTTGGACCCCGCAGCCTGCTTTTATAGCTGGCTGCTGGGGAGAACCAACCAATGGGTGAAGGGGAAAACGCCCCCGCAAAGTGAATGGACCTGAGTGAGAACTCCTAGAGTCCTCAGGACATAACAGAAGTCCCATAATCAGCTGCTGCCAGGGAGGCAGTGGTGGCAAAATTCAGCTATGAGGGTGGGCTGAAGCAAAAACGCAGTCTTCTCCCTCATTGGTGGGGGGGGGGATAGGGTCGTCCTGCGTGGACGGGGTGGGAAGCACACATGCATGTCTGCCTCTGCACGGCTGGAACTGGAGACACTGGTGATGTTAAATGGAAATTGATGAGACTCTTCCAGTGCAGCTGGCAATCCTTGTTCAGCCAGTCCCTTCAGGCGACCTTTCTCCTCCTCCACTCATGACCAGCACACACACACAGACACAGAGAGTGGGGGGGGGAGAGAGGGAAAGATAGGGACCCGGCCACTCCGCTATCCCCTGCCATCATCCTTATGTTCTCAGGCCAGGTGAGGGAGGGGAGGTTGAGGGGCAGGACCACCCTCTTCAGGCAAAGTGAAAAGGCCTTGACCAAGCATGGGCGAGTAGAAACCTGGGAATGATGGCTCCCGGCTAAGCTGGCCGAGGGGCTGCTGCTGCAGGCATTGGTGACAAGGAGGGATAGAAGCCCCAGGATATCCACCCACCTACCTGCTTGCTGGCCAGGCCAGGCTGGCCTGGGCTGGAAGAGGTGCGTTCGCCACCAGGAGAAGGAAGAAAATGTGCTCCGGGAGGGCGGACAGGCAGACGAATGTCCCGGGGCTGCTGCACATGTGCACATCCACCCGAGCTGCCCCATGGCCACCATGTGGTATGGAAAGCTGGGAGAGCAACTGGGACAAGTGGGTGACTGGGCAACGGTGCAACCCAGTTCAGGGGCATGGCCAGCCAGGGGTCACCACCAGTTCCGCAACCCCCACCAAATCAACTGCTACTGGTTCTCCTGAATAGGTGCAAACCAGTTGAATACCACCTCTGGTTTTCAACTTCCTGTATCCTGTCCTCCCATTCTGTTAGCTTTGATGCATTTTGCGCAGTACCTGCATACTCTTTGTCTTCCTTGGTGAACTTTAAAGAAGAAAGGCTGTCCTCCATTGTTTTCACTTTCCATTCTGACAAGAATAGAAGCTTGCATTTGTAGCTGAGAAGAAAAGAAACATAGCACATACCTGCAAGTCATCTCTTCTGCTCACTGTTCAGTCTTACCCAAGTCAGCTTCTTCCTTCTTCTGCTAAACTCTCTTGTAAAAGTTCTGTATTCCTGCTGACTGTCCTGTTTGATCCTTTACTCTTTCTGTGGCCCCAAGCATATAAAATACTTCATTTATCATGTTCAGGTTTACTAGATAAACTCATGCATTATTTTTTATTTTTTATAGAAAGCTATCATGATAGATGATTGTTATAGCAATTAACTGTAATTTGTCTTCTTAAAAAGAAGTTAGCATCTATTTTTTAAAGTTTAACAAACTCAAGGAATATCTCTATTTAACATATTTGGATAAATTTAAGTGCCGTTTTAAAAATCTGTGAACTTTCAGTTTATTTTCACAATGATGGGAATAAATCCTATTTATTCTTAACTAGGACAAAACTTTCCAAAACATTTGAGCTCATAACTATGATTCATTATGGCATCTCAAGTCAAAAAATTATTCCCTTGACAACATGTCATGCCAGTTACATCATGCATTCACCAGAGAGTGCAAGAGATCAGGGTTCAGTAATACCTCCCCAGGCCTCTATTCACTTGAAGAAACAAGTAGAAATTGGGGGGAAACCACAAATTTAAGGGGGAAGGGTTTAGATTTAAAAAAAATTATTCCCTCTTTGTTTAAAGAAAGTAATTATCTGCATAGAAAGAGCATCCCATGAAAAGAATGGATTTCATATGGTACTTTGTCTGAATTAATCTTTGCTTTCACCCTCAAGAGTGACTGTGACAAGTCTTGAAATTGATCTGTGTCACAAGATTTCCATTAAATTGTCTATCTCCACCTGTCCTGTCCTGCTGAGATGCATAAATGGAAAAGGTGAGGAATAAAACCCTTGCTGCTTTTGTCCTGAGATATGTTGTAGGATATAATGTAATGGTGACCAAAGATCTAATAAGTGTTGAATGCACTTAACCATTCTGATGTCAAAAATAGGGGGGAAAGCATTTAAAGACTGTAGCTCTTTCCACCTTGGCCTAAAAAAAACCCCCATCTAAAACACCTTGGACATCTGAAATGCATCGCCAAAATTCATGATGATGGGTGTCATCAACAGCAACATCCATCTCTACTCAGGTTTTAATGTAAAAGCTGGAGTTCAGCCTGGCTAACTTTTAACAAAACCATTTAGTATAAAAAATATTCTATTTGTTTCTGAAGATAGGCTCTTTCTTATCCATGTATATTGACAAAGAGCAGCTAGATGCAAGTCATTATCTCTCATGAGGCATCCATATATCTTATTGATTAAAATCCTGTCTAATAGTCTTTTTCTTAGCTCAGCATCATGGAGGTAATTCATGATTTCATCATGTCTTCCATAAACTCTATAGCCTTGGTCCAGTGATATTTGACAGGAAGACATATTCTGAATTTCACATTCTGATTGTGTGAAGCTGGTGACTGAAGGTGGAGGAGACTGACATGGAAAGATCACTTCTAGGCCATTGTTGGATTGGCAGTCAATACAATTCTTTTTAAGGATGCTGTCACTAGGTAGACCAGAACAGAAAATCAACTCTGCTGGAAGATTAGAACAATAATTTATTGAAATAGGCTATAATAACAGAGTCTTGCAAGCCTTTATTCTCTATAGTTGGAGATCTAGCTAAAAAGGTCTCAATAGACCAGATATCTGTTGTATCTGGATAATTTCTTGAATGTGTTTTTCAGTGAAATTATTGATCTGTAGATTACAGAGATGGTTTGGATAATTGACACTACTGCTCCTAAGTGACTTCTTCCATCTCCCAGGGACCAATTAGTTTCTTCATTTACAAAGAACTTTAAGAGCACTGAAGTAGCATTTGGGGAACAAATGGAGAAACTCTAGTATTAGATTAGCTGCTCATCTGAAGGTCTATTTCTTGGTAGTACAGGTACTGAAATATGTTGCATCCATTTTGCCTATACATAAACTCTTCTATATTGTATGACACCTCTCTTGTTGAGGAAGAGTAGAAAGTGAAAATAGTGCTGGATGATTAATGTTTAACATCTTGACTGAAGTTAATGATGTCCTATTCCAACATACTTTCTATGCTATATGTGACACTTTTGGAGGAGATCATACAAAACTTCAGAGCGAGATGCCAACAGAATGCTGGTGAACCTGCTCAAGTCATCAAAATAAAAGTTACTGATTTCATTAACTAGGATAAATTTGAACCAGCTAATCCCAAGAAAGTGGGCAGGCTGTGTGTAAAGCTTCTCGAAAGGGGTATGTGTTTGGGTTCATATGATGGTAAATGTCTCTGAGGAGAGAGGTTTCTTCTCCTGACTCAAGAGGCCTTTGCTGGATCCAGCCAATCTGGACAATTTTTTTATCAGGTTCCCAACCTTCTTTTTCTAGGGAAGGTTACTGAGAGAGTGGTCTGAGATTCCAGTTTCTGAGAGAGTGGAACTGCGATTCCAGTTTCAGAAAGCCCTGGGATAAGCAGGATCTTTGGATTTCGCAGTCAGGATTAAAACTGGATTTTAGCATTGAGGCAACTTTGGTTGCACTTGTGGATAAACTTTGGTGGGCTCAGAAGGTAAGATAGTATATGAATCCTAGCTCCCCATGCTCATGGTCGGTCACAACTTAATCACTTCCTAATTGGATCATTGCAACACATTTTACATGGTGCTGCTCTTGAAGAGCATCTGGAACCCTCAGTCGGTCCTGAATGCAGTGCTGAAGAACATTATTATGGGTGTGACCAATTACATCCATATGTCTGGTGGAATTGAGTCCAGAGTTGCAAGAGGGAGGGACTGTTTCCCAGGGAGCCAAAGAGGCATTGTAGCTTGAAATCTTTGGTATACAGGAAAAGGACAAAGGAGAACCTACCCTAGCAGTTCACATGGTATATCATATAATTATGCAGATAAGTGCATTAGTCTGGCAAGATTTCTGCCTACAGGCAGAATAAAGAAACTATTCTGAAGTAACTCCTGTGCCTCTTGGTTTCTTGGGTCTGACAATGTGACACAGCTACTCCGTGAGCTGCATTGGCTTCCAATGGGCTTCTAGATACTGGTTATCATCTTTAACGCCATGTGTGGCATAGGACTGGACAGCTTCCAGGACAGCTTGCCACCCAATGACACTAGTCTGTCTCAAGGATTCTCACCAAGAGGATATTTTCCAGATTGCCTCCTTTAAGTATTATCATTTTATTGTAGGAAGTAACCAGGTTGAGCCTGAGGGAGGGCTCAAGCATGTCATCAGTCTCTAGTCAATTTGTGCCCATAAGAGATCAGAGTCTAGTCCATCTTGAATTCTACTTATCTAGTTATTCCACTTATTTACTGCCAATTTGCTTGGACCATGCATATGGTCATTTGAACGGCCTTGCTTCCTGCTTCATTCCACCTGAAACAGAGGTGGTATTTACCAGGATTCTGGAGAACTGGTAGCGGAAAATTTGAGTAGTTCTGAGAACTGGTAAATACCACCTCTGACTGGAGATTTTACAGTATTCTTCCCCTGCTACACCTACCAAGCCACAACCACAGAACCGGTAGTGAAAAAAATTGAATCCCACCACTGGCCTGACACTATGCAACCTAGGAAGTGGACCTTTTTTGGTGGCTACCTCTGCTCTCTGGAACAATCTTCCAGCAACAAACAACAGGCCCCAAACCTTTAGACTTTGCAGAAAGGCAATTGACACGTGTCTGTTTTCTTAGATTTTTTGGTCTTGGTCCCTTGTGGTTTCCGTTTATTTCATTTAGTTTGCCATTTTGTATACCTTACCTAGCTTTACCTTTCAATGATATAAGGTTGGAATTTGTTTTTGTTTAATGTTTATTTTGCTGTAGGATACCTGGAATGTCGGTTGATTTGGGTGGCCATATAAATGCAAGAAATGAGGGGAAGAAGGTGGTGAGGGAGAGGGAAGATAAAGGAAAGTAGAATTGGATGAGATTGCATCTCTTCTGAAGCAGGAAATCTACAACCTAGACACGCTTTTTGATCCTGAGCTGACCCAAGATTTGCAGATGGGTGACTATGACAAGAAGTTTATGAGTGTATTACTGTGCTCTGTCCTCAGCAAGGATATCCATGTTCTGATCATGTCCTGTCTTGACAGCTGCAATGTGGTTTACTTGGGGCTATCCTTCAAATGTATGCAAAAGTTGCCACCTATGCAAGCATCAGAGCTAGGCAGCTAACTAGTGGAAGACACAAGGTTCACATTATTCTCATGCGGAAAGATTTTTGCCAGTGGTTAATTGCTTATTTGACACATTTGTTCCTAAGCTAAAGAATGAATTACCTAAGGATGCTTCCCTTTAGTCAGCTGTTTAATTTTTAATTAATTTTAGTATAAATTTAATGGGTGTTTTTTTTAACTTTTCAAATTCTTTTTTTTTTTTATTGCTAGCAGGCTTGAATGCTCAGTTGTGCAAAAAACAAACAAACACTGGTTGGCTATACCAATGAATAACTGAATAATATTCCCTATGCTGTTGCCAGTGTATGATATCCTGGACTCATTCAGGCAGTGGCAGTGTGCTATCTAATGCAGTGAACATATGAATCCTTCAGATAAAGCCCCTGAGCTGTGCACATACTAACTTCTGTGCAAGCCAGGGCTCACCACATCAATATTTTAGATAACACGCTATCTGAACCAAGGTAACGGTAAGTAGATTTCAGTGGAGGAAGGATCCTATCATTTTCTACCTTGCACAAAGCAAGAGGATAGGATGAGAAACAGCATTTTGCTGCATGTTCTCAAAAAATTCTGCCTTCTGCTCTGACAGTAATTGTAGGCGCTCTCTCTCTCTCTCTCTCTTTTCTTTTCTTTTTCTTTTTACAATATAAATGTATACAAGTTAAAGTCTTGCCAATCAGAAAACTGACATAGAGGTTAACCGTTTTGGGGAAAAAAAGAGCATCAATTACTTAACACCTTAATGTTCCTCCCAGAACATTTAAATTAAATAGGCACTCCATATCAATGTTCACCTAATTAATCCACACTTTCTATAGCGAGCTCACATGGGAGAACATGCTGTTTGGTTTGTTTGTTTGCTTTTAATCTCTCGCTGATTAATGTTCAGGCCTTTCCCTGTGGAGTTATTGCATCTCATTCCTGGGCTTCCCAGGGAAAAAGAGCAACACATTCCCTTTATAGCATACCTTGTCTTTGTTGTCTTTGAGTATTCTGAAAGTATTAGCTTTCATGAAATGGCATTATTAGCATTGGGCTTCTCCTTGTAATGCAGTCAAAAGTCTACAGCAATGAAGTCTAAATCCTGCATGAAACACACCCTTGGACATGCTATTTGGAGTAAGTGTGCAGAAGCATGCAAATTGCAAAAAAACGAAAAAAGTAGAGGTAAAAATACTAGTGAGGATAAAATATGATGGGAATGTATTTTGGTAGTACTGGTGGAAAGATGGCCATGTGTGTAATCCACATCTTTTAATTACTAAGCATTAATTTCTTCATTCTGCAGAGCTGCACATTAGAGTCACAGGCACCACTAATAAAAAGTTCTTGACATGTTCATCAAACCTCAACACCAGCTCAGCTTCTTTGCATGAGGCTACAACATTTAAACTTAAATAAAACTGAAAACACTTTTGAAGTGCAGCTGCTATGCAAAAAGAAATAGCTAAAAATAAATAAGAAAAAGACTCGCCCTTGATAACCAGGGAAGATATTCAAAAGTTTTTGTGATTTTGATTATTCCTGGCAGAGAAAGCTAACGTGGTGTTTTCAGCTATTTTGGACTTTAGTTCTCATCAGCTCCAGCCAACGTATGTGATGAGAAGGGATGGTAGAAATTGGAATTGAAAACATTTAGCAGCCTCTGGGCCAAGCTGGATATGATGCTAAATTCATCCTTGCCTTTAATGCACAACAGGCTTTTTAAAAAATAAAGCCAGCAACCCTAGGAGGGAGGAAAAAATAATTGCTGAGTTCCATGGAAAAATAGTATCGTTCTGAATTAAAAGTTACACAGACATAATATAAAAGAAAGCTATTTGATGTAATAGCTCTTTGGTTGAATCCAAGATTTTCAGTTCACCTCTGTGAAGAATCAGACCCAGTTAATAAAGGAGTTACGGTGTATATTGCGAGATGTTCCCTTTTCTAAGCTGACATTTGAGGTACCCTTTTTAAATGCGACAGTGAAATCCAAAAAGGGAGCAAAGATCAAGTTGTGACACATCCCATAGTGGACATTCTAATTGATCTCGTAGATCCTTAGTTAAAACCTAGTGAAATATCAGACTGGCAGTGTGTCACCTTTGATTGGAGAGGAAGTTCTGGCCAGAGAGGACAATGGGCCTGACCTAGCAGTGTCAAAACAGAATGCAGAGAGCCTGCAGCTGGCATTTGTTATCTCAGAGCTGAAAAATTAATTCAGAACCGAAGATATTGAAGCCAGAACTATAGCCAGGCCAAGAACTGAAATGGCTCGGTGGCAGACAATAGATGGTATCCATTCAAAGATGAAAACAGAAGCTAGAACCACAGAAATCACTGATCGCTAAAGCCAAATTGGCATTAACTGGCTTTTGTTGTGAATCAGAGTGAGACAGCAGCCCCAAAGCCTGTTGATCCCCTGACCAGAAGGAAAGCTTCAGGTTAAGTACTCCTGAAGATTCCTCCTTTATCCTTGTGTGGGAATAACTGTTCGATTGATGCCAAGATAAGATTTGTAACACAAATAACAGTTTAAAAGATTAGATTTTATCACAACCTATCATGGGAAGGAAAGAAAATGAACTAAACTGTCTTCTTATAAGCTACCCTGTAGCCGATCATACTTCCACTCAGACCATTTCAGGGCATGTAGACTGAGAATTAAGCTTCACAAACATCTCACTCGCACCAAACACTGCAAATGTGTTCTTGAATCTAAGCAGTTTGTCTTTCACATGAAAACTCTTTTCTGTCTCCACATCTGGAGTGCCTCTTTGCCAATTTGCATCCTGATTTCTATCTGACTTTTTGATCCCATATTGCTAACTTGGAATATGACATAAAATGAATTTAAAATTTTATGCAAACTGTCTTGATACAGACGGTCGTGACATATCGACCATAAATTGGAACTGGCAAGTCTGTCACTGAACAACATGATCACTAAACAAGACCATGACTTGCAATTTTATTGCTGGCTTCTCCATCGACTCCTGGTCAGAAGCCAGCTATGGCATGTGCAAATGGTGATCATGTGCTTTGATGGTTGTTAAATGTCTGCCAATTGAGAAGTGCCCAAATCTTGATCACATGATTCGGGTGTGTGTGTGTGCGATGACAGCCATAGATCTGAAGAGTGGTTGTAAAGTTACTTTTTCAGCACCATTATAATTTTGAACAATTGCTTAACAGGGCATTTCTTAAGTTAGGAGGTCTGCCTGAAATAGCCTTTCTCCTTAGAACTTATCTCAGACTATTTAACAGAATAACAAAGTTGGAAGGGACCTTGGAGATCTTCTAATCCAATCCCCTGCTCAAGCAAGAAACCCTATACCTGTGATGGCAAACCTATGGCATGCGTGCCACCCTCTCTGTGGGCATGCCAGCTGTCACCCCAGCCCAGCCCCACAGCGCATGCCCACATACCTCCCACTGGCCAGCTGGCCTTTGGGTCTCTGCTACACATGCAGGGGGGCATGATCTCCCCTGATCTTCCCTGATTTCCACAGTTTCCCCCCAGCGCCTTTCTTCCCTCAGTGTGCCCTAGCTTTTTCCTGCATTTCTGCCACCCATGCCTTCCCCGATCTCCGCAGGTGCCTCTCTGTGGAAGAAATGGAGGAGAAAGCTAGGGCGCACTGGGGAAGAAAATGTGTTAGGTCCCCCATGCCCCATTTTGGGCCTGAAAAGCCTCCTGCACCAACCTGGAAACCAAAATGGGGGCTGGGGGGGAGGGGCACATGCGTGGGGGCCCTCATGTGCAGGGACTGTGTGTGCATGCATGGGGGCAGGAGGCATGCACAGGGGCATTAGCGAGCATGCGTGCTTTGGGCACTCGGCACCAAAAAGGTTAACCATCACTGCCCTATACATTTTCAGATAAATCGTTGTCCAATTTCTTCATATTCAAAGCTTGGGAAGAATGAAAGGGACAGAGCAATATAGATATTCTTCTATGGTGTGACAACCATAAAGCAAGATGTCTGGTTCCATGGTGAGGTGCCACTGCAACTGGTCTCCATGCCTCCAATTCAGCACTTGGCTAATGCATTTCCAAAGGCCAAAACTTTCTAGGCAATCTCATTTAATGTCTGAGGATAAAATCTTTAAAAGCACCCAGAGTGCAGCCTACTTGATATAATAATATAATATTTGATATAATTTTTATATAAAGCCCACTATTTTATATAATAACCTTCCTTCTGACTCTTTGATTAACCATTCTCACATTTTAGCAACGTCAAGAAATTGTAGCCCTGTTTTACCCAAAGATTCACAAATAGACTTTTCATGAACAAAACAAAACAAAACCAACTCTATATTGCTTAAATGGAAAGTATGATAATTGTATGTTGGTTGTCGATAAAATAAGCCTGCACAGAAAAATGTTTGTATAGGAAGGATAAAAGGTGGTTATTATTATTTAGAGTGAACAAAATTGTTCCCAAAGTTTCAACAGGATTGCTGATCATCATTAAAATCTGATGCTCTTCCTGGAAACTCACAGATGCATAAATTAAGAATTAGCACACTTTGCTGCGAACTCTGCTATTCAGGCGTCGCATATATTAAACCTTCCACTTGACACTGCCATCCATCTGTTCTACTTTCTGGAGACTAGAACCACTTTCCCTCTCTTGCCATGCAAAACTCAGCCCTGATTACACATAGCTTTTTCCTCTCTTCTCCTCCTCTATTCAACATTTTCCCACTGCGTCTTGATTAAATCTAGGTTGCCATACCTTAGGGGGCCCATCAGTTACTTGATGGTATTTATTCAGCACACTGAAAAAAAAGGAAACCGAAGAAAGAATAATGTGGCAATTACTTTGACTGTTCATTGTTTGAATCAAATTGTTCAGATGAATGGCGGGCCAAATACTTTGTTTTCTCAGGAGAATCATCTACATTTTGTATACAACTTAGGCTGCTAGCATTTGCTATTTAGATATGTATGTAATCAAAATAGTGGGGGGAGAGACTCTGTTCATTGTTCTCCTCTAGCTTCCTCCCAAGGTACCTGCTGCACAGTGGAGTGCTGAATATAGTGAAATGTAGGCTGCAGGATTCAGCAGCTAATCTCATGTTTCCTTTGATGGCTTGTTCAGTGGTTTTATCTGGGCTATTGGAGATGCCAAATCTCTATGGAGATGAATGTGTGAATGACTCCCTGCTGCAAGATTACAGCCTCAGCATTAACTGACAATTGCAAAAATCTGAAAAAATTGATTTAATTATACACGTAAAATCAGTTTAATTAACCAACTTTGTTATAATAATGATCCATGTACAAATATGCAATTAAATCCAGGTAAAGCCCAGCAAGTCCCTAGAGAACTTCTAAATTTACAGCAATTTAATCATGGAATCAATCATTTTCAAATCAACCAGGTGAGAGATCACAAGTGTTATTTTTCTGCTGACCTCTTTCTCAGTTTTCAAGGACAATACATCATCCTTGTCATCCTTGAATTTTACAAAATACAACATAAAAATAAAGATAGCCTGTTACTTGCATGAGCTTTGTATTTCCCATTAGGAGAATGAGTACACCCAGGGAAACATAGTGAGAGTGGTGATTAATAACACACAATGAGCATACAGATACACTGAATAGTAAAATGTAGGTTTTACTTCCAGTAAATGGGCAAACGAAGTCCAACAAACAGTCCAAATCATACATGGTTAAAGCAGTTAGTATTCAAAACAATCAGTCCAGGGATAATCCAAAAATGAAGTCCCCTTTCTTTACCAGTATCATAAACAGAGTTCAGCAAACAGAGTTTGCAAACAGTTGCAAGACTCACAGCATCCGAGCAGAATGACAATCTGGCGAAAGGCAAAAAGAAAATGCCAGAAGAACAAACCAGGTTTCTAGCTCCATCTTATGGCCGTTGGAGGAACCTCAGCCAATCACAATTACAGCATTCTCTTAAAGATACAACAGTATTAAATGACTATCCTGGTTTATATATTGCCAACCCAACTATTAGGTGACTATCATTCCTAACATTCTCCCCTTTGGGTATGACAATATATAAAACCTTACATAAGTCCATACATTTAAGTCCATATTCCTCATAGCAAGCCTTATGTTTTACAGTGCCTTGGGCTTTCATAAAATGATCTACAAAGTTATTTGACATGCAGTTCTCCGGTTTAATCATTTTACTTTGAACACATTGTCTCGCATTCAGATATCATAGAGCGGTGTGTTTTAATCTTGTCTTTATGGCAAGATTGGAAGCCATCTGAATTGCTGATTGGTTGTCTTCATATACAATGATAAGTTCCTTTACATTAATTCCCATGTCTGTCATTAGTTGTTTATAACATACTAAGTCTGTACATGATAGAGACAAACATGAGAATTCAGGCTCCATTGTCGATAAGCTTAGATATTTTTGTCGAATAGACCACCAACCAATTAACACCTTTCCTAATAACACTACGGTACCTGACGTTGATTTACATGTAGGTACGTCTGTAGCGAAACTTGCATCGGCATATGCAGTTAAACTTAGTTCATCCTTAGGCTCCAAATATAATGCATAATACATCATTTGTTTAAGATATCTCTACACATGCTTAGCAGCTTGCCAGTGCCTTTCAGTAGGCTCAGTGTTAAACCTGGCTAATTCATTGACACTATATGCTATGTCTGGCCTAGACCAATTACTAAGATAGGATAAGCTACCAATTAATGATTGATAAATGTCTTTATCAAAAACAGGACTTTGCACATCACTGTGGCTAAACTCCTGGCTCATTGATGTCTTAGCTGGTTTACAAAGTTCCATTTTAAAGTTCTTCAGTAACTGGTTAATTTTATCTGCCTGTGAGATTTTGTAGCCTCCCTTAGTTTTATCTATTTTCAAACCAAGATACTGTTTAATCTCACCTAAATGTTTCATTTAAAATTTCTTCTCTAACAGTGAAATAATCCCAGCAGCTTCTTGCTCAGTTTTTGTGATTAATGCGATGTCATCAGTGAACAATAGCAACAATGAAATTACACCATCACTTTCCTTTTTGAATAAACATGGATCAGCCATGCCAGCTACAAAACCTATCTTTGTTAATTCTTTCATTATGCACTGGTTCCATTCATATCCTGATTGCTTCAAGCCATAAAGACTCTTTTTTAATCTCCAGCAATCAGTTTTGTTATCAGTTTTTATCTCCAAAGGCTTCTTTAAATATATAGTATATTGCAACAGTGAATGAAGATATGCCGTCTCAACATCTAAATGGTTTATTATGTATTTATTCTTAGCTGCCCACACTAATGCTGCTCATAATGTGGTAGCCTTCAGTCAAGGTGCAAATACTTCATTGTAGTCATTGGCTGACTGATCGAACACTTGTGCTACTAACCTGGCTTTATGGGTAACAGTCCCATCCACACCTGTCTTAATTTTATAAATCCACTTACACCCTATGGCATGCTTACCTGGTGGTAACCTGACATTTTCATATACCTCCAACCTTTGTAAGGATTTCAGTTCCTTATCCATTGCTTCCTGCCAAGCAGCATGATCCTTAGCAGGATACTGCTTCAGTTCATTATAGTTAGTAGGAACTATATTTACTTGGCATGCTATACTAGCTTGATATCTATCTGGTGGTCATGTTACATGGATTGAATGTCTAGGCAACTCAGGGCTTACTGGTGGACTCTCCTGTTCCACCTGCTCCTCTTCTTCTACCTCCTCTTGTGCCTGTTCTTCCTTTTTAATGGCTATTGATGGTTTAACTATTTCATCATTAGGGACTACTTGGGTGTTGATAAGAGCATCATTGTTGGATTCCTGTTCTAGTTTATGCCACCCCACGTGCTCAAGAAATTTAGCACTAGCGCTATAGTAAATATTAGCTGTGCCTGGAGCCCAGAATCTAAATGATCTATGGTTGGCCTCGTAACCTATGAAAAATAATTTCCTAGCTCTATGTTGCTCTTTCAGTCTTACTTGTGAGGGAATATTCACCCATGCTGGAGCTCCAAATGTGTGTAGATATCTTAAATTTGGTTTTCTGCCATGCCAACAAATGAATGGCAATTCACCAGTTGTTGTGTTAACTACATTGCTTAAAATATGGCTTCACCCCACAGTGTTTCAGGCAAACCTGAATCAGATAACATAGTGCAAGCCATGGCTTGTAATGTTTGCCCTCTTCATTCTATAAATGAGTTATGTTGTGGCCTGTAAGGTGCAGAAGGTTTAGGCTCGATACCAGCCAATTTCAACATCATTTGGAATCTAGTGTTAATAAACTCAGACCCGTTATCTGTAACTAAAGTAATTACCCTATGTCTCATTTTCTTTTCAGCAAATCTTAGCCAGTTAAAGAAATGTTGAAACATTTCTGTTTTGTTTTTCATTAGATAGCAGAAACCGTACCATGAGTAATGGTCCATTATACTCAAAACATAGCAGGCACCTCCTAACCTGGGTTTCTTAGGACCGATTATGTCAGCAAAAACAACCTTTAGAGAACCTTTAGAGGTTCTTTGGTCTTAAACCCATTTAGTCTGTTTGCAGGAGTAACCTTGCTTTTCTCCTGACTACAGGCATTACAGTTTAAGTACTTGCTACAGGGTTTTAATTTTACTCCCTCTGACAATTCAACAGTTTGTTTCAGCATTTTGAAATTAATGTGCCCCAGACATCTATGCAGTAAATGTATACATTCATCCTGTGGCTTAACATTGTTATAAACTGAGTTAGCCATCTGCAACTGGTCATCATGTATCACATATAAATCATTCTCTAAAGTAGCAGTAACACTTTTAACCTGAAATTTAATTTGTTATCAGTAAGGGCTTTAGTTAATATTGGTTATGTAGAAATCTTTAGGGGAGATAACTCTATAATATTCTCTATTATACAGTTATCTCCCCTAAAGATTACTACATAACCAATATTAACTAAAGCCCTTACTGATAACAAATTAAATTTCAGTTTAGGTACATATAACATAGATAAATGCTCATTTATACATGAACAATATGCAGTACCTTCACCAGATGCATTCATCTTCCATCCATTTGCCAATAATACATGTCGCTTACTTGTGGACATCTTTACAAACCTCTCTGTATTTCTAGTAATGCACTGTGATGCTCCACTATCAACTACCCACAAATCATGATTTACAGTTGAATTGCTAGACATAGCTAGATTAACATTTTTCTTAGCCTTCTGATGATTACCAGTATTCTGTTGTTTTCCTTTCTTACAGAATCTAGCTATATGTCTCTTATCCCCACAAGAAAAACATTTCCTGACAGTACAGGCAGTTGAACACAAATCCTCTTCTTGTGGTTGTTTCTCTCTCGGTCTCTTTCCAGTCTTCTTCTTGCCTCTTCTAACAATCATCCAGTTATGTCAGTCAATGTCAGTTCTTTTCTGGTCAGGACTCCCAGTGAAGATACGTAATCATCATAACTTTCATCCAATGAGGAAGGAATGATGTAAACCTAGTGCAGCTCTGAAAAAATTAGTTCCTTTTCATGTAGCTCTTGAAAAGTTCTTTTCATAAAGTTCAAATGAGCTAACATATCTCCACCTTTCAGAAGACGTGGTCTAAACAGTTTACGTGTAAGATGTATGTGTGCACCTACACTGTCACAAACATAAATCCTCTTCAAATTCTCCCAACACCTAGCAGCAGACTCTTCTCCACGAATATGGACTAGCTGCTGGTCACTCAGTGTTAGTCCAATTATACAAAAAGCTCATTCATTGTTCCGTTTTAAGTCAGCTAACTTTTTGGCATTGTCATCATCATTTGGATCCCAAGCATTTACATCCAGTGGATCTTGAACAGCCCATAATCTTTCCCTATGTAGAAGTAGACTGCACTTTATAGAGCAGGAAACAGTTTGTTCCATCCAACCGGGTTATCAGTGATAGACTTGTTGACGGGTCTTGTGCCACCTTTACCAGGACAGTAACCCACAATTAAACTGTAAACAGCTGTTTGTATACGGTACTGTGTATTCACACTAACTCTCAGTTATCTGAGCCTGGGCCCATAACCAGTGTTGAGGTATTTCCCTTTAGGAGAATGAGTGCACTCAGGGAAACGTAGTGAGGGTGATGTTGAATAACACACAACCAGCATACAGATACACTGAAGAGTAAAATGTTGGTTTTACTTCTGATAAACTGGTAAACAAAGTCCAACACACAGTCCAAATCATACACGGTTAAAGCAGTTAGTATCAGTCCAGGGATAATGCAAAAACAAAGTCACGTATCATAAACAGGGTTCAGTAAATGGAGTTTGCTAACAGTTGCAAGTCTCACAGCAATCCTAGCAGAACGACAATCAGGCAAAATGGCAAAACAGGAAATGCAAGAAGAAAGAAACCAGGTTTCTGGCTCCATCTTATGGCCATTGGAAGAACCTCAGCCAATCACAATTACAGCATTCTCTTAAACAACATTAAATAACTATCCTGGTTTATATATTGACAACCCAACTGCTAGGTTACTATCATTCCTAACAAGCTACATCACAGAAACACATATGGAGAGAAAGATAGACCCTCACAGGGTCTCTCCTATAATACAGCCTCTTAAAGTGGTAGCAGTCGAACCCTGCAGACTCATTGCTATCATCACATCATTATTACAGCATTACAGCAGCTGGTCAGCTATTAAATTGTCATTACCCTGACAAGAGAGCTGTCCTTGAAATCAACCGCCATCTTGCAAGCCTTCTCTGCCTTGTTTCCTTTTGTTTATAACACAGGCAAGTCTCTCAGCTTGATTAGAGTTCCATGTTGAGCCTCAATCCTTTTTTCCCCCCAGTTTGACTGTGTGCATGGGCTGGCTGGGTTGGATCTAGGCCCATAATCTGTTGGTTTATTTGAGAATCACTCAGCACATATTCAAAGAATTGGGCAGGATTCATAATATAGAAAAAAAAATTATCTACAAAATACAAAAACATGATAAAACAATACCTGTGCATCTCTTGCAACATGGTAGAGAAAAAAATGAACTCTCAACACAGGATAGCTAAGCCACACCCAGACTAAAGTTGGCTTACATGGCTCTTGCAGCAAGTCTTATGTCTCAGTCAAAAAACAGTTCCTATTGGTTGGTTCATTGCCATGGCTATTCCGGTTCATAAATTCTTTACACACTAACAACTGTTGGTTACTAAGGGGTCCAAATACAGAATTTCTTTTTCCAGGAATTGAATCTTTTTTTAAATTTTTATTGGTTTTTAAAAACAAACTTAAACAAACAAAACATAAAAACATCAAGCTATCTTCCATATGTGTACATACAGTGTGCCGGTTGGTTTACAAATTGTTTTGTGCTTCCATTTCGTAGTCTTCAATTACAATTACATTGCATATAATCTCATATTTTCAATCAAAAATTAAATACCTTAGTATCATTATTAATCAATCATTTGACTATACTTTTATTCATTCATGTTTTACAAGATAATCATAATTTATTTAGTTTATTTTATAACAGTTCATATTATCCCAAATCTATCCTAAAATCATTTTGTAGATATAATAAGAAAGAAGTACATCTTTATATATTTATTATTTTCTAAAAGTCTACATATTTCATTAGTGTATTTTATTGTCTAACCATTGATAGAAAAGATCCCAAATTTTATAAAATTGTTTATCCTCTTGTTTTCTAATTTCAAATGTCAATCTACTCATTTCAGCACATTCCAATATTTTCTTAATTATTTCCTCCTGTGATGGTATTTTCTCATTTTTCCAATTTTTAGCAAATACAATCCTAGCCACTGTTAATACATTTACAAACAGGTATTTCAAGTCTTTACTATATATTTCAGGTAAAATTCCCAATAAATATATCTCTGGTTTCAAGTCTATATGTTTTTTTGTCATTTTTCCCAACCACATGTGGATTTTAGTCCAGTATTTTTAGCATCCGCACAAGTCCACCACATACGGTAATATGAGCCAGGTGTCTGATGACATTTCCAACATTTTTCGGATTTATTCTTGAACATTCTTGCTATTCTTGTCGGGGGGAAATGCCACCTGTAAAACATCTTATACAAATTTTCTTTATATGCTGTTGACATTGTCATTTTATAATTTTGCAACCATAGTTTTTGCCATTTCTCTAAATTGATCCCATATCCAAAATTCTTCCCACAAGCAATCATAGCTTCTTTAACTTGTTCTTCTTCTAATTTAATTTCTAATAAATATCCATACAGTTTTTTAATCACCTTTTCATCAGTACCTGTCAAAATCTTATCTAAATCAGTCAATTTATCATAGAAACCTTCCATTTTAGAATCTTTATCATACCTTGAATGTATTTGCGCATATGAAAACCAATTCATCTTTATACCTTGTTCCTCTAGCCTTTGTATAGATTTGAGTTCACCCTTTTCATTCAATATTTCACCATATCTAACTGTTTGTTCCTTTTTGTATATTATGGGATAAGAAAATGCTTCAATAGTCGATAACCAGACTGGAATTTTCAAATAACATTGTCTTTTATTCTTCTCCCAGTTTAACCACAGAGACTCCCGTATATAATGTCTTCTAAAATACCCTTGTGTTTTAGTTCCTTTATACCATAGAAAAGCATGCCACGCCAACAACAGATCATGTCCTTCTAATGTCAACAATCTAGTATTTCTTAATGTTATCCATTCTTTAACCCACATCAAATTTGTAGCTTGGTAATACAAGTCCCAATTAGGCAAACCAAATCCTCCTTATTCTGGCATCTTGCAAAAGTTTTAACTTTATTCTTGCTTTCTTACCTTGCCATATATATTTCAACACAATTTTATTTAAATCTTCAAAGCAATCTTTTCCAAGCCTAATTGGAATTGTTTGGAACAAATATAAAATTCTGGGTAATATATTCATCTTGATTGCTGATATTCTCCCCATTAATGACAGTTGTAAATTTTCCCATTTTGCCAAATCTTGCGCTATCTGCTGCTTAAGTTTGATATAATTATTCTCTTTTAGTGTACTACATCTTGCTGTCAAATATTCTTCGTGACCTGAATTTTCAGTAGATCTGCCAGTTCTTCCTTTTGTCTTGATAGCATATTCTTTGTCAAGATCTTTGTCTTGTCTTTATTTATTTTCAAACCAGCCGCCTTTCCATCTTTTCTATCAATTTCTAGTGGGTCTTCTAAAATGAAAACCAGATCATCTGTGAATGCTTGCAACTTAAATTCTTACTTTTTAATTTTAATTTTCATTATATCCTTTTCTTCTCTAATATTTCTGTTTAGCACTTCCAAGGTTAACACAAACAACAGAGGTGATAGTGGGCACCCTTGTCTTGTTCATTTTCTTATATCAATATAGTCTGTCAGTTGTCCCTCTATCATTACCTTTGCCATTTGCTTGTGATATATAGCTTCTATTGCTTGAATAAATTTTTTAGCAAAGCCCATCTGTTCCATCTGTAATAACATGAATCGCCAATTCACATTATCAAAGGCCTTCTGTGCATCTAGAAATATCAAAGCCATTTGTTTTTCAGGGTGTGCCTTGTAGTATTCCAAAGTGTCCAAGATTACTCTCATATTATCTTTAATTTGTCTCTTTGGCAGAAATCCATTTTGATCAGGATGGATAAAATTGTTTAAGTATTTTTTAAGTCTTTCTGCCAATATTGAAGCAAAAATTTTATAATCTGTGTTTAGTAAGGAAATAGGTCTGTAGTTCTTGATTTGTAATAAATCGGCCTCCTCTTTTGGGACAAGTGTGATATAAGCTTCTAACCATGATGGGTATCTTCTTCTTTAACATAACTTCATTCATAACTTCTAGCAATGGAAGATTCAATGATTCTTGTAGTGTTTTATAAAATTCTGCCAGTAGTCCATCTGGGCCTGGTGCTTTTCTATTGTTTTGCTTCTTGAGTGCTTCAGTTAACTCCATCATCGTTATATTGCTTTCTAACATTATTTCAATCTCTTTAGGTATCTGGGGTAGATTAGCATTATATAAGTACTGTTTAACTCTTTCCTCATCTTGTGTGTATAGTATCCCATAATAGTCTTGTATGATTTCCTTCTTCTCTTTACTACCATAGCAAACTTGGCCTTGGTCATCTATTATTTGCAATATTTTTCTTGATTCTTTCTCCTTTCTCAGTTTATATGCTAACCATCTAACTGGTTTATTTGCATCTTCAAAGTAGTTCTGTTTAGCACCTCTGATTTTCTGTGCTAATTCTTCTTTTTCTATTAGACCCATTTTATGTTTAATTATATCCATTTTTAACTTAATGTCCTTGTTCTGTGTCATTTTCTGTAGCTCTTTTTCTAGTCCTTTATACTCATCCTCTAATGCCTTAGAGGCTAGTCTTTTCATGGTATTTCTTTTCCTTGTATAGTCTATTATCAAGCCTCTGGCATATGCCTTCATTGTATCCCATATGTTCTGCATTGATGTATCTTCTTTCTGGTTTTCTCTAAAGAAGAAACCCAGTTCTTTCTCCATCCACTGTGTGAAGTCTTTTTCCTTTAATATAGTATTATTTAACGTCCATCTAGATCTTCTTCTTTGTCCTTTCCATTTAATTGTCATTGGATTGTGATCTGCCCAAGTATTTATTTCAATATTTACTTCTTGAATATTAGCTAACAATTCTGTTGACATCCATATCATATCTATTCTGGACCATGATAAATGTCTATTTGAGCAGAAGGTGTATTGTTTAGTCTTAGCATTTTTTTCTCTCCATCTATCTTTTAAATTTATTTCATCTATCATTTTAAAAAAAGATTTAGGGAGAGTCTTTCTGTTTTGCTTTGTTGTTTTCTGTGCTGTGTAGTCCAGTTTATTATCTACAATTCCATTAAAATCTCCCATCATAACTATATTAGCATAGTCCAGTTCAATTATTTTCATATGTAATTTTTAATAAAATTCTTCTTGATTGTCATTTGGGGCATAGATTGCAATCAGGAGTGTTTTCATATTATTGTCCATTATTTCCACCATTAGTATTCTTCCATCGTCATCAGTATAGATCAATTTCGCTGGGATAATATCTTTAATGTATAAAACTACTCCTCTTTTCTTGCATTGTATCAAAGAAGTAAATATTTTCCCTAATTTTGGCTTTATCAGCAATTGTTCATGTTGCTTTTTAATATGTACTTCTTGTAGGCAGATTATATCAAATTGTAATTTCTCTAATTTGTGGAAAGTTTTCTTTCTTTTAACAGCTGAGTTAAGTCCATTTATATTAATTGTAATCATTTATATTAATTGTAATCTTCCATGATTATATTTTGTAGTTTGGTTTAGAGATAGAATATTTCCAAGCCTCTAGTTGGCAGTGTTACAAAGTTTCTTTTGCTTTCACTTTCCCCTTCCTTTTCGAAACAAAATATAATAAAAATGAATTAAAAAGGGAAAAGATATTTAAAAAGATGACTAAAAGGGAGTCTCTCGCCTAGAATATTATAAAGTCAAAAAGGAGAGAAAGAATAGGTGAAAGAAGAAAAAAAAACAGTTTCAAAATATAAAATCATGTATAGAAAATCCAGCAATGAGAGAAAAAAAAAAAAATTACTCTGACATTCCTGTTTAAAATCACCGCTTAATCACTTCTGTCAAAACTTTTACAGATTCTTTCTTTTCCTTAGGGTGTCATTTCAAATCTTAAAGTAAAGAAAAAGTTCTCACCAAACCGGCACACTTTCTCTTTCCATTCTCTTTTGTTTCGGAGATGTCCCAACTTCCTCAGCTTTAATGGCTGCCTCTTTGCCGCTGGCCAAAAAGAGCTTCTCCTGGATCTACCAGGGACTTTGCAGTATCCCTGGGATTGACAGGATGTGCTCTTTACATTCACCATCTCTTCGGGATGGTTTAGATCTGATTGGACTGTCCAGGAGCAAAGATACCGGCAGCGATCTCAGACCTCCAAGATCGCATGCCATATTGTCGCGACGCCAGCTCTGCCCTCTCAACAAACCAGGCTTCTAGCTCCATCTTATGGCCATTGGAGGAACCTCAGCCAATCACAATTACAGCATTCTCTTAAAGATACAACAGTATTAAATGACTATCCTGATTTATATATTGCCAACCCAACTGTTAGGTGACTATCATTGCTAACAATCTTTATATCCTTATTCCTCAGAGTGATGCAAGAAGGTTTTAAGCCCAGATTTAAAGATTAAAACTCATCACCCAAAAGGTAGGAGAAAGCCAATTCCAAAGCTGTGGGACTAGGTCGTGAAAAGCACTCAACTTCTAATATGCTGTCAGAGGAACAGTCAAAAGTGGCACAGGAACTGAACAACTAGATTTTGACCAGCAAAGAAGATAGAAAAGAAAGAATACTATAACACCATGTCCCCAAAACCAGAATTCTCTGGCCTTAGCAAAAGGATACTTTAAATATTGATACGGAATATTTCCAGGGTTTCAAGATGACGGATGTGGTGGGAGGCCGATCAGCAGGCCTCTGAGACCTACATTGTAATCCATGTAGATAATAAGTGGGAGCAGTAATCATGAATGGTTCTTCCCCCCAAATATTGTAAAAATACTAATTTCTTCAGCCTGTAATGCTATATATACTATATGAAGTATACTTCTATAGTAAGTATACTATATGAAGTAATACTTTATGAAGTATTATCTTCCATAGCTTTTAAAGAAAGCTTTAAGATAGTGAAGTTCCAAACTTGAACATTAAGAGTTGCAGCCAGATGGGTGAACAAACAAATTTAATAAATAATATTAATTAAGGAATTTATAAAGATCCACATCCAAAGTGTCGACATGTTTTTAAAAGATAAATTTGAGTATTTTATCTTGAGTTATATCTCTGTTTTGCAAAGTTTATTTGAGAATTACTTAAAAATTATTAATGTAATATCTGCATATCAACAACTACAAGAATGTACATCAAAGAGCAACAACTTCTGGGTTGTTTATATTTTCCCCATAGGAACGCTGAAAAAATATTTAATATTTACAATTTCTGCAACATGATAGTGATGCTCTTGATATTTCACCGCATGTTTCAAGCAGCCAACATGACTTTTTCAAGATTCCTTCTCAAATTTCTCAAAACTCCAGTAAGGATATTTTTTCTATTTTTTTACTTTCCTTAAGCTAGTAACAAGTCGAATGAGTATTTAAGGCTATAAAAACATGGGACATATGAGCTTTTGATAAAAGAAAAAGTTTCTCATCAAGAAGAGTCGGAAAGAAGAGTCTCATCCTATTATTTTACAAATGATTAACTACAGGTAGTCCTCAACTTACAACCATTCATTTAGTGATCGTTCAAGGTTACAACGGCACTGAAAAAAGGGACTTATGAGGAAAATTTGGATGTTTGGCAACTGGTTCATATTTACATTGGTTGCAACATCTGACATCATGTGATTACGTTTTGCAACCTTCTGATACGCAAAGTCAATGGAGAAGCCAGATCCATTTAACAACCTTGTTACTAACTTAACAACTGCAGGGATTCACTGAATAACCATGGCAAAAAAATGTCGTAAAAGGGCACAAAATTCACTTAACAACTATCTCACTTAGCAACAGAAGTTTTGGGCTCGATGGTGGTCGTAAGTCAAGGACTATCTGTAATATAGGATTCAGTGATACTACCCACACCCCTCCACATCCACACTCCCATCCAAGCTCCCTAAAGGTACAAATCAGAGGTGGGTATTCATCAGGTTCTGACCAGTTCCAGAGAACCAGTAGCGGAAATTTTGAGCAGTTGGGAGAACCGGCAAATACCACCTCTGACTGGAGATTTTACAGTATCTTTCCCCTGCCACGCCCCACCAAGCCATGCCCACAGAACCGGTAGTAAAAAAAAAATTTGAATCCCACCACTGGTACAAATAATGCTGCAGATGAATCTCCCACTCTTCAGTTACTGATACATTTAGGAAAAAAACTGTTGGAGGCATTTTTCTCAGTGAACATCTCATTTTCAGAAGCCCCAGACAATAGATAAGTCTCACAAGAACACCACAGCTAGACACAAGCAAACATAAGCTTTCTGTCAGAATCATTATCACCATAATTCTCTTATGGCAGGTTACAATTATACACCCTTCTCAGATGGAAAATGGAAGAAAGAGCATTACTTTGATTCTGACATATCTAATTTAAATCCCTTCTAACACAAGATCTTATTCTAGATCTTCCTTCCTTCCTGCCAAACATCATTTATTGAGACATTAGGATAATTGAAACATCCTGCTTGGTCTGACCAATGAAGAAAGTAATAATGAGATTGCCAAGTGATGTTATTGCCTGACAGATTTGCATAGAGGAAATGATTACCGTTATCATTAAAAAAAATGGATATGTTTTTAATTTTATATGATTTATCCCATCTCATCCAGAAACAGTTCTCTTACATTTTTCTGTGAGGGAACAATTGAAATAGCATTTCAAAGAATCTTGGTGAGATTATTTGCCTAACTAATTGAAAATTAAGACTGTACTTCCAGAGGGCTGATTAGCTTTTGTTGAAGCTCAGTACGTTTTATAGATTAAACTTAGACAGCCAAGCAAAAGCTCTTCTGAGTTCAATGTCATGTCTTCCAAGTAATTAGAAATGCTATGTCCCTTAAATCATATAGTAAGATTTTGTTAGTGGGAGTTTTCTTCTTACCTTTGGATTACAGATAGTCCTCGATTTATACCTATTCATTTAGTGACCGTTTGAAGTTAGAACAGCATTGAAAAAAGTAATTTATGACAATTTTTCACATTTATGACTGTTGCAGCATCCTCATGGATAAGAGAACAAAATGCAGAATCTTACTCATATTTATGACAGGTTCCGTGTCCTTTTGCAACATTTGGGCAAGTAGTCACATGGGGAAGCCAGATTCATTTAACAACCTAACTTAACAACTGCAGTGATTCACTGAACAATTGGGACAAGAAAAGTAGTAAAATGGGCAAACCTCAACAACTGTCTCGCTTAGCAACTTAATTGTAGTCATAAATCGAGGACTACCTGTATTCTGTTTTCGGATGGAAGGTTTACTCACATCATGGACATGGTTATTAGCTACCATTATATTTTGTCCCTTCAAAATTTAACTCCACGCTAACTGAATGCTTGAGGAAGAAAAGAAATCTAGGCTTCTTTACTCCATTGCTTTACTACTACAATACTGCTCACTTGCTCAAAGAAAGTGGTGGAAAATCTTTCCTGTTTTTTTAAGGGTAGCAGTTTCCACCGAAAAAGCCTCTGGCAATCATGCCTTTCTATCTCTTTTTCCCCAGGTAGCCTGGTCCAGGAAGACCAACATACCTTGGAGGGAGTTACAGGCTTTAATTAAAAATAATGGCCATTAAGATAAAAATCAAATTAAACAACACAATAATTGAAAACATTAAACTTATGGTAAGCAATATGTCTAAAAATGTCCCAAAGATTGTCCTTTTTGGCCAAATGGCCCCTCACCAATCTTGTTGCCTCATAAACATGTCCTCTGCAACAGGGGTGAGATTCAAATTTCTTAACAACTGGTTCTGTGGGCGTGGCCTAATTTGTGGGTGTGGCTTAGTGGTAATGTGACTGGCTGGGCATGGCTTGCTGACTGGGCATGGCTTGGTGGTCACGTGACTGGCTGGGCATGGCTTTTATGTAAATATTGTAAATATTTATGTAAATATTGTTTTTTTTATTTAAAAAGAGCAACTTTTACCCAAAATCAGGCAAAGCAGGCAGGCAGATTGAGTTGCTTGCAGAATCACAGATTCACTCACAGATCTAACTTTCTGCAATCTGCTGCCTGAGTCTGCACTGAAAAATAGAAGCTTCAGTCCTAAGGAAAGTTCAGCTGTGCTCTCAGGCCACTTCTCCTACCCGCCAACCCCCTGAATACCATCCTGACTGGGCCTCAGGGAAGCCTTCTGGGTGAAGGCATAACAGTACAACAGCAATTTAGATTAGCTAGAAAGCAAAAAAATCTGATAAATTTCCTGCTTTCTAGCTAATCTAAATCGCGTGGCATAGCTGATAGTCAGAACAGCTGATCATGGGGGTGGGGGAGGAAAAACAGCAATTTACCAAAAATTAAGCGAAGGCACAATGCAGATAAGCTGGATGGCATACATGCAAGAAGGAGTGGCAGAGCGGGGAGGGGTGGGTGGGGAGGGGCCAACCAGTGGCGCAATTTACCAGTTCTCTCAACTGTGCGGAATCATAACTGGTTCTATAGAACCGGCCTGAACAATTAGAATTCCACCCCTGCTCTGCAGGCCTAGTCAGAGGTCTGTGGAGTCTCCCTCTCGTGGCAGCCATGATACAGTCTCTAGGCCAAGATACTGCCATCACTCTTTCTTGGGGTGGTAATCTCTCCCTCTTTTTGAAGGAGTCCAGCCTCCCTTCCTCATAACTGCTTCTTTTTATTATCTCTCTCTCAGTCCTTTTTTTCCCTGAGCTGCTCAAATCCTACTCCCCAAGACTTCCATTTTTAACTCCACCTGCTGGGGATTATATTTCCCAGAAATCTCCTCCAGGGCCCCTTGCTGTTCCAACTCCAGGGATGAGGGTCCAACCAGGGAATGCTGCTAATGGAGCAGGTAGATATGTACCATCCTAGATGCTAGCTCTAAAAACAAGCAAATTATGACCGTGATATTTTTAACTATTGTCATTTACAGAACAAAAATAATGGGAAATTTTTGTTCTTGTTCTTGTTGTTCAGTCGCCAATTTGTGACCCCATACATTAGTTTAATAAACCTGTCCTGGAACCATAATGACAAGGTGTAACAAGCTATTCCAAATCAGTTCTTGTTACATTCAAAGTTTTTTTTTTCTTTTTAGAATCCTTATACTGACACATCAATTCTTTCCTACTAATTACTCCAGGAGACAAAACAACTATCACAACTATCCAAAATAATTGCACGATTTATTTACAGGTATACTGCATGAGTGGCAAAGAGCATTAGTTAAGCAATTGAATCTTCATAAATCGATTTTTCTTAGTTTCTCCAAAGAAAGAGTTTATAAGTACGGTGCAATTTTTTGGCAGCAATTTTCTCAAGGTAGTCTTGAAAAACCTGTATTTTTCAGTAATTTCCTAGCAGGGAATATGACGATCAGAATTCCACCGCAGTGGAGTTGACCTTCTGACTTGACATTTTCGTTACTGTGAACAGTTACTAAGTACTACAGTGAAGTTTATTAAGAAGTATTGATAAAGCTTCAGGATGAGGTGCAGATATATTGGGCCAACTTTTTGTTGCTTACAAATTGGCCCTTGGAGAAGAATAGAGGAAAGTTTATATATGTCACTAGAATATAAGATAAATCCAAGCCATTTTAAAGGCCATTTATTGCCACCACTAATATTACAGGTGTGCTCGAACAGTGGTCTTGTAAATTTTTATGTTTTGGGCCCCTTATGGCTGAATCAGACAAGATGAGCAGGCTCTCTGCTTAAAAAGACAATTTTGTTTTCCACGCAGCTCTCTTGCCTCAGCTCTGGAATGGCCTGCTTTCCATTTGTTGAGAACTTGTTCTCACACCTGGGCCACCATCTTGAAGGTGTCTGTTGCTATTGAGGCAAGCTGCAGATGGATCAAAGCAATGTAGGAGAAGACCAGGCTGAACCTGAGGGAGATGTCAAAAGTTTCCTCAGTCCTGAGTCCCTTTGTGCCCATAAGAGATCTAAGTCCAGCCCCCTTGAATCTCATTGCCTCTGACAATTAGACAATCCCAGTGGACAATTCCATGTACTGACAATTTGCTTTATCCATTAGTAGTTCAGATTCTTGCAAAGAGTTTTAGCATACAATAAACCTATATTCACTTGAAGTGCCAGGACTCCTGATTTCCTATGTTTGACAGGCAATTGGGTAAGAAAATGATTTTCTCCATCAGAAAATGGAAGAAACACCCTGTGTGAACCCTCTGTGTTGACTGCTGAGCCCTCTGTGTTGGATGGTTGAGGAGCCTGAAGGAGAAAAACAGGAGTCCAGTTGATCCATTGTATCCCACTCAGCCACATGCTTCTATGCCTCTATGGGCTAGTTCTGCTTTGGCCACCACAGAGATCAAATCCATCCCACCAACCAAAGTTTTTCTGGTTATACCATGACAAGGTTTATACCAGGAACCTCAATGTAGCCTGTTGCCCCTGTTCAGTAGCATTACGCTGCTAATGTCAGAGTACAAGCAGGAAGGGCAAGATGTGACTTACTTGCTATCTACTATCTGCAGCTACATCTGCAATATTTACATCTCTCCCCTCTCTGTACGGACTTCCATGGCTCCTTGGCAGCTGCAGCTGCAGCCTGGATGATGGTGGTGGCAAGGCTCTCTAGGAAATACAAAGGAAATACCCTTGAAGGACAGAAGACCAGGAAAGGTGCTCAGTTGGGCTGGGAGGCAATCAGCAGAGAAGAAAGCTGTTCCCCTTTTTGCTTCCTAAACAGCCATCTAAGGGGCAACCACTTCATCAAACTTGTTGCCAGTGGTGGGATTCAATTTTTTTTTTTACTGCCGATTCTATGGGCGTGGCTTGATGGGCATGGCAGGGGAAGAATACTGTAAAATGTCCAGCCAGAGGTGATATTTGCCAGTTCTCCGAACTACTAAAATTTCTGCTACCAGTTCTTCAGAACTGGTCAGAACCTGCTGAATACCACCTCTGCTTGTTGCTTAGTAAGGATACCTCTGTAGGGGCAAGAAGTGAGCACAGCCTTTGGGGCTGTATAGATGAGTTCATTGAATTCCAAAGTGAACAACTTTGGAACAAAATACTGGCTGATACATTTAGACACAGAATTAAGAACGACAATGCTTCTGAGCATATGGTTAGCCTAGGTATCTAGTGTCAGTGCTACACAAATTCTCTCACTTGTCATTTGCCCCAAGCTATCCAAACTTTAAGAGCCTAGCTGAGGACAAAAAAAAAGAAAGAAATTTCTGTTTTTTGTTATTTTTAAAATATTGTATCAGACATTTTTGCTGATCTACACTAAATCACCATTCCAGATCCTCACTTATTTTCTGTCTGCCCTGAAATGGATTATCAAAACATTATGAATCACCTTCTTCTTTTTTTGATTATTCAGTATATTGTTCAGTTAAGTTATGCCTTTTGCACATAGAAGGACAAAGAGCTCTCTATTTCTGTTAAGTCCCCCCTCCCCAAGATGACATCCAAAAGAGTGCGGTAGAGGTGAGAATCAGGAAAGTATGCAATTGTTTGGGGTATGAGGAGGAGAGGATGAAAACCAGTGGCATTCCAAAGATCTGGTCATATCCTCAGCTGCTTGTGAAAGGGATGCGATCCAAATGAGTGGCAGTAGAAGTAGCAAAAATGTTGAGAGATGTCCAGAAGACAAGGAATCATCATGAAGGCTGGCATGAAATAGTAGTGTAGCTCAATGAAGTGAGACTTGTAGCCCAACACATCCCAGCCAAAAATTGTTTAGATATGGTGTTGGCTTTGATGGCTGCCCCATCTGGATCTTGACCCGACCAAAACTATGGTGGGTGCTTGACTCTGTGACTTCACTAAAACTGACTGATGTCTGGCCCTCTAACAGCATTAACAGGTGGGGCTACTAAAGAATCCTGATCCTATTTCATTGTTCTTTCTTTTTCATTTTAATTGCTGCTGCCCTATATGTTATACAGCACCCAGAGTCTTTATGGAGTGGAATGTCTGTCTAAATTTGATAAATCAAAAGTCTTTCAAAGATTCTCTGCAATAATGGATGCTAAGCCATTGGCTGAGCTGAAACCAGTCTGAACGGTTAGCTTCTATCTTGATGCTATATTTATTTATTTATTAGTTAGTTAGTTTGTCTAGCATGTATGAGAAAACAAATATAAATATGAACATAACATATAAACATATAAGTATAAACAGGTATAAGAATATATATAATGAATACAAATAAATGGGAAACAGTAGGATGGGGACGGTAGGCACGCTGGTGCACTTATACATGCCCCTTTACAGACCTCTTAGGAATGGAGTGAGGTCTGTAAGGGGATGTGCATAAGCACACCAGCATGCCTATTGTCTCTGCCCTACTGTTGGCTTTCTGGCTTCTATATTGATGCTATATCATTAAATTACTAAATTTTCTTCTCTCTATATATATACTGCACATAAAACAATTATTGTCCAAGGAATACACGTAATCATCAACTTATGACAACAATTGAACCCAAAATTCTGTTGCTAAATGAGACAGTTGTTAAGTGAGTTTTGCCCCATTTTACAATCTTTTCTTGCCACAATTGTTAAGTTGAATCACTGCAGTTATTAAGTTTGTAACATGGTTGTTAAATGGATCTGGCTTCCCTGTTGATTTTGCCAGTCAGAAGGTCTCAAAAGAGGATCACATGACTCTGGGACATGGCGATGGTCATAAATATGAACCATTTGCCAAGCGTCTGAATTTTGATTGTGTGACGATGGGGATGTTGCAATGGTTGTAAGTGTAAAAATGTCCATCAGTCCCTTTTTTTCAGTGCTGTCGTAACTTTGAACAGTCAATAAATGAACTGCTGTAAGTTGAGGACTACTGTGTTGTACTTTTCTCTGTGTAAAAAACTGAGTTATGACCTTTAAGGTCAACAATACCATCTAGAGAGGCTGGGAAAGCATCAAAACCGGAATTCTTCTTCAACGAAGAAGATTAGGGCAGAAGGATGAAATGTTATGGGAGAACAAATCAAAACCACCCACCACATAAGATGAGCCTAGAGCTTACAAGGGTCCACCTAACCAAAATCATTTCATTTTTTAAAAAGTAATTGCTTTCCACTTATGTATTATTTCACAAATTAATTCACACCTCCTTCATGTTGCGACGGCTTTATTTTCCATTAAAAGGGCTGGGAAATGTTTGTAGATAAATAGAAACGCATAAGGCTTCTGCTATGCTATCTTTATATTCATTCCCCTGATAAGTTCTGAAGTACAGCCACTGGATCTTCAAATATATTCCATCCATCTAATATGCGAAGGAGGAACCAATAGCAAGGAAAAATCCTGCAAAAATAGAACCAGGAAAACTTTTACAAAGAAAAGCAGAAGGAGGACTCTAAGCACTTCTTACAGTTAATTACTTTTCAAAGAAGAAAATAGGCAATTATGGATATCATTGTTCCTTCTAAAAGAAATTATAAATGTGGGAAAAATAAGGTAAATATGGATGGAAACTACCATACAGATCACAGTTCACAGCACTGTTTTTCAAACCTGGCAATTTTAAGATCTGTGGACTTCAACTCCCAGAATCCTCCGGCCAGGATACAGATTCCCAAACGTTATCAAAATGTATGAAAGAATTTTTAAACATATGTGGTTGTTGCTGCCCAGACAACTTTTATTCAGTATACCTGACTAATTTCTTTTCATGGTGGAGATAATGTTACCTTGCCTCATTTTCTACACTAACTTATCATCATGGCAAGATTTCTGATTGTTAAAGCAGTGCTTTAAATATTTAAATATTTTTCAGGCACAAGGATTTTTCAGGATTTCAATATGTATAAACTTTGAAAGGTTCTGTAAACCTTATCCAGGTTATTTGCAGAGAATATACTCAGAGAAATATTGATATCTATAAATAGTCTGTGGTTAAATCCCATAGCACCACAGAGGAAATTTTCACTGAAGCTCTGTTCTTTCAAGCCCTTTGAGATGATAGACCAATAATATTTCCCTCTCAAAGCAAACTTCACCCTTCATAATTACTGATAAATTTTATAAATGCTGTTCTGAGGTTGATGCTCGAGAGAAGGGGTGACAAACTCACATAGTCACAGCATGGGCATGGCCAGCGTGTGATGCATCTGGCCCGTAAGTTTGACACCCCTGCTCTAGAGATAATGGGAAAATAGGAAATTCCCTCAGAATTTATTACAATAAGTTTTTGGTGGTAAACCTTTTATGGTGATATACAAATGCTCACAGGAACAATAATAGAATAACAGAGTCTGGGCAAATTGGTTAGGGGGACTTGCTCAGACTGAAGAAGCCACTTGGATAAGCAGAGAAATATTTCAATCCCAAAATGGGGAAAAAAAGGCCAGTTACCATGACTCAACTTCCAGAGAAGTTCTTATGGTTTCCTCCATCATTGTCTTATCGACAGAGTCTATTTTCATACTGAGGCTATAAGAGCACCTAATTAACATGCTAAGAAATTTTTGTCTCATTTCAGTGGCCTTCTTTTATCCTGAGTTTGAACAGTAACAGCATTTGAGTATTCATTTTAATTATTGACATTTGTATTTTTATTGGACATGCTTGCATTGCTGCAAATCAGTTTTGTGGGGAAGTGATGCCTTTAAAAGTCCTGGGATACTTTCAGTAAAAGAAGTCTCATGTTGGTGGGAAAATTTCCTTATAAAAATTAGTTTTGGTAGAAATTATCTCCACATCACAAACAATGGACGGTGCCACGGCCACACAGTCACCTTTCAATACAAGGGAGGATGCTCCAATCTATTATATGGCAGACTGACCATTCCTCTGATCACTTGACACCATGGGCAACCATACATAGTTATGAAATCCAGAATATGTCTTGTGATGCATCATACATTTGTCCTTTCACATTTGCATTGCAAAATCCCATACAAGTATGTAAAGGATTTATTAATTTATTTGCAGGAGTTATATGGTTGTCTATCTCATATGATGACTCAAGACTCATAACAATCCCTATGGTTAAAAACAAAAGTTACCCTTCTCCTTTCAACTCAACTCAGCTGGATAAATTACATTTGTCATCAAAATGCACACATTTTTACTTTCCATCTGCCGTTGAGACCATTGTGGGACATAATTGTTGGGGTTGGTCATTGTACATCGTGATAGTGTATGAAAACAAACCTAACTCTTTTCAAGCTAAGCTAAACTTCATTTTAATTTTAGTTTCTGGGCTGTAACTGAGCACTGATTAGTTGATGTATGTATCTTCAATTATTGGCTGGGTAGTGTGAGAGGACTCTGATTGGCTGTTGGTTCTTGCATCACCAGAATAGCACATAATTCTAGCAAACTTAAATGGAAGAGAAGCTGACTGTTCCTACTTCCTTTAGAAAATATATAAGAAGATATAGTTAATGGAGAAACTTGTCATCCAATCATGTCCTTTATACTTCTTCTATTTCAAGGGCATCTTAATATTTATGGACATTGAAATAGTTAAAAAAACCCTTATATTATGACAATTGGAATTTGACATTGTTATGGAGGAAGTGATAATTAGCAAAGAGTAGAAGGCTTTTAATAGAAATTTTATTTTACACCCCTTCTTTGGTATTTGAAAAGAGAGCTGGCAGAAATTCAGCAATAGGATACTGAATGTATTTTTATCTGCATAACGGCATGAGTAGCAGATATGCAGTTCTGCAACAATACAACTAGCTGAAGTCTTATTTGTCCCTGCCTGAATCCTCAGAGGAAATCAGGTGAAGGAATAAAACAGTTTGCAGCAGATGAGAAATTCCCCCCACCTGATATTTTCTCCCATTTGTAACTCATTTTGTTGAGGGGGGTAAGACCTCTTGTGCATTCACAACAACATTTCTCAATTTATCAGGCTTTCTATGGCAATTGATTTAGGCAGTGTAATAGCTGTGACAGCAATCGGGAGATGTTCCAACCATAAAAAGTAACAAGCCACACAAAAATTGAAGCTACTGACTGTTTTTGTGATAATTGAATTTCATTGAGTTTTAGCAGTAAGCAATAAGCAATTAAAGGTTATCCTCCAAGCACAGTTTGAGGAAATGGTGAAGGAAGAATCATAGGAGAAATACATACTGAGCATTTATGTTTGGAGGTCATTGGATTGCACTGAAACAATCTCGTCCCTGCCCTTCTTTCTCTCCAGAAAACTTTCAGAATACAATGCAGGTACCAGTCAGAATCTACTTACTCTAAAGCTGCCCCTGCGAGTAGCACTGATGGTTTAATGAAACCACTTTCAGGGCTTATTCTTGTGTCTGAAAAATAGTCCACCAATGCACTAGAAGTTCAGTATGCCTAATAGTTAGATAGATGGTCTACCAGAAGATGGATTGCACCTTCAAAATCCATCTGTCCACATAGCAGAGCAATCAAAGAACTACTTCAGTTGAATAATCAACTGCAGAACCACACTGAACTCACAAATCTATGGTTTTGTTTGTTTTCTTCCTCTACTGTGGCAATTTGTCAAAAAGTAGAATGATCCTAACACTTTGGGTTGCCAAGATGCAATTTCAGCATTCTGAGAAAAACAACATGGAAATAACATTACTTCATGGATTATTAGCAAGTCTAGGTTGCATATTATTTGGTCTTAAAAATATTGAAGATGTCACAATCTGAAGCATCATTGATGTGTTTTTTTTTATTCCCAACTTGCCATCTATCCCCCCCAAAAGTTGCTAAACTTAAAGAAGAAAGTTGGGATAGTGTATAAGAAAATCCATGCATATAGAGCAAGGGGAAGAAAAGTTGCTTATGTCTAACATCAACATTCACACTATCCTGCCATAGGTGTCCTGAGGGTCTCCATTCTCACACTCATGTCTCTGACTTCCCAGCTGTCTGAATGTTGTTATTCCCCTGGTGAGAGACTTCCATCCAGGCAGGTAGTTGTATTGTCTTTACTGATTCTTGTGGGGAGATGATAATCTCTTCCCCTCTTATGCATATGGAACAGAATAAGAAATCCTGTCCCCAGGTAATGAGGCTTTAAGCTAGTAACTCCTGTTTTCCCCTTTTAATAAGGATTATCAGGCCTGTGTGATTTCCAAGTGTATGGTGCTGACTTATCCATAGGAGCAATCAAAAGGAGGATTTTTAATTTTAATAAAAGCAACCAGGTAGGAACTGTAAAAACTACATGAATCGCAACATGTTACTTGAAAGGCAAGATCTGCATTGCAAAAATCACTATATGATCTTTTGTGAACAGTCTGAGCAAGCAAAAAGAAATGCTAAGGATTGGAGTAAGTTCAAAATTGCCTCAACTTGAAGATGCAGCACTGAAGAGAATTTTTTTTTAAAAAAGTTATGCCACTGAGTAAATAATCCCTTGACAATTTTATTTTCTTTATTCCTTCTTCTCCCAGGTTTTCTAAGTCCAGGACCTGAATCCTCAGGTCCAGTCACAAAATCTCTTCCGGTGCTTCATCCTGCAGAAGGTCCTTCAAACAGCATCTCTCTCAAACCCCCAAAACAATTAACTTTGCAACTTTCAACTCCCTTTACCTTCTCAAGGAAGGAAGGAACGTCTCTGCAGTTTGAGGATAGCTAAACAGTTCTTCACCTAGTCAGCAGCCTACTCAAAACTAAGAGTCACTTTGCTCCACAACGACATACTTTTTATAGGGTTAGCATCATTTTGGTTCCCTCACAACTACCGTGTGTGAATAATTTATTCCAGAAGACACTATTTCAGTAACCATCAAAGGTCCCTGGGCTCTTATTCTAGTTCCTGCCTAGGCTGCCAATAGCCAATTGGACAGGTGAAGTTGCTGTTGAGGGGTGACTGCTTTTTGTGGCCAGCAATTAAGATTCATGACACAGTTTTATATTGATTTATATTTCTACAAGTGAAAACCTGAGAAGATGAATGTGAAGCAGAGAGAAGCAAACAGTTTTAAGTGCCTTTTGGTGCTGATTAGGAATATTGCTTTATGCGAAATGTTTATGATGACGCAGGCTGAAAATATTTACTTTTCTCTAAGAGAAGGTGCCTGTTTTGCAGAGCCTTGCAATTATTCCTTTGGGGGAAACATGTTGGAACAGTCAGGGATCATTTGGTGCAAGGACAAAGAGGTGTTCTTTGCTTTTCTTACTTTTGTTAGGAGGACTTTTGTGTATCAGGTAATATAGCAAAGATGTCTGTCATGAGCTTCAATTCCTTGCTTCATTCCCAGGATGAAATCCCTGTTCAGTGAGGCCAGGGTAATTTCCCCCCACTGTTTTTGGATCTAGAAAGAAATCTTAAGCAATCCTTTAAATCACTCCCATCCAAAATAAGGAACATACTTTAGTAGATAGATTTCAGAGTTTTTAGTCCTCGACTTACAGCAGTTCTTTTAGTGACCATTTTAAGTTACAACAGCACTGAAAAAAGTGACTCAAGACCATTCCTCACACTCATAACCATTGCAGCATCTCTATGGTCACGTGATCAAAATTCAGATCCATCTGGTAAGCAAAGTCAACAGGGAAGCCAAATTCACTTAACCACCATGGTGCTAACTTAACAACTGCTGTGAGTCACTTAACAAGAATGGCAAGAATGGTCATATAATAGGGCAAAAGTCACTTAATGAAAGTCACTTAGCAAAATAAATTTTGGGCTCAATTGTAGTGATAAGTTGAGGACTACCTATATAGGTTGCAACAAGGATGGTCAACATTCAAGTTGCAGACTACAAACTCAGGTTCTCCTATCTGTCTGTCTGTCTGTCTGTCTATCTATCTATCTATCTATCTATCTATCTATCTATCTATCTATCTATCATCTATCTATCTATCTATCTATCTATCTATCTATCTATCTATCTATCCATCCATCCATCCATCCATCCATCCATCCATCCATCCATCCAACCATCTATCCATATGCACCAAAGACAAATTCTTGTATGTCCAATCACACTTGGCCAATAAAGAATTGAGCTGAATTGAATCCATCTATCTATCATAGTTTTATTGCTGAAATTTCTTGAAACAAAATTCAGCAGGGCTATTTTACTCATTCAAGGAATGGAAAAGTTTAGTGCACTTATTTAGTTTGCCTCCCAAAAGGTCAATCATTTCAACCAATCATTCCAATCCCCCTTTTCTTTAGTTACATAAAGTTATTGTTTTGAAGGCCATTCTTTTTAAGTGAGGCCTGCAGCCACCACAAAGTTGTGTAACCCAGATACAAAGAACACCAGCCATTTGCATTCTCCCAGGTCAATGAGAGGGAAGCAATACAAATGCATCGGTTATTTTTAGACATTTCCCAGTTTCTGGTTCTAGCAGTGCTTCCTTCCATTTTTTTCATCATGAAGTCAAGAAAAGTTTAGGTGCTAAGACCACCTAAGGAATATTGCTACATTGGTCACTGTATTGGTGTTTGCCACAGCAAATCTGAAATAGATAATGCAGGCTCAATCTTGGTTTGCAATAAGTAACGATTTCAGCATTTAAGGAGCTCAGTATTTTTTTTTAAAGTGGTCCCTGCCCTATAGAATTATGATACAGTAAGAAAAGATTGCTATTCCCCCCTTGCATATAAAATGCAATTTTGTTCAATGAGACTTTTTAAAACCATTCCTAACAAGGCATAGAAATATTTAAATAACAAAACACACAAAAGCCTTCCTTTCCACTTGGGTGCTTGTGCACAAAATAATTTCCTCCAAATAGTTAACTAAGCCACTTTTCTATATTCATGGGCTCTGCTGAGTTACCTTGAAAAAGAAGGAAACCTGCTATGAATTTAAATATAATTCATGGTAATGGATTTGGGACAGCACTTAATCAACCATGTGCCTTGCCTCTGTACAAATAAATTAGTTTTTGTATGAGGGGGATAAGCCAGTTATGGAGTGCCCAGCCAACGCTGCATTTGTGGGAAGGGAAAGAGAAAAGGGAAAAGCAGAAACAAGCTTGGTAGCCATGCTTTTCCATTTTCCCATGAAACTTTCACACAGACATCCACATGGAACTGGGAGGGGGGCTACACTCAAAAACAGAGCTCCCCCCAACTCATTCATGTAGTAAAATGAGACAGCATTTTGACAAACAGGCCATCGGATATGAACATCCAATACAAGCCCCCTGAACTTTCATTTTGGTCTAAGGCTAATTGACCTCAACCATGAATTTGCATTCTATTTGTGCTCTGCCCCAAAATGGATGGGCAGTGGAGGGGCTCCGTAGCACAGGAATTGAAAGACCTGTGTCCCTGCAGGGCACAGATCTGGTAAAGGTGGGAAGAGCGGCTGCTGCCACCTTTCCTCCCTTCCTCTCCTCCTCTGCTATTCAGCAATATTGTATCAATATTGAGCAGTGGCTCAGTGGCTAAGATGCTGAGCATGTCGATCAGAAAGGTCAGCAGTTTGGCGGTTTGAATCCCTAGCAACACATAACAGAGTGAGCTCCCATTACTTGTCCCAGCTTCTGCCAACCTAGCAGTTTGAAAGCATGTAAAAATGCAAGTAGAAAAATAGGGACCACCTTGGTGGGAAGGTAACAGTGTGTTCCATGTACCTTTGGCCTTCAGTCAGGGTGGCCACATGACCATGGTGATTTCTTCAGACAGCGCTGGCTCTTCGGCTTTGTAACGGAGATGAGCACCATCCCCTAGAGCCAGAAATAACTAGCAAGGTTGTGTGAGGGGGGCTTTTACCTTTACCTATAAAAGATCAAGTCCACATGTCAAGGGTCAATTAAACTGACAGTATTGCTACACAGCGTACGCACAGGAATCTTTTCAACTAATGGTAGGCACCTGCTCAGAGTTAGATAAGGGTCAACGCACTCAAAGAGGACTGGATTTAGTTCGCTTGTGGCTACAAAGGGATTCTAGGCCAATTCCCCTTTTCACTCCATTCCCCAAGTTCGGCCATCCATTCTACAATATGCTATTAATGACATACAGACCAACGGCTGCTACCCATAAGGGAAAAAGGGTGGAAATTGGAATTGTCCAGTATTGGGTCAAAAGAGAAGGGAAAACAAATCCTTCAGGTTTGTCTTTCTTCTCCAAAATCCTTACAGTTCAAAAGGAAGAGTAGAGGTCCTCAACTGGTAAGAAAGGCATTTTTTAATATTATGTTGCTCCCTATACATCCTGGTAAAGACAGTCAGTTTTACCAATAGTGGTGAAGACAGCAGGCTAGTAATCAGGAGACTGTGAGTTTAGGCCCGAAGCCAGCTGGGTGACCTTGGGCCAGTCATTTTGTCTCAGCCCTAAGAATGAGGCATGGGCAAGACACTCCTGAAATTTTTGCCAGGAAAACTGCAGGGATTAGTCTAGGCAGTGGCCAGGACAGGGGTGGGATTCTAGCGGTTCTGTCCGGCTCTGTAAAACCAGTAGCTCTGAAGAGCAGCAGACATAGAACTGGTTCTATGTCTGCTGCTGTTTTGGCCCACCTACCCACCCAGGCTCTTACCTATCCTTTATTTCCTGCTTTTTCAATCTCAGCTGCTTTGCGCAGTGCAGCTGTGGTTGAAAAAGCAGGAAAAAAGTGCTTTTTCAAATTCTGTGCACCCGTGCGCAGCACCACTCAGCTGTCCAGACTGCAAGCTGATGATGTCTCACACACATAAATCACTGAACTGGTAGTTATACCAGTCAGATCCCATCCCTGGGCCACAAGTCAACATTGTATCAAAGGGAGGGTGGGGGATTCCAGTTGTGGAGGTACAAGAATATAATGGAAATCCTTCCCCAATTTACCACCAATCCAGACAAATTCAATGAAGTGTTTTATTTTTTATCCTCTGTGTTGCTCTTGATCTTATAACTGGTGACTGTTTGATTTCATTTACATATATTGTTTGTGCAAAAAAAGTCTGATCTTTTTTTCCCCTTGAACAGCTATTTGCATTTATATTTGTTTAAAAAGTCTTGCAGGAAGCGCAAAGAATGTTTTGGAAGATCAGAGAGAGAAACAACACAACAAGAAATGAGTCAGGTGATCCCAGCCTTGGACCAGAGTGTAGGAGATCTAGGTTTTACAGTCCCATCCCCCAAAGCAGAGATTTCATTGGAGGTGCTCTCCAGCCGAGTTACACAACATGCTTACTTTCTGATGTATTGCACTAACCATGTGACTTCACTTAGGATAATGCTTTTACTCATGCTGAATCATCAAACATTAATCAACACCAAAACTAACTAAGTTTCATGTTGTGCAGCATCTAAAGGGGCTACTAAACAATCACACAATCCTGGTTTTGGACAGGACCGAATCTCTTGACAATCAAATGACTTGAGGTTTACAATTTCACAGACCTTGACTTGACTCCACTGCTTCCTGGGCCAAATAATTCTATTTTGGAGTAGTTGTTTTCTCTGCAACTGACACAACTTTTCTCTGTAGAGAAATTGATAGGTCCGGCAGGGTTCTTGCTAATTAATTCCAGTCAATTACATCCCAGCTTGCTTGGCTTTTGCTACAAAAGGCGGATGCACATGTGTGAATCAAGCTTCTCTTTCTTCAAGTCTCCACCTTCATTTCTCATGGATGCTGCAAAGATGAAATGTGGGAGAAGAGCATATGCTTCCTTTTAGCTTCTTAAAGAAAAGCTGGGTATGAATAGAGGCTGAGTATAAATACAGTAATTTATAAAAATGTAATGCAGTCTTAAAAATACCACTTGAGCAGAATATTTGTTTTGTTTGTAGATCTCACAGCAACAGAAGACAAGCCTGTGGAAATTACCTCCCCACTCCCACGTATATATCACAGAGTTATAAGCATTTTTAACCTGTAAATTCGTCTAGCACTTCCAACTAATGTAGAAGTAATTGGGTGGGGCATTCAAGCCTTGTGAGGTAATGCAGATAAGAAGCTCATCCAGAAGAACTAACTCCAACTTTATTATAAGGTTATATGAACAGAATCTTTCAAGTCCGAAAGGTACATCTCTTCCCCCTCACCTCTACAGTCCAAGAAAGTAGGGAGGTCTCTTCTGAGATGTTTACCATGCCCATAGTCATTCTGCGGACTCAACAGCCTCTTGTCTAACTACTTGTCTAGTCTGTGGCTTTTCCCCACTTTCTCCCAAGGTCATTCCCACACACCATTACACTTTCACAATTGATTCTACCCACATGTTTTGGGATTTTAAACAGAACATAGCAAAAAGGTATGAGACCATTGTCTCTTTTCTAACATCACATAATTAATAACAGAATAACAGAGTTGGATGGGACCTTGTAGATCATCTAATCCAACTCCCTGCCCAAGCAGGAGATCCTACACTTCTGACAGATGGCAGTCCAGTCTCTTCTTGAAAGCCTCCAGTGATGAAGCTTCTGAAGCAAAGCTGTTCTATTGGTTGATTGTTCTCACTGTCAGAAAATTTCTCCTTATTTCTAAGTTGAATCTCTCCTTAATCAGTTGCCATCCATTATTCCTTATCTGGCCTTCAAGTGCTTTGGAAAATAGGTTGACCCCCTCTTCTCTATGACAGCCCCTCAATTGGAACACAGCTATAACATTAATTAATTAATTAATTAGGAACTACAGGTAACGCAGAGCCAAGCAACAGTGCCAGTGATCAGATTATCTGGAAATTATAGTTCAAAACATGGAATTTCTCAGACTGCTTATATTTACCATAAGTAAGAAAAACATTCATGGGGAAGTACTTCATGAAAGCATGATATGGACACCATATAGTTAAGACATTATAATACATCTTGAGAAAGTTATGTAAACTCAGCTTTCATTTTTTATATATATTTTATGGATGCCAAAAACTATATCAGACTTTTTGATGTTAACTAATCATTACCATGGTCCCTCAGATTATACACCTTTAAATTCGTCTGTAAATCTTTATGTTCCAGAATTAAGATGTTCTGGAAAACAAATATTTCCAAGAATTCATAGCTTCAGTACTTTATCAGAGGAACTGCTCTAGCTGCAATATTAGCCGTAGTGGGGGGCGGGATAGTATAGAACAGGGATCTCCAAATCTGACAACTTTAAGACTTGTGGACTTCAAATCCCAGAATTCCTCAGTCAGCAAATAACGTCTAAGGAAAAAAAAATGATGTTCAGTTATTGTGCTGAACCACAATTGGCTAGGATCATACATCATATGAAACACAAACTAAATACAACATAAAAAACCAAAATCAGATCAATCAGACTATGGTTTCATGCAGTGTGTGAGAAGCCCATTTAATTTTATTTGGGACCATGCAATTATCTCAGCCAGCCATTTGGATCTGCTAGGAAGTCTCCTGATCTGAATCGGTCAAGATAAGCAATGTGAAAAACAAACTCTAACTGGAGAAATAGATGGGAGATGGGTAGAGTCACAGGGTCCCTTATGTCAGTGATATACATTCCTCCAGTCCAGTCCTCAAGATTGGCAGAAAAGTACATTGAAGCACCAGTCAGGCATCCTATGTGCTAATGTTTCTGCATAAGGCAGAAGGCTGGTGCCTCCTACAACCCAAGGCAAAATGGCTGTGGAGAGCAGTTCTCAGCATCCGGAGGCAAAGCGAGCAATAATCAAAAGTGACCAGTTGGAATTGGATAGATTTTAACTACCGGCTGAATCATCACCAATACAATCGATGAAGAGTAACTGCATGTATTCATGCAAAAGGGAAAAACTCTAAGACTGAAACAGCTGAAGACAAACTCAACCTGCCTTTGCCATAGGCTGATGTAGAGGCAAAGGTAATATCATGCAAACAGGTCCTTTAGGCCATTTTCTTACTGGGCACGACTCGGAGAGACTTCCATCTACTTGCATCTATCTGATGTAACAGAATTTGCTTTAAAATGTCATGCCAAGGGGAAGAGAATTACAGAGAAATGGTCAGGGGCAGAGTGTGATGTTGTTATACTTCCTCCCAAGGTAGCCTCAGGGACATTTGTGATGGTCCTGTCTTGCCATATGCCATCATCTCTCCAGCAGACTGTAATCGCCTGGCTTCCCATCTTTCATTTGGTGTCCAAAGGGTGACATCAAGAGGGACCCTCCTCCCCCATTTATGTTTTTTGCCATTTTCTATTAAGAGAAGTTTTGCTCTCAAGAAATTGCTGGGTAATTTCTTCTTCTCCTATGAAAGTCAGAGAAATCTCGCTCCCAGTTTCTCTACTGGCATATTTGATGGAATGTTTCCACCAAATTGGTGGGTTTCATAGGATCTATGCTATAACCTGGAATCCTTCATTGCACGACCCAGAAAAAAAAAAACCAGGCTGTCTTCCCTACTCTGATTTTTCAAAGACTATTTGGATAATAAAGGAAATTAAAAGCATCTGCCTCCAAATGATCTCTTTTGCAAAAATCATAAAATAGCCTTTAGGCCACGGGTATCAAACGTGCATCATCAGGACATCGTCATATGACATATTGTGACTTTCCCCCCCTTCACTAACCCGGGTATGGGCGTGGCCAGCACATAATGCATCTGGCCCATAGGCCATGAGTTTGACAGCCCTGCTTGTAGGCCTTCAAGGTATTCTTCAAACATATAAGATTCAATGACTTATTGCCATGTTTGTAAATTAGGCCTACTTACAGTATTCAAAAGGGACGTGGTGGCTCAGTGGCTAAGACGCAAAGCTTGTCAATCGAAAGGTTAGCCGTTCAGCAGTTCGAATTCCTAGTGCCATACAATGGGGTGAGATCCCGTTATTTGTCCCAGCTTCTGCCAACATAGCAGTTCAAAAGCACATAAAAAATGCAAGTAGAAAAATAGGAACCACTTTAGTGGGAAAGTAACAGTGATGCGCCTGTGGCATTTAGTCATGCTGGCCACACGACCACGGAGACGTCTTCAGACAGCACTGGCTCTTCAGCTATGAAACAGAGATTCCCTTGAGTTGGAAATGACTAGCACGTATGTGTGAGGGGAACCTTTACCTTTACAGTATTCTACCTGAAGTGCAAAATCCAGATGAGGACAAGAGGGCAGCAAAAAGTTTTCTGAATCTCTTTGCTGCCACCTACTGGTTACAGCCCAGATTTGGCAACCTTCTTTTTTATTGTCCACATGTGTTGCAACAGTCATTTTGTAAACAAGAGATCTCTCCTGACAGCCATTACCTTTGAGTGCCTACAATATACTCATAAAATGCCAAACACTGTATGCTCAGAATAATTTGGAATGCCTGGAATAGCAACATAATATAGGAATGGAGCTTATCTGCCAGACAACCATCCTGTTTAGCAACTCAGAAATGAGATTCCACCTGGAATGAAAGAAAACCTATTTGTAATCTTTCACACACCTACCTGAAAGAAGCACACCTGTAACTCAATTGGATTTATTTTTCAATAGACATGTACATTACTTGTTGTTAGTTGCAGATGAATATACATACATTTACTGAATATTCTATTTTTATAGGTGTGCTTTTGCTGCAAATTTGGGTTTGAGGGAAATCAATATACATTTCAAATGTTTCAAACTTTTATTTCAGACAGTGGTCCTTTTGAATGCATTACGTTGGTTCATTGTGTTGTTTCCTGTTAGCATCGTAAATGCATCTCACGTGCATTTGATCCTGAAGGAACTCTGTCAGTAAATTCTGTTTTGTTAAACACTTCTGCCAATGTTTCAAATGTTGACTTTAAAAAAAAATTAGAATAAATACAAGAGTAGAATGCTGTGTAAATGTCAAAAGGACAGACTAAACCTGCAGGGCACAATTTTTTTTCCTGCTGACTCTCCTGTATCTTTTTGGCTTATTCATAGGTGCACAGGTGCACAAAGAAAAAATAATAATCTCTTCCATGTGTCAGGTGGAGAAGGGAAACAGTTACTAATCCTATGATTTTTTAAATAGGAAGACTAACATTTTTAAGCATTTCCAGAAATACCAACCAAATGAGGGAGAGAAAGAGAAAACAATCCTCAAACTTTGTAGGTAGAGAACTTGAAGACCTCCAGATATTAACCTTATCTTCCAAGGGACACTTGGCATATGGTGTTAGACTTCTGGAAGAAGAGAGAGGAAGTCGCCCCACTTTACACTGAGGGGGGCTGTGTGGAGAGGAGTGCACAAAGGGGGGGGGGGTGCACGAAGGGAGGCTCAGCCAATCTCCTTGTACACATGTTGTACTCTGAGAATAAAAGTAATAATTAAATGCCAAGCATGATGGCAGTTGTGGCTCAGCAACATCCTGAAAACTGGATTCCTCCTGCTAAAAAAGGCTTGAGCCTAACGATACCAATTTGCATCTACTGCATTTAATTGTAAAACTCAATACAGAGTACTACTTAATACTTACTGTGATCTTGTTTATCACAAGGGTGCCCTTCAAAAGAAGAGACTTTTATTCTTTTGGGAGACATGCAGCATATCCTCTTTCTCCAATTACTTCATAACATGGTTTGAAGCAAGCTTTATGAGGTGATGACTTGAAGGGTGCCTTGATACTTTCTTTGCGGCTAATAAAAGAGAATTTACTGACAAAAGAGAATTTACTTCAAGATCAAATGGATAATGCAGTCCTCAACACTGCATTTCTTTTTACTGATTGATACTGTATATTTAAGAACAGTTTTAAAAGTTTTTTTAAAATGACGATTTCAAAAAGATAGTGTGGAAAGGGAATTTCACGAAGGCAGTAGTGTCAACAAAAAAACAACAACAACAGGAAAAGCCCAAGAGGAACATCAGGTCAGCCAGAAAACAAACTTACATAGGAAAAGGAATCAAATAAAAAGTATTAAAGAATCCCTATAGACAAAAGCCTAAGTAATTAAGAAAACTAGACAAATAGGAAAAGGAAACAAAAGATAATTTAGAAAATCCTTACATACACAGGACATACCAAATAAGCAAAACAAACAGACAAAAGACACAAAATATAAATTACAAAAGGGACAGACAGGAGATTGCCACAGAACAAATATGAAAAACTATCTTCAAGCTAAAAGAGATTACAGAAAAGCAATAATACAATCTGGCCACCCCGCAGAGTTTGCCTTCCGACGGAAATAAAGACAAACTCAAACAGGATTTGAAACATTAGGCACAAATACAAACACTCACACAAAATCAACTTACAAAGGGAGAAAAGGGTATAAAAAACCAGGGACTTACCATAAGAAGCTAGCTAGCCCAGGAACTCAGACTTTTCACTGTTCTCCGCCTTCCTGAAAAATAAAAAGATCCAGCTTTCAAGCAGTTGTCCGTATCCTTGTTCCAGAGCTCTCCCAGCGGGAAAATCGAATCCTTGAAAGAAAGGCATTTTGACACCTTTCAACAATAGTATAGATAAAATGGGTGTGTATGTATGTGCACATGTGACTTTGAGTCAGTTTTGATTCCTACCAACCCCTGGACTAGTCCTGCAGGTTTTTGGGCAAGTTATAAAAAGTGGTTTGCCACAGTCTCCTTCCTAGGGCTGAGAGAAAGTGACTGGCCCAAGGTCCTAGCTGGCTCTGTGCCTAAGGCAGGACTAGAATACATAGTCTCCCAGTTTCTAGCCTGGTGTCTTAACCATTACATCAAAGTGGCTGTCATAGATATAACTGGTTTTTTTCCCCCATTTTACAACCCTTTAAACCCTTTATTCAGGGTGGAGTCGGGGCAACTGAGTGAAGCTGAGCGTTTACTAGTGGAATGCTTTTCCTGACATCTATGCTCTTGAGAGAGAAATGTCTGTCCCTGCCTAGAATTGAACTCTCAACCTTCTGAGTGGGAGTTGAGTGTCTTCACCTCTAGGCCATAGCACTGCTCAACTGTCATAAATGTAACTACTAGATATAAATTAAGATGCATTGTTTGATTAATATAGTAACCTATTCAGTACGATTCAAGGTGGTATGCATCACTAAATAATAATAAATCCCATAAAACTACTTATAGAAAAGCATACAAACATATATCAGTGGAAATATAAACATATAAAGTGCCAGGAAAACACTCATCCAATAGACTGTTCCGCTCCCAGATCCAATGTCTGAGGACATTGACATAGAGCCATGATGGCACAGAGGTTAGAATGCAGTATTGCAAGCTAATTCACTGCTCACTGCCAGCAGTTTGACTTTGACTGGCTCAAGGTTGACTCAGCCTTCCATCCTTCCAAGGCCAATAAAATGAGGACCCAGATTGTTGGGGGCAATAGGCCAATTCTGTAAACAGTTCAGAAAGTGATATGAAGCACTGTGAAGTGGTACATAAATCTAAGTGGTATTGCTATTGCTGAGGAAAGAACTAGCTTTTGAATGCTTTCTGAAAGGTGACAAAGATTGGGGGCAACCAAATCTCAGTGTTTATGAAGTTCTAAAGGTAGAGAACAGCAACATAGTAGCCATGTCCTGTCAGGTCTTATTGGTTAGGATCCTGTCAGGTCTTATTGGGTAGGCAGAGATCATTCCTGCAAATAGCCAGGCCTTGTGCTAGGAATAGCTTTGTAGGTAGGAACCAGCACCTTGAATTGCATCTGGTTATCAGGACAGCTTGTCGACTAGAGGTGTTTGTAATGGCATACTGAGGTATATTCATAACTACCCACTCCGTTGCATTGTGGACCAGCTGAAGCTTTGAGTGATCCCCAAGTGTAGCCCTATATAGAACACACTATGCAAATCTTATTGCATGACCTGAGTTTTTGCAGAAGAGGAAAGTTTAATGGTATGAATTTGCTTGTGTGGAATTTACAGGTAAATTTCATGCCTGTCTTTTGGAACATCCTGCCCCCCTGAGGTGAGATTTGCTTCCATACTTCTGACCTTTTGTAAGGGCCAGAAGACCTGGCTCTGCCAGTTGGCTTGGCTCCCCAGAAGGGGTGCATCACATTGGAGGTGATTACAAGAAGACCCTTCCTCCTCCTCCTCTGTGCATCCTGCTATCTTCCTCCCCATCTTTTAAATTGCAATTTATGATTGATATTAGGAGTATTTATTGTTGAAGGTTTTATTGGTTTTCAATGTTTTTAAGCCACCCGGAGTCACCTCGAACCAAGATGTGTGGCATACAAATAAAATCATATCTATCAATCAAATAGACACAAATATTCAAATCAAAATAATTGTAATATTGTACTAGAGAACCAACATAACACTGTACGAAGCAGCTGTATGTGTATAATTTGCCTATGTTAAGAAAGAAGGCAGTCAAAGGGGCCCATAAATGTTTAAATGGATAATACCATTTGGGGAATACAAGGGCAAAAATACAAGTTCCTGTACCAAAATACAGGTGGTCCTCAATTTAACGGTCACAATTGGGATTGGAACTTCATCACTAAATGAGGTGATTGTTAAGTGAAGCTGCATTTGATTTTATGACCTTTTTTGCCACTGTTGTTAAGTGAATCCTAGGATTGTTAAGTATCTCAGGCTTGCCCCACCCCCACCCCCCCGCCTGCTTGTAATAAACCAACAGTGAATATCAGAAATGGGCATCACATGACCTGGGACACTTGCAACCATCATAAATACATGCCAGTTGTCAAGTGCCAGTATCACAATCACATGGCCACACTGCAATGTTTGTAACAGTGAGGTCTAGTCACAAGTCACTTTTGTGGCACCCTCATAACTAACAGTTGTTAAATGAATAGTTGTAAGTCAAGAACTACCTGTAGAGGAAATGAAATGATGATGCAATATGTCAACTGGAAAGCAAATACCTGTTTAGAACAGATAGAAAGAAGAAAATAGAGAAGGCTTGAAAAATAGTTTGCTGATTTCTGTTTGAAAAAAAAGAATTTGTCTTATGCTTTTGTAATTTTTTTTTACAGTTATTTTGATTTGAGTGTTTCATGGGCCTATTTCTTTTTCTAATGCATTGATCTATAATGAGATTGCCCATCAGCTGACCATCTCTTTGTTTTACCTATGAGCAGGAATGCGATGTAGACTAGACTCCCAGGCAACATGACTTTGTCACAGCTAAATAGTCTACACATTCTAGATGCTGGATCTCAAAAGGATCTCCCAGGATCCACAAGTCTCCCAGGAAGAAATAAAAACAATGGTTAATGTTGTGTTCTGTTATGCCATACAAAATTAAAAAAATAACCGATGAGCAAGTATTATTTAATTTTTTTGCAGAAGAGCTTTTTTCCAAGTGAAAGTCATATTAGTTAACTCTGACCTAAAATTATGCTAATATATTTGTATATGGATTTGTAATGTGAATTAAGGACAACGAATGTATTGACTTTACCAATTTTAAATGGAAAATAGGGATCTTTTTGCATTTCTTATTTCAGCTTTCCTAAACTCGATCAAAAAGAGAAATAGAAGCTGTTAGAACTTAGTGAAGTAATACGCTGGCAGGATATATATGTAGACATACAGTACTTATGCTTCTATACTAAGATACTTAAACGCTATGTAGAATTTATCCAAGCAAATTTATATAATTATAGCCTTGATAGAAAACCACATCAGCAGTGATGTGAAAAACAGTGATCTAAACATTGTTCATAATTGTAATTCATGAGATATAAAGAGAAACAAGCGTAGGCATTTGGGATCAGAACTCCATTATTATTTATTAGATACATGATAGGGCTTAAGAGGATAGTTTATCGTCCATCTTCATTCTTGACGAGTATAAAATTAGATAAAGTACTTACATTTTCTGTATGGAAGTCCTGATTAACTTGTACTCAGAGATTTTTTTTGTTTCCATTTAGTCTGTTTGTGAGCCTTATCGGATTTGTTTTTATTAGAGAACTATACAATATATTGATCACCAAAGGGAGATGGAGGTATCTCATTTTGTAACCCTTTTTGTAATTAACAATTGCAGTAAGCACAATTGGGGGGGGGTCTATCACCATAATAAATCTTTGATTAACTGATATCCCATGACAGACATTCAACCAAATGTATAGTGATAGGACTAAAATACTTTATTTATTTTTATTTGTCAATTGCTTACAAGATAATAGGTATAAGTAAAAACAAAGTTATGAATACATGGATACATATAAGAAAAATAAAAACATATAAAAGAAACAATAGGACAGGGACGGTAGGCATGTTGGTGTGCTTATGCACACCCCCTACAGACCTCTTAGGAAAGGGGTGAGGTCAATAGTAGACAGTCTAAGGTTAAAGTTTTTGGGGTTTGGGGAAAAAAACCACAGAGTCAGGTAGAGTATTCCAGACATTGACCACTTTGTTGCTGAAGTTGTGTTTCCTGCAATCAAGTTTGGTGCGATTAACCTTGAGTTTGTATCTATTGTTTGCACTAGTGTTGTTATGGTTGAAGTTGAAGTATTCATTGACAGGTAGGACATTGCAATGTATGATTTTATATACTATACTTAGATTGGACCGAAGGCAGCGTAGTTCTAGATTTTCTAGGTCTAGAATTTCGAGTCTGGTGGCATAAGGTATTCTGCAACGAGTAGAGGACTGGAGAACTCTTCTCGTGAAATATTTCTGGACTTTCTCAGATACGTAATGTAGGTTCCAGACTGATGAACTGTATTTGAGTATTGGTCTAGCAAATGTTTTGTATGGTCTAGTTAGTAGTGTAATATTACCAGAGAAAAAGCTACGTAAGATTAGGTTAACAACTCTTAATGCCTTTTTGGCTATGTAGTTACAGTGGGCTCTAGCACTTAGGTCATTTGAGATGAGCACTCCAAGATCCTTGACAGAGTTTGAATCATCAACAAGGTCTTGACTATTCAGCCTGTATTTTATTTTCTGATTTTTTTGGCCAATATGTAGGACAGAACATTTATTTGTTGAGATTTGAAGTTGCCATTTGTTTGACCATTCTGATACATAGTCAAGGTCTTTTTGAAGGGTAGCAGTATTGTCTGTGGTGTTGAATAGCTTTACATCATCAGTGAAGAGAACGCAGTTGCTCTTGATATGATCACAGAGGTCATTTATGTAGAGTATGAAGAGAGTTGGTCCTAGAACACTGCCTTGGGGGACACCACTATTGACAGGTACAGAATTTGATAGGACGCTCCCAATTTTGACCATTTGTTGTCTGTTTGACAGGAATGCTTGTATCCAGTAATGCAGGTGTCCAGAGATACCGTAAGATTTTAGTTTTAGTAGTAGTTTGTCATGTACCACTGAATCAAAGGCTTTACAGAAGGCTATGTAGATTGCGTTTATTGCTTTGTCCTGAGTGAGTTGTGTAGTCCATATGTTTTTACAGTGTAAGAGTTGCAGATTACATGATAGTTTTTTCCTAAAACCAAATTGTTTATTAGCGAGTAGGTCCTATCAAGGGTGGAATGGACCTTGAGTCTTTTAGTTTGTTGTTTATAAAATTGTAGAAAGCATGGATGGACTTGGTGCATAGGTTTTCTTCTTGTTTAATGTGATAATTGGTGCATTCGGTTTTTATCTGGTGGCATAAATGTTGGTATCGGCTTTTGAAGTTGCCAACGTGACCAGATTTGTTTTTCTGCCAAAGTGATTTCTTTTTGGATTGAAGCTTTCTTATTGTTTTGGGTAATTTGTTTTTTCTGGTTTTGCGAGTTATTAATGGTACATATAGTTTGATGACTCTTTTGACTTCAAGTAAAAATATGTTGTAATGGTCTTCTAAAGTATTTCATCCAGAGAATAGAAATTGGCAATCAAAGGATGAGAGATCATTGTTTATAAGATCATAGTTGCCTTTTTTGAAGTTATAATTGGGGATTCCATCATTGTGATGATTTTTGTGTGGATGTATGTTGAGACAAAAGTCAATCATGTTGTGGGCACTGTTGGAAAAGGGTTCTTTAATTTGTATTCCATAAATTGAATTCAAACTATTGCAGAAGATGAGATCGAGGCAGTTGTTAAGTCTAGTGTTGTTGGTTACTAGTTGTTTCAGTCCCAGATTTGTAACAGCATTGTAGAAGGTTGAGTGTATGGGTTCAGTTGTACATTAGTTTAGGGTCCAGTCAGTATGAGGTAGATTGAAGTCACCAAGAAAGATAAAAGTGTGTGGGCAAGATGCTGCCCATGTTAGTAGTGTATTTAGCTTATTTGCATGTTCGATGTCATAATCAGGGGCTCTGTAACATAGTAAGAACCGAAATGTGATATTTAAGGACAGTTCACAGACAATGGTCTCAGGAATAGCAAGCTCCTGGGTAATTTGGATGTTTTTTAGATGTAGGGACTTTTTATAGAAGATAGCAACACCTCCTCCTCTACGGGTTTCACGATCTGATCGGTAAACATGATAGTCTCTTACTGTGGTAATGGAGTCAGGGAGACACAAAATGTCTCCCTCAAAATAAATGCTCCCACAAAATGGCTGGAGAAATTTTGATGCTATTAAAATGGTCCACAATCAATTGGTCAGAGTCCAAGGATCATTTAGCAGGAGCCATTGACTCCCTGAAGAGAACTGTCACCATCCACAAATGGGTTGCATGAATAAGTGCATATATAAATTCATTTTCCTGCAGAGAAAGGGGGAGGGGGGAAGGTTTATTAGGCGATTTTGGTTTGAAAATACTCAAATGAGGCACACTGACATTTCCCAATTTCTGGCACTTGGACACCTACAAAAGAAAATGGCACAATCTCTCTTTCTCTGTCTCTCTCTCTCTTTCTCTCACCATGGATCTTTGGATGCCAGGTGAAGTGTTTGGGCTTCAGGCCAACTGGCAACTGCAGGCTAAATCCAACTTTTATGCAAGATGCTTATCAAAGATGCAGCCTCCCTTGGCACCTATGAAATTTTTGGACCACTTCAACAAATGTCAAGAAGTGGATGAGGAGAAGAGTCTTCAGAGGCTGCCTTGGGTCTGTTCTTCACCTGCCCTTTTGTTAGTGAAATGATTTCCAATGCCTAGTTTTTTTTTCTCTTCCAAACCCAATAAAAGTCTCTTTAGCATGAAGCCCAGATTCTGCGTCCACAGCAACAATATTACAAATACACTTCCTTTTTTAATGGGATGTCCTACCATTTAAGTGCTCCTTACTCTTTTAGCACTCAGCTGATGGTCAGCAACATCTCTCAGAAGGGCTCCTGCTTAATTCAGATTTCCAAGGGATTTCTAGCAAAGAGACATGTGCCATTGTACTCCCATCTTCCACTTCTAAGTTGTACCAAATCTCTTCTGAAACTCCTCCAAAAGCAGATCAGAGGAATGAGGGGTAACACAACAGGGAACAAGAATTGGTGGTTGACTCTCCAGGAGGCATCCATTCTTTCTTGAATTGGCAGAAAATTCTACCTGATGTGAAATTTCCCTCTCACATAGCTGACTTCCTGTCCAACTTTTATTGCTGCTGTTCTGAATCGCTACCAATTCCTGCTATCCTGGTTATATCTGTACAGAGATTGATCAGCTTCTTCAGCTTATTCCACCCCCCACCCCCCGGCAAGGAAAACCAGAGTCGCCACAAACCATTAGATGGGTGGCATATTAAATAATTGAACAGAAAAATAAAGAAAACATCTGTCCTGCACCTGGAATAGATCTGGAACAGAATAGATCTGACTTCAGGACCTGTCCATCATCTCCAGTCTTCTCCTTACATTCCTCCTCTGATGTTGTGGCTCCGATTCCCGAGCCTGTGCTGTTAGAGGAAGAGAACTCAGAAGATGAGGAGGAGGAACAGGGAATGCCTTCGTCCCCAGAACTTTCCTCTCTGGCAATGCCTTCCTCCCTGATAATGTCTCAGGTTTCATCAGACAACTGAGAGGAACAGCCTGAGATTAATCAGGAGGAAGGCATATTGGAGCAGCCCCTGACAGGGAGTCAAGAGGATGAATTTTGGCTTGATCCTAGGCAGCGTCATAGGGAGAAATGTGAGCAGCAACGTAGGAGGCGTGGGAGGGTCAGAGAGTGAGCTGAGTCATTGAGCCACACCCCACAGGGGATAAAAGTGGGTGTGTTGTTGGCTGGAACTTTGTACAGGACAAAGTTTGATCTTACTTCAGTTTTTCTTTGTGAATGATTTTTGTGGTCTGCCTTGTAATTTTCTGTAAGTAGCTTTTTACTTGTTATCAGTTCGGACTTGGCAGGCAGAGCGTGTTGGACTGCCAAGGACGTTATCAGTTCCAAAGAATTAACTCTGTGAAGTTTGAGCCAGCCTGCCTGCCTGTGTTTGTGTGAGTTTGTACTCTTTCATCTTTTGGAAAGAAGAAAGGTGAGACAGAACACGCTGGTATCCATTTTGTTGAAAGCTGAATTGTACATTTTTTTAAATAAAAGAGTTCTAAACAGAGATGAATTTCAAGCAGCACTTTTATTTTGATTATCTTTGCCTTTCCATGCCATTTCCCACATTCCTCTATATTCCACTTGGGATGCAACGAGGGAAAAGGATGGTAGTTTGATCCTCTTTTTCCACTATTCTCTTATTCCAGCTTTGTCCTGGACTGGTAAGAACCATAATGAATTTATATTATTGATAGCTGAATAATATTGTGCCATTCAGATAGGCCAGCGCTTCAGTTTAGTGGCCACTCTGATTTCTTCCACCACTCCATAAAGGATGTTAATGTGGCAGCAAACATGTGTTTTAAGAGGAAAGTGTGTTTTTGGCAGGGAACCCTTCTGAGAGGGAACTCTTGACATATAGTTAAAGCAAGGTTGCCAGGGAAACATAGAGAAACCACAGCTCTTGCACAAATTTGAAGGATCACTAGCACAACATTGTTGTGTCCAGTGTATTTCAAAGGACAAAAGCAGAATGATGAGGAGGCTGGAACTAGAAGGATGGGTCTACCCATATAGAAGAAATAATAAGTAATTTCAATGGAGGCTTATCTATTTGTTTAGTCAGAAAAATAAACAAACAATACACGTGATGGTGAAAATAATCAGTTTGTGTTATCAGTTAAATTTTGCAAACAGGTATGTATAGGTATATGCATACACACATATTTTCTGGTTAAAATTTACCAAACAATGTGTTTTTAACATTTAGAAAAAGTAGAGCAGCAAGTGCTTTTAAAAGTACTTCTTTTTTTTACCACCATTCACCACAGTGATTTTAACAACTGTATACAAATATCAGCATTTATAATAGTTAATCTTGTTAATTCTTGCATTGTTAATCTTGTGGACACCAATTCTAAGGTAATTTCTACTATGTTCAAATATAGATATGATTGCAAAAGTGGAATTGCCTTTTCTACTTTATTTGTACCGGTTCTAAACTAAACATCAGGGTCAAGTACTCTGCTCTTAAATATAGACTATTTCCTGTATTGATTTATTTCTAAGTGCAAGTCGTTTTTGACGATGACAGTTGGAACCAAAACCTCTGTTGTTAAATAATGCAGTCGTGTCCAATTTTATGACTGTTTTTGCTGCAGTCTTTAAGCAAAACTGGCTTTCCCATCAACTTTGCTTGTCAGAAGTCCCCTGGGAAAGTCTCAAATGATGATCATGTGACTGCAGGATGCTGTAACCATTGTAAATACATGTCAGTTGCCAAGTCCTTGAATTATGATTGTGTGACCATGGGGAAGTATGAGGAATAGCTGTAAGTCATTTGTTTTCAGCACTGTCATAACTTCAAACAGGTGTTACACAAATGGTCGAAAGTTGAGGGCTACCTGCAAGATTGCTTGGAATTGTTCCATTAGATTCTTCCATTAAATTGTTCCATTTCAGAATCACTTTGCATATGATATATTGAAAAGAATAGTATATCTATTGTAGTAATAATGCAGATGCTATTCCTTTTGTATATTATGCAACTTTTAAATACAATACTGGAAAATGCATAGAACACACTGAGTTTGGCCTTCAGGCTATTGTCCAGCTTCTTTCTGATCAATATAATGTATTAACTTAATACAGACATCAAGCTTTGCAGTGATCTGGATGCCAGGTGGAACTATGCTTTGAAATGGGAGTACTTGTTGGTCTCTCTCATGGGAGAAGACAACAGGTGTTCCATGAACAGCCTCACATATTCTAAATCACTTTTCCACTTCAGGTCCAGGTTACTGCACATCCCTAATCAATACACTAGTTTTTATTGGAAGAAAATACCTGCTAGCCACAGAAACATACCAAATGTCATCTATTCAATTAATATAGCGACCTTTCTATGTTGGAATAAGGGCCATTAAATGTTCCTAAATAATTATCAGATTATAATTTGGCAGGAAAATTAACAGTACTCCTTGCAGAAGGACCATCAAAACATTACATTTTCAGATTTTTCATGAACTGTAGGTACATGAAATGATTATGTACAAGTAAACCTAAAGATTTTGAATTAATAAAGCTCATGTTGCTCTATAAATATATTTTTAGACTATGTTACAAGAAATTGAAATCCAGGCCTTCTATTTGACATCCCATGCTCCCTTATCATAAATCAATACAGGGAGGAAGATTGAGAATTTCCACTTGCTGTGCCTCAATTCAGAGAGAGAAACAATTTACTTTGTATAAAATAATGTAAAATTGTGTACCACACAGAAGAATAATTTATTGTTGCATGATCATCTTAACACAATTTAGTTAACCTCTGCTAAATAACTTAAACATATAATGATTGGGTTTCTGAGAATTAAAATTAAAATAAAGGGTGAAAAGAATTAAGGAAGAAAAGCATTAAGGCATGTGCATCACAAATGATATTGACAAAAATGTTCCCTCTCTTCTTCAGCTGAATATTTTTGCAGAGATGCCTGACAATTAAAATACAGTAATAATCACAAGCACTATGATGTTTGTTTAATGTTGATGAAAAGTTGCTTGGTGAACCCAAGCATTGGTGTTGGTGCTACTACAGATTAATGGTCAAATGATGCAGAAGTGGTAATCATTGTGTTGTGAATGCACAGATGTATTAGACTGACACAATTACTCATTAGACACTATGCAATGGCCTTAAATTGTTTCCAGTCAACAGCAAATAAATGTTGCACATGAACTTCTTTGACTAAATTAAACTTTTGCAAAATATGTCTTAAATCAGTTGCTCTTCTCTGTGGTGCCTTTCATACAAACTTTCAGCAGGATGTTCATATACATGATTATGGTATTATTTCTATTTATGCCAATCCCATGAAAAAAATCTCATTCCAATCTGTGATACCCTCATCATATTATTCCTATTACATGACTTAACATGCATGTGAAGGACTTAGAATATAAGTGCCATGTGGCCTACCATTACCAACAAACTAAGTTTTAAATATCTATTGATAAATGGGAAAAGATTTCTTTTGCTTCATTTCTTTTAAAAAAGTGGTAAATTGGAATACAAAATTGAATTATTAGATTAACACTAAAATATAATAGGTAGTCTTTCTGGTAGCTCTTAATAAACTTTTGCTGATTTGGTCTGAATGAAGAGTTTTTATAATTTGATTATGGATAAGGGATGAGATGTGGAAATGAGATATTTTTAATTGAAATATCAGAGAAAGTCTAAATTACTGAATTTTTTTAAAGGTTTCTAGAGGGAAGAGGAGTTGTTTTTGATATAGTTTTGTTTCTTACTATTTATTTTCTTTTTTTCTACCTCTTGGTAGTTCTCTTTTTCACTTTTTATACTTTTCTTAGTGTGTATTAATTATTTTTATTTTTGTATCTGTAAACACTATTACAAAAGGGAGGGAGGGGTAGGAAAAGAAAGAAAGGAAGGAAGGAAGGAAGGATTTCCATCTTTCCTGTTTCAGCTTGCGATTCCATATTTCTCAGGTACTGTTAGAAGAGGATTAGGCAACTGAGTGTCTTTCAAATGTTTTGGCAAGACAAAAATTGTAGGATTTGTAATCTGAAATATATGGAGGGCATAAGTTGCCTGTTATGACAACAGAAATTTGACAAACTCAGCAAAAATGAAAGGCTCTGAGACTTTGCAGAATTTCATTATTTTTCAGCCAACTCACTATGCCATTATAATTAGAGAATTAAAACTGGGATTGCTGCTGCTCAGCTGTTAAAGATGTTTCCATCGGAATCAGAAAAGCATCACTGGTTAAAAAAAGAAAAGAAAAAAGTACTGAAGCAGGGCTATATATATTTCAAAATGATTCAGAAGAAAGTGCTTCAGACCTCATGTGAGCACAGTGCCTCCCTGCTCTTTATTGAAGGAGCCCAACTTGTAAAAGATTTTCATGCTAGCATAAAACAAAACATACACAAAAAAGGTATTCCTGTTTTAAGGAATCTGCTCATTAAAGTTTATGCAACTTTTCAGACTTGGAGCACTTAGAAATATGCAGTTTGCCAGTTTCTACTTTCCATAATCCATAAATTCCTTTCCCCCCGCATTCAAGCTGTCAATGCAGAGCCCTTTGGTGAGATGCAAATTATTTTGAAATAAGCAACAAATTAATTTGTCTCAGACAGTCTAGCGAAAACATGCATGAGCAGGCAGGATTTCAGGTGTGCAACCTGTCCACATTATTCAATTTATTCAAGGTACATATGAATGTATTTTGCAAGAGTACCTTAGTATCAAAATCAGGATTGGAAATATGATAAAAAAAGCTTCTGCGAGGCTTCGATCTGTGCTCACCGCTGGAGCACCCCAAGCCAGCTGGTTTTGGGGCTAAGCCACCCCATAGAGGTGGTGAAGAAGTGGGGGACTGCCTGCAGGGTTGAGGAGAGCCGCATCTCTCCTCCCCAGCTGGCCATTACTCCCTTTCCCGGAGGCGGTTGTAGCAGTGATCAGAAATGGCCACCACAAAGAAGAACTCGGCCAGAAAAGAATGTGCAGGAGGAAGATAAGAAGAGAAAGTTTTGGTTGACCAGGTCAAACAGCAAAAGCAACAAATAAGGTACCCTGGAATTTAAATTTAATAACATTGTTCCCAAAGAAGATTTTGAAGCTGCGAAGGAGAGAGAGAAGGGAAAGGATTAGTTTTTTTTTTCTTCCCTTCCTTATACTGACAGCTAAGAGCCTTAAGCAAGAAATTGAAAAAAATCCCTTTGACATTAATAGGCATCTAAGCTGAAAATAAAAGTCAAAGGGATAATAAAGATTTCTGGATATTTAAAAGTTTTTAAAAGCAGGAAAGGAGAAAAAAAAGAATAAAAGGGCAGGATCTGGAAAAATGGAGGAGACTGCCTGGAACTAAGGAATGGAACTGTAACTAAAAGGAACTTACAGTGAAATTTCAACAAGATTCCTCAAAGATACATCTTAATTGAAACTTGGTAACAAAATAATAGAAGGAAGAGAAAGTGGAAAAAAGAAGCAGAAAGAATCAGCCTTGGATTTTTTGGATTACTTGGTGATTTTTGGTTTTTGCATCTGGATGACTAAAATTAACCAGGTGGTTGTTTAAAAGTCTTTAAAATGGTATCACTCTTAGAAGAACTGAAAATGGAACTTTAAAAATGGAAAAAAGATGCACAAGAAGGGAGAAGTTCTTTTGGCTTCAAATTTCAATTCTTAGAAATGGAGATCTGGAACTATGAGAAACAAGAAACGCTTGCAGAACAAGAAGATTGGGACAAAGAAGAAGCCATCTTTAATGATCAAATAATTTTAAGTGGGGGGGGGAGAAAAGGGGGGAAAGAGAGTGAAAGGTTTAAGACTAGAAAAAACAACCAAAAAGAAGAAGAATAATTTGAAAGATAAGTATAATATTAGAAAGCAACCGAAGAGGGGATTACAGATGAGAGAATTAGAAGTAGAGAGATGAGGGGGTAAAAAGGGGAGGGAGAAGAAGACGGGGAAGAAGGCAAGGAAAAGAAGTTGTAAAAGACAGAAACAAGAAATGGAGAAACAGGGAAAAGATATAAGGATTGTAACCATAAGCTTGTTTAGAGATAATGGGTGAAAATTTAATTGCAAAAGGGATTCTGCAAAGGTACATAAGATAGCATTGTTATATTATAAACAGAAATAATTTTAGAAAATATGATTAAAATAATGGATAAAATATTTACTGTAATGTAGTTGAATGTTTGGTAATAAATAAATGAATTAAAATGATTGAGAGAATTAAATGGGAACATTTTTAATTAGTAGTAATGATTTATAAAAATATAAGTGAGAAATATGGAAAAAAAAGAATTAACTATGGAAAGTTTCTCAGTGTTCCCAAGGAAGTATGACATTTAACTGAAAAGAAATGTTAAAGATGTTAAGATTTTAATGCATATTAATGATAGAATTGAATTGGAGTGGAATGTGTGCTTTATTTACACACACACATATATATAATTTTTTCTTTTTAAGAATATAGTGTGTATTTTAAGAATGTACCAAGCAGAATTTGATTGGAAGTTATGTATTATTTGAATGCTATAATCTTAAAGGTATACATTGAAGCTTAAATAAGAGTTTGAATGGATAAAATTAAAAGATATAAAGGTGCCATACTCCAATTGGTAACTAAAGGGAAAAATTTGTTTAATAAGAAAAGATAATATGAAATTGAAACAGGACAGACAAAGTATAAATATAATGACCTGATTGAGATGAGATAATTAAAATAAAGTTGAGAAAATTAAAAGAGGGGAAAAACTATGTAGAAAATATAAAACGGTAATAAGATATGGAATAGAATATAAAAATGAGCATGAAATTGAGTTTAGTGTCTGTATGAAGAAGTGATAACCTAGGACCATGCTATTTTCAAAAAAGATGTTTTATTTGTATTTTGTTTTTGTGAAAACCCAAATAAAACTTAAAAAAAAAAAGAAAGAAAGAAATTCCTATTTGGGCTGCCAACTCCTTCCAATGCATGCTCCTTGAAAAACACAATGATCTGTTACTCTTTTATGAAATGGTGATATATATTCTCTCCAGCATTCAGCATGATCTTGACATATGGTTGATATGAAGGAATTGGAATTATAGATTGAATTTTTCTTATTTAAAAAATAATAAAGCAGTGTCTTTCAGATGTTAAAAGTTTCCTTTGAAACTTCTGTGGTAAGCTTTTCGTCTCCCTCCTCTTTTCTACTAACGAAGTCTGCCAAAGATAAATTTTGCAGGAAGTTGGCAGTAAAACTCAGTTCCATTCTTTGGAATCATCCACATGGTTATTTATACCAACTAAAGACTGCCAATTTTCATTAGAGTATGTACTGTAATTCATTAGAACATGTAGTTCCTTCTGTTGTAGCTAGTAGGCGTACTTTAGAAATATTTGCAGGTATGCTTATTAATGCACTAATTAATATTAACTTATTTAAGATTCCATTTTTCACTGTTCACCATCGTATGTTCTATACAATCTTACAACTGGACATATACAGCTATGTACATAAACTATATTATGTATGTTTTATATAGTATTTGTCAAGTGCTGGGGAAATCAGGAGATTCAGGCAGTTCAAACAAGTATAAAAATTTACTGCAAGCTTAAGCTCTCTACAAGAATCTGACCGACTAATGGTCAAAGGAAATGAATGGGAGAAAAGGGAATCCTTCAAAGTGGGCTGGACTTAGATCTCTTGTGACTGCATAGGGATTTGTGACATGATATCTTTGATCCATCCCTCAGGCTCAGCCCAGTCATCTCCTACATCATTATCTCTAAAATATGAAGGATTTTATAAATATAGTTTTATCATCTGACGTTTGGTATTGGAGAAGATTCATGCATGGAAAACAAGGACATGCAACATTAAACAAATCAAATCAACCCAGAGTTCTCAATATAAGCACAAATAACTGGGCTCAAATTATCATACTTTAGACATATTATGCGAATACCTAGCTCTTTTTGTAATGCTGTGAAAGGTGGAAGGAAAGAAAGGAAGAGGATTACCAACAAATCAAGCAATCAAAAATTCATCTGAAGCCCAGCAGTGTGCTCTGTGACTATTTATTTCAAAATTCACATTGTTTGGGTTCCATATGGTTTACTTCCAGATAAAGAAGCACAGAATTTTGAGTCCTAGATTTGTGCGGCTGTTGATAAAAATAGGATCGCCAACATAGTTGCCAACAGGACAGATATGGCACAAGAAGATTTCTGTTGTGGGAACTATACCTGAAGATTGGCTTGATTCAACAGAGTTTTCTTATGTTCTCAATATTTATAGACTCCTAGAGCTGGAAGGAACCTTGGAAATCTTCTAATCCAATCCCATTATCCTCAGAAGATGATCTTTTTTATTAATTATGAATTTATGAGATGAACAGATTATTAGAGGCTTGTACTAATTTTCATTAACACTAATACTTGGGATATTAAATGATATCCCACGTTCTTCTTTCAGCAATATTGCCATCAGAAATTTTATGACATTTTTATACTTTAAATTTTCAAGGAGGAACAACGTTCAAAATCTAGAAGTCTGAAATGATAAAAAGTAGGGAATGGCAGAGGTTCAAGTTAGAAAGAAGTAATCATTTTTTGTTTTCAGAGATGGCCTATTTTCAAAACTTCACAAAGGCCTAAAACCGGTTTCAGTTATTTTATAGTATATAAGCAGTTTTTCTCATTTGAAAATGCTTATATTAACCCTGCAGCCCATTTCAATGTTGTCAATTTTCCTTTCCTTGTCAGTAGTTTTGGAGGAAAATATCTTTTTATTATTATTGATAATTTGATCTAAGAAATTATTTTGTTCTGGGTGTTCTAAAAATACACCATTGTTTCCTAGAACAATATCAAGCATTATTAAAACTGTTCTAGCTATTTGCCATAATTTGAACAATGATTTTTTTTTCTTTTGGTTGCTTTGGATAATTATGCAATGTCCATATGATAAAATTAATGACTTAGAAATATTATTTCAAAATACAGTGGACCCAGTGGATTTAAAATTGCAGCACTATTTTATCTCACGAAGATGCTCTGCCATTTCTGTTTGAGTAAAGCCTGTCTCTCTTGCACAGCATTGCCATGCCAAAAATGTTCCTGAGTGTCTAAGAACTGAAATCCCTTCTCACCTATGCAACCATCTTCTGCCTATCTAATCCAGCCTATGGAACAGATAGTTCTTCTACTCAGCCTAATGGTATTTGGTTTCCAGGAGTGTCTGACTACATGTTTCAAGGTCACTAATGTCAATGAGATCCATGACTACTGTTTCCTTCCCACACTATCTAGCAGCTTATCTAGATGATATATGACATATGCAGCCTTTGTGATTTACACACTTATTACAAAACCATCTCTCCAGTTTTCAATCGATTGAATTGGCCAGACCAAACGGCTTTATCGCTCGCATCTGCGTATGAAATGATGTAGTTTCATAACTCAGGACTATGTCCCTCATATGGGAATATCTTCCTTATTCTCAAAAATATGTCCTTCTTACCCTTGTCTCTCCTTATGACAGGAGAGCTGTCACTTTGGAGTGGGATTACACAATCACATCTAAGATATTCTCATCTCCACATCTAAGATGCTAATCTAAGCATCTTCAACCCAGCCAGCTTGTCATCAAGAAAATAGACTTGTGCCCTGTGAGTCTAATGCTCATTAAACTATGCAAAAGCCCACAATTTATACCGCAAAGGCAAATAGTTGTACATTTGTCATTCTAAGATGTAAATTAGAAATCACTCTGTCCCATGCTACCTCTTTCTATCTTCATTACGTTAATTTGGTTTTCTTCTTTAGGAATCCCCTGCCATTGGCGCACTCCTCCTCCCATTCTTATCTCTCCCAGTATTCCAGTGCCTTCCAGTTCACTCCCATCTGTTTTTCCTCTGTCTAAAATGTGCTGAACTGATGGCAGAAGAATAAAACTTCATACACTGATTAATCTCTTGATCAACTACAACTGTAGAGTCTTCCCCTGTTTCACTGAAGCACAGAGATGACCCTGTTTGCCTCATAAAACAATTGGGTGATTGCAAAACCACTTCAGACTGTTCTATGGGAAAAAGGTTCCTCTCTATGGTTTCTCCCCCACATTGGCCACCAGTTCTTCTAGCCTGTACTGCTTCAGGTTTGCCTACAATGCATGCCTAAGCTGCACAACCTTCTTTGGAGAACAAAACTTTTGGGGAGGGATCTGGAAGCAGTAAAGTGCTTCATGAAATGGCTTCAGGGGGTGTTTGTACCAAACTTAATTGAAGTGGAACATCTCTTCAAAGCTTTGCACAGTTCTAAAATCTACAGGGCATTCTGAATATAGCTCACTTTTTCTACCCCCACCCCCCAAGCTTCCCTACAACTTACTCAGAATCAGCTTTCCTGTTTCATGTTTTTTCAATAAGAGGAGGCGAAGGGAAATTTCTTCAGACTTAATAGGACTAGCCAATTGATTAATTGAAAGTTGGATGTAATCTGTAATCTGATTTGGATTTATTTTTTTTAAAGGACTCAAAATATATGAACTTCCTGTTTGATGCAATACTGTATATCAGGGGTGGGATTCTACCAGTTCGCACCTATTCGCTAGAACTGCTTGTTCACATTCTAAGCAGTTTGGAGAACCGGTTGTTAGAAGAAATTACTGGCCTAATCCTGTAAGGAAGGCAGGAAGGAAACATTCTGGTGTTGCTTACAGAAACTGCCTCTTTGTTAACCCTTATTACATTCTTGGCAAGACTAGACTTCCTGTCTCAGAAACTTCTCTGGAGTTTTTTTCCCCTCCTTTGCTGGTACTTTGCTTGTGTGGAGTGACCATTCAAAGTTACAATGGCACTGAAAAAAGTGACTTATGACCATTTTTCACACTTACGACTGTTGCAGCATCCCCACAGTCATGAGAGGCCAGGCAAGGAGATGCATGCCTTGATGTGAGTGATATTGAGTTGGCCACACCTGGCCAATAACATGACCACCAAGCCATGTCCACCCAGTCATATGACCACCAAGCCATGCCCACCACCTAAGCCATGCCCACAGAACCGGTTGTTAAAAAAATTGAATCCCACCCCTGCTGTATATGGCATAATTTATGAAGCATCTGGAGATATTTTCATGGTGACATGAAGCACAATAACTTCCTGCTCATTCTCAAATGTAAATGGAACAAGTCCAGAGGCTTTTCTTGGGAGTGAGCAAGATTTGAGTCAATCATGTAAAAGATCACCTTTATAGAGACAGCCCATCACCAGCCCATTCCAGTCACCTTGTTATTGCCCTTACTCTTTGTTAATCAAAATAGTTTATGTTATTGCATAATCTTAAGTTATAGCTCAATTAAACGTTATATCTTCAATTCATTTTGTATCTCATGTACTCTTTCTGTTATGTGGGAGCAACAGCTGGAAGCTCAGGATAAAATTGAACAAATTTCCAATATGTATACCATGCTCGTGTGAATTAAATTAAGAACTGGTAGAAACTGGTCTTATGAAGCATGTTTTACTCTCACTGAAAACTGAAGCATTTTAAAAACACCTCCTGATTTATTTATCAGAAGAAACAACAGCAAAACCATTGTACCCAGAATAAAACAACCTAACCACAATGAGTCAGGGATAATTCCTAAATGGAAGAATTCTAGTTAGATTTGTCATTTAAGTAGGTAATCCTTCAGGTTCAAAGATGACACAATATTGTGCAGTTCATGTGTGAACATGGCAGTGGCTCTATAGTCTCAGTCTGGAAGTGAAGTGTCTAGCACAATGAGGACACTGGAAGACTATTGGTGTAATAACAATATATAATTTACTTGTTTACTTATTGTGATAACTTAGGTCTCCTAATCATGGAGGTAGTCTACTTCCGGCCTTTATAAATGTTGTTCCAGCTGTCAACTCCATTAACAATCATTGCTATTACTTCTTTCCTTGGTTTTCTGACTAGGAAAGGAATGGAATGGAGTATCCTGAATAGGAGTATTCCATATTCCAAATTTTCTTGAAGGCTAGATAATAATGATAATAGTTATATCAGTTTAAATGATACAGTGTGCATTATTATTTTTTTCTCTAGACAACTGTGCAAAATTCTTTTCTGACTAAAACAATCCAACAATTACAAATCTAACAAATGCATTATGATACAGAAACATTAAGGAAGTTTTCCTTTTAATCTAAAACTGGAATTATGAAGGTTATGAATGGTTGATGATCATAAATATGTATTTTGACAAACTCATAAGATGGTTTCTGAATATATTTTTCAGCTTCCATCTGAAATAAATAAGAAGGATGAATGCTGAGAACCATTTTCCATAGAAAGAACTGGGTGCAATCAAAGCCTACAGCTTATCTTTTAAATAGATGTTTCAACAGTATTTGTTCCAGATATGGTAATAGAGGATAAAATGCTTGAAGAAAACAATTTTCCAAATCCTACACATGCTTTTCCCCTCAATTCATTCTGCAACCGCTGAAAATTGACCA
>NW_020769312.1:27563251-27575237 GCF_900518735.1 Pseudonaja textilis
AGAAGAAGAAGAAGAAGAAGAAGAAGAAGAAGAAGAAGAAGAAGAAGTTGTTGTTGTTGTTGAAGGTGTTCTTCTACAAGGCCATTTTTGAAAAAGAAATTAATTAAAACAATGAAAATCATTGCTCATGATAAACATTTGGAACCAAAAACAGTTTTCACATATATCACCATCTCTTTCACATCTCAAAATAGGGTTGTAAAATTGGGGGTGAGGGGGAGGATAGGATTTAAAGCAAACCTGCAGAAAGACCAAAACAAATAGTTCACCATTCATGAATTAATGTAAATGTTTTATTCTTCACAATTTCAGTAGAACCCCTTTAAATGGAACTGTAGACACAAATTTTGTGCACCAGCAAACTGTTTAAAAAGATTTTGTATCAATCCTTTCAGCAATTTAATCAGTTTAAAGCTGTCTTCTCCAAGCTGGTTCCTTGCCCTAGAATCGCCTCTTGTTGAAAGGGATGGTGAGAATGAAGTTAGGGAAGGCTGTTTTGAATATGTGGAAAAATCTTCCAGGTCTGACCTTTTGTAGAAGTTTTCTAAAAATATTTATATTTAGATATATGTTTTGAAAACATACAGATAGTGTATTTTTGTATATGTGTAAATGTGAGCAGTTGGATAGTCTAATTGAGTGCCATCTTTGACATAGGAGACTGGAGTTCAGATCCCAGTTGGTATCTATTTTACCAATAGGAGCTTCCTTGGGCAAAGATCCCCTAACATTTCACCTACTTCACCAATTTCAAAATATGAAAATGACACAGATTAGGATGACCTCAGTGGGACTGACCTCTGACCAGACTTGCAGGGAATTGCACTGTTAGTAATCTCTCTTCCCACCTACCTCCACACTGCTAATGAAATCCAACTCTTAAATCATTCTTTCAGTTTTTCAGATAATATATTCAATGTTAACATTCAGCTTTTTTATAGCAACACACATTTTATGGGCTCACTACATTCCAAGGGAACAGTAAGTAAACCTGCAGCAAAGATGTCATTTTCCTTACTGTTCAACCCTGAAACTAGCTGTTTGTCCTATTGATTTATATATTCTGCTACAACACTTGATATGCTTTTAATTAATTCATACAAATGAAGTTGTCATGCGTGTGTGTGTGTCGCCCACCCCAGATGCTGAAAATAATGCTGCCTTATGAAGCACAACCATTGTGCTTGGTGACTTGTATTCTGGGTTGTATTTTGATTCTTTTTTAATGGTAAGATCAGAACTACATTCAGAGCTGGAAATGTGCCTTCCAATATTACCATAAACCGTGGCGGTTTTGCTGCTGAAAAAAATCCTGCAGCAGTGCTATTGTTTGCTTCTTCAGAGGGGGGAAACAGGCCAAAGAAAAAGAAAAACAAAACTCCAATCTCCTGAAGAGCTTCTTTTACCCTATTGCACAGGTGTCAAACTCACAACATCACAGCAGCGTCACATGACATAACAGGACTTTCCCCCCCTTTGCTAAATCGGGTGTGGGCGTGGCCAGAGTGTGATGCATCTGGCCCATGGGCCAGTAATTTGACAGCCTGCCCTATTGCATATGCTTTTTTTTTAGTCTTAAAAAGAGATATTGTGATATAGATTAGCTTAGGGATTTGTTTATAGATAAGTTCAGATCACTTAAACAATGCTCATGTCCATCCATCAGCTAAGCTTTAATTGCAAGGTCACTTAATGGGAGAAAAAAACTATTTCAAGGCAAAAATATCTTGATTGTAGGTATCAATACAGACAGATATGAGGAAGACCCTACAGTTGCTCCTGGTAAGACTCAGTGCTCCTATGATGCGAGTTGCAAATCAAAGGCAGCTATGAATAAAAGGCCACAGCTACAACAATCTGGTTGCCAATCACCTTTAGAGGTGGCTAGATTTTATTTCTTTCCAATGATTAAGAAAGGGTTTGGGTTTGGGTTTTTTTTTTTTTAAGGAGAGGGTTGATAATAGAATAGATGAAAGGCGGCAGCAGCCTGACCAAAATGCAAAAAGCTTCCAGAGAACAGTAGGGAAAAAAAAAAGAGAATTTTTTTCAAGGCTCACATGCCCCAATCCAAACAGGGAGAAGTCACTTGAACATTAGAGTTACTCAATTGTCAATAAAGTGAGATTTCAGAGTAAATTTGAAGGTAGAAAGCCCCAGATAGTCCTTGATTACATCTGAATCTGTACTTGCATTAAAGCCAATATTAATACATCTCCTTTTCATATCATCTCTTTGAACTCATGTGGGCATTCCCATTCTCTCTCCTTTTACATTTAGGCTGGAGTTCCCTGAGTAATATTTTTCCCCAACTTCACCTAACTGGCATATTTTGAGGATGAAAGATAGAAACAAAGAAATGCAGGAAATTTGGCCAGAGTTCTTTAAAAGCAAACTGGAATTGGTTTATGCTCTCCCCCACAACTTACTACACAATATTGGTAAATTTTCCCTGTGGATGCTTAACCTAATTGTTGCTTCACTGTTAAGAGTTCTTAGGAATCTATGCACATTCACATACACAGCACAGATTTGAGGGTTAATAGTAATCTCTGCTAATGAAAGAAATGATTTAGAGGGTGAAAAAATGAATATTAGAAACAGTGTGCATTTAGAGAATGCTCTTTCTTGTAATTTGAGCAAGATCGTATTAGTATGCGAGTTAGATTCATTCTATTTCACACTTGGAAAGAAATGAGATATTGCAGGCTCACACTTTCTGTAATAGAATCCTTGTAGTAGTTTCATGTATGTGCTTTGCAGGTGGAAGATAGAGCTTTGCTTAAGGAATTAGAGGACATTGACAATATGTAAAATTCACAGTTAAAGATTTCTAAGAAGAAAGCATTTTTCTGCCTCACCGAAAGTCACAAAAGGTCTTTGAAAGAGTGATGCATCTGATGACCTGATTAAATGTACTCTATTTTTAAATGAGCAGTAGCCTTTTCACCAAGATTACAGGGCCACTCTTCTGGAAAAAAAAGAAGAAAAGAAAGCAAGGGACTTGGATTTTGATAGTGTCTCAAAATCAGAAGCTTACCCATCTATGAATTTTGTAGGGTTGCTCATAAACTGCTTCAAGCAGCACCACGTCAATGGCTGCCTTAGAATTCTTCTGAGTTTGCACATTTCTTTCCAAGGGCAAAGACAGACAGCATAGATGGGAACAAATGACAGAGCCAAAAGACTCCCAAAACAGCTGGAGGTATGTCAATCAAGATTAGAGTTTTAATGTCTGTACCTTGAATGTACACACTATTAGCCTGCATCCAGTATCAGTATAAACTGGGCCACATCACCAGTTTTGTCTCTGGTAAGAAAAAGTGCATTACAAGAGACTAAAGGAGGAAGATGCTAATTTTTCAATAATCTGTTCAATGAAGGGTTTTCTCTAATTAAATATTTATTTCATGAAGGCTTCTTTGCTCTATCTTCACTGCAATTCTCAAATCACTGGGGAGTACAAAAGAAAATAAGAATACCTTATATTTTGTGTGTGTGCTTTATTAAAGTTCCTGACACAATTTAATGTACATTTACTTTTTAGAAAAATCAATATAAACGCTACCCCACTTTGGATTCCTTTAGATTAACTTCTGTTGATTTTGACTAATTCATGAAAGGTGATTTATAATAATCAGTGAATACCTTTTTTAAGGTTAAATGTTAGGGTTAATTCATTCTTGAATTCTGGGTTTTTGTTTTATAACTGGAGACACAATTAAATTAATGAATAAACCTGTAAAATGATACTAAAGTACCTTATGAACTAAGACCATTACTTTCAATGCTTACAGATGAAAATAAGCCTGAATCAAGAGACAGACGGAATGTGGTGATGCAAAATGCTAAGAGAAATGATTAATAACCAGAAAAAATGAACAAGAAATATAAATGGTGGGATTTAGTCTGGGATTATTCCTAAATCCAGCTTGGAAGGTTGAGAAGCAGGAACAAAATAAGCACTTTTAATAAGCTAAACAGTGTATCTGCCTCAAGTCTCTCGTGCAGCTTAGAAACTATATTTAGATTTGCTGCTTAGAACACATCTGGCTTTATCACCAAAATCTCAAAGCAGCTGACAGCAATAAGGATTTAAAAAAAAATCAAACAAAACTGCAGAAGTTACAAAGAGCAGTAGTGAAAAGAAGAATACAAGCAGCAAGACAACTCCATGGGAACATAGTTATGTACTTGATATCAAATCAGATCACTTGCTAAATTATCTAGGTCAGTATTGTCCTTGCTGTCTTTCACTAGCTCCCTGAGGTTTTGGGCAGAGATCTTTTTGTGTTCCCCAGAGTGAGGCTGGGAACCGATACAGAGACATTTGGCATCAAAATATGTTTTTTAATACTGTCTCAGAATGTTTCCCAAAGTTTCCTCCCTTGTTCTTAAGGCAATCCCCCTCTCCCCAGCCATTTTCTATCATACATTTCTCCAGCTAACTGTATCTTCCTTAATTTTCTGGGTTTTCTAATTTAAAAAAAAGTTTTCTCCCCAAGTATCTATTGACTGGTCTGGTGAAAATCATGGTGCAAAGTGCTTCGCTCACATAGAAATTGACATGAATGTTCAGAAGATGCTGGGAGTGACTCAAAGCAACTATCCTGAACCTTTAACCAACTGCTTCATAGTCTCAAAGAATGGATCTACAGGGACATTTTGCTTGTATTGAATGATTTTTAAAGGATTAAAACATTTGGAAATCTCTCACCTGGGAAGTTTAATCAACTAGTTAAAACTGAGGATCTTTTTGTAGGCATTTATGGACATCTGTCTGTGAAAGGGCAAATTCCATGCTAGGCAATTAGGAAAGAAATTGAAAGTTAAACTGCCAATACTAATTTTCTTAGACAAATCTATGCTACATCCTCATAAGTTATTTGAAAAAAAGCTATAATAGTTTTGGATAAAGGGCAACAAAAATATTCAAGACAGGATTTCCTACTGAATTGATTTCTTAATAAAAATATTATTTTAAACACCTTGCGAAGGTGATTTTAAGTAGGATTATTTCTTCTTTTATCAAAATGTGAGGAGGTATATGTCAAGGATGTCATTTTTCTCTTCTTATTTGGTTTTGATATCTCTGGAATGCTTAATAAAATAATGATATAATATTCACAACTTCATGAAACAATGTAACTATGCTTGTATTATATGCAAGTAATATTTTGGACCTTTTCAATCATTGTAAGACATCCTTATTTATACTTTTCAAGAAATGAACTAAAATTCTATTAGAATATATAAAAAAGGTTTAATATCATACCAACTGGTAATAGCATTCTTACCACTATCAGTAAAGATTAGAATTCAAATTCCTCACAGGCTTCCAGTTTGAGCTTCTTCGCGATAGACTGAAATCCGTGACCATGTGCGGTTTTGATCTGTGCTCGCCACTGGAGCACCTTGAGCCAGCTGGTTTCAGGGATAAGTCACCCCATAGAGGTGGTGAAAAGGGAGGAAACTGCCAGCAGGGTCGAGGAGAGTCGCATCTCTCCTCCCCAGCTGGCCATTACTCCCTTTCCTGAAGGTGGTTGCAGAGGTGGTCAGAAATGGCTACCTCAAAGAAGAACTCAACTGGAAAAGAATGTGCAGGAGGAAGATAAGAAAAGAAAGTTTTGGCTGACCAGGTCAAACTGAAAAAGCAACAATATAAAGTACCCTGGAATTTGAAATATAAAGAATAACGTTGCTCCCAAGGAAGACTTTGAAGCAACGAATGAGAGAAGGAAGGGAAAGGATTTGGTTTTTCTTTTCTTTTCTTCCCTATATTGACAACTAAGAGATTTAAGCAAGAAATCAGCAAAAATCCACTTTGACATTAACAGATATTTAAGCTGAAAAAAAACATCAAAGAGATAATAAAGATTTCTGGGTTTTCAAAAACTTTTAAAAGAAGGAAAAAAACAAGAGTGGGATCTGGAAAAATGGAGGAGACCACCTTGAAGTGAAAGGAATTAACAGTGAAACTTTAACAAGATTCCTAAAAGATACATTTTAATGGAAACTTTGTAACAAGATAAGAGAACCCCAGGAAGAGAAAGTGGAAAAAAGAAGCAAGAAGAAACAGCTTTGGATTACTTGGTGATTTTTGGATTTTTGGCTATTGGATCTAAAGGACTAAAATTAATTGGGTGGTTGTTTAAAAGTTTTTAAAATGGTATCACTCTTGGAAGAATTGCAAATGGAACTTAAAAAACAGAAAGAAGATGCACAAGAAGGAAGATGTTCTTTTGGCTTCGTATTTCTATTTTTAGAAATGGAGATCCTGAACTATGAGAAACAACAAGAAATGCCTGGAGAACAAGAAGGGCGGGACAAAGAAGAAGCCATCTTCAATGACCAAGTATTTCTATGTGGGGAAAAGAAAGGAAAGTGAGGAAAGAGAGTGAAAAATTTAAGATTTGAAAAAACAACCTAAAAAAAGAATAGTTTGAAAAGTAATTACAATATTAGGAAGAAACAGAAGAGAGGATTACAGAAGAGAGAATCAGAATTAGAGAGAGGGGGGTCAAAAAGGGAAGGGAGAAGAAGGGGAAAGAAGGAAAGGAAAAGAAATTATAAAGGACAGAAACAGGACATAAGAGAAACAGGGAAAATATACAAAGGTTAAGGGTATAAGCCTATTTAAAAGACACAGAGATAATGGGTGAACATTTAATTGAAAGGGGGATTCTGTAAGGGTACATAAGATAATATTGTTATATTAGAAATAGAAATGAACTTTGAAAATATGAAACAAGTGTGATTAAAATGATAGATAAAATACTCATTGTAATGTAATGGAATGTTTAATAAATAAATGAAATAAAGAGAATGAGAGAATGGAATGAGGAAAGGAGGGGAACATTTTAATTATCATTAATGTGTTATAAAAATTTAAGTGAAGAGGAATATGAAAGAAACATGAAAAAATTAATCGAAATATTATAAGTGTTCCTAGAAGTATGATGTCCTGTTGAAAAGAAATGTTAAAGATGTTAAAGATTATAACTAACACTAATGATAAAGCTGAATTGGAATAGAATAAGTATTTTATTTATTATTGTTATTTATATATATATATATACTTTTTCTTTAAGAACTTAGTACGTATTTTAAGAATGTACCAAGCAGAATTCAACTGGAAGTTATGTGTTATAGTGAATGTTATAATTGTAAAGGCATAAATTGAAGTTTAAATAAGAGTTGAAGGGATAAAAGTTAAAAGATGTAAAGGTGTCATACTCCAATCAGTAACTACGGGAGGAAATATTGTTTAATGAGAAAAGAAAATATGAAATTGAAACAGGACAGACAAAACTATAAATATAATGATTAGAAAGATATTGAAACCTAGAAAAAGATATATATAATTGAATTTAGAAACAAATGAGTTAATTAAAAGTAAGATTGAGAAAACTAAGGGTAGGGAAAAATTATTGAGAAAATGTTAAAATAGTAATAAGATATGAAATAGAACATAAAGGTGAATATGACATTGAATTTTTGTCTGTATGGAGAAGTGATAACTTGGGACCATGCTATTCTCCAAAAATGAAATTTTACTTGTATTATGTTTTGTGAAAACCCAAATAAATTTTTTATTAAAAAAAGAAAGAATTTGAATTCCACACCGACTCCATTAAACATTTAGGGATAATTATTCCCAAGAAAATATCTCACCTGAAATAAATATTTGAAATGCATCAGTCCAATGAAAGTTGATAGCAAGATAGATAAATTGCCTTTGACTTTGTAGGGACAAACTAGAGTTACCATATCAAGTTACTTTGAGAAAATACAAGAAAATATTTTCAGTCAATAGGTAGAATATGATATTTTAGCTGATCCCTCAGTTCTTCATCTGCCAGATACAATTTTCAAGTGGGGGATTCAGATTGGAAGAGATGAGTCCAAGGGACTGCTCTTTAAGGAAATTAAATTATTATCCTGATAAAATTACAGAGTGTTACAGTAAAAGCTGTGTGGAACAAAGCACCAACCTGAGCAAGAAAAATGATGTTGACTTGCAACCTAATTCACACTTACTAAATGCTTGGATAAATGCTTGAATGAGGATCAGACCCACTCCTTAAAATGCTTTAGTTTATTTATTTCTCCTACACAACTGTATATATTTTCCATATTGTTATTGTGCAATTACATAGACGTAATTTCTGGCAACACCCTACATATTTCATCTTGACTTTTATGCTCATGTTTCCTTTCCATAATATTGTTGGAAGGGATCTTGTAGGACCTCGAGTTCAACTCCCTGCCCATGGCAGGAGACACTATATATTTCTGGATAAATGGCTGTTCAGTATTTTCTTGAAAACCTCCACTGATGGAGCAACCACAACTTCTGGAGGTAAACCATTCTACTGATTAATTTTTCTCATTGTCAGGAAATTTCTCCTTAGTTCTAGGTTGGATCTCCCTTTAATGATCTTCCACCCATTACTTTGTATCCTGGCCTCAACTGCCTTAGAGAATAGATTGACCTCCTCTTCTATGTGACAACCCCTCACATATTTGTCTAGTTTAATGAAAAGAAGGACTAGGGATGACATGATAGCAGTGTTCCAATATCTGACAGCTTGCCACAAAGAAGAGACAGTCAAGCTTTTCCAAAGCACCTGAGGGCAGTACAAGAAGCAGTGGATGGAAACTAATCAGTCAAGGAGAGAAGCAACTTAAAACTAAGGTGAAATTTCCTGACAGTTAGAACAATCAATCAGTGGAATAACTTGCCTTCAGAAGTTGTGAATGCTCCAACACTGGAAGTTTTTAAGAAGACAGTGGACAACCATTTGTCTGAAGTGGTGTAGGGTTTCCTGCCTAGATGGGGTTGGACTAGAAGACCTCCAAGGTCCCTTCCAACTCTGCTATTCTATTCTATTCTGTTCTGTTCTGTTCTGTTCTGTTCTGTTCTGTTCTACTCTACTCTACTCTACTCTACCCTACCCTACTCTACTCTACTCTACTCCATTCCTCACAGTCAGGTCTCCCATAACCCTTCTCTTTGCTAGACTAGACATACCTAGTTCTCTCAAGGGTTCATCTTATGGTTTAACCATCTTTGCTGTTCTTTTCTGCACATTTTCTAGGAGCTGAACATCTTTTTTGTATCATGATGACCAGAATTGGGTGCAGTATATCAAAATGTGGTCTCACTAGCGCAGTATAAAGCAGTACTATCATTTCACATGGCCTTGATTCTATCCCTCTGTTGATTGAGGAAATCTTCCAAAGCCTTTGCAGAGTTGACAGATCCTGATACTTGAAAAACTAGGTTTAGATAATCCTTGCAAAAGTTGCAGTCAAGAAAAGTACAAAGTTAAGCCTACCTAAAAGCAAACAATTCCTCTCTATCAGACATGGCACTGAGATCCAGGGTAAAACTGAAGCTAGAATGAGATTTCTTCTGCATCAGAAGAATCACAACCAACTGAAAATAATGCTCAGAAAGCAATTTGCTGTTTTACTGCAGATGATCTGACTCTTTCTTTTCAACGCTACCGGTACTCTGCAGTTTTTCTTTCCTAGCCCATCTTCCTTCAGGTATTTTATGGCCAGTATTAATTTGACAATTTTTAATTAGTAAAATGTTTTGTGTGACTGTGTTCAATCAACCTCTCATATTTGAAAATGATAGATAAGTGATGAGGTTGATTAAAAACATATTATTTATTTAAATACCCATGTGCATACAGATATACATCTGAATTCCCGCAATGAAGAAAAAAAGTATGTTTCATTCAACATACAGAAACCAAACAGTGTTATGAAAGCTTACTTACTGTTTTTATCTCTCCACAATCCTGCTGCAATTAATGTTGGCAGCGTACACAAAAGAAGACAATTAAAACATCCACAGTAAATTTTTTTTAAACTTAAATCTATGACCATAAGGGTAGCCTGGGGCTGGAAACATCAAAATGATTCTCTCCTACCATTATGCAAGCTGTTGCATTTTGCCTCCACTGAAGCTTCTGAGTAGATTTGAAAAGTGACCTCAAGTATGGACCGTTGCGAGAGTCCAAATGCACGATGTGGGTGTGAGGAACTATCACCAAGGCACCCCGTTCCTCTGTCTCTCATGTCCTCTGTCCCCCTCCTTCAAATTCTTCCCAAACTTCCAAATGTAGATTCACTGAATTCAATTCCTTCTGTTTTCTCTGCTATAATTTTATATGAGGGATTTCAGAAGTTAAAGAAATGTTATAAGTTACCAAGCAGGCACAGTTTGATGGGCCTATTCTAGTGGGCTTCTTTGGTGGACTTGACCCCTTGGATTTTGCAAAAGGTCAGCACTGTTTATTTGCTACTAAGGTAGGTTCAATCTCCTCACTATGTCCTCATAAAGCTGTTTGCTGGACGATTCAGCTTTTTTGGTGGGGGGTGGGGGACAGAAAAAAGCATCAAGAAAGATATTTACTCTGGATTCATTCTGTTAAATTAAAGATATTATAAACATCATTGATTTGTTTACTGGTCTTTTCAAGAACTCTAATAAGTTACTATGAAAGAATATTTAAAAATAAACAAATTTCCATAAAGATAATTTCACAAAACAATAAACAGTAAACAAAACCCTCATAAAAACAGCAATAAAAGTACAATACTTTAAAATAAGGGTCAATTAAGAGGAATTCTAAAAGTCAATCTGGTCCTCAGGCTGTTGTTACCCTCCGATAGCTTTAAATGAACAAGTATATCTTCTACTGATGTTTAAAGCAATACCATGGGGTTTAAACGTATTTTTTCCAGAAGAGAGCTCCAAAACTGGGACACCATCCATAGCAAAGATCCTCCTTTTATTCATTGCACTGCATACAAGACTCACTGGTGAGACCACGAAGGTGGCTACCCTAGTTGATCTCATGTGGCTGTGCACAGAAAGTAGTACCAGGAGAAACAGTATTTTAAATATTTGGATCCTGGGCATTAAGGGCTTTATAAACTAGTATCAAGATCTCGGTTTTGGCTTTTTTATTTACAGGAGAGCGCTCTAAGTATCCATGCCACACGTTTCCATTTTGCTGCCCTACTTTACAAAGTGGCTGCGTTTGGCACCAGCTACAACTTTCAGTCTGTCTTCAGTATATTACAGCAAATAAGTCGGAATGTATTAGGAACAGGTAATAACTGGAATGGCAGTCAAAGTTAAGCACAGGCCCTTTATGTCCCTAAGGTGACGTATGCCTCTAGTGATCTTAGAATCAAGGAGAGACTCCAAGTTACCCCCTTGCTCCTTTGAGTGGAATGCGACCAAAGCCATGTCAGGCCACCTTCCAAAGTCCCGGGTCTGAAATCCACAACACCTCTGTTTTATCTGGATTGAGCTTCAGATTGCCTCTAGGCAACTGTCAAGCAAATGCACAGCCTCTCCTAATTCAGGTGGAAAGGAAAGGAAGAGAATGAACCAAGTGTCACCTGAATACTGATGTCATTATGCTCCAAATCTTCTGGGAGGTAGTATATGAGCAGGCTGTAAACATTGGAGATACAGTTCCCAAAGACTAATAGTTTGCACCTTTTTAACACACTCTTATGGACTTTAAGTATTGGAGAGAACAAGCAAAGTGCTCCCTTTTTATTCCTGTATTTTTACTGGCTTTCCTCAGTCGTAAGGTTGATATTCTTAGGTTCTCCACTTCAGTGCTTCTTACAAGAAGTGGTATTTTCTTTTTCCTTCTGTGGTCCTGCACAGTGGCGGATTAAGGCTCACTGTTGCCCTAAGCACTGACAAACTGTACAAATGAAGCCATAGTCTTAACTTTGTGGTGCCCCCTTTGGGCCTGGTGCCCTAAGCGTGTGTTTAGTCTGTTGAATGAAAACAATGCTAATATACTATTGGTCCCTCATCTTTAAGAGAGAAAGCTCAGAGATGCAGACTTCTATTGAGGCATGTATTATTCTATTCTATTCTATTCTATTCTATTCTATTCTATTCTATTCTATTCTATTCTATTCTATTCTATTCTATTCTATT
>NW_020769312.1:27575247-27659722 GCF_900518735.1 Pseudonaja textilis
TCCTATCCTATCCTATCCTATCCTATCCTATCCTATCCTATCCTATCCTTCTACTCTACTCTACTAAATATGAATTCCAGTAAATGAACTGGACAATTGTAACTCAAATTGCTTTATATTTTTCCTTACATGCTTATGGAAGATTTATCTTACTAGTTTTGCAATACATTGCTGACCTTTGGAAACAAGAAGAAAGGGAAGAAACCTTCTATTCGGTGATAAGGTTTCATGTTATTTTGTAGCTCAAATTACAATTTTTTCCCCGTTAAAAATATACAATGAATGAATGTACTACAGTATGATTTCCCTGTAGAGAGAACAAAGACCTAATGCCCTTAACTGAAGGCAACTCTTTTGAAAGAACATCTATTGCAGAGATGGAGAACATTGTGGCTAGAAATCCTCCCCCCCTACTCTAGCTTCTTTAGCCTATTCAGATTTGTTTCTTGTGCTTCCTTAGCAGTACCAAACTTTGGGAGACAGAGTGAAAAATGTTCCATTAGGCAAAGAAAGATATTATGTTCCACCCAGTATTTGCTAAAGCTAAATCCAGTAAGTTATGCATTCACTCACAGCTGATCTTCAGAGAAACCAGTTTGCCCGAACTGGTAGAATCCCACCCCTGTTAGAAGGGGAGAACTTGAATTGAAAAACCAGATTTGTCGCTGTCCACAGCAAAACAGCCTTTGAAAACTGTCCAGGGATCAGCAGTAAAGGAGCACATCTACAGCCAGCTGAGGAGGAAGTGCATCCTTCATATTACTGTCATATTACTGTACCACCCACAGAATGGCTGAAATGTGTCATACCGCATCCATGACAAAACCTAGGTCAGGATAAGAAGAAACCTAACAGAATGCTGAAAGATTATTTTACGCTTCAGGTACGATCTGGAGTTGGAAGAAAGCAGGTATCAAGAGGACACAGCACAGAAAAAGAGATTGCTGTAAGCACAGGTACACCGCATCATGCCCTGATAAGCTCTCCACTATATAGTCATGTAGTTGTGGTAGTGGCACAGTGGTTAGAGTATAGTATTGCAAACTAACTTTGCACAGCCAGGAGTTTGATTCTGATCGGCTCCAGGTTGAGTCAGCCTTCCACCCTTCCAGGGTCAGTAAAATAAGGACTCAGATTGTTGGGGGCAATATGCTGACTCTGTAAACTGATTAGAGGGGCTGTAAAGCACTATGAAGTGGTATATATGTCTAAGTGCTATCACTATTACTATTTTTATAAACCTTCATGTATGACTTTGTGATGTATGAATATAGCCAAATGGGGCCTAGTCAAGAAATGAATAAACCTTGAATTTTCTTATAACAAGCTGGCACCAATAATTAAGCCTTATTTTGATTGGAACTTCACCACTGAAACAGAAAGAAAAACTAACAAAATTTAGGTTTTTTAAAAAAATTATTCTTTGTTTAGCAACATAGATTTGAAACTAAGATAAACATAATTCATTTTAATGTGTTTTTATTGCCTAACTTGTATCTCTTTGTTTTTTACAAATTCTCCTGTTTCATTCCCTATAATATCTGTATTTTATTGATTTCAATTATGCTTATAACTTGGCCAAGCTATTGGACTTTGTGTTTTATTTAAGCAATAGTCTGGAAGTGATTTGAAAGTCTTAGATTTATCATGGCAATACAAAGCATACTAATTTGCCAGGGGCTAATGTATCCTCCACTGGTATTTACTTCCGGTTGCCACTAGCTGTAGTTTACAAATTGTAAACTGCAGCTTATAAACAGTAAATCACAGGCAACAGGTGGCAATGGAAATGATAGCCAATAAGAGAATGAAGGGGCTTGTAATGGATGAGGAAGCTGATTTTTGTGTGTTGTTTTCTCTTTTATGAAACGCAGAAGGAATATTTGAACAGTGCCAGCAAGGTTAGTTACTGCATTTAGGAGACCTGATTGATTGATACAATTATCCCATCCAGCTTTAGAAGTTTATTACTAGCCACTGCTGAATGTACCACATATGTATAGGTATCAAAGCCTCCTCTGTGTAAGTATGACAAATAAGTAAATCTGTTAAGCGCACAGCACTGACAAAAGAAACAAGGTGTAGCCCTCTTTAGAGGTCAATAAATGGAATTGTACATGCATTGCCCATTACAAGACAGTTCTGGATGGGCTATTCATGCTAGATATCAGTAAACAGGATTAAATCATACTTTAAAATTAAAGCAGGGAGTCTACCAGATAACTAGCCCTCTGCAATTTGATCACTTCCACTTTTAAACACAAAAAACAAAAGCTGGAATCGAGTTATTTGAATTTCTCAAAGCTAAACACCTCTTGCTACATTATTTTCTTCCCAGTGACTAACTATTAATGGTCTACCCCTGATCTTCCTTCTATATTATTATCTGTTTGATAATATGATAAGAATTCTGATTTTCTCATTAATAGTAGTAGAATTCATAGTAAATTATGGTATTTGAGAAAATTCAAAGGTGCTTTATTGATCATGCTAATGCTATTCCTCCTTTGACTGGGCATAAGTATTGCCCTTGTCTGGCCAGATTTCATAGTTGCAGATTAAATAAACAAGAGCAATTTTTGTTGATTATCAGGATTAGTGTTTGTGCTGTCCAGACCAGTGTTGTTCATGACACTAACACATAACAATAGAAAGCTCTTTTTTTCCTAGTCCAATTAGAGCAAATTACTTTGATTTGTGCTCTCTTCAAAAAACATCACTGTTTGAATAAAAGATTCAGATGTTTATCATTCCATGGTTTTCCAAGAAAAGGAATCCCAATCTTACTTGAAACCAATTCTAATCCTGTTCTACAGAATCTGTAGCATGGAATTCCACCTGGAAAAGAATGAAAGATGAAGCAGGCCTGTTGTTTGAGAAGAAGAGTGAGAATAACTTGAAACGTTTAATTTTTCAAGATGAGGTTTTAGTGACCAGTTCTTTAAGCCTGGCCTTCAGATCCTCTCAATATGCTGACAGGCATAGGATTGTATCCTAGGAGTCAAATCTGAAACTTAAAGTGTCAGATATAATAATGAAGTTTAGCTTGCATGTTTTCATGAGAACCTGGCTGAAGTGAAACAGTTTCCATTTGGAGGGAAAGAAAACTAATTTCATTAAATAGAAAATGCCTATGGCAACTTGAAAGAAATAAAATGGTAATTTCATTACAAAACAATAACTGTATGCATAGGATGTTTTTCCAGCTTTGTTTTTCCCCCCATATTTTCAAAGCTTGTCTTACTGAGAACTAGAAGTGTTTATTTCTCCCATGGCTTCTATAACCTGGATATTTCTGCTTATGTCAAGTTTTGAGAAAATTGCTTTATTTTATTGAAGAACGAAAATGAGGCATCTTTCAGGAAAATCTGAATAGGTGAAAATGTTGACATGAAGGATTATGCCAAAATGTTGACATGAAGGATTATATACCTATGCATACTCTATAAGATGTTGTCTGGCTATTGAACCAGATTACACTTGTGTGTTGTTGTTGTTGTTATTGTTGTTATTATTATTTTGCTGCTGGGAAAGCAACTAAGAGCAAGCCAAGCTACACTGATTCTAAGGAAGCTTTTTGTACTGTGAGGAAGTAGAATGAAATAATGCAAAAATACAGTGAGCTATTAGGATTTAATGGCTGAAAAAGATCCCTTACTAGTTTGCTGCTGTTTTCCTTTCCTTTCCTTTCCTTTCCTTTCCTTTCCTTTCCTTTCCTTTCCTTTCCTTTCCTTTCCTTTCTGATTGTTGGAGGTTTTCCTTGTTTGCATGAGGACACTGATTCATTCCTGAAGACACATGGGCTCCAAGCTGGACTTGTTCCAATCTGAACTGCACTGAAAAAAATGGCATCTGAATAAGCAGCGGGCTGGGCTTCTCAGAGGAAAGAATGCTTTTCTTATTTTAACTATATTAATAAATCCTTTTGGATTTTCAAGTTAAATGAGCTTTCAATTGTCTGGCACAGCATCTGAAATAAAATCTACCAGTAGATGGCAGCAATGCTACATCTCTCAGATGGAATTCTGTTGTCTGAGGATTTCCCACCTCTCACAGGTGTGAACTGTACAACAACATTAACTTATAAATACAAGCCGATTAAAAGAGTCAGACTACTTTGCCCACGTCAGCTAGTTCCAACATTGTATCAACAAAGAGAAGGAACACTTTTACATATTTTACCAAGAATTTATCATAAGTAATTATGGAGAAACTCATCTTATGATCCTTACTATTTTGATTGCCAGCATAAGTAGACAAACATTGTAGAACATAGCTGAGGGGATAAATCATATTATACTCCTTTGTAGCTTGATAATTTGCAAGGGTTTGGTGGTGGTGGTGAAATCCAAAATGATCCAGGGTAGATTTTAAAATGCATTTACTTAAGACTATAAAAACTTTTTGATACATGAGGTTTTTGGACATTTGGATTTTTGTCATTCACACCCACACACTGGAGAGGGAGGGAGGATCACATTTTCTCAAAGCAAATCTGGAATTGGTTTAAAAAGATTCATTTCTCTTGTTGATGCTCATCATTAGGAACATAATAGAGTGGGAAAGTATTGGAATATGAAAATTATATGGACTTCAGTTCTGTTTACACTTCCAAATATTTGTGTCTGCCTTGATGAACCAGCTGAAATGCATACTCTCCATTCTACTCCAAAACATCTTTAAAGTAATATCCACACCTTGACTGCTTTTATTGCACACTGTAAAGTGGACTCGGTCAAATATATGTACATTGCAGGCTTAGGAGAACAACTTAATCATCAATCAAGTAAAGTTGTTTAGCTCTTTCTCCGGATGCTGATGGTGAAAAACCGGAGGCCTGTTCAGTGAGGCTTGAAGGGTTGTTTGCTCACTTGCTCACTTTCTCTGTCTGATGAGTGAGTGCAAGCCTATGCAATTTCCATTAAGAGATTCCAATTACGGTTCCTAGTCCTCAATGGGTCACTTGCAAATGTGGCTAATGAAGAGAAGGAAACCGCAGAAGCAGCAGATTTAACCTGATTTAAATGCCACTTATGAAAAATAGCCTAGCATTAATAATCTGTTTAATTGGGAAAATAATTGGGCTCCTCGTCTGGCGTTGCCTTCCCTTTTAAAATTCTCTCTGCTGGGAGACATTATCATTACTGGGAATCATTTTCTCTCCGCAGATTTCCACCCCTCCCTGGTTCTGTGGAGAAAAAGTAACATATATATATATAGTCAAAGGCTTATTTGTCCAGAGTTGTTATTTGTTAAATTTATTTTCTTCCCTATCAACCATGATGCTGGAATAAACCAGCCTATCCATTTCAGTTTTTCTACCTGCTGTCCTGGGAGAGCTACTTTAGGATTACTTTGCAGCCAAACCAGCAGAAAGGAGATGCTGGTTCAACGAGTCCCTTTGCTTTTTTGAGGTGGGCCCCATGTCTTTGAAGAGAAAATGGGAACGTTGTGGTGATTCCGAAGCATTAGCCCAATGCCCAGGAGGGCATTTGAGGCAGCTTCAAGAATAGGAAATACAGACAAATAAAATAAATAAATTCAGGGACAGTTCTAGAAACCAAGCTGCCTGAGGAGAAAAGGGCAGGGAAGATCCCACGAAGCCAGCCTAGGGTATCCCCATCCTCCCCGCCCCCCCGCAACACCTTTGGGGTTTGTGTGATGTTTCAACTTCTACGCAGGGGGGGTTGATGTCTTTCCCCTCGACGGAAGCAACAAACTCGCTCAGAAGTCCACCGGGCAATGAGACAGGAACTTGCCCCTCACGCCCCGCGGCCGCCTCAGCAATTCCAAGCGGGGCAGCTCTCTTCGCCTTGATCCCGCGCTCGCCTTCTCCTGGGAAAGCATCCCCCCTACCTGAAGAAGACCTACCTTCCACCCCACCCCACCCACCCACCCCAAAAAGAAAAAGTTGCTTCCCACCCGCCCCGGCGTTCCTCGCTTTTCCTTCCCTGAGGCGCGGAGGGCTGCTAGAAGGCGGCTGCTGGCTGGCACCGGCTTCGGTGGGCGCGCTTGCCGCCGCCGCCGCCGCCGCCGCTGCTTCAGTCTCCATCCCCTCTCTGTGGGAAGAGATGGTTGAGTCCGGCAGGAGCAGCAGCAGTTGCTACGGCGGCGGTGGCGGCGGCAGCAGCCTGAGCATCTTCTTCTGGCGCTAGCAGCTCTGCTCGCCCGGTTGGACTTTCAGCCCTCTGTCTGCTCCAGACGGGGGACAGGGGCGACCCCTTCCATTCACGCCCGCGCCCTTTCCCGTCTTCTTCTTTTTCCTCCTCTTCCTCTTCCTCCTCCTCTTTTTCTTCTTCTTCTTCTTCAGCTGCTGCTGCTGCTGCTTCTCCAACAGCCTGCCGCCTCCTTCCTCCCCTGTGGCTTCTCTTCGCCTCCCGTGCCTTGGCGTCTCTTCGTCGACGTAGTCGCGAGGTTGCCGGCTGTTGTTTTTCCTTGCCTCGGAAGGAAGAGGAGAGAGTCGCGGAGCGGAGGATCCCTTTCCAGCGCGCCCGTCCCCGCAGTGGGCTCGCCGGCACTTGATGCTATGAGAAGGAGCCGAGCGGAGGCAGGCAGGCAGTCTTGCGGGAGGAGGCGTCGAAGGCTCGGCCGCCGCGGCTGCCACTCGCGGCACCCGGAGCTTCGCCGGCCGCTGCGCCGCCGCCTGGCATCGCCTGGTGACTCTTTGGCCCCGGCGGCCTTAGTCCCTCCGGCACTCGGGGCCCGGACGAGAAGCCGCGCTCGCAACTGAGGGGCGTCCCCGCGAGGTCTCACCCCCCTCCTCCCCACAAAACCACCCGCGCGCTTCTCACCGCCCGCCCGCGCGCCCCACCAACCAGCCTCCTTCCTCGGCTGCTTCCCGCTAGCTGGTTCGCCCGCCGCTCCTCTCTATGTGTGTGGAATAACTGCAGAGATGACTGCGTGGAAGCGATTCGAGGCTTTGCTGGTGGTGTTCAGCGCGGGCTTCCTCACTGCAGCTCAGGGTAAGCAGCGGTGGCGCCGGCGGCGTTTTTTTTTTTCTTCCAGCCAAGCGGAGCTGCCTCCTTCGGAGGAGGCAAAAGAGGATGGTGCACGAACCGGGAGGCTTCGGGGGGGAAGGGGGGAGGGGAGAGGGTTCCTTCCCGGGCCGGGTGGCTTGCTTGGTCTCCCTGCCAGGCATTGCCTTACCGAGACACCCCTCGAGGGGACGTTTGTTAAGAGCGGCGGTCGGGCATGACGGCCCCTTGCCCTCTTTGCCCACCGCCCACTCGGTCAGGCGGTGCGGGCAAAACGGCACCTGCTGTTCCACCCCGCGCATCTATGGCTCTCCTGTGTTTTGTGGATGGTCTGTTGCTTTGTGTCCGGGACTATCCCGGGATGGAGGGAGGGAGGGAGGTGCACTTGCATGGATGGTTGGATGGATGGGAGGGGGGGTGGATGGGTGAGTGGGGGAAGAAATGCTAAAGGTGGCTATCAAGGCTCCCCCCTCCCCAAATCCTTTTAAAAATAGCATGCTTCCACTTCCGAGGGGCATGGAGCTCTTTGCCCCCACATACCACCGTTTTTTTTTCCCTCTGCCCACGGAGAAGAAGCTGGCTCTGAGGTTAAGCCTGCCCCGACCAGCTTGGCTAAGCACTTTGTACCTTTCGCAAGTTGCAGAAAGCCAGCAGGAAAGGAGAGCAGCGCTTGAGTCATCCTCCTTGGGGCTCTCTCTCCTTTCCATCCAGCTTCTACAGAAAGCTCTCCTTTGATGCTCAGCCTAAAAAAAAAATGGGCAAAGCCTGTGTGTGTGTGTGTAGGTTTTGCCAGCCTTCTCTATGCTCTTGCATGGAGGCAGGCAGGCAGAGACCCACATTCGGGGATCACTCCATTGCCAATCAACCCACATTGGCTTGGTTGGGATTCTTTTATTTTTGAAATTGAGGTGGACAAAATACTGGAGGATTATACAACTTCCAGTTGATTGTTGGCCCTGGCCCCACAATTCATTCCATTTCCTCCCCCCCCCCCCCCCCCACACACACACCAATAGCTTCTGAATTCCCTTTGCCTCTCATTAGCTGGCCTTTTTCAAGTTGGCAAGCGGCGTTTTATGTCTCCGTGTATGTGTGAGGGTACATGTGGGAGAAGTACTGGTAACCATGATTCTGCCACTCCAAGATAACAGCACCTGCCACTGTTGGAACTGGCCTCTCTCTTGTTTCCCTTGAAGCTCCTTGTTAAAACTCAGCTTCGTGTGTGTGACCAGCATACAGCAAAAGTCTCTTTCGGTAGTTGGCTTCTTGAAAAAAATTGAAGATGCTTCCGCCTTTCTTTGCTCTTTGGTTTTTTTACTGCCCTAATTTATTTTTTATTTTATTAGAAAAATACTGAAAAGAATACAACATTCCAACATTTCTGTCCTGATTCTGCTATCTATTCCACGTGTATAGGTGCTCTTAATTATGTCAAATTGCCGCCCTCTAAAGTGATGGGGTCATTTTGTGAAGTGTGGATCCATGGAGATTCCCCTAGCCTTCCCCTCCCTCCTTCCCTCCCTCCCCCTTCTTCTTCTTGGTTTCCTTTGAATTACTTTGGGTTTCCAGGCGGGTGGGGAGCAAGGCAAGGGGCAAAGAGGACATCTTTCTATTTTTTTCTGAGATTTGTGCTCTGAGGTTTGCAGAGTTTGGAGCTAAAGCAAGTTGTGTTTTTAGTGCACTGAAGTTCCTTCCCTCGGCTACATCCCTGGAGCTACTGCAGGTGACAAGTGGAGCCTGGCTCTTTACTGCCTCTGATCTCATTTTACTCACTTTGAATAGAGAACAAGGAATTGAAATATCTGACATGCTTCAAAATGGTGCTGAAAGGCCAGCTTGTATATAAATAAAGATTGACCTTTGAGAGAGGGGGTGAGGGAGAGAGAGGGAGGGAGGGAGAAGGAGAGAGGGAGAGGAAGGGAGAGAGAGAGAGAGAGAGAGAGAGAGAGAGTGTGTGTGCTGGGGCCCTCAAAATATGTTTGGGGTTAAAACTGAAAGAATTCCCAGCCACCTTATCTTTGGCTGTGGTCTTGGGATACCCACCATGATGGATTTCATCCGGTTTCTCTGCTGCAAGAAGAAAACTCTTTCATTTCATTTCCCCCCACATTCTGGTGCTCTCATTCTTGTTTTGTTCTCTTGGGAGTACAAGAAAACGGTGTTACAGTTTGCTCACCGGGATCCTCTTTGACCAGCCAAGATTTTCCTTTGTCCTCCTTTTGATGCCACTTAATAACCTTGCTATGTGTTTCAGCTCTGTTGTTCCAGATTTGTGTGCGTGTGCGTGTGCGTGTATGTGTGTGTGAAGTTGGATGGAAAAGAAATGCACGCATTTGCATGTTTTAGCAAGTCAGATTGTTATGATGTGGTTGTTAATAGCTGCCTATGCCACCAGTTTTGCTAGCTTGAAAAGGAGAACTGAGATAGTTTCTCAAGAAAGGATGTTATGTATCAGTTAAATGGGCTCATCCAATGGTATCAATGCCGATCCTATTTTACTAAATCCTGAAGGAAGCCAGTGGGAAAAGTTATAATCTTTGTACAGTTTTTTTCTTCTTCAGCTACTGTTGAAGACTTAGACCTCTGATTCTTTCATTAAATGCATCATGATTGGCACCTGACACTTGTTATTTTAAGTTTATTTAATCTTACTATCACTTAGGAATATCTGTATAGAGATTTATGCTTAATTGGCACTGATCAAATGTATGAGGCTCACCGATAAGGGAGATTTTATTTCATGGTGAGGAATACCGTTGGTAGCAGTTTTGTAAGAGTTAAGAATAGTTTGTATCACTTTAGAGGGGAAAACATGTTGCAGTGCATTCCGATGTAATAGCGGACTAGACAACAGGTAGAAGAATACCTAGACTACTGTCTAGTAGAAGCAAAAGCTGTGACATTTGACTTTTTCTTCGTCACCATTTTATGTTCTCAAGCACTATAACTCTGGTGTCTAAATTTAGCAAAATGTAGATCTGTGATTGAAATTAGACTGCTTATAGAATGACTGAAAAAAATAACCATCACCTAGTAACAGATCAGCCTTAGTTTTCTAAGTATGTAATATCCTAATTAACAGAACAGAGGAACTCTTTATTTTAACTGTACTGTGCAGAGGAAATAATCAGCTTTTTTGTCGATATAGATTGAATACTGAATACTCTGAAAATCAGCATTCCTATGGAGAAATATGATGGTATGCTGCTTGTAAGGTTCCTTTCATTTTCACAATTAGAGAAATATATTTCATCATTATCATCTGTATCTATATGTGCATTAAAACCCATATTTTAACAATTATATATAATTTCCTAAATACAATTATATTTAAAAGGATTATTATATCTAAGGTTCCTTTTGCTATATTTTTATAGGAAAGACCTACATGAATTGATGTTTCATCTATTTACCTTATTTTAATAATGTCTTCAAGCTGAAAAATAATAGAAACTAACCAAACATTGGGGCTACTTTTCAAGACTTAGTCCTGAAACTCAATTATTTCTGATAGGAAGAAGTTTTTGCATATCAGTGCAATTCATCATATGTTTTCTTGGTACCAATCCATACTCGATACCATACATATGATTTAAAGTTGCAATATGTTCGTCATCATAAATTAGGGAGGTTATACATCATCGTACTAAAACCCAAAATGAAAAAAAGATAAATGTAAGAAAACCTCTTCTATAACTTTATCTCTGTCACACTAATAACACATGCACTACTGGCTAATTATAAAGAACATGGGAGGAATTAAGGTTAGAAGAGTGCAGCTTCACTTTCAGTAATTAATAGGTTCTTAATATGTGCAAGAAGCTGAAAAGCAGCACATCGCTTGAAAGAAAGGGGAAAGAATTACTTCTTGTGATTAAATGGGGAATGCTGTAGAAAGGCATTTGCTGCGTGGTTTTGTTTATTTTTTTTTTCCTATTTAGAAAGATTCTACTGTATGTGGGTTTGGGAGAATATGTATCTTTTGTTGAAGGAAGGAGATCTATAGCCTTGCAAAATAAAATAAAAAAGAAGAAGAAAGATTAGTTATGTGGCTGCTGCTTTGCTCCCATGCTTTTGAGATTGGCAGAAAAGATCTACAGTTAGTGACTGCAGAGATCCAGAGCCTGGGAGAACATCTTAATTTCCTTCCTCATTAGCATATTCACTGAAAGGTTTCAGTTGAATCACTAGCTTAGTTTCCCTGATTTTAAAAAAAAGCTGCACTTTGCACTTTAAATTTAAAGAGCTAATAGGCCAATGATTACATATTAAGACAATATAGTCTAGAGAATCTCTCCCTCGGTTGCAAGGGTGTGCCTGTGGGTTTCTGGACCTTTGTTTAGACAAACTTAGATCATTATGGCACAAGTCAAGCCATTTATTAAACAATATCCTCTTCTGTTCTTCACTTACCAAAATGCCATCTTCCAATACCCTAGATCAGGAATGCTTAACCCTTTAATATCCCTAGTCTCATCAGCTCGGATAAAAGAACCTTTTTCCTCCCATGTCAACATTTCCTAAGAAAATAATGTTTATGCTTATGTGTGTATTCTGTATCGAAAAGTTTAAAAGCTTGATTAAACTTCCAAGGACTTAACCGTGTTTCCTACTAAGATAGTTTCTCAATCCCATTATAAAATGTGGAATGCTATTTAAAAATCACGGCACAGTTATGATAACCCTCCTCTCCTGATTTTATTCCAACTAATAGAGATGGAGAATCTTTTCCTTATTATTTATCAAATAAAAAAGATGCATAGGGTTTTTATTTCTCTAGATATGAGTTAAGAAGGTAGGTTATATAAATGCCCAGGCTATGTGTTATCTAAAATCCCAGTGAAGCCTAAAAATCATAATCACTTACTGAGTTTTGCAAACCCCAAATATTAACCTTTGAACATAAATACTCTTTGAAATTTTCCACACATGTCCTAGTTCACTTTCCCTTTTTACACTCTTCAATAGCTAAGATACTTTTTTTTACAACTAAAGGGAAAAGTGCAATGCCATTCTATACAGCCATTTTCTCTGGCTTTATTATATTAATATGAAGAGAAATAAGCAGTGGGGTGCCACAAGGTTCTGTCTTAGGCCCAGTATTCTTCACTATCTTCATTAACGACTTAAATAAGGGAATAGAAGGGGAACTTACCAAATTTGCAGATGATACTAAGCTGGCAGGAATAGCTAACACCCAAGAAGACTAGAACACTGGGCCGTATGTAACAAAATGAAATTCAATGTAGAGAAAAGTAAAGTCCTACACTTAGGCAAGAAAAACCAAAAGTACACATATAGACTGGGTGAAATCAGGCTCAATAGCAGTAACTGTGAGCGGGATCTTGGAGTCTTAGTGGACAACCATCTAAATATGAGCCAGCAGTGTGCAGCCGCCGCCAAAAAAGCTAATGCAATCCTAAATTGTATTAACAGAGGGATACAATCAAGGTCAAGGGAGGTACTAAAACCACTATATAAAGCCTTAGTAAGACCACACCTAGAGTATTGCATCCAGTTTTGTTCACCACATTATAAAAAAGATGTTGAGACTCTACAAAAAGTACAGAAAAGAGCAACCAGGATGATTAGGGGACCGGAGACTAAAACATATGAAGAACGGTTACAGGATCTGGGCTTGGCTAGTCTAGTCAAGAGAAGGACCAGGGGAGACATGATAGCAGTCTTCCAATATTTGAGGGGCTGCCACAGAGAGGAAGGGGTCAATCTATTTTTTTAAAGAGCTTGTAGGCCAGACAAGGAATAATGGATGGAAACTGAACAAGGAGAGATTTAACCTGGAAATAAGGAGAAACTTTCTGACAGTGAGAACAATCAACCGATGGAACAGTTTGCCCTCGGAAGTTGTGGGAGCGCCATCACTTGAGACTTTCAAGAAGAATTTGGACTGCTATCTGTCAGAAATGGTGTAGGATCTCCCGCTTGGATGGAGGGGGTTTGGACTAGATGACCTATAAGGTCCCTTCCAACTCTGATTATCTGTTATGAACATATTGGCATCTTATTAATAAAGCTCACCAGTAACTGTGACTATTTAGCAAAATGTTTGTGTATGCTTACCCACTTAAATGGCACAGTTCCAAAAAAACATGAATATATTTATTTGAACACCTTGGAAAATACCTTGGGGAGGGGGAGGTATATACATGCTAGTCAGCTAGCTTAATATTTATAGCCAAGAGTGATGCTACAGTAGAGTCCAATCTGTGACCATCTGAAGCACTGCAGAATAAGGAGCCCTTCTTCTCACTGTATTTCATCAACATTTATACTGAAGAGTTCTGTGATTTCATTGGTGTTTCCACTGTTAGCATTGCTGCTGGCATGTCTGTTTCAATATACTGTACACCTAGCATGCTGAGCTGACTACTTACAGTTGTACATGCTGAGGCTGTAGGGACAAGAAATTTTGTGATCTCTTATCTAAACTAGAAACTGGTTCTATAGGCATATTTCCTTAACTATTAATTTTTTTAGAGAAAATAATCCATTCTAGCCCTGTTATGGTAACATCTTGAGTGAAATCAGTGTATTCACTTTATCTGGCTTTTCTGATTATCAGAAGCATTTTGATCTTAAGAGTTACTGTCACATAAAGTGTTTATTACTTTTTGTGTGTGCTTAGTCTTAGCATATTGGAGCAATAGTTCTGTTTATCAGATGAGAAATCCTATGAGAGAATTAGGGACCTCCAATAATTCTAGAATTCTGTGGCAATTGCCATGGAAATTACTATTTATTTATACAGTGTATCACTGTATGTAGTGTACATGATATTGTTCCTATTTTCAAGAGCTTATGAACTAAAATTAGTCACAAGGAAACAGCATAAGAGAATGCAGGAATTAGTTAGACATAGTATTGATACTAATTGGCCTAATACCAATAGCAATTTATACTGCAGACATTTCAAGCCACACTAGTTACTAAGACAACAAATACAGCAGCTCTGGAAGTAAGTCCACCAAAAATTCCTAGCATGCAAAAATCCTTCCTAGCATACTTACGCATCAATAGTTTGGAAAAACAATAGTCAATCACATTCCGTTTTCAAGATTCTATATACTGAATTTCTTTGGAGGCAATTTTTATTCATCGCAAACAAGCAGGCAAGTAATCATTTACAAGCTTGTCTTTATCAAGCCAATGAAATAATTCTGAAATGATTTGAAAGACCAAGCATTATATTTTAATAGCGACTATTTAAGGAAAATCAGTTTAGGAACATCAACATATATTTACTAGCAAAGGAACAATATGGAATAGACTGAATTTTGTTATGATTTATTGGCACTTTTTCCTTTAAAGCAATGGAATCTTTCCATATTTAACTTCTTTTAGAGAGGTGTATTAAATCTACCAAAATGTAGTGCATACTGTAAAAGAAAAATGAAAATAAAATAATTTAAATTAGATACTTGGCATGTTTTCCCTACTGTTCCTTTAAAAAGTTGTGTGTGGTCATAATAGAAATAATCCACTTTTTCCTTGTACTAGCCAACAAGGTAGGATACAAAGCAAGTATAGATAATATGATACTTCCGCTGCCAAGCTTCCTATAACAAGAAATGAAATGCAGGGGAGTAAATACATTTCTTTAACCAGAAAGATTTAGAACTAGACATACATGTATGTGCTCTAACTTAAGATTTTAATCTTAAAGAGTCCTTCTTTATATATACACTCTGCTTGCTGTTATCACTTTGTCAAAATAATTACTAGAAATACAACAACTAAAGGTTCCCTACTATGCTTAATGCCTATTCATATATATGGGTGGAAAAGGCCCCATGCATTGTATTTTCATTGCTTGTAGAATAATGATTCTCATACTGTGAGGCTGTTTTCCTAAATGGAATTCAAATAAGTACAGAGAAAATGAGGGAGGAAAAAGAAGGTTCATTTTTCTGTTGCTGTTTTGGTGGGGACTTGCCAAAACCAAGAGCAGCTACTGAGTATATAGAGTACAGTAAATAGATAAAAAAAAGCAGATGGTTTGTGTTTCGAGGAGTAGCCTAGAGAGGAATGAAAATGAATTGGCAAATAAATTCTTATCTACAAGAACTTTACTTTTTTATTTTAAGCATTTCCCCTAAAGTTTTTAAACGCCAATGCTAATATAAGTAGTGGCCTAGAATTCACCTTTGTAATATAATTTGTTTCTGTATTTGAAGAGGACTGAGAACTGAATTTCGAGTAGCAATTGCTCTTTTTGTCTGTGCATGTATTTTTTTAAAATCTCAGACTACTAGCTGGATACCCGTGCTTCGGTATGAAACTATGTGATCAGGTTTAGTTTTTGGGGAGGAAAATAAGAAGAAAAAAATTCTTCCTCTTCCTACCAGCATCATTGGTATTCATCTGCCTAGCGTCCTGTCAGTGTGTGAGAGAGTTGAGGGCTGTTTGGAAACTGAAACAGTATTTGCTGTGTGAGCAAGAAGGAGACAGCAAGGAGCCTGGGCATGGCTTAGCTCAACTGTTTTGTACTAAAGCTGCTTGCTGCTATGAAACTAAAACTGAAACTCCTTCTGCTCTGCTTGTGTTTTGCAGGTGGGGAGGGGGAGTAGAACTTAGCATCACAGCATGTTAATAATAATATATGAAATACTAGTGCTCTGATGGTCATTTAAAAAAACTCCTTTCTTAGTGAGCACCTAGAAGCCAAGAGGAACATACATGCCAAATTTCAAGTGTGTACGCTTTATGGTTCTGGAGATGATGTGTGAGTGGTATTTCACTTTTATATATTGTATATAGATTCTGCTATATGTTCACAATATTTTTGCTTGATTTATTGCTGGGTTGTCAAACTCATGGCCAGTGGGCCAATTGCATCATGTTGCTGGCTACATCCACTCCTGTTTTAGTGAAGGGGGAAAAAGCCGTGATGCATCATGTGATGACAATGTGACGCTGTGAGTTTGACACGCCTGATTTATTGGGGGGACACAGTTTTATAATCTATTTTCCACATTTCCCCCAGCTTTGACTGAGAATGTTATGCCCCTGTCAGAGTCTGAATCCAAGGAGGAAGACGAACAGCTGGAAGGGAATGGGAGTGTGGCTCTGTTGGCTGTGGAGGAAACTGGGGAAGGGCAAAGTTCGGCTGGGAAGAGCAGGAAAGAGCAGGAAACAAGGGAGACAAAATTCAGGGAAAGAACCAGGCCCACCCTCTCTTCATCCTAGGGCATGCAGGAAGGAACGAAGAAGACTGCAATGTGGGTGTGTGGCTTATGGGGGAGGAAAATGCCCTGATTCCCTTCCTTAGCCACACCTGGGAAGAAAGTTTAAAAGAAATGCAGGCTGTGTGCAACAGCCGCTGGGAGCAAACATGAGTTTATCTTGTGTTAACTTTGCTTATCTATGTTCCTGGCATCTTTCCAACCATGTTGAGTTTTGTGGTGCCTTCATGTCTGGAATTATTGCTCCTGCTCTGCCAAACTAATTACCTCATTTTGCCTTGATTGGACTTATAGTTACAATTTTTGTTGACTATGTTTTGGACTTGATTCTCTACAGTCAAAGGCTGGTTCCTGGGAGAGTTTTTCTCTAGCCAGGAGGTAACTAGGACATTGGGGGCAAAGTTGGAGCTAATAAAGGGACTCTTATTGATTAACTGACTATGTTGCCTTTGTGCCACGCCCCGGGTCATCACAGAGAAGATGTAAAAGTACATAAACAAAGTTAACCTAAATTTGTTGTTTAAAAAAATATTTATTTATTGATACATACCTTCTACATGAATGTTTTGATAAGCAGCTTCTAGACAAATTACAGATTATCTTACTATGATTTTGATCCATTAAAGTGACACTTATCAGTTGTCCAACTGAATCATGAATGAAGATTGATTTTTAATACAGGAAGAACGGAGCTGGCAGCTACCCCAATTACAAATTCTCAGAATTCTTTTTAAAGACCAGATAAATACATACAACATGCATTGAAAACCTGGATGCGAGATTGCTAGTCTTTTCTTTTCTTTTCTTTTCTTTTCTTTTCTTTTCTTTTCTTTTCTTTTCTTTTCTTTTCTTTTCTTTTAGATAAAACAGAGTGGGTAAAGGGACTTCTTCCAGGATCTGTGGTTCCTTGATGCAGTGTACTTATAGAATTCCATTTTTTATACTTTTTTCTTGGTCTGTTGAAAGGAGAGCATGGATCAATTACTGCCTTTTCTGCAGAAATGGAGATAGTTGCGCTTTGGATTTATGAAATGATTTGGAGGGGTTGAAACATGAAAATGGTGCTATGTGGAAGTGCTTTGTTCTTAAGTCTCTTTTTTTCATCCTGTTTTGTTCACTACAATGTAAAAATATGTTGAGACTCTAGAAAGAGTGCAGAGAAGAGCAACAAAGATGATTAGAGGACTGGAGGCTAAAATAGATAACGAATGGCTGCTGGAATTGGGTATGGCTAGTTTAATGAAAAGAAAGACTAGGGGTGGCATGATAGCAGTCTTCCAATATCTAAAGGGCTGCTGCCACAAAGAAGAACAAGTCAGCTTATTCTCCAAAACACTTGAAGCAGAGGTGGGTATTCAGCAGGTTCTGACCAGTTCTGGAGAACCAGTAGTGGAAATTTTGAATAGTTCGGAGAACCAGCAAATACCACCTCTGACTGAAGATTTTACAGTATCCTTCCCCTGCCACACCCACCAAGCCATGCCCACAGAACCAGTAGTAAAAAAATTTTTGAATCCCACTACTGACCTGAAGGCAGAACAAGAAGCAATGGATGGAAACTAACCAAGGAGAGAACCCACCTAGAAATAAAGAGAAATTTCTTGGCAGTGAGAACAGTTAATCAGTGGAACGAGTTGCCTCCTGAAGTTGTGGATGCTCCGGCACTGGAGGATTTTAAGAAGAAACTGGACAACCATTTTGGTTGAAATAATACAGGATTTCCCAGTTGAGCAGGGGGGCTGGACTAGAAGATGTTCAAGGTCCCTTCCAACTCTTTTGTTCTGATAGCTGGTAGAACACTAATAATTCCACTCCCTTCTCTCCTAGTTGCCAGGTGCACTTATAGGGTGGAATCATTGCTATATAACTTCTATACAATATAGAACTTAATGTACCATTTTAGTCCCCTCCCTGTGCCTTTCCTATAAAGTTAACAGCTATGTTGGAGAGGCCATATTATGAAAGTACACACACAAATCCTGCAGTATAACTGAATGTTTGAGTCTATTGTGTAGGAGATTTGATTTTTAAATAAAACCATTTTAGGCACTATTTGTAGCTAGGCATAATGCTGATTTTGGAAGCATGCTATATAAATTGGATTTCTTGAAAGTGGAAATATTGAGAACCTACCTAATACAAATCTTGCCAGAAGGCAAGAGCAATATTCTTGCCTTTAATGGGTCTTAGATCCCTTATTGTTCCACTTATCCCATGTTTTTTTAAGTCCAAATGTGAATGCATGCTCCAGCTGAATACTGATGTCCTTCCTATATAGCTATTGCAGACCCAGCATACTAGGGTACTATTGACCAAGCACACATGTATCTTTTGATCTCTCTGCTGTTCATTGGCACTTCATTTGTTTGCTGTAGAAGAGAAATTAACCTTTACTTGCTTTCTTTAATAAAATTAGTAAACAGGGAGATGATCTGTGGAAACAGAAAACAGAAAAACCTTAACTCATGTTGCTATGGCAATTGGTTCTTTCCCCCCCCCCCCTCAACTCTAGAGGGATGGGTGGTTCCCCCCCCTTTTTTTTTCCTTCTTAAAGGGAAACCAAATTGAAAATTGGCATTTGAAGATTATTGGAAATGCACACAAACAAGAACCTGATCATATGTCATATGACCTTACTAGTCAGCCTGAGCATTTGTACAGTAAGTTTCTTATTTAAAGGCTCTGTCACAGGCTGCCTCATTTTAAAGGCAGAAATACCTACCCACCTGGGCCCAACATTTAACCCTCTAACACTTGATTCATTTGTGTTGATTAGTTGTATATAGAAGTATAAATGTTCTGTTTAGTTTGTAGAAATATTATGTTTAGACTATGTGGTTCTAAACCAAAGAAACAAAGGCATATATTTATTTATTTTTGTTTCTAATTACATTTATATATCTGCCCATCTCACAAAATGACTCTGGGTAATAAAAAACCCACCTTGAACTGTTAAATCATCCCATTTAAATTAAAATAAGCACAAGAAACAAACAAATAAAAAACAAAATGATAGAAAGACACTGAGAGTTCATTTTATTGACTGTCATATAATCACCTAAGAGGCTTCATTCCACCATTGGATCCCCAGGCTAGTTGATAAAACCATGTTTTAAAGGCCAAATGGGTTGGGGCCAACCTCACCTTGGGGGAAGTGATATTTCACAGGGTGGGAACTGCATCACAAAAGGCTTTCTTGCTAGATCGTAACCAACAATGTTCCATAGCTGGTGGTACCTCCATACATCTCTCCTGCCGGACCAGAAGGGTTGAGTTAATGTAAGGCAGTCTGTCAAGTGTCCCAGTCCCATGCCAGGTAGGGCTTTAAAAGTTGTAACCAACACCTTGAATTGAACCTGCAAACTGGAGTCAAGAAGCTCAGAAAGGGTGGTTACTACTCAGCAGGGAAGCTAGTTACAGTAGCAATGATCCCAATTGATCCCTAGAACTCAAGAGAATCTCATGTCTAGTTGTTTGTGGAGCACCAGAGACTCTGAAATAGCATTCAACACGCTCCACCTGGATTCTCAGCTTATTCTATGCCTGATACCTAGATGGGCACATTTCCAAAAGAGGAACTACTTCTTCCTTCTGGATCCAGCTAGATTTCAATAATACACATCAGGCCACTCGTTTCATATGTGATCTATCCCCAAATGAGGGAGGCTTTATTAAAGATTGAGCTGGCATTTAGCAGCAGCCACAGAAAACCAGGGCCTTCTTAGGTCTGCTGATCAGGAAACGGGAATGGGTCCTGGGACTGGAACAAAACCGTGGTATAAAGCATTGGATCATGTTCCCTGAGGGTGGCCCACCCTCCTGCCATACCTCCTAAAGCCAGTTACCACCAAAATGTACCACTGCCCCAATATTCCTTAATCCAGTCCTCCTGGTGCCCAACACAGAGGACCCACATACTTCACCACCAAAACCATATATATATAAGAAGGAAAGAATCTGAGGCACTTTAGCATTCAATCTCATGCCAAGGAAACACAGGCAACAACCACATTATAACCCATCAGACAAACAGCCACCCACGCACCAATCTCATAGGCTGGCTAAGAGTCACTATCCATACCATCTAGGTCCTAGGAGATCCCACTAATGTTCCCAACCACTCTCACGCCCCCGTCATGTACAACCCTCATTCTTGTCAACCATCCCAGAAACAATCAGACCCAGACTGTGACGTCTGACCACTGAAAATGACATACTGTTGTTTCTTGTGGATCTGGTGACAAAGAAGACAAGACGGCTCCTGCAAAGAGATCTGTGGCAGTTTCAGGAGCAAGTCCTCTAAAGCTTCTTGGTTTAGCCTCCCAAATTAATCATCTGATTCCCACAAACAGGGAAACCAGGCTATCCTGGCTCTAGGAAAGCTCCTCCGCAAATCCCCGAGAAGCTACTTGAGAGCTGGTATATGATTGGATAGCACTGCTGCCAAGCAGAGGAGGGCACTGTCACTGCATCAGCAGAGATCATCCACAATTAATCTGAAGTGATCCTACTGTAGAACGGAAGAGGAGAGTTACAAGGATAATTTTGATCTCCATGTCAACATTTTATCTTGCTGCTTTCTGTTTAGAGGAAATTATACTTCAGCAGGATTACAATACAAAAGAAGAAGGCTAATCACTTTGTTTCTTCTATAGCTGCATTTACAAAATTACTTTACTGAAAAGTTATTGTCAGAAGAAAACAGACAAGGCTATATTGTGTGTGAGGTACTTTATACCCAATATAAAGTGATATTAAGCCAACTGCACTATCATTTTCTAATTTTTTTCTGATATATGTTATATAGATGTTCTGAAAATAAATCCTATAACGTAAGGATTTTATAGTGCTTAAAGAAGAAATCAACATCATTTCAATGTATGTATGTATGTGTATGTGTATATGTGTAATGATTATGGGGGGGACAAAAAGTGAAGTAAGGCAAATGTAAAAGGGTCAAAAATGTGTTCTGCATATTTAAAATGACAGAACAGAAAACACTCCAGAGAAGCAAAACTAAAGTAAGCATCATTAATGCTCTAGGGTGAATCAGTTCTTTCCTTAGATTTGTATGCATGATTTAAGATTGTTTATGGGGTGATCTCATTTTCATCCTTTGAATTGGTAGTTCTATTTTAGAAGATTAAATATTTGTTGGGAAGTTTTAAAAATATAATTGTAGGGAGAAACATGGCCCTGTATAGTTGGGATTGTAGGATTGCCACCTGTTCTGAATAAGTAGAAACTCTTCCTCTTTTAGTATTAACTGCAGTTTTTCTTTTTCCTTTTTACAAATCAATTAGAAACACAATTTGTATTCATTTATTTGTATTCATGGAAAAGGAAGACATTGAGATTTGAATTTAGACCCATAAGAAAGATCATGGACAGCACTGTTAGATTTATTACTACTTCCACAAAACCTCATTTTACCTGTCACAGTAGCTAAGCTTTGGTTGGCCAGGAAACACCCGCCCCAATAATAATGATGATTTCATGAAGGGCATATGTCAGAGGGCTTTTGCAGAAGCAGGTTTATTTGTTTGTTTGCTTGCTTGCTTGCTTGAGTGGCTCTATTTGTGATCTCTCGTGCTTTGTATAATTGCAATGTGCTCTATGTGGGGCAGTATTTGAAGATCTCTCAGATGCTCCACAGTGCATTGGCACAAATAATTATGGAAACCCTTCAGTATGTCCATGTAGCAACACTTCTTTTTAAGTATTGTAAATCTTACCAGTAGCCAGTTGGCCTCTGAGTTTAATTCAAAATATAGATTACTAACTATAAGAACAGGAGCCCTGGTGGCACAGTGGCTAGAATGCAGTATTGCAGGCAAACTTTGCTGGAGTTAGTTCCTGATTGGTTCAAGGTTGATTCAGCCTTCCATCCTTCCAAAGTGGGTAAAATGAGGACCCAGATTTGTTGGAGGCAATATGCTTAGAGAGGGCTGCAAATCACTGTGAAGCAGTATATAAGTCTTAAGTGCTATTGCTACAAGGTCCTTCCTGGTACTGTGCCTGGTTATTTGCAAGATAATCTCTCCCTAATTTTCTGTCCTCTTGATAATTTGGCAAGGTTGGCACATTCATAGTCATGTCACTTAAGCATCTAGTGCAGTGGTTCCCAACCTGGGGTGCTCGCACCCCCTGGGGGTGCGAGACGATATTCCTGGGGGTGCGAGAAAAGTCCAGGTAAATAATAGGATATTGTTTATATGTTGCATTTTTATTTATTATGCAATGGATTAACTTTGTTTTCATTTTAGAGTTAAGTATCGTTATTTAGTGGCCGTCACATACATAGCTGAAAAGATTCAATCCTACCATATATTTAACGTGTTCAGTAGTTCCTAAAGTCTAAATTTCAGGGGGTGCGAGGTTCGAGTGAAATTTCTTTAGGGGTGTGGGGTGAAAAAAAGGTTGGGAACCACTGATCTAGTGGGACAAAGGACACATGTCTTCTTTGTCACTGCACCTTCTCTCTGGACATACAGCATCCCCCCTTCCCCCAACCCCCAATGGCCCAAACACTGCTTGCCTCTTGGAAAATCTGGCTTTTCCTGTGGGCATTGGGTGAAGAGGTTTTATAAATGCAATGCGTTTTTGTTGTGTTTTTGTTTGTTGCTATTTGGTGTTTTAAATTGTTTTGAGTAGATGATGACTATTTAAATTGAATAATAAACAGTAACAAAGAAGCAAGTTTACTTATTTATTTAATTTAAATTAGCTGCCCTCTAACTCACAGTATAATAAACAAAAACACAACAGAGAATAAAATGCGAAGAAACAATTCCCACATTCTAAGACGGGTGGAATGGAAACCTAAGTAAATGTTTTATGCACCTGATAAATAGCTTAAATTTTGAACTGACATGTGCTACGTGATGCCCATGAATGACAACCTTTTTCTTGTTGCTGCAAGGAGCCCTTAGAAGTATAAAAAGTTACTGCAATTTATTTTCCCATGTTTTTAAATTATGTTCAGACTGCATTATTTATTGCTTCTGCTGTTTGCTGTTTTGTTTTAATTCTGCATTTTTAAATGTTATTTATTAAGATCCTGGTGGTACTCAAAATAATAATTCATTTTTATGAAACAGTAATGATGACTAATTTCAGATTCATTCATTTTAGTAGAAATTTGTTTGGATTCTGAATGACATCTATGAATTCTAGGGGGGAAAAAAATCAGACGTATGGGGTTGAATCCACTTTGATTGCCTTGAAGGATGACTTTCATAGGATGACAGAATAGGGAAGAGTAACCTTATTGATTGTTTTGGATTTCTCAATAGCTTTTGATAGTATTAACCACAAAGCCTTTTTGTAATGGCTATATGAATTGGTAAATTAGACATGTAAAGGTTCTGCTTTTGCCCGATTCAGATGACATCAGTTTGGCTCCCAGGCAATTAATCTGTGAAATCTGCAGAGTTCCATTCTGCCTCCAGTGCCATTCAGTATCTATATAAAGGTAATTATTATTTATTTATTCCATTTCTATATCTGTGCACCTGAAATAGGTGACTCCAGGTGTGGAACAATCATAAAATTATTCCAAAAATGATTGCTATGAGGCATGGAATAAAGTCTTATCAGTATTTTTCACGAGCCAATGACTCCCTTATTTTTATTTCTTAGAGTTACCCGAGTTAAAAGAAGTTATTCAGGTTCTGGATGAATTTATGATGCACGGGAGATAACTAAATTCAGTAGGCTGACCTGAATCTTGACAAGACTATATAAAAGTTTGTCCTCTCTCTGAAAGACTAAGAGCATAGTGAGGATACTCATGAAGCATTACTATTAGAGAAGACAGATGTAACCTTTGTGGTAATGGAGTGTCTTCTGCTGCTGCCAGCTAGCCACAGTGGTTCATATATTAGTAAATTCAACAGGATTCTTGTTATGTGTGGTGTTACTCTTAGAAGCTGCAATGAGTGCAGAATGGCACAGGTAGGAATTAAGCTCAACCCCTACTTTGTGGTAGCATTACTGGTTGTCACTTTGCCACTGAACTAAGTTGAAAGTGTCAATGACATATGAAGCCTATTTCTATAACTTATAGGTATATGAGAACACCTTTCTATTTGTATTTCTTTTGTGTATCTGCTTGGATATTAGAAACTGCAGTGATCTGAGAGTATGTTTTTGATAAAAACACTAAGGCTATAGGATATCTTCTGTATTCCATTGCAGCTGACACCAAGCATGTGAGTACCAGCTTAAAGCATATCTGTTCAACGGCGCCTTGGGATAGAGTCATACATGTGTTACTACTGTAGTGTTTTTTGTTATATCATTGTACATTGGGATTTTAAGCTGTTTAATGTGAACAATTTTGGAGGTTTTTTAAAAATGTTAAATTTTGTATTGTCATTGTTTTTCATTGTAACATCATTGCTTTGATGTTTTATTAATTAAAAGTTAGTTAAAACTAGTAAAAGAAATTGACAGATGTGCTTGGTTTAGCTCTTAACAGAATTGGAAAGGACCTTGGAGGTCTTCTAGTCTACCCTATACCATTTCAGACAAATGGCTTTCCAGTCTCTTCTTAAAAACATACAGTGCTGGAGCGCCCACAATTTCTGGAGGTAAGCCATTCCACTGATTAATTGTTATAACTGTCAGGAAAATTTTCCTTATTTCTAGCTTGGTTCTTTACTTGATTAGTTTCTACTTATTGTCCAACCTCCAGGTGCTTGGAACTTGTTCTTGATTTTGGTCTTTTTGATCTTTTCAGGTAGCAAGTCTACTTCATGGGAAAGATCTAAACATACCTAGAATTTGAATATCCTACAAGAGGGCTTTAACACTTCCATTTTACTGACCTATTTTTAAGGGGTGGTTATGCTTGCAATTTATATTAGTATATTTTTCTTCTTTGTTTGCAACTCCGCATATAGATGCGGAGTTCCTCCAAAGCTTGGGGAGAAAGGATGAAGGAATACCTATTTTTAGAGTACTTACCTGGATTTGGATCTTCCGCATTACTTATGAATAAAAACAGCAAAGTCATAGTTTCCAGCTATGATAATGAATAGATTGTTCTAAGATGATTATGGTGATTTATTCACAAATAGTCACAGCCAAAACTGCATCATTAGAGGAGAGGCTAGCAAGTGAAATACCGTAAGGTCTATATTGGTTTAAGACCTCTACCAGTCAATTTTGACTGGAATGGGAGAAACCAAGAATACATCAATGGAACACTGTATATTCTGTTTTTCAACTGGGACACTCAGCCTCCCATCTCCCCATTTCAAAATGTAAAGAAAAAAGAAAAAAAAGAAGCAAATTCCAAGAGTAATGTGAGAAACTATAATACAGAAGCTATTGTACAGATGATAAAAAATACAAAACTAAAATGTCTTTGCTCTGGCAACAGTAACATTAGAAAACCATAAAAGAAATGGTCTTTCATACAAACATCCAACATGTTAATGGATAGCGTTTTAATAAGTTTTCCTAAGAAATCTTAAACAATGTTCAGTTTAATGGTATAAAAAGGAACATTATGTGTACCCAGTAACAAAAACAAATAGATTTTCATGAATTTTACATGAGAACATTAAATGAAGTGATAACGAGTAAGAAGAATATGAGTATTGTAATGGCACCTTTGTTCAGTTTCTTTTATTTAACAAGTTATCATACCTTTTGTGCTATTATCATATTGTGACATCTACCCTTAAATCGCTATTTGATTACTTTAAATATTGCTTATATACACAAACAAAAATGTCAAATCTCAATGGTTTCACATGTGCTTTAAGTACATTTTGAGTTATTTTCTTTTAAATATATTGTATTTTAGTTTCATAAATCCTCAGACCATAGCTGAAGTTTAAGCATATGGGCTGTGTTAATATATTTTATGCATAATTGCCAAAGGCAATTACTATTATTATTATTTTGGTTCATCAGTCAGATGTTCAGACTGGATTTGGCATTTTTGTCCACCTATCGGGTTCTTCCCAATGATCTGAATAGGCAGGTGTTGATGTTTTGTAATCTTATGGATATCTTCCACTATGTAAGCTGTTCTGAATAAAGCTGACTTTTGAAATTGACAGATGGTGAATTTATCAATGCCGGATGGTATTCAATTGGTGCTCCAGTTGTTTTGGGATTGCACCCAAGGCACCTATTAATATTGGTACTACCTTTGCTTTTTTTTGCCATAGTTGTTATGTTTGCAGGGCTTTATATTTTGTTTTCTTCTCCAGTTCTTTCTCTTCTCTTCTACTGCCTCCAGTTACTATCATGTCCACTGTCCTGACTTTTTTGTTTTTCTTATCAACAATTAAGTCTGGGGTATTATGGGACAGGTGTCTGTCTGTTTGAAGTCTAAAGCCCCAGAACACTTAATTTAGCTTTTTCATTTTCCATTACTTTCTCAATTTTATGGTCCCACCAGTACTTGATTGTAGACAAATAGTATTTCTTGCAGGTCTTCCAATGCTACTCTATCATGTCATGTTTGTAGTTAGTCTGTGAGAAATTCTTGCAGCAGCTAACCAGGTGGTCCACTGTATCTTCAGCTTCTTTGCAGAGGTGACATTTGCTGACTGCTATTGTCTTCTCAATTCTGAGTTTGTATGCATTATTTTTAATTTTTTGTGATATCCATCTCTCCACCTCTTCCTTCCTTCCTTCCTTCCTTCCTTCCTTCCTTCCTTCCTTCCTTCCTTCCCTTCCCTTCCCTTCCCTTCCTTCCTTCCTCCCGCCTACCTCATTGCTGTAACTTTATCCTACAAAGAATGTACGGAAAACAAAAATATTAGATTCATCAGCAAAGAGAAAAATAAAACTTGCCAAAGCAATTTTGCTATGAATTGTACAATAGACCGAGTTTTATCAAGAGGTAAATTAATGGCACAAGGAGCTTAAAAAAAACAACACTTCCCTGTTTTAGGTATCAAGATATCCCATTATTTCAGGACAGAGTTCTTGTAAAACCAAGGGAACGCTGAACATAATAAAGGCACAAAAATAATATATGTTTCTTCTCATATAAGGCTATTTTTGAAATGAGCTTCCTGAGCAATGCACATTTTATGGCTACTTCATTATTTTCTTTCCCATACAGTAATATTTGCAATAAAAGAGTGGTCAGGTGAGAGATATGTAGGCGTTTAACAAAACTTTAAAAATCTTGTTCAGAGGTTTTTATGATTGTGTTCATTCAGAGTTTATGGTTCTTTTCTGGCTTTTCTTAGATTCATTTTCAGAACATCATGATTTCAAATGTAGTTGGATTTGGATTTTATAGTGTGAAAAAATGTGTTTGGTTCCTCCTTTGATTATTGTGTGATTCCAATGAAGTTCTAGCTTTTTCTGCACTAATTAAGAATCTGTAAACTCACCCAGAAACTATCATTTCTTAATTAGTTGTCTAATTAGGAAAAGCCCACAATTTTGTTAGGTTTTCATTAATCCAAGAAACTATTCTTATCTTTCTTTGGGTAAATAAGCAGACATTCTGTATTGAATGAGGCTTCTAAAATTCTTTAAAAGTGTTTCCTTTCCACTAATATGGAAACCATTCTTTTTTGGATAAGTACAAAACTAGTAAAAAAACTTTAAAAAACACACCTTGCTGAATTGAAGATAATTTCCAAAATGTAAGTTGTCCTTTAGGAGAATATTCTGGTCTCATACTACAGTCTGAGGAAGGCTAAGTTTTTATCTGTCAAACTTTTAAAAACTAAACTGTGTACCAATGTAGCTTTGGTTAAGGGAACATTTAACCTGGTAGAGCAGCCCTTTCCTGCCTTGTGTTGATTTCAATTCCTAACTAGCAAGGCCATTGCTAGGAATGACAAACAGCTGGGAGGGGAGAGACAGCCAAGCTGAGGAAAGCTGGGTTAGCATTTTCTTTGTTAATCCCTTTAGGAAAGTTGATTCAATCCATAAATCTGATTGAATTGCCTTCATATTGAATCTCTGATTTGGCTGCTCACCTGTGTTTCAGTTTAATGGAATGCACTTCCAGGTATGTGTGTACCTGACTGTAGCGGAAATGGTACAATGAATGAATAAATAAATTATAAATTATAGAGGCCTCAACTTTAAGATACATAATAGATTATGTACAAGAATCCTTGTCTTCTGTCCAGTAGACTGTCTTGTATCTACTTTCATGATTACTATTCTTAGTCATTAATCTCTGTTGTGATCTGCTGTCAAATGTTTTCAAGGTGACCTGTTTTGCAGAATATCCCACATATCTTTTATAGAAAATATCTTCATTCTGTGCCATCAGGTTAGTTAAACATGCCCTCTTCGGCCTGAATCTGTTCAGCAGTTTTTACACTATTCTGTCACTTTCTTTTTTTTAATGTGAGTTATAACCATAACAGATCTGATGGTTTTTATTTAACCAAATGTTTGATCTTATTTTCATGTCTTCAAGATGCTTTCCTTGAATTGGCTTTCTTGGTGTGATAAAGCTAGTTTGCAGAAAACTGAATGATTTCTCAGTGGTTTCAAATACACAAGTAGAAATGTTTAAAATTAATTGCTACCAAATTATGAGCAACGGCATAATCAATCTTATATCACTTTCCTCCCATAAAAATGTAACCGAAGTCCACTATACTAATGAGGAAATAATCAGTTATAATTCCTGGGCTAATTCAGGAGACATTTGCTGAATCTAACAATCTTGTGACATACAGAGTAAGGAAATTTTTGACATGGAAAGAAGAATTTATAAATTCTTAGTAAGACCACACCTGGAATACTGCACCCAGCTTTGGTCACCACATTACAAAAAAGATGTTAAAACTTAGGAAAAAGTGCAAAGAAAAGCAATTAAATAGATTAAGGGCTTGGAGACCAAAACATATGAAGAATGGTTGCAGGAATTTGGTTTGGCCAGTCTAGAGAATAGAAGGATTGGGGTGACATGATAGTAGTTTTCCAGTATTTGAGGGGCTGCCATAAAGAAGAGAGGGTCAACTGATTTTCCAAAGTATCAGAAGGCAAGATAAGAAACAATGGATGGAAACTACTCAAGGAGAGAAGCAACCTGGAATTAAGGAGAAACTTTCTAACAGTGAGGACAATTAACCAGTGGAACAGCTTGCCACCAGAAGTTGTAGATGCTTCATCACTGGAGATTTTAAAGAAAAGACTGGACAAGCCACCTGTCTCAGATGGTGTAGGGCAGGGGTGGGATTCTACCAGTTCGCACCTATTCGCTAGAACCAGTTGTTAACATTCTAAGCAGTTCGGAGAACCGGTTGTTAGAAGAAATTACCGGCCTAATCCTGTAAGGAAGGCAGGAAGGAAACATTCTGGTGTTGCTTACAGAAACTGCCACTCCGTTAACCCTTATTACATTCTTTCCCCCCTCTTTTGCTGGTACTTTGCTTGTGTGGAGTGACCATTCAAAGTTACAATAGCACTGAAAAAAGTGACTTATGACCATTTTTTACAGTTACGACTGTTGCAGCATCCCCACAGTCATGAGAGGCCAGGCAAGGAGATGCATGCCTTGATGTGAGTGATATTGAGTTGGCCACGCCCAGCCAATAACATGACCACCAAGCCACGTCCACCCAGTCACATGACCACCAAAGCAAGCCGACCAACTAAGCCACGCCAACAGAATCGGTTGTTAAAAAATTTGAATCCCACCCCTGGTATAGGGTCTCCTGCTTGAACAGGGGATTGGACTGGAAGACCTCCAAGATCCTTTCCAGCTCTATTCTGATTGATTGAACAATTGCAATTGGCCTGAAACAAAGCAACATTTCAAATGGTCAAATGTAGTAGTAGTGATAATAGTTTTAATTTTGAAGTGTACTATTGGCAGAACAATCTTATTAAGGTTTTAATACAATGTGTAATTCTGAAAAATCCAACATTTGTAGATGTTTTTGACTGCTGTTGTTTGCAGTACACAGTTTGAGATAGTGTCAGATACAGATGCAATTCCTTGTATGGCTATACTGTGCAAATAGTTTGCATGTTATACTTTGAAACTCTTTATATTTCCAGTTGCAACAATGCTTTACTGAAATCGCAATTGTTTTGCTGCTCCATTGTGGAGACATTATTTCCCTTTATTTTCCATCATCTGGGTCTTTGCTGACAGTATTTCATTCAAAAGTCCTTAAGGGTGGCTTCTGAGGTTCTCATACACATCATATTGACCAATTGATTGCATGGTATTCTCCTGAATCCATTTGAAATGAAATTAATCTGGCCTGTTTTGTCTCTGCAGGTTCCTGCCACAGAGCCCTCTATATATACAGTGATCCTAAGAAGCCTGAGCTAAGAGACCAGGGGTGGAATTGACAAGCATTTAATTCTATTTTTTAGCCAGGACTAACTGGCTATAGAATATCTGGCATTGCAGTATATGGATTTATTTATTTTGCTTTGGAACAAAATAATTTCTTATATGTAAGGGACTAAAGTAAATGTTGGATCAAGGACACATCTTCTCTGTTGGAAATATACTAGATTAGAGCATTCTGTAATGGCCTTTCCTTAAAAACAAGAAAATCTAAATATTTCATATGGGTTTTTTTTGACCCCCAGGGCTATAGAAGATATGAGTGATGCATTACTGATAATAGATGGGGCAAAAGCAGCTTTGTAGCCAATTAAGGCATCCATTTTGTTCCTTATTTTGTCAAATATCTTGAAAAATGTTATTCATCCAAATGTTGGAAGCACAATATCAGGATCCAATAAGAATCTGGAATAGCTCATCTGGCCCTTAGGCTATCAGTTGCTCTTCTCTGCAGAAGTTCAGAAAATCACTGAAAGTGAACTTCTTGAGCTTATCAAATAAAAAATAAGTTTAGATTGCTAGGGAAACTAAGCACACAGCAGCCACATTCTGTAAATATCAAATTGAACCAAATGTCTGACAGAAACTAAAGTTCTTATTCTCAAAATGGTTTGCATATAGTTATAGCAATGCAGACAGAAGATTTTTATTTAATCTCCTAATTTCCCAACAAATACAACCATGTGAATGGGGTTGGGCGAAGAGACAGTGAATGGCCCAAAGTCACCCAACCAGCTTTCATGACTAAGGCAATAGTAACTCATAATCATAACTCACCATCCCTTGGTTTCCAGCCTGCTGCCTTAGTCATTAAATCATAATTTCTGATCAATCAAATTGATAATAGCTTTGAGTAGGATAACTTTGATCCAAAATGCATAGCATTTGAACTGCAGTCAGTCTTCATTAAATTCTTTTGTGCTTTAAAAGTATCTCATTCATAAGAAGATATAAATGTAGGAGTGTAGTTACAGGGAACAAAAAGAGGAAGCAGTCAATTTCATTCAGTACTTGCTAATGAAGTATCATCCGAATAAACTTTGCCTATTACAAACAATGCTAATTTAAAAAAATAATTTGCAGTTTAGGTCAGTTATGCTGTGGGTTAGTTAACATACTGTTTCTTCATTCTGGTACAGATTTAATGTAGTTCATCATGTTAAAGACTGCTGTGTTTTGTCTTCTGTTAACATAGTACTGCTAAGTTGAGGTAGCATTTAAATTTATAATTAAACAATCAGTGGTATGTGCCTGTATTTTGACCTTGCTCCCCCCCCCCCATGTTTATACGGTAGTAAGAGAGAAAGAGCTTTGGAAAATGGTTGCAATTTTTGTTGTGGAGCAAGCAAAGAGTTGAAAGGAAGTTGTTTTCATGTTAGCATCCATTGCAAAGGGCCATTTCTTTAATTAACCCAGGCAGTATCAGAACAAACCATTCCACAGGAGAAAGATTATTTGAATGTGTTGTTATAAGTAAGATAAGCAGGAATACTTTTTCACCCTCAACTGATTCTAAGAAAAGGAGATATTTTGATTATTTTAGTTCTATAGATGTGTGTGCTGAAGGAAAAATTGGTTACACATATCAAGGACTAGTTCAGTCAGTTGTCAAAAGTCAAGAGTTTTGTGACCTGAAGGCACAAAAAGTAAATAAATTTATGCTGCATACATATATGACAGTCATGTGTTAGAAATTATGCACTTAAATTCTGATTTAAGTTCAATGTTTTAAGCATTTACCTTTCTTTTGTAAATAGAATAATTTATGAGCTTAGCCAGACCCGGCATTATTAGTAACTGTTACTCAGTATTAATGCAGAAGAAATTATTTTATTCTTCTAATGACTCTGCGTGTCTGCTTGTCTGCCTCCAACATAAACATATTCAACCTCAGTTCAAGACAATTGGATTCTAGGACGATTTTATGGATACCCTGCTTTGATTAAAAGAGGAACTGAAAGCTACATCTTTTAAACAAAATTTCCAGTCATCATCAATTGTTTCTTTTGGGGAAACCCATATTACAGCTCTTCCAGAGCAGAATCTTCCTGAAAAACAAAAACAAAAATAAAAGCAGCAACAATAGCTGATGCCTATCTTCTTTTCATTTCACTTTCCTTTTTTCAGCCAAAAGACAAATGACTTTGAGAAGTTCAACTTTTCACTGCAGTGTCTATATACATTCACTTGCTAATATTGTGGTTAATTTCCTATTTTTGGTCATGATGCAGGCCATGCTCAGGAGAGGATTAGGGTCTCTTGAGTGCATTAATCTCCATAAGCTAGTTTTCTAGCTTGTATACTCATAATGAATTATAATACAACAAGAATTCAATATGTGATGGTTAAGAACAAATCTAGTGATAACTGAAACAATTTATTTCTTTTCATATTTATACTGGCCACTTCAACAAGAACAGGAATTTACATTAAGACTTACTCAATTGTCTATATATAATTACCAAATGCTATTCCATTTCAATCAACATGCTGTTACTCAAATATCAATTATTGATGATTATCCAAAGAACAGCTCAAGTTAAGATTTCTGTTTTCCTGCAAAGGTTTACTTAATATTATGCTGCAGCTTCTATACCTCCTATTGATTTATTTTGTTTTTTTTAAAACCATATTTACCTAGTTATTACAGGATGTTATACATTTTTTATTTTTTTTAAAGTGGATCTAAAACCATTCCAACAAAATGTTTTTTTTTGATAGTCCTTTTCTATACAAGTTTATACTAAATTCTAATTATTATTTTTTGATGTATAAATTATAATTTGAGGTTCATTGAACCACTTTCTATAAAGTTAAGACCATCTCCCATTGTCTAGATAATATAGGAACATCTAATACCTAATCCCACTCATTTCTGAACATCTTCCATAATAAATTGATGTACTGATAACAAATAACTATGAAAATTAATAGTAGGGTTTTTATTTTTAGTTTAACAAATTGTTTTAGTATCTTAGATGTCTCAGAAGCTGAAAACGCTACCAGTCATGCAACATAGTTAAGAAATGTTGTATTTGTTATAACTAGCCATTGGATTATATCTGATAGGTGATATTCATTGCTTAACTGTTTAAAAATCCTCTTCATCAATTATCACTTGGTTCAAGTCAATATTGCCACATCCATTCCATTTTTCCTCATCAAGTCAATTTGGCAGGGGGAAAAAAAAGTCAAATCTTTTTTAAAATTAGATATTCTATTTGATAATTTTCTAATTGATGGAATTGTTTCCAGAGATAACAGAGAAAATACATTAATTTGAGAACAATGTTCATTTTGAGAGCATTCACTTTTCCTCAAAAGGTAAAGTTAATGACCTCTATTGATATCTGAATAAACCCTCTATATTTTACTTATATTACATGTTACTGAGTTTGATATACATATGTACGTCTATACGTACATACGTATGTACATACATATGTACATACATACATACATACATGTATGTAGAAGCGTCTGTGGCGCAGTGGTTAGAGTGCAGTACTGCAAGCTACTTCTGCTGAAGCCAGCTGCCTACAATTTGACAGTTCAAATCCCACCAGGCTCAAGGTTGACTCAGCCTTCCTTCTTTCCGAGGTGGGCAAAACAAGGACCCAAATTGTTGGGGGCAATATGCTGACTCTGTAAACCGCTTAGAGGGGGCTTTTACAGTATAAAGCACTATAAAGCGGTATATAAGTCTAAGTGCTATTACTATATGCGTGCATACATATATTAGAGTTGTTACTTCATTTCCATTTAATGAGGATGATAGAAAGCATTATGCTAGTTAAGCTTACTTATACTTCCAAAGATTAATCCCAAAGATTACAAATCAGGATAAGTAAGGTGGACATTAATGGACATTTTATATTTACTTGATTAGATATTACCTTTTCATCTTAAACATTCTATTTTTCACATGGATTTCTTGGAAACATTAAGCAGTATAATGATGTTATGGGTTTAAAAAAATATTAGTAAAAATCCAAGCAAAATCTAATAATTAACAATATATGATATCTTATCTGTGGAAGTATTTATGCTTTAAAATGTAAGTGTTCAATATTCACATTGCAGAGATTTGTGAGATCGATTTCCAGTTGAGAATTCAACTGGACTTGAGGATTTAAGCAGGAATCCATTTTGTGTTGATAGAAGCACTATCACTGAAAAGCCTAAAGAAAGGTGAGACCTTCCCTTGCCCCAAAGGGATTGACCTGCCCCATGTGCTCTAGGAAAACAGGTCTACTTTGGATCCCACCTGCCAAAGAATTGGCTATTTCTGAGAGAAGAGCCTTTTCTGCTGTGGCTCTTCACTTCTGGAATATTCTTCCAGTGAAGGTGAGGTCAGCCTCTACACTCCTGGCCTTCTTTAAAACCTGGCTCTGCTGGCTGGCCTATGGCACCAGTAGGGGCGCACAATGTTGGGGATGACAGATGGAGTATAGAGAAGATCCCTACATTGTGCCACCTGACCTCTTGGTTTTTTTAGTTTTTACTTAATCTTTCTTAATTTTTTTGTATTATCTTTTTATTATGCATAGTTGCTGTTGCAGTGGGAGGTGCAGCACATATATCTAATAATAATTGAAATGGGGGAGTTCAGTGATGGGATTAAAAATGTTTTACTTCTGGTTCAGTGGACATGGCTTGGTGGGTGTGGTATGGCTTGGTGGGTGTGGCTTGGCAGGCTTGGCAGGGGAAGGATACTGTAAAATCCCCATTCCCTCCCCACTCCTGGGGGAAGGTTACTGCAAAATCCCATTCCCTCCCCACCCCACTAACCTGCTTTCCAGCTCCATTCTCCTGTGCAGAGCCGATCTGCTGGGATTCGGGAGGCAGAGAATAGATGAGGGCGGGACCAGTCAGAGGTGGTATTTGCCAGTTCTCTGAACCACTCAAAATTTCCACTACCAGTTCTCCAGAACTGGTCAGATGAATACCATGTCTGGGAGAATTTGTAGAACAGAAAGAAAAGGATTGTGTAATGGAAAACAGGGCACATTTAAACATTTTGACCATTTTGTCACTAAACCAGCAAAATGTTACTATAGGCCTCCATGAGAATTTTTCTGAATAATTCTTTCCATTTAAAAAAATTCCTAAAGCAAAGTCTCTTTTCCTCAGATTGAATAAGACTAACGGAGAAAAAAAAAATCACAGTATTTTTTTCTGCCCAGTGCTAGTTATAACATCGGTTCTCATGATTTGATTCAGTACTGCTGCTTAAGCTCTTTAGTGCCAGGTGAAATATTTTTCTCAGTTGTTTAGATTTTAATTCCTTGACTTTCCTGGTTCCAGTGATAATTAGAAATATGCTTAGATTGGAGTTTTAATTCTTCTTTTAGATTATTCATTGAGAGAATATTTATCATTGGCTTAGGGTGAACATACAAGGAATAAATTACATACTATGGCTTTAAACTATGTATTTTTCACATGTTGTGAAGAAAAGTTACACAACACAGAGCAGGGAAATGTGCTAAGCTTAATAGTCAGTAATTCTCTCTGAGTTTTGCTATTTTGTTAAAGTGACTCTTCAGTACACATTTAAAAGAAATGTGTGTAAATCTGCTAGCAATGTGGGAAAATACAGTTGTTCAGGCAAACTTTGCCCACAGCGGCGAGTTGGATTCTGACCAGCTCAAAGTTGATTCGGTCTTCCATCTTCCTGAGGTCAGTAAAATGAGGACCCACATTGTTGGGGGCAATATGCTGACTCTGTAAACTGCTTAGAGAGGGCTGTAAAGCACTGTGAAATGGTATATAAGTCTAAGTGGTACTGGTGTTGTTATTATCAATCATGTCTCATGTGGGAATCACATTTCTATATGCAATTCTCATATCTGATCCCATTAATGTTATGAGATCAATTCCAGAATAAAATACCTTTTTAGATTGCAACTTTTATATCAAGGGTTGACAACATGACACCGTTGGCAAATGCTTGAGTATCTAATGGTTTTTTTTAAAAATTGTGCAAATCCCTTGGCTAAAATCTCTTATGAGAACTTCAACATTTAATAAGATCTCACATCATAACGCTGGTATTTTACATCTGATCTTCAAAAACTTGGGCCAGAATGCTGAAATTCAGAATGACATAACAGAAATATTTCAAGATATCAGTTTTAACAAGTAATTCCTAAAGAATAATGGACTCCAGTTTATGCTAAAATTGCCAGACAGACTTCATTTAGAAGCAGAGTAATGTTTGGAAATGGTTCAGGAGCATATGCATGGATGTAAACATCCTTATAAGTGAAAACTGTTGAAATATTAATGTTTGCTGCTGTTAAAAGGTTTGAGTAATTTCTGATTAGTATATTATTCATTTTGCAAAGCTACATTCAGACAATTTGAACTTTTCCTAAATGCTGAAGGACCAAATTCTACAAGAGAAGATAATTAGGAAAATTGAAACTGAGTAGTGTTGTTCCAAACTTTTCCTTAAATATCCAAAACTATGTTTCTCTTACAAAAGGATCTGTATTTTTTTTGGGGGGGGGGGGGGGGTTTTTTTTTAAATATTTTAAAATCATACATTAAAATAATCAACCTATCTTACTGTTGCAAGATGACCAAGAATTTATATATTATATATTATTTTTCCTCACAATTACATGTCTCTTTAATGGCCTGCAGTGTTCTTAACTGTTGGAAATTCTTTATTTGTATACCATGCAGGGTAGAAATTATCTTAAAGTATCATTGTTTGAGTTTTAATTGGAGTGTGCTGAATATTGAATGGATGATTGTTTAATGAAAATCTGAGCATTATGCAAATCTTCAAAAGAGAGGCAGTTTGATGTTGTGATTAAGGCACCAAATTAGAAATTAAGAAGCCAGGAATTCTAGTCCTGCTTTAGACACAAAGCTAGCTGAGTGGCCTTGGGCCAGTTGCACCCTCAGAGTCTTAGAAAGGAAGCAGTGGCAAATCACTTTTGAAATCTTGCCAAGAAAACTGCAGGAACTCATCCAGGCAGTTGCCAGGAATCAATACTGACTTTCCCACATACAAAAATTGTATCTATGCTGTCTTTCTAAGAAACACATGTAACCCTCATTTTTAAAAATACCTTTTAACTGTTCTTAGATATATCAGTGGAATTGTTCGGTTTAAAGAAATGAGTGATGGGGGACTGACTGCATCATCCATTTGATCTTGAAGGAACTCTGTCAGTAAATTCTTTTTTATTAGATACAAAGATAGCATCAGCACACTCTTCAAGTCATCACCTCGATAAAGCTTCCTAAAAAAAGGTTTTCCCTTGTAATCGCCAAGAGTCAAGAATGATTCAAGGGGCACACACATCCAAATTTTCAAAAGGATGCTTTGAAGACGGCTTGAACAAAATAACCCACTAAAGATGTTTCATGAAGCAGAGTGGCCCCTCTCATTTCTAAGATCAAATAGCAGCAATGTGGTTGCTTCATTTTTGCTCTGGTTCTCAACCCCTCCACAGCAACCTCTGGTGCTTGCAGAAGTTGGAAAAGGCTTCTGTGCATGCAGAGCCCCTGTGCAGATCCTCTTCTTGCTTTTGTTGAGTGCTGAAGCACACTACAAAGAGGCTGGGAAGCAGCAGTTACAAAACTTGAAAGAGGCTTTTTGAGTGTGCCTGCACAGAAGCAACTTCTGGGCTTTTGTACTGAGAGAGGTAAAAGATGACCTAGAGGCTTTGAAGTGGTACAAGTGCTTTGTCAATGCATATCTATTTTTTAAAAAAAACCAAGCATGCTGAAAAGAATAATGTCATTGTCATAGTGCAAAGCGCTTTGTTTAATGCAAAGTGCAAAGCGCTTTGTTTTCTTGCACAAGCCTAATTCATATCTTGACCTTGAGTTACCATGCAATTAACAAAAGTGCAAGAATCCTCTGCCAAAACCATGGGATTCTTTAGATTTTCTTTCTTTCTTTTTTTGATGGCTCTTCATTCATTTTTTGAAGTTCTTAAAATTGTAGTTAATTTTTTCTTTTGGTAAGGATTGAAGGAAACTCAATCGTTGCTGTCAAGTTTGTTTATCCAAAGGTTTCTAATAGCTGAAAAGCAGTTAAAACGCAATTTCCAAAAGTGATTAGAAAGGGAAGTATGCAAACTTAGTGTCCTTTCAATGGCTTTGACTATGATTTGAGCAAGTTGGCTATTTTCTTATCTCCCCAAACTCTAAGCCTGCCAGAAACCACTATCTTGAGGTCTCCTGATGAACAGCAACTGTCTGGAGCACTTGTGGGTGATCTCAAGCCCTCTCCTTGTCCAGGGAGGAATTATCAAAGAGCCAAACTACTCTTCAACTCTTCATTTATGTCATGGTTGATGGCTCTGCTTTTTGCAGAGCCATCCTCAATTTGCCATTTCTTCCTCCAGGAGCCTCACTCCACCCCTATGTCACTGGGTTCCATCAAATCCCAGTTTATGGTCTAGGTATTAAGGATATTTCTTTCTCACATCCAGTGCCCAAACCTGGGCCATTAGTTGGCAGTTATCCACATCTACCATATGATTACCTCAGCTCTTTAGGGAAAAAATAGGATAAACAAGGGAAAAACACTGCCATTGTTTGTAGTAATCAAAAGGGTGGTGCAAATCATTTGAAATGAATTTCTGCAATGTGCAGTAAGACAAGGCATCCTCCTTTAAAGCCTTCAACCAGTTAGTGTAATTCCTTTGAAAGGTGTATCCAATTCAGTGGTTGGATTCAAGTTTTTTTTACTACCAGTTCTGTGGGCATGGCTTGGTAGGCGTGGCAGGGGAAGAATACTGTCAAATCTCCAGTCAGAAGTGGTATTTGCTGGTTCTCCAAACTATTCAAAATTTCCCCTACCGATTCTCCAGAACTGGTCAGAACCTGCTGAATACCACCTCTGATCCAATTGCCTTGAGTTGCCTGACCATACAGCATACTACACTTTTCCTAGGATTCCCAGTAAAGTAAAGTGGCTGTAGATGCATATAGATAGCCATTATAGTGGCTACATGAGGCTTCCAAAGGAGAGGGTAATTTAATTTTTCAAGTGTAATGCAACTCTTCTGAATGCTTTCATAACCCTAGTAAACAGTTGCTCAAATCATTATCACATCATTACCAAATAGTGTTTGGGGACTGTCGAGGGACTGACTGGCTCTAGCTCACTTTACCAATAATTAATGTGGCTGTGGATTTTGGGCCTGCAGCATCTGTTTCTGGGGATTTTCTATCCTTGATTCTGGATGAAGTTGCACTCCCCTGCTTAGATCCAGTATTCACTTTGGGGCTTCTCCTGGTCTCACAGTTGCTGCTCAAAGAGCAGGTAGCAGCTGTAGTCAGGAGTGCTTTGTACAACTTCATGAGCATTTATTTACTTATTATTTCAATCTGTATAGCTGCCTGCCAAGTGATTCTGTATGGCTAACAGAGGATTGAAAACATCAAAGCAACAAGATCAATAAAACATACACTCCTGGGAGCAACTGATTCTATATATTAAAATAGGTTCACATAACATCCTGCCACAGTCCTTGAGGAAGAACCAGGTTATCAAGATCTTTTGAAAAGCATCAGCCATCTGAATTTTGGATGAAGATGCTGTTCCAAAGTAGAAATACAATGACAAAAAAAATAAAATACCCCCACCCCTTCTAAGCCTTCTGCAAGGAGGGGAGGGGGAAGACATCTGAGATCAAACACTTAAGTCTGTAATTGCCATTTATCAAGGAAAGGCAGACCATTAGATGACATTCTTGTAATATAGGTCATCAACAATAAAGTTTCTGCTTGGGCCTACCCATGAGTGGTTCTGGTTGCTTACACATTGCTTGGTTTTTCCAGCATTAGAAAGTCTGGTTTTTCAGTCCAAGGATTATGTTAGAAATGATTAGGAGACAAGGTGTTCAATAGGTAATAGTTGAAGGTCTTGTCAATTTCAGGCAATAGCATACGCTGGTGGGGTGACACTAATCAAGTTATGAAGGTCACAAAGTAGAGCTTGTTAATTTGCAATTAGCACGGAAATGGTGTGCTGCAGAGAGAGAAGCTGGTCAGGGAAAAAAATCCTGAAAAAAGGACAATAGTTTATTTTAAAGCTATGTTTGCGCTGGACAAAAGAGAGGGTGTATCTTCCTTTTGCTGGACATCTGATAACCCAAAAAGCAGTACGACAAACTTGAAAGGTATGGCCTGCTTCTGTGTAGCTGAAAGTTACTGAAAAACACATTTAAGATCAAGCCTACTGAGAAAGTTTGATCCAGTAGTGAAGGAACCAGACTAGAAACTGGGGGACTGTGAGTTCTAGCCCCATCTTAAGCATGAAAACCAGCTGGAAGCTTACTACACTCACTATCTCTGGGCCCAACCCTCCTCACAGGGTTGCTGATGTGGGGAAAATAGGAGAAGGACCATTAGGTGTGCTCACTGCCATGAGTTCTTTATAAAAATAAAATAAAAGGCAGCATATAAAATAAATATAGGTAGCCCTTGACTGACAACTGTAATTGAGCCCCAAATTTCCATTGCTAAGTGAAACATTTGAATTTTGCTCCATTTGATGACCTTTCTTGCCACCGTTGTTAAGTCAATCACTGTAGCTGTTAAGTTAGTAATATAGTTGTTAAATGAATCTGGCTTCCCCCTTGGTTTTGCCTGTCGGAAGGCTGCAAAAGGTGATAATGTGACTCCAGAACATTGCAACCATCATAAATATGAATCAGTTGCCAAGCTCCTGAACTTTGATCACCTGATTGTAGTGACGCTGCAATGGTTGTAAGTGTGAAAAATAGTCACAAGACACTTTTTCAGCGCCTCTGTAACTTTGAATGGTGAGTAAGCGAACTGTTGTAAGTTGAGGACTATCTGTAAATAGATAATTACATTAAATTAAATTAAACTAAACTAAACTAAATGCTACCTTAATTGCTTCATTCTAAGTTTGATTTGTGTTCTATGGGAAGTTAGAGCACAATGTTAACATTTATGAATATTACATAAAATTGGATTCAAATATTTTTCATTCATTCCAGACACTGGGTTTAAAAAAGAATATAGTTGTGCTTGTATAATTCTGCATTTAGTTTTAACATGAAAAACATACTTTATATATATTTTCCAAATAAAAACTAATAGTTATCTTCATATCATTTATTCCTTAAAGAAATATACTGAATAAACAAATTGGACATGAACATGTGTTCAGATCCTTATATTCTACTCTTTTTTTCTAGTTATCTGAATGTCACTGGTAATATTTTCTTATGATTGGCAAAATGAATTATGGGACTGAGCATTTGCAGTTTAATTGCTTTAGAGTTAAATTCTAACAGTTTCTACAGATACAACACATTTTTCAAGTGTGATTTGTGTGTGGGGGTGTGTGTGTTTTAAAATGGAATGATTATGTTTATTGATCTCATGGCCTTCTGAACCTTATAAATCAGTGGTGGTATTCAGCAGGTTCTAGCCAGTTCTGGAGAACCGGTAGCGGAAATTTTGAGTAGTTCAGAGAACTGGCAAATGCTACCTCTGACTGGCCCCACCCCCATCTATTCTCTGCCTCCCGAGTCCCAGCTGATCGGCCGGGTCTTCTTTGGTTGCCCTGCACAGGAAAACAGAGCTGGAAAGCAGGTTAGTGGGTGGGAAGGGAATGGGGATTTTGCAGTATCCTTCCCCTGCCACTCCCATCAAGTCATGCCATGCCACGGCCTATCAAGCCATGCCCACAGAACTGGTAGTGAATTTTTTTTGAATCCCATCACTGTTATAAATGTTTTGAGGATGAAAATGAAAAGGCAGGGAAATGAAATGGCTATGTGAGTGACCCACTTGCCTTCTGTTGATCACTCTTCATTAAACAAGTAACCTGAAGGAATTTATTAGCATGGGGTGAACAATTCCATGTTTTACCACATGGATTCTGTGTTTTATAATCAACCCTACGTTACAGGATTGTAACTATTGGCACTATTAAATAGCATCATTCTTTGGTTTCAACTGTAACACAAGGTTGCTAGTAAAGAGATATAAAGGAAGCATCGGTGTCACAAGGCTTTCCTATTTGCAATATATATATTTGTCTGCAATGTGTTTCTTTTCCCTTCCGTTTATGACCAGGGCTACTGCTCATTTTTGTCTGGGATTTCTTCGACATTGGACAAAATTTACAATTGCAATCATTTTCCATCCTCACTTCAAAATGAAAGCAAGAATGAAAATGATTGGAAAAATGGGACAGGAAGATTGAAGTGTTATTAAGAATTGTTTGGGAACAGAATCCAGCTCTTCTTCTTTGGGCCATTTCATTCTTCTCTACTTTTATAGAGGAGAGGATATATAGAGTTTCCTACTGATTCACTGTGGAAAACTGAGGTTAAATAACTACTGGCAAGTGGGAAACTTGGCATGTGAAGCCTAACACACACACACAAAACACACACACCCCAGATATATATTGTACTTTCTGTCCATTCAGCTATGTTGTAGGAAGGGACAACAGTAGAAAATTGGGGCTTGATTCCGAGGAGGTTCCACAGTCCGTCCAGCTTGTTTCTGAACAGGAGTGCCATTTTATCATGTGTGCCACACAATAAAATAATTTGATCTAGATTTCTGGGATTACAATCATTGTAGCTTTATCCATTTATTTGCCAGGTGTGCAGAGAAGCCCGGTGTTCTGAATAAAACAACCTGACTATTTTATCTGTATTCTTTTTAAAACAAACTGAAAAGAGTGATATATTGTATTTCCTATTAAACTGACTTCATCATTATGGAGCAATGCCTGAGCTATAAAACATTTATATGTTCTCATTCAAAATCAAGTCTACGTGTTCTATGAAATCTCAGTGTTTTGGTTGTTGTCTTTCCAGTTCATTTTCAGTAATGACTAGTATTCTCATTGACCAATTTCCTCAGTAGTGATTTACAGCACCTTATAATATCACCCAGCCATCTCTGTACTGATACATCAGTAATGAAGACAGGTTTACAGTGCCAGTGTGATAGCTAGGTGACTCTACAACAGACTATAAATCAGCAGTGAGAAAACAGCTCTAGCATTCTTCCCATTCTCCCTTAGGAAAGCATGAAGTAACAATCAACCAAATCTCTAATATTTACATTAGAATAATATTTCATTATAATCTTTAACATCTCTTGAATCTCTTATGTTGGCCATTATTTTGTGGGTGACAAGCAGTATTCTTCCTGTGTTTCACTCTAGGCTAATTTACTGCTTTAGTGCAATAGGATCTCCCGTTTCACTACTACTGAATTCTTTGTGGGGGAAAAAGCCACAAACTTTGGATTCTTAAATGAACGTCCAAAATGCTTGCCACTGAAAAAGTAAATGCATGCATCTTGTCATTTTTGAATTGTTACGAACCTATTCAGTTGTCACAAACTAAATATCCATGTTTTTACGTAAAGAAAGCAGAAAATGATAGGTGATTAGAACGAAACTATTCAAAGCCCCATTAAGTTCATATTTTGAGGGAAATATAATCACACATTGAGAATTAAAAATTTCTGGCAATTGAACAAGTTTTCATAGCAAGTTAATTTGCTTTTTATAGCGAGTTAATATCTAATTCAATGTTAAATTTTTTGATGGATATTTTGTTATAACTGTGTATAATACAGAATTATTTCCATAATAGTGCAGCTTGACACTCTAACTGTTGGCATGTACAAGAATAAATTTAAGTGAGAAAATTTCTTTCGTCTTGGAAAATAAAGGCAAACTTTGCAGAGAAATTCAGTTTGTCTCAAATTGTAAAGATATCAGAGAATTTATTTCAGTTGCATTTTGTTTCATTTTTTGAAACAGATTAATTTGCATTTCCTGAACTAGTTAATTTAGAATATAGCTATTCTACAGAGTTTATGTTACTCTGAATTTTTCTGTGTAGTTTTCAGTATATTTTGTATTAGAATGTGTCTGTTAGAGACAATTGTGTATAAAAATGTGTATACTAATAAAAGATTATTACAATATTTTATATATAAAATATTCATTTTCTTTAGTTTTTTTAGCTTGTGTAATGATGCCAGTTAAATAACATATTTAATTAATACATGCAAACTGAAATGCACTACATTCATATTTTCTAACAGAGTGCTTGGGCAGACAGATTGGAAGTTCCATTGGTTCAAGCTCAGTCTTTCAGCTTGTAAAAGTTGCATGAATAAGTAAAATTGATTTTAGCAATTTCCTATAAAAAAGGATTACAGGTCTAAAAGTCATAGTTAATTCCTCCAGAAACTTAATCTCTGTGGAACAAAAAGTTAAGTTCCTAAGAACTGACCAAATTTCTTAAGTTCAGTAAACTAAAAAGTGTATAATGAGAGTAGAGCTATACTCTATGTTCTATAAGTGGCTACATCATAAAGCAATTATGACACTGAGCATTTTCTTTTATTTCTTTCTCACTGATCCCTAAAATGGAATTTCGTTTTTGCTACAAGCATTTATTAGATCAAAGTTTTTAATCACAAGTCAAAGACCTTTAACTGGTCATTCCTTGTAAGTTTAGTTTCCATTAGCAGATAAATGTTGTGCATCACTTTGCATTGGGTTACTTTATCTATTCTTCTTCTATGTCTTCTTTTTGTTCTTCCCACCTTCTAAATCTAATTTGCATCATACTGTAAGTGCACGTGGGAAATAGTTGCATAATAAAACCCTTTAAAATTCAGGTATGGTACAGTTTCAAGATCATGCCTTGATTGTAAGTTCTGTATGAATAGGGCAACAGATGATTAAACCTAACGTTGATTTACAACAGTTCATTTAGTGACTGTTCAAAATTACCAAAAAAAGTAACATATGACCATTTTTGACACTTATGACCATTGCAGCATCGTCACATGATTTAGATTCAGATGCTTGACAACTGGTTCATATTTATAATAGTTGCAGTGCCCCTGGGTCATGTGATCATATCTTATAATCTTACGATGAACAAAGTCAATGGGGAAGACAGATTCGTTTATCAACCATGTTACTAATTTAACAACTGCAGTGATGAACTTAATAATCATGTCAAGAAAAGCTATAAAATGGGGCAAAACTCACTGAACAAATTTCTCACTTAGCAACAGAAATTTTGGGCTCAATTGTAGTCGTAAATTGAGTACTACCTGTATTTAGATGGAAGGGAGAAATAGCCCATATCAGGTCAGCTTTTTGAAAGACTGACAGTAATAAATACTTCCTGCATAATTTGCTTTGCCATGATAACCAAACCTAAAATCATTGTGGAACAGATTTTATACACTGCTCAAAAAAATAAATAAAGGGAACACAAAAATAAGACATCCTAGATCTGAATGAATGAAATATTCTTATTAAATATTTTGTTCATTCCATAGTTGAATGTGCTGACAACAAAATCACACAAAAATTATCAATGGAAATCAAGTTTAGCAATCCATGGAGGTCTGGATTTGGAGTTACACTCAAAATTAAAGTGGAAAAAATCACTACAGGCTGATCCAACTTTGATGTAATGTCCTTAAAACAAGTCAAAATGAGGCTCAGTAGTGTGTGTGGCCTCCACGTGCCTGTATCACCCCTCTACAATGCCTGGGCATGCTCCTGATGAGGTGGCAGATGGTCTCCTGAAGGATCTCCTGCTACACATGGACTAAAGCATCCCACAACTCCTGGACAGTCTGTGGTGCAATGTGGCATTGGTGGATGGAGCGAGACATGATGTCCCAGATGTGCTCAATTGGATTCAGGTCTGGGGAACGGGCGGGCCAGTCCATAGCATCAATGCCTTCATCTTGCAGGAACTGCTGACACACTCCAGTCACATGAGGTCTAGCATTGTCTTGCATTAGGAGGAACCCAGGGCCAACCACACCAGCATATGGTCTCATAAGGGGTCTGAGGGTCTTGCTAACTGCCTATGCTTTCCACCTGTTGTCTATTCCATTTGCACAATAGCATGTGAAATTGATTGTCAATCAGTGTTGCTACCTAAATGGACAATTTGATTTCACAAAAGTGTGATTGCTTTGGAGTTATATTGTGTTGTTTAAGTGTTCCCTTTATTTTTTTGAGCAGTATATATAGTATTTCATATCTTGCATTGAAATTAGGTTTGGCTTTGTATCCCACAAATTCAATTTAAGTACTAAATCATAAATTATACTGAGTACAAGGTTAATCTTGTTTCCTTTTCCTTTATCTCAAATTGAAGATTGAAATGGAGATAAAGAAACATTCTTGAAAACCCAAATAAAATTCAATATTTTCTCCATTTAAAAAAGCAACCCACTACATTTATTATTAATATCTATTCTTTCCGTTTGGAAAAATTCTGATACAATATTTTGCTATCATGTTGTTGTAAAGACTTCCAAATGATTTAGAGTCATCAGCAAAACCATACACCTTAGTTTCACAACATAATCAAAACAATTTATCAACAATTTTTAAAGGCCTAATTCCTATATAAATCATTAGGAATCCTCAATGTTTATAGATTTTCATGGTATTAATTGTTCATGTATTCCTGGTCTCTCAATACTTTTTTTAACTGTTAGCTATGTGTAATCTATGTGTAAAACTCTGCTTTCACCCTGTTACAGTAAAGTCTTCACTTACTAACCACTCATTCAGCGACAATTAAAAATTGTGACAGTGCTGAAGAAGTGGTGTTTGTTCTTGAAGTTCCAGCTGTCTCAGTGTCCTTGCATTCATAGGAACACAATTCTGGCAACCAGCTTGCACTTACAATGGTTGCATTATTATCATTTTTGAACTTCCTTGGCGGCTTCCTATGAGAAAAATAAATGGAAAAGCTGGCAGGGAAAGTGAGATATTGCTCTGGTAAGTCCCTCTGGCTTTTCTGCACTCACTATCCACTCACAGTCTTCCGGTGCTTGCACCCCACCACTTCCTGACTTCCTGCACTTGTGCCAGACTGTGCCATCCACCCCTCGGCCTTCCTGTGCCTGCACCCTGCTGCACCATTTACCTCCTGGCCTTCAACCACTTGTGTATGGTGTGTGCCTGGCTTCCTAAGCACTTCTCCTGCCTCCCCCAAATTGTGTGTAGTCTGTTCCGGACCTCCCAGGGTGTCCCTTATCTAAGGTGACCAACTTTTGTACAATGAGAAGGAAGACACCAATAAATTGAAGGAAAAAAATATTGTAAATAAAAGAAACATTTTATTCATCGCAACAATAATACAGAATACACTATAATACGATAAATGCATAATAAAAACATATGTAACAATAACATTTTATATTGTAATTATGCTTACATGCCTATTAATTATTATTTAAATGAGTACTTTGAATGAATATTTTTTGTCAATGTATCATCTTCTAACAGTATATTGGAAATATCTGAACAAAAAATATCCTCCATATTGAATTTTACGGCAAGTGCTGCAGCTAGAATATCAACATTCAAACTTGATTTCTCACTTTTCCAAAAATCATTAGCAATTGAAAAAACCCTTTCAACTGCTGCATTAGTTCCAGGGCAGCACAACATAAATGGAATAAGAATAAATAATTTTTTCCACCCATCTTTTATCAATTTCAACGTGTTTATTTTCCCATTGTATTAATTTTTCTGAATTTAAAAATACATTCAGTCTTCTAATTTCTTCAAAGAGACAATTGTCATCTATTTTAATGTCTGGCATTTCTTTGGATAAAAACTCAACACAGGATTCAATATCTGTCCAATATACTTGCAATGAAGTCAAAAAATGCCATTGAAAACTTATTTCCTGTGTTGTTTGTTTCAGACCATTTTTCGATATTTTGAAAACATGTTTGGTAAAAATTCTGCACTTCTTTGATAAACTTTTCCATTATGCCCGGATTTGATTCCTCTAAGTCTGACTTTTTTTTTTTTATCACTAAAGGAAGAAATTTTTCTCCAAATTGAGTTTTATATTGAAGAATAAAGTCATTCAAAATAAGACTTAACTTCTATAGCTGAAATGTGTTCACCTTCAATCTTTTGAATTGTTTTGTGAAAAATAGAATCTTGATTATGTAAATTAATACATTAATATCTCAGATATTTCATTATTGAAAAACAATTCCAGGATTTTAGGACATTTGTCTAAACTTAAAAAATATGAACAGAGACGCTCAAATAATTGTAGAACACACTCTATAGCAGGTGTTAGAGCAAGCCATCTAACTTTTGAATATCCTAAAACTTTTTTGTATTGAACATTTGCTTCTTCACAAAATTGTTTTAAAGTAGCCACATAAACGATTAAATGACTAAAATGCAAATAAATTGTAGTTATTATTACATCAATTGGCATGGCACATGTTGCCATGTTCATTGCATCTGACAAACTATGTGCATTACAACCTATTCCTAGTATTTTCTTTTGCAGTAAACCTTGTAATTTTACATACACATTATTCACCCCTTTGTATCTTCACCCACCAAAATTGTTTTCATTTATTACTCTGTATAGATGGTTTGACAAAATTTCAGCAGTTTCGCCTGCAATGGATTCTAAATTTAAATGTTTTACTTGAATGCCCTTGGTAACATTAAAATATCTTACTAGTATTGGATACAATTTAGTTTCATTATGATTGGATGCATCAGATAAAACAGTTACAAATACTGCAGTTTCCAAGTCGTCTGTAAGTATTTTGTCACAGTAATTTTTGATACTGATGTAATAATAGCCTCATATTTTGTCCTGGCACATGAAAATTTAGCATCGTGAAACTTTTTCAATAATTTAGATGTACAATCCATACTATGAAAACTTTGATTGTGAATTATGGTATGAAATGCAAATATTCCCTCCATTGCAGTTAACTGTTTTTCATCTTCAGAATAATTTGAAGTTTTTAAAAATCATGTTACTTTACAACTGGAAGCAGATTCATCTGATGATTGCTTATGTTTCTTGGTGGTCATGTATTTCGTAATAGCTGCTCTGTCCCCAACTGCAATACAAAATTCTCCACTGCAAATATTGTAGAAAACAATGTTATCCTTCTTTGATATGAGGAATGGAAATTCCTTATTCTATTTATCATTGAAATGGCATTTCCTCTTTTTTGATTTTTCCATCCCTAAATGAAATTTAAAGTAAAAAAATAAAATATAGAGCTACATGAATGATGCAAGCACATTCATTATGAATAAATAAAATTAATTATTAAAACTGAAACAATAACATAAGTGAATAAACTTGTAAATAAAATTATATATATTTGGAAATTATTAAATAGATAATGAATTAATTAATTAATTAAATATGAATTATTGTGCTCACCTGTGTATGATTGAATATTCACTGAGAAAGAAGTGAGCCTAATGCGTGCATGTGTGCCGTGTCTGTTTCGGTAAGAAGTAAACAAAGCGTGCGGCGCACTCTCTCAAAATAATTCTCCTGTGCGGAGCGCATGCGTCTCATAATCACGTCTTGCCACACCGTACCAAGCTTTGACAAATCGTCATGTCAAATACAAATATGTCACATCACACACAACGGATTGGCTGGGCATCAATTAAAACCAGAGTTTTACAGATTAGTCTTCAAATATCAAAAAGGAGAACATGTAGGAGGACACTTTTTGAGAGAGGACAGAACTTATGAAAGAAGGACTGTCCTCCCTAAAGGAGGATGATTGGTCACCTTATCTTATCTCCTCCCTCCTTGCCTGGGAGTCCTGCTGCTTCCCATTTAACAACAACCAGCATGTCTTGGGTTTATGACAGCAATTGGGACTGCCAGGATTGCTGTTCCTAAGTGTTGTGCTTTACCACCCACATTGCTTAGTGACGGCGATCCTGATTCTAATTGCTGTTGTAACCCGAGGATTACCTGTACTATTTACTCGGTAATTGATGAAGATTTTAGGAAGTACTTTTTGAAAGTCTCAGCATGCAATGTTTACCAGATAATATCATTCACATACTGATTTGATATTTTTTAAAAATGTAAAAGGTTAGGTCAGGTTGAGTTTCCTTTTGGAGTTATCATGGTAGTTTTTTTCCAGCTACACTTGTTCTTTAGTATATTTAGTAATTTTATCTTCAGCATTAATGTTCTGTTCTCTTTGATATATATCAAGAACATCATATGTATATATGTATGTATTTGTGTGTGTGTGTGTGTGTGTGTGTTTGTATGTGTGCGTGTGTGTGTGTGTGTGTGAGAGAGAGAGAGAGAGATACTGTGAGTGTGTGTGTGTGTGTGTGTGTGTGTGTGTGTGTTAGATCAACTTTCTGGATCAAGTGCTTTTTGTATTTTACAGTTTGTTGACAAAATTTCATTTATTAGCTCATAGACCAGGAGAGACAAAACTGTTGTATAAAATTACCAGATGGAACTGTTATATACAAATATAACATACATCTTTTACATTCAAGGTTGGAAAAAAGTGTCCAAAAATTCATTGGCTTGAAAGGGAGTGAGTAGAAGACTTAAGATTTAAGCCTTGGAGCTGACATATACAGTATATGGGCTTTAGTTCCTATGTACTACAGAAGGCAGATATTCTGCATATATATGCCATTTTTCTTGTCTGCAATAAAATTAACGTATCTAGCTATACCAAGTCTGAAATGTCTGCTGATAGCTATTTGCTAAATATAGGTTTGAGCCAAGATTTTGTGCAATGTTTGGTGTGAAAATGGACATCTTTATTTTCCTCAATTTTCAAAGTCTTTTTTTTCCAGACACAGTTATATAGTCTGAATCTTATGCAGACAACAGTCTACATTAACACTACTTAACAAGAAAAATATATGCATAGTTCCCTGAAGTCACAAGCAGTGAAACTCATCTTGAAGGGGACTATATATTTTACAGATTGTTTACAGTGCATTCAGAAAGTATTCAGACCCCCTTCACTTTTGCCAATTTTGTTATTGACAAATTGACAATTGATGTCCAATTAATTTAATTTACCACAGGTGGACTTTTATTAAGGTGAAGAAACATGTCAGCAACAATCAAGAGAAATGGGAGGTACTGGAGCTAAATTTCATGTGTTGTTGTAATGGGTCTGAATACCAATGTGATATTTCCATTTTTTCTTTTTAATGAATTCACAGACATTTGTAAAATTCTATTTTCACTTTGTCATTATGGCCTACTGACTGTAGATTAATGAGAAAAAAAATGAATTTCAACAACTGTAGGATGAGGCTGTAGCATAACAAGATTGACAAAAGTGAAAGGGGTCTGAATACTTTCTGAATCCACTGTAAATCAAATACTCAATGGCACTCTCAAAATTCTCTTCAATAGTTCTATCCGGAAGCTTAGAGAACTCAAAAATCGGTTCATTTATTTGGGCTTTCTCTTGCCTTGATCTTTAATAAGCATTTCTGTCATCTGTGACACTTCTTTGTGGATGCTTATACCTTCATGTTTTGATCATATCTCAACATCTTAAAAAATGTTATTTGTGAAAATCGTTGCCATTTATTTTAGAAGATTTCGAAACACTTTACACCTTTTATTCCCTTTTCTTATTTTTCCCCATGTCTAAATGTAGGATTATGGTTTTGTTTTCTTTGAGACATTGAAGTTCAAACTGAAGACTGTTTATCTGTGTTATACCCTTTTGGTTTTGATCTATTTTTTGTTATTTCTTGAAGTGATGTATTCACAGGATGTAAATATGCCTTCCCCTTTGTGGGTGGTATCAACATTCCTGTGTATTTCACATGGTGTGCTTTTGGAGTGACAGAACTTTGCTTAATAGTGGGTAATGTTGGCAGCTTCATGGATTCTAAAATATTGGGAAAAATTAAGTACAGCTGTCTGGTTTTTTATATGCAGGAACAACCAGTGAATGTATATGGATTTCCACATGTGATAGCATTGATCACAAGCAAGCATAGCAACTGAGATAGGCTATACAAATAGTCCTCGACTTACCACCATAATTGAACCCCAAATTTCTGTTGCTAAATGAGACAGTTGTTAAGTGGGTGTTGCCCCACTTTATGACCTTTCTTGCCACAGTTAAGTTAGTAACAGAGTTGTTAAGTGAATCTGGCTTCCCCATTAATTTTGATTGTTAAAAGGTCACAAAAGGTGATTCCATGATCCCATGAAACTGCCACCATCAAAAATATGAGTCAGTGGCCATCATCCAAATTTTGATCACATGACCTTGTGGATGCTGCAGTGGTCATAAGTGTGAAAAATGGTCATAAGTCATTTTTTTCAGTGCCATTGTAACTTGAAATGGTCATTAACCAAGCTGTTGTAAGTTGAGGACTTCCTGTACTGACCTTATTAACTGCAGAATTGCCTTCAGAATGAGGATTTTTATATGATGGTCTTTATATGAAGGAGAAGATTCTTACTCATGTTTCTTTAAACAAGTCTTGAGCTCCTTTCCCTCCCTCAAAACAGGTCTTGAGCAAAACATGGGAGTGTTATATTTCCAAGGAATCAAGTATTATTTACATGTTATGCATTAAAAATGTGAATTTATTATCTGGCCCTAGAAATAAATATATACAGATGCAGCCATGGTAGTAAAGCTACTTGTAAAATGGATGGAATTTTCATTAGCCTAGGACAATTTAACTCCTTACTTTAGTTTTTCTCTGCTTTTGTTGTTGTAATAGTTGTTATTGTTTTTATTATTTTCTGTCTCATTAGCCTGAGGCAGTCAGAGTGTGCAAACAGAAAAGATTAGGAGGAATTTAAGTTGTAGCCCTAGTTATTCATGATATGTATTCCACTACATTCTTCTGGTGCATTTGCAAACAGTAAAAATCAGTGTCTGTAAAGCTAGATGCTGTGCATTTGGGCAAGCCCATTTAAGAAAAGTAAAGCTTCACTTTGCAAAGCTCTGGATTACATGTTGCACACAAATTCTGTAATATTTGAAGCTAGCTCTAGTTTAAATGAAGTAGAGCAGAAAAGTGGAAAAAATGCTTCTTAATTGTCTGCCTGATTTATTCTGCTGCTCTAAATCAATCTTTTGAAGGTAACTTTGTATGATTTCCTATATTCCGTCAAGGCCCAATTTTGCTGGAGAGTATAACAACCGAATCTTAAAGGCCTCAAAAGCTGATACGCAACAGAATCAAGGTGGGGTCATTTGAGTCTCCTTCCTTTCTTTATCTGGACCTAATATTTATTTTATTTTATTTTGTCATATTCATCATATATAAGAACCACCCATTTCCTTCACTAAATAGTCATTCAGTTTCTCATTTACTTTCTTTTCATGCTTGTCCTTCTTTCCTTTGTCAAGGTTATCTCAGCACAAGGACACACCCACAGTGGGATCATTATTACAGTATTTCTTTTTCCCTTAGTTTTTAATGGATTATTTTGGAAAGTTTTTTTCATTTGATATCATGAATTTCCTTACAGATATAGACATTCTCTAGCCTAGTACAATCTTGCATTCCTTTTTGTTGAGATTTTTAATTTTGAACAAACCATATGCTTCCTGTTCAGTGTTCCAGTTATGAGTCCCATCCTACCAGATTTCCTTGACACCAACACTGTCACATCTGGCTCCTTGTACTGAAACTTCAGGTTCTCCCTGTTTGTTCAATTGAGTGTTTTTTCAGTGAATGTTCATACACCAGTTAATGTATAATTGCCAATTATCTGTTACCAACATGTCTTTCTATTTCCAAATGAAAGATTAAAGATACACAAGATACATACATATAAACAAAAATGGAGCTAGTCCATGATATGTGGAGAACAATTATATCATCACAGAAAATCAGCCAAGCAATAATTCAATAAATGATTTGTTAAAGTAAATGAACAATAAAGAACATGACTGCATTTTAATAAAATGCATCTTTAAAATATCATACACAGTTTATTGTTAGTTTGTTGGCTTCTTCAAACAATAGTTTGAGGAAAAGCTTACTTTAGCATATGGAGAAAGCGGGAATCAAAGTATATTTTTCCTCTAATTGACAGGAACAAAATAAAGTAAGAAGTATTGTCCAGAATTGATCTTAAGAAGCATTAGTAGATGTATGTATGTTTTCTCAAAATAAGCTGAAGAACTTGAATGAAACAATCTATTTCACATTCACTGAGGTCAGAAGGGGACCATGACTTATCTGATTTCTAAATAACAGGATATTATGAGTTAACTTTCAAAAATTCCAATAGATGTCACCAACCATTCATTCATTTTAGGATGATATATAAATAAATAATTTAGGTACTGTGGTTGTGAACTACTTCAGTATATTATTTTGGTTAATCAAAATGCCCTAGGATTTAATGGGAACTGTCCTCAGTTAGGATTAGATTAGAGATTCCCTGGGTTTTAGTGGCTTGGCAGGAAGTCCTTGGTAGCAAGAGTTAGAGTTTGTGCTTGGATGGCATGTAAAAAGGATTTTACTTTAACTTTTCAGCTTCTTTTAATTATTGTAAAAATTTTAAATTATCGGTTTAATTAAAAAAAATCTTTGTACCATTTGCACTGGTAAAATATGCAAAATGTCTGGAAATAACAGGAGCTTTCTCCACCAAACAAGCAATGTTTATGTGTTTCTCATTTATCTAAACTGCAAGTAAACTGGGCCAGTTGTGACAAAAGTTTCTATCATTTCAGGCAGTCTGAAGATTGCCTGGCAAAACATCTAAGTAGAACCAGCCTTTTCTTTCTTTTTCCATTGCCAGGAACATAAAAGTTGTTTACAAGAATTGTCATGTGCTGTTAACAGAGACTAAAGAAATGACACATTGGAATGTGGGGCAGGGAGGAACTTGAGACAAGGATATAACTTCTTTTATTTTTTCCTTAACCTGCTCAATTTGAGAAAAAGTATGTGACTAGTCCATAACTTGGGCAAATGAATCACAGCTCATAAACTGTTATGAAATGTGTATTTTAGAATTAAAATTGTGGGGAAAAAAATGACATATTTTTGAGAAAAGTATTTAGCACACACACACGGTTAAACAAATAATTAAAAATAATTGTTAATTGCCCAAATTAAACTCTATTTTATTAATCAGAATATTAGATTTGGGATAGTGATTAAAATAGCAAATTTCATTGTCAAAATGGTAAATTGGATAAAATGCATATCTCATTAGAGAAAATGCATTATGCCCCGAGAAACTGGAGGTCAGCAATCAAATCTGCTATTATTTATAAATGAAATAGGTTTTTATAGCACAAGGATTGTTGAAAAGACAAGACTGGTGTCCCAAATGCTACCTATCTGCTTCATATATTATTGTTTATACAATTCCTGTGGATTCGACTTTTCTGATTGCTTTAAAATGTGGGATGAAGGAAAATTTCACACTTTTTGGGAAATAGTAAGCTCATAATTCAAACTATGCTGCAGATTTAAAGAAAAATACTGAGTTGTATATGATGCAAAATAAAAAATCATATGAGGATTTCAATTCTTTTTCAGTTGTATATTATTAATCCTCTGAGTAAAGGCTGCAAGCCAGAGAAAATGCATTGTTTCTGTTGTAGCGAGTTTCAGATACCTGTATTATATGACCAACGCAAGTAACTCATTTTGCATTTGTTCACTGAAGCATTAAAACCATTTTTGTTTTTCAGATGCAAATATAGGTATTGGACGGATCAAGGAATGTCTGGGATTACCTCAGACAGGAGCAAGTTTTATTCCTCTCTCTGCTGAATGCTCCCATTTAACTTTAAATTATTAAAAATCTGAGGGGCCAGGGAGTCTGACAGGCACCAAGAAAATAATGTCCATGATACATGTGGGTACCATATTATCTTACCTCTTATGTCTCATATCATTAGAGGGATGCAACCTGATGTCAGGTGTGCCTATTACCAAAACAAGAAACATGGAAACTAGGCTTTATAACCCTTTCTGGATTTCAGTGCCTTTGACGGTGTTTTATCTGGATCATATTTATTATTCTCCCAATTAGTGTATTGTTTCTTTAACTCCACTTGGACCAAAGAAGTAACAAAACATCACAGCTCCTCTGTCTTGGCCAAAAATTGAAAAATGGCAGAACTCTAATAAATTTCATCTTGTTAAACATACCAATACACACACCAATAACCAGGTTCATCTCTTCATTGTTCCATCAGTGGCTTGTAAAAAGAAAGTAGTAGACCAGTTTTTCATAATTCCTTTCCAGACAAAGAGAGGACTTCAAATTGCCCATAAGGACTCCAATCAGTGGTTCCTCATGAGATGACTGCAATACAGTGGTCTTCATTGGGTTTAGACCTCTGGAAGAAAAAGGAATAACCATCTTGTTCAGCCATGATTGGTATCTTTGAATGGAGATTTGAATGGGTTCGTTTCTCCAGAGTGGAAAAGAAGCATGTCACTTTCCAAGATCAGAATGCCCCCCAACCCCATTAGCCTTTCATAAGGCCCCCAAAACCTAGCTATAGTCCTGAACCTGGGACGCTCAATGTGTCAAGGGCTTCATTTCCTGGCCATATTGCTAACTGGCCAAGTATCTTGCTCCTATATATATCTTTAGTTTGGATGTTTTTAGTGGTTTTATTTAGTGGTTTATTAGTGGTTTTATTAGTTTACTGTTTTTATTGTTTTGAAATGCTCTGCATCAGGGGTGTCAAACTCGCGGCCATGGGCTGGATGGATCACATGCTGGCCCTACCCCCACCCAGTTTAGTGAAGGAGAAAAAAGTCACAATCTGTCACATGCCACTGTGACGCTGCAAGTTTGACAGTCCTGTTCTACATTTTAACTGTAATATGTATGTTACATGCATATATACCGTACGTACATACATACATACATACATACTGAATTGTAAGCTGCCCAGTGTTGGGGGCTGGGGGGGGCATGGCCAGGTGGATGTGGCCAGGGTGGGCATGGCCAGATCAACATCACTCATGTCAGGGGCATCTGTGGTGGCCCAGGTGGGGATGGGAAGATCTTGTGGCCCTCCCAAGCTCCATTTTTGCTGGCTAAGGTATTGCAGGCTGGTTCTTTGCTGTTTCCAGGTAACCTCGCAGGCCATATCTAAGCAACCCACAGGCCGAATCCAGCCCACGGGCCTTGCGTTTGACACCCCCTGGTCTAGATGAAAATATTAACATTAAAGGAGTTTTCTCAGATGAATAATTGCACGAGGTTTATCTTATGCCCAGTTATTATCCTTACAGCTGAATTTTGGGTATACCTTCTCTTGCTTACTTGTACCTTCAGCATCACACCCTCCTATCCACTGCAGTTCCCAAGGTAAATATCAGTGTTTCCCGACACCATTTGAAACTGAAGAGTTTGTCATACATTATTTCCCTCAGATGACATTTCAATTATAGTTCAAAGGATTAGGTTTCTAATAGGCTAGGTACGTTTCTGCAGTGATTGCAGTAGCTCATTTTTCCACACCTAAAAAGTAATCTTTCTGAAACATATAGGAATAGATGAAACAATTTAGGCAAAAGAGGTTGAAGAACGAAGGCAGACTGCCAACCAGTCTTGTGTACACCACCATTTTTTTAAAAAAGGGAGTACATTTACAGGTAGGTAGTACCAATGCCCTAATGACATGCGGCTGAATACCTCCAACCTTGGCACTGCATCACCAGCACATCTGCTGCTCCGCTAGTTGTGGAACAGCTGATTGTCACTCCAGAGTTTTTTGGGGGATTGCTTTTTAATTTATCCCTTCGTCTTTTTAGAGTTGCATAGGGCTATTTTAGAATATTTTCAGAGGCAGCCTGCAAGGTATACAGCAAGTAAGGTGTTAAAGGAGAAAAATGTTTTAGGTTGGGGCATTGGTTTATATGATCCATGTCTTCAAAGTAATTTAATCTTGGAATAGAATTAAGGAATTTTCTTATAACAGAGAAAGTTTCCTTTTACTTCCATCTAATACCATATATGTTCATGCATTTTTGTGAAAAAAGCCATTTGTAAAAGTTTGAGACACATCTATTAATTTCATATGCAACTGCAAAAGTTCATCCGTGTTTTGAAATATAAATTAAATTCCTTTAAAAGCAGAATAGAAGGAAAATTGTTCTTGATTTTTGCCTGCCTCATTGAAATGACATTTTAAATCAAAATTACAAAAAATTAAAAATAAAATAATACTAGCTTCCAGCCCATATTTAATTTGTTTACTAACTTGATTCAGTGATTAATAGATCATCAGTATTCTTGCATTCTTCTTTTATTCCATCTGTAATCAATAACAATTTTCCTTGAGAATTTAGAGCAACACATAAATGAAAGCAAAATGTGACTAAGTTTTAAGCTTATTTAACACTATCATTCCACTGTGTTGAATAAAGGAATCAAGATCTATAAAACTAAGTAGGATTTACCTATATATACTGTATGTGTTTATTTGTGTATGTCAAATTAAATGTTTTCTAGCAACTATATTGATGCAAATTTCACAACTAGTAGCTTGCACAGAGTGCAATGAAAATCTTAGGACAAGTTTTGCAATTACACATTGTTAGATCATTTATTCATTTATTTAAATTTATATGACTGCCCCTCTCAACCTGTAAAATATTTTCAACTCCTAGACTGCATTTTAATGGCAACTTGCTATAACTACTTTGTGTTGAATATTATCCGGGTATCTAATGTAATCAGTGTATTATTTTTGGCATTGCCTGTCCTTTACCTTAACCACAAGACCAAACTGATTCTCTACACCCCAGTTTTATCCAATTATCCTTTTCAATTTTATTTTTGCATTCATCAAGCAGCTTGGATTAAGAAAAAAAATCATAGAACGGGGCAAATATGTGAATTACAAAAGTAGGTAATCATAGTATTGACATGACTAGTTTAGTGTAAATATCACTGTAGTTTCTTGCAGATGCTGCTGCTCTAGAAATGTACTGAATTTATAGTAGTACATGTAATTTTGCTCCTGCAAAAACAATAGGAAATCTATTGATTTTTATCCTACTATTAAGGTATTACTGGGAAGATTCACTTTTTTCAACAGGAAGCAGGGCGCATCACTATCAATATGGTGGTGAGCATTGGGGCAAAATATTAATAATAATTCATGCCATTTTTCATGCCATGCCAGCCAGTGGAATCAGATGTCAAGTTTCACTGGAATGTAATCAGGATAGAATGACAGTCTGCTGAGTAATTTTTGTAGGTGAAGATCAAATATTAATCTCTGAGTTGAAAATGACAAATTTATTTTTAACACATTTTTCCCTAAGATCAGACTTAGAAAATGCACTAGTTTTCTTCTGTATGGAAAAAAAATATCTATCTGGCATGGTAACTTGTTTGAAGAATAGGGGTATGTGCTAGTGATAAATAATCATTCCAGGCCTGCTCTGAAAATCTGTTTTTCATTTCTGGTGGGGAACTATGGCCCTTTTATTACTTGTGGACGTCAACTCCCAGAATTCTTGAACCATCCTAGCTGGCTCAGGAATGCTGGCAGTTGAAGTCCAGAAGTCATAAGGGAGCCATAGTTCCCCACCCCTGCACTAATTCATGAGCCATTATGGAAGTCCAGAAGTTGTAAGTGGGCCACAGTTCCCCACCTCTGAACTAGTAGATAGCCGTTGAATTGGTCCATTAGGAAAGGCCCACTTCTCCTGCTTTGCTGAAGGACATTTCACAGGTTTTCTTCTTCTTTCAGTTGGAGGAGTTAAACTATCTTGGTTTGATATGTTTGGTGCAGGGCAGTGATCATGCACAACTTGTTTACGTGCTTGCTCTCTATTTTCTATTGCAATTCCTTCTATCTAAGTAGGAAATGCATTCTAGCTTTATATATCTAAAATACACAAAATTAGGTATATAACTTTGCTTTTCCTTGAGAGTAATTTTGCCATGAGAACATAATGGCAGTGTGGAAATATGAAAATGAATATCTGTCATTATGAGAATTGTCAGCATAGAAGCTGAAAATGTTTGATGTGAGTATTTCTCCCCTTCACAAAGAGAACTGATGTTCCTAGCAATCTCTTCGCCCCTATTTCTGAGATTTTATATTTGATAGAATATCTGTCTCCGGGGCCTGAAAAGACTTTCTGTTAAAAAATGCACCTGATAATAACATTTCACTGGAAATATAATAATTCTTTTTTGCTAGAGGGAGTTGGTAAGAATATTTCCAAAGACAACTAAATAGAAGTCTCTTATTAACTGAGATTTGATCTTTTTTCACTTTGTATCTCTAACTTACTACAGCATCTAAATGAACTGGTGGAGCAAAGCGATCTGTGCTATCAAATTTTCTTAAACATTTAAGTTCCAGTCCATGGTATATTAACTGATTAATATATTCCACTCTAACTATTCTTACCTTGGTAGGCTTGCTTAAAGTTGGATTCTTGCCCCTATTCTAGAAATATAAACTTGGGAGTTACACTCCGTATATTTTGCTCAACAGAATGTGGGACAACAGAACTGTGAACATATATATAAGCAGCCTATATATATATATATAGGCTGCTTAAGCTGCTTAAGCCATTCAGAGTCTTCATATTCCTTTGACATATGCAGGGATTGGTCATTATTTTTAATGTACTTCATTTGTGTCCTTTTCTGCCCTAATTTGAATTCATGACTAAATCATATAAATTGTTTTCCACTTTAAAAGCAAAAGACATAATTCAGTTCCCATCAGTTGCTTCCAATTTGAAATCCTACAATTTACCTCTCACATTAAACTTCTAGTTTAGAATTCCTGATAATGGCATGGGGCTGGGCTATTTGAGGGATGACCTCTCTCCAGTTATATCTACCTGTCCAATTAGATCTGGCAGGAGAGACATGTTATGGGTCCCAAATACTAGGGAATGTCATTGATAGCACCCAAGAAAGAGCCTTGTCTGCCATGGCCTTGTCTTTTAGACAAAATTATCTGGAACTTAGATTGGCACTAATCCTTCTGGTCTTTAGGAAGGGCCTGAAACAATGGCTTGCCACTCCATTTGAGGGATTGGTGGGAGTGATGAGCCTCTTCAATGGTTATACTGAATTTAACGTATTGATTCTATTTACCTGATGATTGTGATTGTGTTTTGTGTTGGAGTTTTTAACATTGCTTCGTATAGTTGTATGTTTCCTTTTTTATTTACTTTTTTCCTTGCTCTTGTTTTTAATTGCTGTGAATCCCCCTGAATCACATATATCAAACAAAAAGTAAAATATATAAAATAAAATAATGAATACACTCCATTTTCTGTTAGAAGTACAAAGGGATGTTAAGACATTATATTCATGTGCACATATATTCTAAATTTGTTCCAAATCTTGTAGCTAAAGGCAGGTCGCTAATCCATAATTCTGTTAGTTAGGACATGTGTCATTTTTGCCAATGCTTCATATTGGTATGGTAAAGGTAAAGGTTCCCCTCACACATACGTGCTAGTCATTTCTGGCTCTAGGGGGCGGTGCTCATCTCCATTACAACACCGAAGAGCCAGTGCTGTCTGAAGACATCTCTGTGGTTATGTGGCTGGCATGACTAAATGCCGAAGGTGCATGGAACGCTGTTACCTTCCACCAAAGTGGTCCCTATTTTTCTACTTGCATGTTTACATGCTTTCAAACTGGTAGGTTGGCAGAAGCTGGGATAAGTAATGGGAGCTCACTCCATTATGCGGTGCTAGGGATTCAAACTGCTGACTTTTCTGATCGACCAGCTCAGCATCTTAGCCACTGAGCCATTGGTATGAATATCCTCCAACTATATATGCCATCTATAGATATGATGTACTGGGGACTGGGCTGGAGAAGGAGAACAAATCAAAACAATCTCTATGCTGAACTGCTTTCTTTCGAAGGGTAAAATCTATTATAAGGCTCATCTTATATTCTAGATCTGCTTTCCAGATTGAGGTCATTTCCAATCTGGTACACTGAGAGGGTATCAGTTTGAACTATGACATGGCTGCTACATTAAAAGCTAAGATAGCATCCTCTTTTTAAAACTTGCCTCTTAATTATTTTTGTTATTGAATTCTAGCTGATTTGCCCAAATCATAAAGTATATTTAAACCCCCTCCCCGAAATCTCACTATACCGAAAGAAAACATTAGTGTTGCTCCTAATATAGTTCATTTGCTAACTTTCTCAACCAATTGTTTTGCAAGGTAATCAGAGGTGCTATTCAGCTGGTTCGCACCTACTCGGGCGAATTGGTAGCAAGAATTTGGCGTGGGTCGCCAAACCGGTAGCAACATCTAGCTGGCCATGCCCCCAACCTGGTCACCCAGTTTCTGCTCACTTGCTTGTTCCGCCCACCCGATGCTCACTGCCCCAGTTTAAAGGAGGACTGCTCTCCTGCCCTAGCCATGCATTTTCAAGCAGCAACTTGAAAACACATGACTCTGGGCGGAGCAGCGGTCCCTTAACCTGCAAAACTGTTCCAAGGCTGGATTCTTCATGGACAGTAGAAGTATCGCTTCCCCTTGTGAGTAAAGTGCCTGGAGTGAGAGGAAAAAAATGCTGGGGGAGCGGGGGAAATCCAGCCATGGGGAAGTTTGCAGGAGCTTCAAATGCAAGTCCCTTTACCTGCAGAACTTCTCTAATGCTGGATTCACATCCTCTTGTGAGTAAAGTGCCTGGAGTGAGAGGGAAAGAATGCTGACAGGTGTGTGCGTGTGTGTGTGTGTGTGTGAGAGAGAGAGAGAGAGAGAGAGAGAGAGAGGGAGAGAAAGAAAGAAAGAAAGAGAAAGAAAGAAAGAAAGAAAGAAAAAGAAATAGGGAGAGAGAGTGTGTGTGAGAGAGAGAAAGAGAGAAAAAGAAAGGAAGGGAGAGAAAGACAGAAAGAGACAAAGAAAGAGAAAGAAAGAAAAAGAAATAGGAAGGGAGAGAGGGACAGAGAAAACTCTGCTATTATTTTTAATTGTTCCATTATTTATCATGTGTTAATATTTTACACTGTCCGTACACCTAGAGTGATTCTACTGCCTTTCTTTTGCCCAGGGCTACCACATATTTTTCAGTGTTTACATGTATTCAATGTCTATAGTCCAGAGCATAGATACACGTGTGTTTAACAGAGTTGAAAGGGAGTTTGGAGGTCTTCTAGTCCAAGCCCTGCTCAGGCAGGAAAACTGAGGATGCCAAACTCTGGGAAAGGTGTCAGAATAACACTTAGAAGGGACTTTGTGGGGAACCCTATACCATTTCAGAGAAATTGCTGTCCAGTCTTTTAAAAATTTCCAGTGATTGATCACCCAGAACTTCTGGGGACAAGCAGGTCCACTGGTTAATTGTTCTCACTGTCAGAAAGTTTCTCCTTAGTTTTAGGTTGCTTCTCTCTTTGTTCAGTTTCCATCCATTGCTTCTTGTTTGCCTCCTGGTGCTTTGGAAAATACATTCCCCCCCCACACACTTTCTTTCTGGCAGCCCCTTAAAAGCCTGCTGCCTATCACACTCTTGGACAAAGCATGTGAGCCATTTCCTCCTTTCAGTGGTCCATGAAAGTACACCTATAGTATGTAGATAATAAAGTCAAAAAATGGTGAACAACATTTTTACAGAACTATAGATAAATTGAGGCTGGGTGACAAGGAATGGCTGGGAGGGGAGGGGCCAGGCGAGGAACCCCTTGATGTGAGTGACATTGAGTTGGCCATGCCCACCCAGTCACATGACCACCAAGCACATCCACCCAGTCATATGACCACTAAGCCACACTCACCCAGTCACATGACTACCAAGCCACACCCACCAAATAAGCCACGTCCACAGAACCAGTAGTAAAAAATTTTGAATTCCACCACTGAAGGTAATACTTGAAAGTTGAAATTGTTCAATTTACCCTTTAATTTCTTTGTTTCCAGGCATTTAATTTGTCCACCCTGTATACTTAGCCTTGAAGATAAAAAAAGGTTTTATTGTAGTTATGTCATCTTTAATTAGACTATCTCCATTTTCTCTTTTTCTTTCTTGGGAACTAAGTTTTTAAACTCCCATTTTCATTATTTGTTTGACTTTTAAAAGAGTGAACATTTATCCTCAATGTGGTTTGGCTTTCGTAGGGAAGAAGGAAAATAAGGAGATGAATATTCTATCACAAACCAAACAGTAATGGATATATTTCCTGCAAAACTGGACAGGAACAATTGTTACTGTTCTGATAATTCAAAGTCTTATTTATAAATGGCGTGGTATAGTCAAAGTGACATTTTCACCATTTTATTGCTGTTGTCCTTTTCTTCTATGTGCCAATACCTTGTTTTTGATTCAGAGTTCTGACTCAATAATTTAAAATTCGGACTGTTTTTGACAGTAGCTCTCCACTGGAGATCATGCTATAAATAGTTGCAGTCAATAAATGAAAATAATTGGTTGTATAGCCGTGAGTCAGAGTGTTGGTTGATAAAGGAATATGTTTTGGAAGTGGGCAGAGCCAGGTAGACCTTAACATCAGGTGTGGTTCTCAGTCTCCTGGAAATGTGACTTGCTGACTTTGGACATGAAATTGTGGAAAACCATCATAAAATGTTGCAGAATATATATTGAATACTGTGAGGTTTGTGCTACCTTAGTTGCCTATTGAAGGTTCATCTCATTTTTTTCTCCTTCATACCACTCTATACATTTTACTTACAGCACCTTTCACTTGATAATGAAAGCACCAAAATTTGTTGATTTCATTTTCTTAAAATCCCATGAATAAAATTGTAATTTTCTATGATAAACAGATTGGTGTCGTGTTATCTTCCTTCATTTTCCTAGTCTCCCAGTACAGGTAATCCTTGACTTACAACAGTTCAATTAGTGACCATTTGAAGTTACAACAGCAGTATAAAAAGTGATTTGTGACCATTTATCACACTTATAACCATTGCAGCATCCCCATGGTCACATAATTTACATTCATATGCTTGACTGCTGGTTCATATTTATGACAGTTGTAGTGTCCTGGAGTTACGTGATCATCTTTTGCAACTTTCTGATAAGCAAAAACCATGGGGAAACGTGTGTGTGTGTGTGTGTGTGTGTGTGCATCAGAGGTGGTATTCAGCAGGTTCTAACCAGTTCTGGAGAATCAGTACGGAAATTTTGAGTAGTTCGGGGAACCAGCAAATACCACCTCTGACTGGAGATTTTACAGTATCCTTCCCCTGCCACGCCCATCAAGCCACACCCACAGAACCGGTAGTAAAAAAAATGGAATCCCACCACTGGTGTGCGTGCACTAAATGCTAGATGGCATTTGTTTTGCCTTATTCTGGCAATGTGTGTTTATAACATTTGATGTAAGTTGACAGCTAAATGTAAAGCAGCCATTCCAGTCAACAGAATGATGCAAGTATCCATTGCATGCTGTATGTGTATTAGTTCAGCTTCAAATCTTTAGTTTGTGTTCTTATTTTCCACATCAAATTTGACTGTTCCATTAATTAAGAGAGAAAAAAAACAGTAACTCTCAATGCCATAGGATACTCACTTTGCTTATGTAGAATTCTTAGGAAATTATAAATGTTAGGAAAATGACCATCATTATTCACATTTATATTTCTGGAAAATAATAAAGGTCTATTTATAGAAGTCACAATTCTTGTCTATTTTGGAGAGCCAGGTTCAGCTAATTATATGCTGCAGATGTGGAAAGGCTATATATTTTAAGCAAGATTTACTCCAAGTAAATATAGAATAATTTTCAACATTTCCATTCTACTTGCAGGAGACCATTCATACCTTTATAGCACTATTGTGTTTGATGCTTATGGAAACTGTTTTATATAACTCTATTCAGAGGCAATCACTGTTCTTGAAATTAAGCAGTATCCCACTGAATAGAGTTCTTTCAAAAACAAATAGTAATTTGAGTGGGAAAGGGTTTGTGTTTTGCTTTTATTTTTAAGCAGATTTTTGGAACACTCCTTTGCAATAGCTGTAGCTGTATATATAAAAGTGCATCTACACGATACCAAACGCTCTTGCTAGATGGAAACCAAAAGACCAGCTGTACTTCAGACTGGGAAATATGCGGTGAAGTATCACCGTCTCACTCAGACCATGGATGGTGATTTGGTCCTGAAAAACAGGGCTTTTAATTAAAACACAAGGGAATATTCCACTGGAATCCAAGACCAATCTGGTTTAATAGCAAGGTCTACATCTCTAGGCCCGTGTCAATTTATTGCTTTAGCTTGCTGATCACATCAGTAGAAAAGCTCTACAAATTGCAGTAGCAGTTTTATAGAGTAGACAATTAGGGCAAGTTTTCTTCATGTCTCAGACAAATATTTCCTTCCAAATTTCTTGATGTAATTCATCTATCCATCTATATAGTTCATACCTTTAAATTTTGAATACAGCTTTAAGGTCCTTTTAAACAAAGCTTCTTTCCTTAAAGATTTATTTCATCATTTTTCTTCTTGGTAGTTGAGAAGTCTAAATAGACTTTATCTTTCTTAATTTATCAGCTTTGTTTGGCATGTCCTTGCAGGACTATATGGAGACACTTTTTATTCTGCTAGAGCAGAGGTGGGAAATCATGGCCCTTTATGACTTGTGGACTTCAAATCCCAGAGTTCCTGATCCAGCATGGGTGGCTCAGGATTCTGGGCGTTGAAGTCCACAAGTCATAAAAGGGCCATCATTACAGATCCCTGTGCTAGAGTAAAGCAGTCTTTTTAAAAAGATTTAAAAAAAAACCCTTCCTTTATTTTTTAATAAACAAAAAATTATGCAGATAAAAATTTAAAATCTCCCAAGAAGTTGATAATTTCTGTATTAAATAGAGCTCTTCGAGATCATCTGATACTATGATATTCTCTTCACCTCCTTAGGATATGATGCTGATTTTAAACCCTATTACAGGAGGTGGTTATGCAAATTGTATAATTTGGTATCACTGGGGGGTTATTAATGGGCAACTGCACAGTGTACTTTTAATTTTTTATTACAGAACTGTGCTTAAGTTTTCCTCAAAGTGTTCCTTTAATACATCATATTTAATGGTTAAGCAAAATGGATTTGGAATGAAAGCAAACAGAAATGAATATATTAGATACAGTGCTGACTACTCTAAATTATTTGAAATATGGACATTTATAAATTTCTTTCAGTATATTCAGTGGTGGCTTCAACCCTAAACTTAAGAGATGGACTTTAGAATATGGGAATATATGTAAATTGTGCAAAAAGATCAATCCAAATGGGTGATTTAAAAAAATCAGAGAAGTTAAGCATGAAAAACTTAAGAAAATATTTTCAGGAGATGGATAATTGACTAAATTAATATTTTTATGTAGGTTGCGGGGTAACAATTCTGGGCTTAAATCTTAAAGGTTCTAGAAATATTTTCTTATTCTTGTGTTGTGTCCAAATGATACGATTTTGGTGAATGGCTAGACTTATCCATCCATTTGTAAGATGGGAGATCCATCTTATGCATCTTGTGTTATATTAAATAAATATTAATTTATGACATTGGAAGACATATTACTATTGTATATTTGAAACTTTTATTTTATTTTATTTTACATTGTGGCTATCCTGTATTCTCACCCACATACATTATTTGCTAAACACATAATAATAAAATATCTAGTGAATTTATAATAAAAATATCATTAGAAAAAGGATTTCAACTTATAATCATTATGTGATTCCAGCTTTCACAAGTGTATACTTTTATTTAGTCTACATTACTATATTATAATGTGGTATGTGGGTAAAACTGCTGTGTGAAGATCAAACATCCTGTGATGCTGAAATGTCAATCCCAAGGAGTTGGATAAACTTAGATATATAACATAAACACATACAAAAGAGGTAAAGAAGGAAATGGAGGAGGAGGAAGTAGTTAGAAGTGGTGGAGAAAGAAGAGAAAGAGGAGGGTGGTTTAAATATTCTGTGAGCAATTTTCAAAATCCAATGCATTGTTGGAAGAAATATCCTTCTGGGTTCAGTTCCAAGTGGGGAAAAAGACACTGGAATCATGGAAGTTCTTGGAAAGAAGGTTTAATGGCGGACAGGACCACATGGCTTGGAGCTCCTGGGTGAAAAGAGAGATCCCATGCTTCAAGATGTTGGGTGAAGAAGAAAAAGGGCCAAGATGCTGAGAGTGCCTGAGTTACATACCCTCTGTTGGGCCCCACCTTAGTGTTTCCTGTTCCTGCATAAGACATGTATCCCATTGGCTGTCAGACTCCCAGAGGACGGGGGTCTTAGCTAACTTTTGTAGGCTTTGTCTGTGTCCCAGGCTTGTTTGAGAGCTGGCTGATGTAATCTTCCCAGGTGCCATGCGGTGAAATGGGTAGAGGGCTAAACCTACCTTTTGTTATGTAGAATAGACAAGCCCTAATGGCCCATTGACAAAGTTGGGGAGCTGAGTTTCTACCTTGTTTCTTTTAGGAGAAATGTTCTGCCCTTTTACTATATCCTAAAATATTTCATTTTTCTAGGAGGGGGTGGATTATAACTTCCAACAGCATAATATGAAGACCTTTTTATGTTACTATTACTAATGTCTTATGATAGCAGTATAACTGTCTCTATTTGTTTAACTATTGCTGTTGGTGAGACAGATACCATCAAGCTGCTACAATAATTTACAAATAGCACATGAGTAATTCATTTGTGAAAAGTGCCCTAAACGCTATGCAGTGATCTTCTCTGAGTTATCTTTCATCCAGATGTCCTCTCCTTTTTTTAAAAAAAAGCTTCTGTTGGCATGGAGAAGAAGCAGAAGCAGGACCATAATTGTAAGAAGGCTCAGGGCAGGAAATATAAAATATTTTTAATTTCCTTCTTATCCTTGTCTGAAGACATTGGAAAGATGCTTGATTGAAGGGTTTCTGCCTGAATTCTTATTGTAGCATCCTGGGGTGGTGGGGTGGGGGGAATAAACCTTCCCTAATATCTTTTATTTAAAAAATAAAAATAAAAGTTTAGGAAAGTTGAGGTGATACAATTAATTAGAATGGAATAAACATAATGAGCTTAATTTCTGGTAAATGACTTTTTAAAATTTGTCCAACCATCTCCACCATGAAAGATATTTTGTCATAGTGTCATGGTCACAAAATTTCAGATTTGTACACCCAAAACCAAAGACCTGCATATAATGGGTCTATGAACAGAAGCAAATTTCATGCAGCCACCAACTGTTGAAATTCTGCAGCATATTTCTATTAGGAGAAGCCAATTGTTGATACACAAAGAATCAAATTATTTGCTAACTCAGGTCCTGTATTGTTCTCCTGTCATGAGACAAGCTAAAAGTTTATCAATTTTTTTTAGTGTTCTGTGTCCTGAAAACAGATGAGTGACCTCCAGATTATGAGTCACTTGGCAAGCCTTGCAAAATTTGATTTTGACTTGCCATATATGGTTAAGCTTAGATATTATTCTACCTTGTCCATCAACAGAATTTTAATGATTAATAGAAAACACTGTGTGGATATGAATCCTTTCACCACCTTCTTAATTTATTTAATTTCTTAAATTATGGATTCTGTGGTCCATGAAATAATTCTTGAATGGCATACAAGATTTGGACCATAAAGAGAGCAACAAGGATGACCTTGATGGAGGGAGGAAAGATTTGTTATCCAAGTAACAAAGAGGAAAGCATTGCTTGTATTGATTACCAAAACATCTTAGAGAGGCACCCCTAATTCACATGAATATAAAAAGAGGAAGGAGGGGAATCAGACTTGCATTATATCACTATAACCAATCTAAATAAAATGAGTTTTTAAGCTTCTATGGACTTTTATTTCTTGGTGTGGTCTGTCCTGTAAGGCTGATAAATTAAAAGCATCCATGTTAAATAACTCTTCCCCCTCCACCTCCCCAGTATCCTGCATTATGTCCACTAAACAGCAGTTTGTTGTGTAAAGGAACTATAATGAGGAAGGTAGTGCCTAAGAAAACTCATTAGTATATTTATTAGCCCTTCAGTGTAGGTCAGACAAGAAATCTAATGGCATTTAAGTCAGTATTATATTATTGGGAAGCTGCAGTAACAGCATCTTCCAAGACTGAATGAGCTTCCTCTCATCCCACCCCCTTTTATCTTTGTCAGTTTCTTTGACTGAAACATTTAATTAGGTTACATTCCTGAGTAAATTCCAAACTCAATCATGTTTATCTGACTATTGACTTGGTAGTAGTTTTTCCTCCTATCCCACAAGACCATTCCCTATATCCTATCGAATATGTTATATTTCCATTCAAACTAGGTTCCTTCTACATCAAATGAAAGTGCAAACTACTTAAAAAATAGGGAGTAGCTGTTTACTTGGAATCATGATACGTTGAAGGGTTATAAAATACTTCCCATCTCGCCTGTCCATAGATGAGAACTATGTAAATGATAGCAACACATTTCCTTGTTAATTTTACCCCCTTTTGCTAAGTAGTTAATACCATGTTTTCTTTCAGTTTACTTGAAAGTTTCTGAAAAATGTTAGTACTTTAGGTTTTGTAGAACCTAAGGAGATTTAGAATTAGAGATTTATTGCCTATGAACATACATCAAAGTAGTCATGCATCTTTTACTAGTTAGAAGCTAATATCTGTGTTGATTTATAGGAGTTATAATTCTGTTCAAATTACTTATTGTAACTTTGAATGCTACTGTATAATAAATAATACAAAGAAGTTTGGCTTATTTCAGTCAAATTGTTCTTGGTTAAACTGGTCTATTGTTGTCAAGACAGAAAAGACATATACTGAAAAATACTTTGAAATGAAAAACAGGACAACTAAAATCAAAACTAATAAATAAATATGTTCGGTTGCAGAAAATTTGTCTTACCTCCTCTCTTTGGGGAAAAGATATATTGTGGAGATGACCTGAATTAATTTGAAATAATGTGGCTTCATCTAACCCTCTAGATCTGATTTAAACCTTCTCTTAACATTTAGAAAGTATTCTGTTTCTCTGGAGCAGGAGTGTCAAGCTCAAGGCCCGAGGGCAGATCCGACCCACAAAGTACTTAGATCTGGCCTGCGGGGCCACCCTAGAAACAGCAAAGGACTGGCTTGTGGTGCTTCTGCCAGCAAAAATGGGCTCCCAAGTTCTGTTTTCAGCTGACACAGCCTCTTACAGCCCTCTGCCAGTGAAAACGGAGCTCAGGAGGGCTGCACACAACCGTCCCAAGCTCCATTTTTGCTGGCAGACAGTTGCGGGAGGCTGTGGCTGCTGAAAAAGAAGCTAAGAAGCCTGTTTTTGCTGGCAGAGTGCTCGGGCCACCACAGATGCCTCTGGCACCCTGGCCACGCCCACCCCAGCCCCCTGAGGTCAAACACAACCCTGAGGCGGCCCTCAGTGAAATCGAGTTTGACACCCCTGCTCTGGAGCTTTAGCATGCTATGAATGGCAGTTTCACCCAAAGGGGAAGAGGGAGAAGTTGTCATATAAAAACTTATACTAGTAAGGGAAAAGATGGGAAAACTTGGATGCAAGACTGATAGGTATGGTTTCCAATTTATTGTTGCAATTGGACCATCTTTGGTCACTACAAGTGATACAATCTTGAGGGTGGAGAAACCATTAGGAAGTATTATTTGCTGTACTGTATGCTTGCTTAGTTTTTCATTCCGAGAAATTGTTAACTACCTGGTGGTTAGAAAATCATGTATTTATTCAATGTATATAGCCAACCACCACAACAACAACTTATATCATCAGTATGACCAGTGCGTTGTAGTGGCCCAAAGCCAATTATATAGATCAATCTATCTGTCTGAAAGGTTAAGGTGTTTCTCATTTGCAAGGGTTCTGTTCCCTGCAAATTCTATTATATTCCATCTGAGAAGAAATATAAAAGATAACTTATTGCTTCTATTTTTATTTTTTTTAAAATAGAGATGATAATGTAATCAGAGTCTCACAATTTAGATCCCCATAAGTGAGAGCTGATGGATTATCCCAGACCCTCTCTCTGCTTGTTTGATCCTTTGGAAATTAGGAAGTAAAAGTCTATAGAGAGAAGAGAATGAAGATGGGGCTTCCTATCTGCCTTAGATTCAGACTGGAAGAGGGAAATGTCCAAAAACTGAACCAGAGGACCTTTGGCTCCAAGAAACATTTTCTATAGAAATAGACAAAATATGTTTAGACGAGAATTCTTGTAGTACGCTGGGATTTGTATGTGCTAAGTCTCATTTTCTTTTATCTCACTCTACAAGTGACAGAACTGAGTGTTTAATTTCAACCTTCATTTATACTTTAAGCTATTTTATTTTATTTATCTAATTTATTTCTATATCATCTATTCCCAGAGGCTGTCAGTGCCAACAGTCAAGAAAATCATGAAAAGAATACTGCTGCAAAACAATAAATTAACCTCTTCCCTCCATGACAAAAATCCCTAAAGTGTTCCAGTCATATAAAAACAAAGCAGAAGAAAATGAAGAGACGTTTTTGTTTGTATTTTTTGGATGGTTTTCTTAAGACTAGTTTGCAAACGTGCAGTATTGTTATAATATGTACATTTACTTTTATATAAAATATCTACAATTTGGTAGACACCCCTGCTCTGGAAAAATTTTCTCTGTAAAATTTTCTTTTATCCCACTCTTCAAGTGAGATAATGCATACACACAAATAAACCTACATAAACATACATATGTGTGTGTGTAGGAGTGTGTGTGTAGGAGTACTAAGCCACTGCTTCATAGCAAGACCTGGGACCAGTGGGGAAAGGTTCAGAGGGCCTCTTGGAAAGAAGTTTGGGATTTCCAATCTTCCCCATGTCTGTTCCAGCCTTGCTAGACTAACTATAAAGGAGTACCGTGTAGCTACAGTATATAAAAAATAGCCCCAGGTGCCCTAGTTTCTGTAACATTTGGTATGCTTTATCTGCTGAAAATTGTCCAGCTTTTCTGCAAATCCATACTATTACAATGATTTCTTTTTTAAAAAAAAAAAACATATTTGTCTAAATTTTTCTCGTGCTAGGCCTTGAAAGGGCAGAGCTGAAGACCCCAAAAGCAAGTTATCCTTTGTTTTTACATATTTTCTTAGAGTGTTCTGTATCGGTGGGTTGTTCCCTCCTCCTACCGTCCCTCCCTCCTCATGGCTTTTGTACTGCTTTCTGGATCACAAATCTTTACCGGAAATAACATAAGACACCTTTCACTCATGAAACTTAAATCAGCTTTGTTTTTAATAAGCTGCTAATAAAAATGTAATGCCTGTATTCTCTAGCAGGTATTCTGCTCCCTGGATTCTTTTCTGCACTGTCAACATTCACATAGTGTGAGAAAGATTTAAAACATTAATGCCTGTGCAGCAGTTTTAATTCAAAGGCAAAAAAAGATGCCTTGGGACCCAAGGGGACACAGATGTTCTACCTGTCTGCAACTCCTTAAAATATCAACTCTTCTTTCCAGGATCAGGCAGTTGCTACCCATTGTCTGTTCCCAGGGGGGAGTGGGGGATACTTGCTCTTTGCAAGAAGTTGCAAAACAGTTTTATTTTTATGCCTGCACATGCTCGGAAGCTCCTTTTTGTCTCTGAAATATTCAACTCGGAAGACTGCCAATGCATGTATCTCAGCTTGCTCTTAGAAGAAGCAGCACAGTCCTGGAAAGCATTAACAACTTAGTGTAGGAATTTCAGAATGAAAGAATTCATGGAAACACTGCTCCCAAATCATTCCGAACCATGGTTTGATTCTGAATGGGTTGAAGATAACCAAACGCTCATTGCCAATTACAGTGCACATCAAGCCAAACATAAACCAGACTTTCACGCAGCATCTTCTTAAGCAGAAGTCAATCCAAACCATCACTTAAATATAAGAAAAGGGTAGTATGGAGGTAACCAGGGCTATGTCTCATCCAAGCTGTTGGAAGCAATGTGTTGGGAAAGATGCCCACTTAAATTAGAAACCAGAGCAATTGAAAATAGTTGAAACTACATTTATTGGCATGCACAGCTACACTGATCACTGGGCTGCCTGCCAGGGTACCACAGAAGAGCAAGGTTACAGGTTATATATATCCATTTGGTTTGTTACATAGGGAAGATTTTTTTTAAAAAGTTGTAAATCGTACTATGGCCTCTAAATTGAAATGCTTGTTTTAATACTACTAGACTGAGGGTGACTTTATCATGGTGCCCTGGCATTTTTTATATATCATCGTTATAAACAAAGATATCTACTGTGCCTATATACTGCATTTTTTCACACCCTAAAGCATGAGAACAGTCTGGTTTTCATTTTCTGTCTCCTTCTCAGGGTCATAGTTTAGCTATCTGTCTTTACTTGTGACTTGCTTTCATTCATGCCTGAGTCATCTTTGGTATCACACTTGCTATTAAACCTAAACACCTGAACCAATTTTTGGCACATAACCATGGGTGATCCAAGCAGCAGCCTATATCAGATTTGTAGAGCAAAACAGAGATGAAGTAATGGATTGCTGATACCCTCAGCATAACATAGTCATTTAAAGTTATTTGTGGTCAAAGAGCAGGTATCAAGGATATCACAATACAATTCAGTCTAATACAGTCCGTGGAAAACAAGGGGAAATGAAAAATTATTAAAATTAGATTTAAAAAATAACTTATTTTTGCAGGACAAAGAAAGCAAACTAAAATATCACATGTATTATAACAATCAGGATAACAAGTAAAGAGCATTGGAAAAAAATAAATATTACTTAAGCTTCAAGAAAATTAAAAACACTGCTAGATATTTAACCATCTTGTAGCAACAGCAATTGCAAGACCTTTGGCCACTCTTGTAGGATATTTATAATCTGTTCTCTAAGAAGAAGCAACTGATTTTCTCAACTGATCTTACATGTCTGGGAATCAGAAGAGTTATTAATTCAGCATATCATGTCATGTAAAAAGGTCATTGCAAGAGGACACATGAAACTTTCTATTTCTTCTAGGGGGCATAAGCAAAGTCACTTTTGAACTGGAAAATGTTAAAACTTCCTGTTCAAGGAGAAAAAGAAAAGAAAAGATATATTGTAATGGAATGTATGCCTTTGGGAAATGAGAGGAAGAGATGCTGCCTCTGAAACAACCAGACAAGAAAGACAGGAGCCCCCAGTGGATTAACAGTCAGAGAAGGAAACCTAGGAATTGTTTCAGTGATTAAAATTAGCTGTGCAAGATTCTGTTAATGTAGCCTTACAATAAAGATTTATATTCACAGGTCACAGAATTATACTTTCCCATCTTTCTGAAAGACCAGAAGAGTGGGGGTCCCACTTCACCTCTGGGAGGGAGTACATTCCACAGGGTGGACACAACAGCAGAAAAAACTCTCTTGTTAGATCCCAACAGTTGTTCTTTGGCTGACGCAGTGCACAACATAACTTCCTTGCCTGACCTATTGAGAGCAGATGGGAAGGGCTGATGATGTAATGGGATATGCCCTCTAAACCACTGATGGCATCTAGAGAGTTCAAGGAACAAGAATATACTCTCATTTTAAGCCTGGGAAGGATGGGAGTAATAATTCAGCCTCTCTAGAACTACTCAAAAGCCATTCAGCCTTCCTTTTACATTTATTGCCATGTATGGTTATATTCCTTGAGATTAGAATCTAGCAAATTCTCCTATCTTTCAAAGAGGGAGAAGGGATGACTCAGCAAAGTATTAAACTATTCACTTGTTTTGCAGAATAATAATATGCCAGCCTTTTGCATTAAAAATTAAGAGGCTTATTTTCCTTAAATAAGAAAATTTCGTAGCAGAGGAACAGGCCAAATTCAGAAGATATGCCAGATCCTATAGTTTCACTTCATGCTGATAAATCTTAGTTCTGAATTTGACAGCATCTCTCTTACAGCAGATCTTGTATACCTCTTTCCCTAGGAAGGCCTATGGCAGTTATACCATTACAACCAGAAGGGACCTTCCGCTATTTTAAAATTCTCCACCTTAAAATGAGACCTCTACATACCTGTAGCCATTAAAGTGTTGAAAGCAAGCTTCGTTATGGGGCTTGGCTTTTATTTATTATTGAATTATTGAATTTATATGCTGCCCATCTCGTGATTTGTGGTGGCTCTTGGCAGCTTACAATATAGCTTTGCTCCTTTTTGAACCCCCCACCCCTCCAAATATTTTATCCATTTTTAATTTTTAAAGGAAGTATTGTGAGAACAATTAACCAGTGGAACAGCTTGCCTTCAGAAGTTGTGGGTGCTCTATCACTGGAGGCTTTTAAGAAGAGACTAGACAGCCACTTGTCTGGAATGGTATAGGGTCTTCTGCTTGAGCAGGGGTTAGGACTAGATGACCTCCAAGGTCCCTTCCAACCTGTTATTCTGTTAATAATCTTATTCTGGATATCCCTCAGTCTGTATGTATGATTGAAGGCAGGCCTGTTAAAAATGAAAGATAAAACATGACTGCTAAGCCCCTCTGAAAATAAAGTTTAGTCCCCCTGGAACTAAATTTTGCTAATTGTTCACCTGGGTTCCCTCCCCCCTCCCCCATTTATCTTGCTTGGGGTTTGAAAGGCCAGGAAACTGATTGAAAGGTACATATGGGATACAGAGCACCAAACTGACCTAGATAGGCTTCCATACCTTTCCCTCTCCAACAGCTCAAGGTCCATAGCAACACCAACACCATACCCTACACAACTTGAAGTCCCTAATCACAGAAGAGACTTCACTGGTGTCCCTGTATTAGAAAGATGGGACATAAAAATCCCTTTGTGGAGAATGTCTCTGCAACAACAACAGAGGACTTTTAAGTGCCCTTATCCTATCCTACTCAGGAGTTAGACCTTACACACCAGTTTTATGGTGTACCTCCCTCCCCAATGACATAACATAGAATGGTGCCAAATTCTGCACAGCACCCTCCAAGTGCTGACTGCCAGTTAGAGTCAATCAAACCTAACCCAACCCATGTCTCATTATTGCACTGTTGTTAATGAACCTTCCTTTTTATGTTATAGCTTTTGCTGCTGCAATTTGTTGTTTTGCTTTTCAGTTAGCATAGCACAGATTTTGGATTTTGTAGCAGCTTTACAGCTTTTACCTCAGTGTCTTTAATGCTATAGTTAACTTCCTTCCAGTTTTTAGACACAGACTGTTTTTATTTTATAGCTGTTAATATCCTGGTCTGTTTTGTTTTGTGATGATGAGAGAAAGAAAGATATTGTACTGTATCCCCTACAAGGTGCTGTTTGGGCTTCTTAGCCCATTATCTTAGCCGCGTTTGTCCTGAACTATAAATTAAGAATAATATAAGAAAATTCCTTGACTACCGTCATTTAGTTCTCTTGGTAAAAAGGCCTGTTTGATGGATTTTAATTTTTTAAAAACTAAGACAAGTGTTCTAAGCCACAGCTTGGAAAAGTACATCGATCCTGGCTTCTTCTGTCTTGCCAGATTCTAAGTACACACAGTTTCTGTGCTGGGAAATCAAGGAAGAACTGTGTTGTTTTTTTAAAAAATGTGAACATTTCTTCCACAAAACTGTCAACGAGGAGAAGGGAGATGCAGCACAAGCCCAAGACTTGTATTATAAGTGTAGATTGAACCATATTGTGCCTTAAAAGCACTGCAGAAGGTAATAAATATGTATAATTTCTAGAACAATACACAAAACAACAAAAAACTGGGATTTGAGTTCTATAGTCAAGGAGTATAATCTTGCATTTATCTAAAGCTAAACCTTACTGAATGGAATGGTGCTTGCCTCTAGTAAATATAGAATCAAATAAATATGCAACTAAGAAACTATGCAATTAATTGAAGCTGTTACTAAAATTGTATAATTTCAACTGCATTAATACAGAGCATATTTAACATATGCACAGGTCTTTCTTTGTCTAACCATCTATTCTGGTACAATGTGTAATAGTGACTGTTGTGTTTTAAGGTTATATAAATATATTTGTTCCAATACTTTAATCTACTGAATAATGTTTTTTTTCCACATGGGATGATTATATATTATTACTTAAAAAAAACCTACTTACTGATTTGTAATAATTTCATACAGCAAGTATCAAAAGAAAGGAGAAATCACATTATTGGGCTTCTAATAAAGTAGAATAATGTGGTTCAAGAGGCATCCTTTAAATCTTTGAACAGCATGTACTTGATGTTTATAAAAATCACAATAAATAGGTTGTAGGCACTGCATTTGAGATACCATATGGAAAGCATTAATTCAGTAGGAGATTATAAACTGTAAATTGGATGCATGACTCATGAATCACAATGAACAATAATACACTAAAGAGATTAGTTAAAATGATTCCCATTACTTACCACTTATTTATTTTAACAATAGTAGTTTCTGTTTTTCAAATTGTATTTTTTCCTTACAACAGGCATGGTCAAGAATTGTTCTTTATGGTATTGCAATTGAAATGGTATGTAAAGGTTAAGTGGATAAATTATACAAGAGAAATCCAGAAGAAATACTAAACCTCCCCCCCCCAGAAATCAGCACCCAATAAACTATAGTTATTACAATGTTTACTGAAGGTTTGCTTTCTGCTGTTATTATGTTCAGAAGTATGAACAGACGAGTATAATCTATTATAATCCTGCTCTGAATACTCTTGTTTTTCTTTTATCATTAGTTGGCTGATTGTTTTCTTCGTTATGCTGTTGGACAGTCATAGTCAACTACTGTTCATAGTCACTTTGTTGCACAGAACAGGTTGATGGCATTAGGGGTTTTCCTGGGTCTACAAATTAGCGAAGATAACAGAAACTGTTCCCAAGTCCTAAAGAGCCCTTAATTTGGTCTAGAGAGAGGCTTGGAATGAAGAAGAAACTGGCATAACTGGCATGTGGAAATTAGGCTGGGGAAGTCAGACACATAAAACAAAACAAATTAGCATCTCCCTAGATTGAATGGAAAGCCACTTCTATATTGTGGCCAACTAAGCTTTATAGATATATCCATAATGAATTCAACTTTAGTTTGAGAAGACTTTAAATTTACCTACAGAAAACCTGTAGTGAAACACAGGGGTGCCTATTTAAACATATTTGATAGATAAACCATAATTGGTTGGCTTTGCAAGATATACAGTTGCCTAAACATTTTAATCAGCCACTGATAGGAAGGGATTTCGGTCCTTTTAAATATGCATGACATTACCTCTGCATTTGTGTGTTACTTACTGCAATCATGCCACCCTGAAATTTGTATTATAAAATGACTGACCTCAGTTCTCATGATAGTACTTTTTTGCAGTGTTTGGACAATAGCATACTGCTAAGTTTATTAGTGCAGAGCTTACTAGTCTAAGCAATTACATCAAATAATTTTGAACAGAACAGAAGGTAAAAATACTGTATAATTACTTGGTGCACATCACTCAGGAATTCAGCCTAATTGCTCTCAATAGGATTTAAGTAAACATGTACAAAATAGTACTACCAGATCATCCCCATTTTAAAAATGCCTCATTGGAATGAGCATAATTAAAAAAAGTCTAATGGCTATTATACGTAAGCTAAGTTCAGGCAATTCCCAAATGTTAACTGCAATCTAAATGCAAGATTCCAGGAACCAGCCTCAAATATAAGCAAGGGGGCACTGGAGAAAAGATAAATTACTGATAGAAAAATGAATAATTTACTTCCCATGCTTTTTCTTATTGTCTCATGCCTGCCAGGTTAACAATTAAATATCTCCAGTGTTACAAAGGATTTCCTAATGAGAAATAAATCAGCTGTGTTCGTGTTATTTATTGGAGTGGGCTGAGGGCCCTCTTGTAGGTAGTGTATTATTTAATATGTGCAAGGAAGGAAGAGAATGAACTATGCCCATTCCATGCTTGGCATATGGACTCACAGCAGACTCCTTGGTAATTCTGTTTGCCTACACTCAAACCTGAAGCTAAGATTCCATACAGAATAAGGAAGTTGACCTTGATGGAGATAGGCAAGCTTCCATTATCAAAGTGACAAGGGGAAAAAATACTTTAATCCTTAGACAGACACCTTCCTAGATCATGAGGCTATAAGAAAGGGGACAAGATATGGCACAACAGAAATTCTGCAAGAGCCACTCTCAATAAAACTATTTTATGAATGAAAGCAAATATATGTGTCCTAGGATAATGTTAAAGGATCCAATCTGGGTCAGTCACCGGGAACAGAGGTTTTGTCTTCCAACCAATCAAGCACCACATAAATATTACACATTCTGGTCGAGAGAAGTTCCCTGAGTTCCCTCCAGCATGAATCCAAAGGCTAAACTTCTGGTCTCAGTGACTGACCCAGATTGGATACTGCAAAATTATTTCAGCTTTCCTACACAGCCAGGGTAGGATTCAAATTTTTTAACAACTAGTTCTGTGGGCATGGCCTAGTTGGTGGGTGTGGCTTGGTGGTCATGTGACTGGGTGGGCATGGCCAACTCGTCACTCACGCCAGGGGCGCTTTTCCTCACCTGGCCTCTCATGACAGTGGGAATGCTGCAACGGTCAAAAGTGTGAAAAATGGTCATAAATCACTTTTTTCAGTGCCATTGTAACTTTGAATGGTCACTAAATGAACTGTTGTAAGTCAAGGATTACCTGTACAAAAATACAAACAGCTTCTTTGCTTGCAAAAAGCTGCCCTAAATACCAATCATTAGATTAAAAATACCTGCAAGCTGGAGTTACAAATCAGGCAGGGTGCCAGAGCACCTTGTGGAATGAAAATAGTTAAAATGTCTAGACTTACTGTCTCCGAAGGAGCATTTTTTTCTTTTCTGGTACTTTCTTAAAGGGGAAGGGTTAAAGGGGAATAACTATCAAGCAGCCAACTCTTGCTCATAAAGTGAAACCATTTAGCAAAGAGGTCATTTAAGCTCTCCAGAAAAGGAATACCTAGGAAAAGCAATCCTTAGATCCATTTGCACCACTTAAAGATACCATCTGGTCTCACTCACCACACAAGATATCCTAAGGAAATCATCCAGATTTAAGAAAAGGTCACATGCCCCCCAGAAAGGCAGTAAAAAAACAGTGCCAAGCTTGCATCCTGCCTCTTGGAAGTACACCCCAAAAGGACAGTGCCAGATACCACTAAAGCAGTGAAGGAAGCCCCCCCCCTTCCCAGATAGAAAAAAGAAAACATGAGGCAGAAAAAAATTCAAACACAATACAAATAATTAAATCACAACAGTAGCTGTTGCTTGTTAAACTAATTACCAGAACAAATAGACACAGGAACTAGCCAGATTTCTCAACCCAGTTCTTTTCAGGAACAGAGATTAACCCTTTTCCTTCCAAACAAAGCTCAATAGGGAAAATTATCCCATCAATAAAGACAGGATTAAATGTCACCAAGGACAGAATTAAACTTCACCAAAAAACAGGTTTAGACCAAAACTCAGAAAGGGCATGTAAACTCATGCTTGAATGTCAATCTTTTTAGCTAACCAAGAAGAAGTATTTCCATGAGAGTATTTCCTCCCAACATCAGTGTAAAAAGCTTAAAACAACCCTTCCCCTTTAAGAAAGTACCAGAAAAAAAAATGCTCCTTTGGAGACAGTAAGTCTAGGCATATTGCCAAGAATGTAATAAGGGTAGAAAAAAACAAAATGAGATTTCTTTTAACTACTGGTTCTCCAAACTGTTTAGAAAGTTGACAAGGGGTTCTATAGAACCAGTCAGAACTGATAGAATCCTACCCCTGTACACAGCTGATGTCTGGTCTTGTGGGGCTGACAAATTCAGAATGCAGCAAAGAATAACTACAGGTAGTCCTCTACTTATTACCACAATTGACCCCAACAGTTCTTTTGCTAAGCAAGACATTTATTAAATGAATTTTGCCCCATTTTATGATCTTTCTTGCCCCAGTTGTATAGTGAATCGCTTCAGTTGTTAAGCTAATAATATGGTTGTTAAGCAGATCTGGCTTCCGCATTGATTTTGCTTGTCAGAAGGTTGTAAAAGATGATCATATGACCCCTGCAACTGTCATAAATATGAATCAATTGCCTAGTTTCTGCATTCTGATCACATGATCATGGGGATGCTTCAATGGTCATGTGTGAACAGTCATAAGTCGCTTTTTTCATTGTAACTTTAAACAGTCACTGAAAGAACTTTTGTAAGTCGAGGACTACCTATATATTCTGATATGCCCAGTGTTCTGCAAAGGGTGTTCCTAAAAATCAGTCTTATATATCCCAATTCTTTTATGCCAATGAAATGTATACAATTGGTTGTAGAGGGCTTACATTTGCTTCATCTACACTGAACACTTCATAAATGCACACCTCCTCTTTTGTGCCTATTTTTTATTAATATTTTCATCTTTGCTATGCATTTTCACTGTCATTCTTCACTTATTTAATTTCCTTTCCAAAGCTCCATGACATTTATATTCTCTATTTGTGATGATATGCCTATCTGAAGGCAATACCTAGTTTGCCATCTTGTGAGCAGCTAGATGTGATGTGATTTTTCTGAGAATGGTTTATAACTGTAAATCATATCCTAATCCAAAAAAGGATTAGATTTAGCTATTAATACACATTAATAAAATGTCTCAGGAGGGTTTTTTAAAAATGCCTGTCAAGAGATTCTCTCTATCACTTCAACATAGCGCATAAGCCTTAGGCATCATTTTATGGCATGTCAAATATGTTATAAAAAAAGTATAATCTACCTGTTGCTCTCATGCTTTAGATGACATATTTCATACTTAGATTGTCTTTGCTTTCAACTGAATCTAAAAAAAAACCAACAACCCAAGATTCATAGCTTATGTGCCAAATTAAAAATGCTGAACCCAATGTGCTTGTTCTTTGTTGCAGTTTTGAGGATGAAACCAATGGATTCCTTTGAAGAAACTTGGAATGGCACATTCTCATTAAGGTGTTGAACCTTCAGTATTTTTTTTTAATCTGTTGAAGACAGAGTTTTCTTTACCTAATTCAGCCTGATCAACTGATCTGCTTTAGTTGGTAAAATGAATAAAGCAAATGTTTCTTAATGACAGCCAACACATCTTTAAAAATTTTTATGAAATTACACATGAAGTGAATCAATGTGAGGTGAAAACACAGTAAGATTTGAGTGCTGGACCAGGACTGATGATCCTGGTGCTTTTATTTATTTTTCTAATAAGCTTTTATAAGTGACAACCTGAGTGTTTTGAATACTATCTGATTTTGGGAAGTAGAGTTTATAAAATCTTCCTGACTTTCATCAAAATGTTTAAGAAGGTCATGCCTGAACAATTGAGGGGAGAACCATTCAAATTTTAAATCTTCCTCTTTGGGAAAGAAAGAAAAAATAGTAACTTCCTAATTACAAGATCTGAAATGTCTTATATCAAAACTTCCACTAAAGGAAGACCAATGTCAGAAGACAGAGTAGTACTAAGATGAAGATATTCAAAGTAGCATTAAATTTTGGTTATTCAGCTATCTTCTTAAAGAAGGTATAATTAACTTCTGAATTAATGAATGCAACTTTTTTGTTCAATGCAGTCCATGTTCTTTGTAGATTTATTCTATCATAACTTCATTCAAAATACAATAAAAGTTTTAATCTTTAAGTAACAGCTACAAAGAATAACCTTAGCTTTTCAAGGAGATGTAGGCATACCCAGAGGTGATGTTCAACAGGTTCTGACCAGTTCTGGAGAACTGGTAGCGGAAATTTTGAGTTAACCGGCAAATACCACCTCTGACTGGAGATTGTACAGTATCCTTCCCCTGCCACACCCACCAAACCATACCCACAGAACTGGTAATAAAAAAATCTGAATCCCACCACTGGGCATACCTCTCTATGGTTCTGTATGTGGAGGTGGCATCAGTGGTGGGATTCAGTCAGTTCACACCAGTTAACAACCAGAACCGGTTGTTAACTTTCTGAGCAGTTTGATGAACTGGTTGTTGGAAGAAATCGCAGAGAACCAGTTGTTAAATTATTTGAATCCCACCACTGGGTGGCATAGAACCAGCAGAATCACATGGTCTGGAGAAGGATATAAAATCTTTCTGTACGATAAATACAATAACGGTTAACAGAGGGGCTTTGAAGATTAGTTTTATTTTTGGAGTTAACTGATGAATATATATATATATATATATGAAAAGTTTTCTATATAAGGTTTAAGATAGATAGATAGATAGATAGATAGATAGATAGATAGATAGATAGATAGATAGA